>CM042011.1:69546353-70211353 GCA_023525715.1 Cichorium intybus
TGAATTTGAATAAAAATATTTCATTGTATTTTAGAAAAAAAAATATTTGATAAAATTAATATATGAACACTTCAAAAACTTATTTATAAGAAATTTTTTTTACAAAAGTCACTAGTATAGTGAGTAGAAGTATCCTTCAAATTTTCATAATTTTTGGAAAATATTTTTTTCTTCGTTTTATATAAAAATAAAAAATTAAAAAAATAATTTTTTTTTCAAATTTTCATGAGTGTGCTCATTTTGTAGAGAATTAAATTTTAATATCTTTGGTTTTTTCAGAATTTTTTTTGTTAACAAAAAAAAAAAAGCTATAGCCGAAAAACAAAACAGGTGGAATAAAAATAAAAGCCCAGCCAATGGCTGGGCAACATGTGGCAGAGAGAGAAAAGAGGGGGGAGAGTCACGTGAGGTGCAATATTTTCTGATTTTTTTATTTGTTTTTCTTAGTTCACTTTACATTTTAACCCTCCAAACAATTAACCTTCGGTAGAATTTTTCAAAATTTCGTAAATAATTACCAAAGTGCCATATCATCTCGCGATTGTCCTCGCAGTCCTCACCAATTTTTGAGTCCTCACCCGATCCTGATTCTATATGTATATGTATATGTATATGTATATGTATATGTATATGTATATGTATATGTATATGTATATGTATATGTATATGTATATATATATATATATATATATATATATATATATATATATATATATATATATATATATATATATATATATATATATATATATATATATATATATATATATATATATATATATATATATATATATATATATATATATATATATATATATATATATATATATATATATATATATATAGGGCTAGGTTATACTCCCTCCGTCCCAAAATGATAGTCCACAGACAAAAAACACACAGATTAAGAAAACATTAAATGCATATTACTTTTTCCCACAAAATGACTGTTTTACCCTTTCTTTGCATTTAATGCCGACACTAAATGTGTTGACTATTATAATTAAAGTTAAGGTTATTTTGGTAAAGATGTCATTTATATTTAGAAGTGGACTAACATTTTGGGACAAACTAAAAAGGAAACATGGACTATCATTTTGGGACGGAGGGAGTAATAAGAATGACAATTATTGTGTTACCCTATAACCAAATCCTGGCCATCAGATTTCATTCTTGTAACAATGAAAAAAACACATTCTTGACAAAATGAGTTCTTACCATTCTTAAAAGAATGAACTAAATTTTGTACATTCTGAAAAGAATGTGTTTTAAATGAGTGGTCCAAATTGAGTTTCAAGGTTACACAATACGTGTATGGATATATTTGATCCTAGTTATATATATATATATATATATATATATATATATATATATATATATATATATATATATATATATATATATATATATATATATATATATGTGCGTGCGTGCGTGCGTGCGTGCGTGTATATATATATACATATATATATATATATATATATATATATATATATATATATATATATATATATATATATATATATATATATATATATATATATATATATGTGGAAAAAGGAATATATGGCTGTTGGGTATGTAACGATAGGTATAGAACCTGCAATGCGACGCTGTTTCTTTCTCTCTTTGTCAATTGTGCGTAAAAGATAACATTTCTTTCCAAGATTTCCCATTTTCACCTCCCGTTTCATCTATACGGCCTTCTGAGTTCATCCTCCAGGCCACGATGACCTTGCATCGGACAACTCGTCCTCCACACACAATCGACTTCAGGTTCGTCTTCATAAACTTCCTATTCAATTTCCCTCATCTTGTTTCAGGTTGACTTTCACGCATTCCCGATTTTTGGTTTCTACCCTCGTTCCAGTTGCTCTTATTCTCTCTCCTCTATGCCTACAATCGCTTTTTTCTACAACAATTCTACATTTCTATAATTTTAATTTTATTTATTAATCAACTCTCCATCCCTAAAAGTCTTTTTTTTTCCTTTATCATTATCCATCTCCGCCAAGGTTTTGCGGCAATTTTAAATAGCATAAATATCTGGAATCAAATAGTGTAAGGTAAAATTTATGCTCCCCAGTTTATTGCATCCTCTTTTTGTATAGTTTCTTATTCACATTGTTTCTTATTTACGTTGTCATTGCCCCATGTGGTCGATGAAACGATACATTGAAGAATTTTAATTGTTTTGAATATTATGACAATTATGAACTCTTTTGGATCCTGTAATTAAGCTGGTTACATAGTTTTTAGACGAAATGTGTATATAAAGTTGTTTCTTATACTAGTTGTTCAAGTGTTATCAAAAAATTATTGTATTAATTTTATTGATATAAAAAAGTATTTAACCTTAGGTGTTTGATTGCTGTAATATTTAAAGCTTGCATTAAAAAATTCTCACCGACTTGCTAAACTTAGCAGACTTGAATATTATAGCAATTACTGAAGTTTGTGTAAATTTGTATATAAAGAGAACAAATGCATTTGTGTTTATTTATATTTGAATATATGTATCTCATATTGATGGGAAAAAGCACAACCAGAGCATATAATATTGGAGTTAACTTGGATCATGCTAGTATTGGTAATTTGGTATCACATGTACAAAAATGACCTCTTTTCGACATGACTGCTTTTGGGTTTCACTTGTTGCTTTTAGGTGCAGGTTTTTGAGCAAAGAGTGGAGATATTAGAAAGGTAAGTAGATGGTGCAATTAAGCTACAAGTCATGTCTATACCGAGAAAAGACGGGTTGGGTACAAAAGGCTTCTAACTTAAGAGCAAAAGAGATGGTGAAAGAGCTCAAACTGCACCTAGAATCACATGAGTTATATTCTCATTACACGTGGAAGAATTACAAGCAAAACAATATGAAATTTCAAAGTTAGAACCAAGTTGTCAAATAATTGTGACTTATGTGAAACACAAATATTTATGTACTCTTGTGATTCAATGTTTTATCTAGGTCGTCTGTGTAGCTTAAGTGTTAATGATATTTACCGAAGTTTTTAACCTTTTTCAACATCTTCAATCGTATCTGTTTGCAATGGCTCATCCGCTACTTGAAATTCTAAATATATGGAATTATTCATGTCCTGTACCAGGTAAACAAGGGATAGCCAATAACTACAAACCCATTCCTGATCAGTTGAAAATTGTAGATAGTTAATTCAATTTCTTTCTTTCATGGTATTAGCACACTTTGGACCAAAAATGAGAAACTAATTAGAAGATATATAATTAAAGAAGTGTTAGGGATGGGTCATATTCTGCATTTCCTTAATTTATTCAAATTCAACCAAAAAACAGGGGAATCAAACTATTGGTTCTAAATTATGCAGCCATTAAAAACAAATCAAATATTATGGTGATTTTCATTGGATTGTAATTCTACATGCTTATGTCCGTCTTTGAGTCACCAACTCACCATGTTCATTCGAAATCGAATTTAAAGTGGTGCCCAATAGTCCACGAACAATGGATTAAGAACAGGGAATAACAAAAAATTGTGAACTGGTCATTTATTAAGAAACGTAGATATTAACATAGTTAACGATAGAATGAGAAACAATTGTTTGATATTTTTTGAAAGATCATCTTCCTAATCCTAGAATACGTAATATATACGACCTGATGGATAACAAAAACTTGTAAACCAGACATTGATTAAAGATGTTTCGTTAATTACCTTTTATAATTCAACCAATTCCGAATTGCAAGGATGAATTTCAGTCAATTTTGAATTGATATTTTCTCGTTTGGATTTGTGGACGAAGAATAGCACATTGTACCAAGAATAAACCTCATATGAACGATCTCATACAAAGATTCAAAAGCTATATTTTAATCGATCGATTTGTTGAATTAATTTAAACATCACGATATCCAGTCACTCTTGAATTTGAATTGGTGCTTGCACGATTTGGGAACCACAATTGCACGATGGGGCTTGGTTTGATCCAAATAGAATAAATCACGAAAATCAGAAAAATAGGGATGCGATTTGGTGGTGTTTCTTTTAAACGACGTAGTAATACATGTTCTATACCTTGTGTGTGTGTATATATATATATATATATATATATATATATATATATATATATATATATATATATATATATATATATATATATATATATATATATATATATATAATTGAGATCTTTTGAGAACCCAAAAAACTCTTTCTGAACCACTAGATCACTAGATCATAATGTTAAACGGCTTGGATCAGAGATGAAATTTTTGTAATTTAGAGTATTATTAATGATATCTTTGACTATTTACAATAAATACTAAGAGTATTATAGGATTAAGAAATAGGATTAAATCAAATCCCTTAAAATTAGCTTAATTAATCTTTAACTTAAATTCCGTCCGTTATGCCACTATTGCATCATGTTATCCGGTTATTTTTTACAAACGTTACATGCGGATTCTTTTCAATTCGGGTCTAAGCGCGGGTTGTCGGGTTTTATTCGGTTTCCCTTCGTTTTTGTCTTGACACGTGTTATCCCAGGAGCCTTATTGCTTGCATGTTCGCCGTTTCGTTTCTCTTCCTGCGTTGTTTGCTCTCTTTTCGTATCTCTGTGGTGAATTACCGTCGTTTTTTTCCGGATTACATATAGCTTGCTTTCCACCCACCGCTTCACTCCTCCGATGCAAACGATCTTCGTCGATTTTCCCTCTTCTACACCACCTCTTCGCCGACCATTTACCACCGATTTGGCTCATCGTCGTCTCCTCAGGTAAGTTAATCGTTCTTTTTGCGCTTAAATTTTTACATAGATAAATGTACCGACCTTGCTTGCCTTTTCTTGTCATAGAGTATCGGAGGGTTTCATAATTTCAGGAAGAAGAGATTGAAATGAAAAGGGGCTCGAGCATCCATTTTGTGTTCGATTTCAGTTCTTCACCATCGATTTTGTGTTGGGTTATTGAATTTCGACTTCTACACGCGATTTCCAGGTCCGATTTTTAGTTTTCCAGCATCCATTTTGTGTTCGGTTCTTGAATTTCGACTTCCAGGCGCGATTTCCAGGTCCGATTTTTAGTTATTGAGCATGGATTTTTTGTTCGGTTCTTGAATTTGGTTATCCAGATGCGATTTCAGTTATGCGATTTCTGTTCAATTGTTGAATGTAGATAGATTTTAACTTTTGATCATACACATCCTTGGATGGTATTCTACAGGCGCCAATGCAGAAGAATCAGATATGCACATACATAATGCTGTGGGCACAATTCTGTAAATCTAAACTCCAAATGTTTGAAATAGTATGACGTTTGTTACATACATATGTATTTGTTAAACCACTAATTATCAAAATGTGCAATGTTCTGTGCTTCAAATGTTTGAAATAGTATGATGTTTAAACACATGATGTTTATCTTTTTACAGATGATGGATACCAATGAAAGCCCAGTATATGTTCTTTTGAATCCTCTGATCAATCATGCACAAAAGGATCTCCCTTTAAATATTTACGAGAGTGGTATGCAACCTAACACCATAGCTTCTTATTGCTTTGTATATGAATGTACATGGATTCTTTCTTGCTGATAGTGAATATATCATTATGTACTAAATTTATCTCTGCAATAAAACTGTTCCAAAAGCCATTTCATTTGAGTAAAACTTTAAAGTATCAACAAAACTACAATATGCTTTTTATGTAAGTATTCATAGAATCTTCAAATTAAAGATTAGATAAAATCAAAAATTGTTTCGTAATAGATGAACTTTCCAAAATAAAAGCTATTTTCTGTTTTTTCACAGTTAACTACCAAATTATCAATGGACTGGGATATGATGGTTGCCTCCTAAAATGGGTGATTGTTCTGTGGAAATTAGGAAATTCTGGATTAGTTTATAAAATTGAATTTCCGTTCAATCGGAGCTATGTGTGAGCTTCTTCCTTATGGACGTTTTCTCCTAGAGGTAAATAGTTACATTTTTTTCGTGAGTTATCTTTCTTTCCTAAGTTCGTAACAGTTATAAAGGTAATTGTTGTGAAGCTATGATCTCATATATTGTTTTGTTACCTGTAGGAAGCTCCTAATATTGTCTAATCTTACTATGACCAAAGAATTATTTATATATATATATATATATATATATATATATATATATATATATATATATATATATATATATATCATGGAGACATGGACTCTATTGTGAGTTAAGTGATATTGCAACTAGATAAGTGGGATGTTAATTATTATTTAGCACTTATTTTAGTTATTTATACTTTTTGTGGTGGTCATCGTAGAGAAGTGGCATGTTAATTATGATTTTTTTAAAACGGTATGTTAATTATGATTCAGCACTTAATTTAGTTATTCATACTTTACTTTTCGTGGTGGTTATCGAATTTGAACTCATATGGTTTCTTATAAAGAATTGATCATCCTTAAATTTCTTTGGCAAAATCATTTCAATCTGCATATATGTCACGAGTTTGGGTGGTTCAGTGCTTACATTATCTTGAATGATTTTCTAGGTGCAGCAGGTTTCAATGAAGTTGTCATATATGTCAAAAGTGTAAGCAAAGCAGCAAAGCTAAGGATGTTGCTTCTTGAGTGTAATTTTCATCCACCTCCATCCACAATGATGTCCCAAGAAAAAGGTATGATGTAGATCCCTTGACTTATTTATTTGTTAATGCATATATACAAGATGAGTATTGTTATTTAGGTAACAGCTTGCAGCTTTTGATTCTGCATGGTTTGCATATCTGAATAGCTTTGTAGTATGGAAGGTGAAAGATGCTGAATCTTTAGAGGAGGATTTAGTGAGGGCTGCTTCCAAAATGGAAATTTCTATGATGCAAAAATGTAAATTCACACCTGAAGGAGATAAAACTGATCTTACACATTATATGAAAGCCATTTAGGTCCTACTATTATTCTTAGTACTTTGAAAATCTACTCAATCATAAAGAAATGGAAGTGAACGAAAGTATGTGGCTATTTCTTGCAGGTTACAGATGATCAACAGCTCTTGAGGGAAAGGGTAATGCATCTGAGTGGAGGTGCAGGAATAGGGCGCATGAAGAATGCTCTTTCTGATACACAAACAATATACTTTGAATCAAAGGAGAATGGATGCCCTGTTGGTTCACCAGTGCCACATGTACCCCCGTCAAATGCTGACTCAGACAAAAGGACGACAGCTGGATCTGCATTTATTGCGTGGATTGGTGTATTATTGGCAAGTGCGGGATTGGTATTGTCTTACTCTATATTTTATTTATTCATTTCACTTTTTAATAATTATATTTTATATTTAAATTTTCGCTGACATGCCAACAGGACGGACCTGTTTTCAGAATGTCAAAGGATTCAATACACAATCAAGACACGAACTGAGGGAATCCAAGATGCGCGGTCTTATCTTCTTGCCTTGAAGGAGATATGTTTTAAGTATGTAACATTTAGGAGATTTTAGTTTTTGACATTTTTTTAATTTTTATTAATTATGATTTTAATTTGTAGAGAGGGCTTATGGATGAAGTGAGTGCAGAAGGTATGATGATGGATGCACTTGAGCAAGTTGAAAAAGAACTTAAGAAGCCGCTTATGAGAAATGATAAGAAGGGAATGGCCCTCTTGATGACAGAGTTTGATAAATTTAATCAGAAGTAAAGGCTATTTTTCAAGTCTCTAAAATTTTTTTTAAATAATACCAAAATTTTAAATTAGCGCGCATTTTTATGGTGTTGTAGGCTTGGGATTCGAAAGAAAGAATTGCCAAAGTATGAAGAGCAATTAGTCGATTGTTTTCCAAGAATGTTGAGCCGGGTATGTCCTTCGTTTTTCCCATGCCTAACCAGACCCTATTAAGATTATATCTTTCCCTTTCCCCAGCAGCTGAGAAGGCCATGACGAGACAACGTTCTTTCAAGTGGGCAGTGAAGAGTAGTACCAAAAGTGGCTCAGATTCTCTGAATGGGGTATCTTTTTCCGCTTCCTACTTTTGGTTGTATGTTTTCCTCCAATTAGCTTTTTGGGACAATGTAATTTTTTTCGGCTAAATGCAATAAATAGCAACCTACTTTCATTCTGTTCATAACTTCAAAACCAACGCATCCAGACCCGTGCTCCAGCACTTCCGAACCAGTGCGGAGCACGGACCCCTGCAAAAAAACCGTGCAAAGCACGGAGCTCTTGCTAGTTATATTTAAATATAGACATCTCTTTTTCTCTCACGAACCACTGTTTTAAAACCTGGGTTGACCCAGTCGGTCGAATCGGTTGGACCGTGAACCGGTGAAGAGAGCGGGTCAATTATGACTGGGTTTTTGCTAAATTCCGACTCGGATTGAACCGGCCGGTTTTTTCTTAAAAAACCGGTTGGACCGGTGACCCTGAACCGGGTTGACCCGACGGTTGAACAAAAAAATTAGAATTTGGGTTCAAAAACTTGGTTAAAGAGTTCAAGGCTCGAACTTTTAAAATTAGTCGATCATTAGTTTATCAAATTTCGTAAATAAATCTTATAAAAACTTGACAAAATACGTTTTTTGGTATCAAAAAGATGAAATTACATTGTTTATGTTTTATAAGTATATAATTATGCTGAAAAATATAAAATATATGAAAATTGTAAAAACCGGGTTAACCCGACGGTTGAACCGGTTGACCTGTGACCCGGTCATCACACCGGGTCAATTAAAAACCCGGGTTTTAAATCACGAACTATATCACGTATCACCCTAATCTGCTTTGCCGTCTTCGTTGTCTTCTCATTCCCGTGGAAGGAAAAAATCACCAAATTGGTCGAAGATCTATCGCTCACATATCCTATATGTAAAATAGGTAATAGCAATTTCTCTCGTTCTCTATATCATTAATCAAAGGCGAGTTCTATCGTTTTTAATGGAGTTGATCCGCGTTCAAATTTGAATGATTTTTATAATTGTTCTTCATTTTCTCTTTTTCTGGTTTTTTCTCATAATCATATGAGAAAAAACATGATTTTCTCAAATGATTAATGGAGTTGATCCGCGTTCAATTTTGAATGATTTTGAATGATTATGGGTAAAGCCCTCATAATCACATATTACTTTTGATTTCTTAACCCTAGGTCCTTAGAGCATCCACAATAGGAGAGCTTTTTCATAAAGCTTTTTGGTGTTTTTTGTTGCCACATCATTAACAAGTTACTAGAGCATTTTCACCCACTATAGAGAACTATTTCACTTAAGCTTTTTTGAACCCTCAATTAATGTTTCCCTTTATTTATTATGTGAAAAATATATAAATAGAATATATATATATATATATATATATATATATATATATATATATATATATATATATATATATATATATATATATATATATATATATATATAGAATAATAGTATTTGTGAAAAAGCTTCTACCATAGAGCTTGCTAATTAGCAAGCTCTTCAAAAAAGCTTTCACTATAGGTTGTTAAAAATTGGAGATCTTTTAAAAATCTCCTATTGTGGATACTCTTACTCTGCTCATCGTTTATACCCCTTTAAAAACACCACCTTTCAAAGTCCATGTTATCATAGAATTAACCACAAAAGCTTGGATCTTTATTCTTTTTTTTTTGAACGACAATTTTTTTGAACGACAATTCGGATCATTATTCGTAATTAATTTGTGTAAGAAAAAATATTGTTGAAAAATTTGGATTATTGGACCACAACCCCGTTAATATTTGGTTACTGTTTTGATTCTTTAGCTTACGACATTTATGCTTTTAGAGGATTTCATAGGTTCTTAGATTTTTAATCATTTGGTTAGTAAAAGACCTAAATTAAATATATTTAAAATTAAAAGTGCTTTTAGTTCCAATCTACCAACCTTGACGGTTTCATGAGGTTAAATAATTCAGTAAACGGGTCTATTTTTAGTTTGCCATTCTCTGCACAATTTCTTTGCACAAATATTTATGCATATATGCATACATATATATCTTGAACTTTGAACTTTGAAGAGAATGAATCACCAAGACAGCAACAATTTCGAGACAGCAACAATTTCACGAGAACGACTATCGAGAGATTGAATCAGGTGAAGGCGTGAAGCTTCAAGCTTGCGTTTTTTTTCAAGATCAGACTTCAGCGATATTAGGCGAAAAGGAGAAGTCGAGGTCAATATTTTTCTTTTTCGAGTTCAGATGCGCGAATACAGAAGCAGCAATTTTTCTTTCCCGTTTGTACGTACATCGTATTCTTCTTTTGCTTTGGGCAGTTGGGCTTCTGATTTTTTTTCTTTCTTCTTCTGGGCTCCTAATTTTGGGCTAAATACTATCTATGGGCTACTTCTAAGCTAAATCTCAGTAGTAGCCCGTGCCACTATGGGCTAAAGCTCAAATCAGCCCTTGATCATACATGGAATCGCAGGTTCCCCGTTCCGTTCAGCTCGCAACCGAACTCGCAGACTTTTCCCTATTTCATCCTTTCAGGTTCTCCGCTCCGCCCGACTCACGACTGGACTCACAGTCCTTCCCTACCTCACCATATTCAGGTTCTCCGATCCGCCTAACCTACTGCCAGACTCGCAGTCCTTCCGTAATTCAATCTGATTTCCTTCGGTCGCAAGAAGCAAGAACAGATCAGGCGACCAAGAACAACACCTAACAATAATCAATCCACCCGTAAGGCTACACACAACCTTCCGACTCTAGGTTCCCGACCTAGGATCAACTACCCAACCAACTACAGTGCATTCAAACGGCAAAACTTAACCGGTTATCTAACGTAGGGCCGTAAAAACAGACCAAGCAGGCCCAACCAATAACTCCATCTTACGCCCAAAACCCCGCAAACCCAAACGCACCCAGAAAACATACGACCTCCCAAATATCGAGAACGAACCCGAGATACACCTGAACCGAAACCACAACCACTCTTCCTTACTAAAAGCTAACCCATCTTCCAAGCAGACGAAACTTCTCAAAGGAGATACCCAACCATATCTCGACGATCAAAACCCAATCCGGAACTTAACACATTAAAACTTCTAGCCGTTTTCCAGATCGATTATCCAACCGATCCCTAACGCACTGCCCAGATTCTCCGCTTCCTAGATCGATTATCCAACCGATCCCTAACACATTAAAACTTCCAACCGCAATGGGCGGAAATTTCGTCGGGGAGAAGGGGCTGTCGAGATTGGTTAGGTTAGTTGTTTTGTGTTAAGGATTACAGTGTTTTTGTTTTCGATTTAGGTTTAGGGTTTGCAGTTGGTTTAAGATTTAACGTTCAACTTTATATGTTATCGCTTAAGGTTTATGGTTTACGACGTAAAGTTTAAGGTTTATTATATGTAGAGTTTAGGTTTACAATTTAGAGTGTTCAATCTGTAATCCTACTCCATAATCATACTCTTCTTGATCTAGACACACATGCAATCAATACAAAATAAACTAACACATAGCCACATGGGCACACAACCAATTAAATAGTTGACCAATAACACAAATGTTCTTACTTAAATCAAAATAAAATATACATTTGAAAGTATCTACTGTTTTGAACAGTATGAATTATAACCCTCAACAATCCACAAAGTTTGTTCAATTAAAACATTGATAGATAAAGCTCGACGAACAAATACATAGTAATGCACTGCAAGAAACATCAATTCATTATATTAAATACATACAGTAACATTTGCAAACTATTAAGATTTTAATTATACCTTATTCATAATATAGGACTTCTTTATACACCACATTTGATGTGTAGCATCCATCATTAATGAACATTTTGGCCGGCTTTACCAATAGTTTTGTATTGACACGGGATATTCCTATGGACAAAGCCACATAAAGTTGGCCATGTGAAAAACCGATTCTGGTATATATATATATACACCAACATTTGGAATTGTTTGTCCTTGAGCTTTATTGATCGTCATAGAGAAACTAAGACGAACTCGAAATTGATTTCTGTTCAGTTTGAATGGGAACATGTAATCGTCAGACGACATAATAGAATTCTTGGCAAAAAGACTCTTTTGTCGGGCATCTTGGCCAACGACTATTTCTGCGTCAATCACATCTCGCTGGAAATGGCTTCTGTAACACTGCAAAAGAGAGAATATTCAGACCACAACCCTATTATTTTATCATGCGATTATAATGACTTCAGACCATGTCCCTTAAGGTTTTACAACTCTTGGATTCTAATTGAAGGTACCAAGGAGGCGATTGTTAATGTGTGGTCGGATGAATAGTTCATCGGAAGTGGTTGTTAAGGTAAACTGCTACTAATTGATAAAAGAGAAAACTTAACAGTAAGATGATACTAAAGTCCTCAACATGCAAATACAACAAATTATCTACCTGACAAATTCGTAGGAACAAAATCCGACTGAAAGGCAGAAACTTGAAATGATTTGTGAACCCACAAGACTCGTAGTAAATTGTATCCTTTGTAGAAGGAAACTTTTATGTTGTAGAACCAAAATGATTCATTTTCACCCTCGGGGGCATGAAGATAATGTAAACAATCCCATGAATTCATTGCCACCTCAATGTGATTACTTAAAGGTAATTGCACCTACGAGTCCTCACCTGTAAGAACCCAATGATCCCAAAAGCCATTTGAAAGATCACAATCAATTCCCAACTTTCCTTCATGTTTACTAAGTCTTTTGTAAGGTTGAGTATAGGATCTCCTGGTGGATGGGTAACTGAAATATTCCCCATTCTTCAGAAAGTGCATCAATCTTGAATATATTCCCGGACTCTAATAACATATACACTCTACATGTGTTGTTGATTAGTTAAGTAGGAGAGTCACATGAAGGTAACATGATGCTATCAACCTCACATTAGACCCAAGATTTCGAGTCAAATATTTCATAAGTATACAACTCATAATCAACACAATCATTTTCTTATAACCTATTAAAAATGCATTCAGTTAGTATGGGGTGGGAGTGTGTAAAAAACATACAAATATAATTTATAGAAAATTCACAGATTACATCTTAAAGATAGTCACTACCCATGTCCTAGAGAATAACAACCGAAAGCTCTTATAATGCAACAGTTTTACACCAATAATCACAATGGTAACCTTAAACGTGTAGTACTTAGATTCAAGATCGGGAAGTGCATGAAACTGTCTGGTTGTTGGCTTATATAGGTTGAAGACAATTAAGTCGTTATGAGTTGGATGGTCAGATTCGGTTACAATGATTCCCTATTCCGAAGTGGCGACAATTTTACACGGATCAGGTAAAAAGTCATCGAGTTCAACGGACATCGAAAAAGTTGACGAGAAAAACAACGTTTGTAGAGAACCAATAGGTTTCCTATGTTGCACAATAAAACCCGAGACTATAGCGTTTCGTTGCCTAAAGAGATCCACTACATTTCGTTCATATGTCAGATGCTAAATTTTTTTGGTCATACATCGTAGTGTACCAAATGTCTTTAACGCAGTTCGTGAAAGTAACTCAGTAAGCATGTTCAGATGCATCCCTCCTTCCATTTTCTAATTTTATAGTTAAAAGTAAAAAAAAGATATTCTTATAAGTACAATACTATTTACAGAATGTAGAGACTATGTTAAACGTTATATTAAAGTCAGGGACCAAAATTGCAAAAAAAAAAAACAATAAAAAATAGTTTTTTTTTACAATTTTGGTCCCTAAATAACAATATTTTGTCATTGTATGTTTGTGTGTGTACCTGTGTGATCGATCCAGAAAGGGCCAAAAAAGCAAATCCTTCATTTTTTGGGGTATTTTTTTCATACTTTATATTATATATTGTTTTAGAATATAGGGGTTGACCTATATATGAATATTACTTTTATTTTCATTTAGGGACCAAAATCGCAAAAGAAGAAAAAACTATTTATTTATTGTTTTTTTTTTTTTTGCAATTTTGGTCACTGACTTCAATATAGCGTTTTACATAGTCTCTACATTCTGTAAATAACATAGAATATATTTTTACTTTTAACTATACAATTAGAAAATGGAAGAATGGGATGCATCTGAACATACTGATTGAGATACTTTCACGAACTTCATTAAAGACATTTGCTACGCTACAATGTACGAACAAAGAAATTGAGCATTTGACATATGAACGAAATGTAGTGGATCAATTCAGGCAACAGAACGCTATCGTCTCGGGTTTTGTTGTGCAACACAGGAAACCTTTTGGCTCTCTACAAATGTTGTTTATCTCATCAACTTTTTCGATGCCCGTTGAACTCCATGACTTTTTACTTGACCCGTGTAAAATTGTCGTCACTTCGGAACAGAGAATCATTGTGACCAAATCTGCCCATCCAACAGATAACGACTTAATTGTCTTCTATTTATGTAAGCCAATAACCAGGCAGTTTCAGGCACTTCCCAATCCTGAATCTAAGTATTATAGGTTTAAGGCTGCCATTGTGATCATTGGTGTAAAACTGTTGCATAATAAGATATTCCGGTTGTCATTCTCTTTGACATGGTTAGTGACTATCTTTGAGACGTTATCTGTGAACTTTCTATAAATTATATTTGTAAGTTTTTTACACACTCCCACCTCATACAAATTGAATGCATTTTTTATAGGTTACAAGAAAATGATTGTGTTGATTATGAGTTGTATACTTATGAAATATTTGACTCAAAATCATGGGTCTGACGTGAGGTTGATAACATCATGCTACCTTCATGTGACTCTTTTAGTGATGCTGAACTAATCACCAGCATATAGAGTGTATATGTTATTAGAGTCCGGGAATATATTCAAGATTGATGCACTTTCTGAAGAATGAGGAATATTTTCATTACCCCACCCACTAGGAGATCCTATACTCAACCTTACAAAAGACTCGATAAAATGAAGGAAAGTTGGGAATTGAATGTGAGCTTTCGAATGGCTTTTGGGATCATTGGGTTCTTACAGGTGAGGACTCGTAGGTGCAGTTACCTTTAAGTAATCACATTGAGGTGGCAAAGAATTCATGAGATTATTTACATTATCTTCATGCCCCCGAGGGTGCAAATAAATCATTTTGGTTCTACAACATAAAAGTTTCCTTCTACAGACGATACGATTTACTACGGGTCTTGTTGGTTCACAAATTATTTCAAGTTTTTGCCTTTCAGTCGGATTTTGTTTCTACAAATTTTTCGGGTAGATAATTGGTTGTATTTGCATGTTGAGGACTTTAGTATCATCCTACAGTTAAGTTTTTTCTTTTATCAATTAGTAGCAGTTTACGCACGATGCAGGTGCAATTCTTAGTTTGATAAGCAAATAGTATTTGGTAGCGGATACTTTCTATAAAAATGTTGTTTTTGTATAAAAACAAATGTATGTTTCCTTTCGACTAATAATAACCATGAAATACAGGTTTGATGCTAAAACTTGCATTTTAGGCAAAGAAACGAAACAATTTGGCGGATCTTGTGAAGATTTTGGGGGTTTCCCGCATTGCCCCAAAAGTTCCAAATGACACAAATAAATGTTATATAAATTAATTATTTTATTTCTTTCCATTGCAATCCAAATTTTATGATTGGCTTCGATGAGCACCAATTTCGTTACAAAATCTCATTTTTTGAATTTTTAATGATGTCCTAACAGTGGACCGGCGCGATGCGGCGGGCGGAAATTTTGTCGGGGGGAGGGAGGGAGAAAAACCTTAACAACCACTTCCGATGAACGATTCATCCGACCATACCTTAACAATCACCTCCTTGATACCTTCAATTAAAAGCCAAGAGTTGTAAAACCTTAAGGGACATGGTCTGAAGTCATTATGATTGCATGATAAAATAATAGGGTTGTGGTCCAAATATTCTCTCTTGCACAGTGTTACAGAAGCCATTTCCAGCGAAATGTGATTGACGCAGAAATAGCCGTTGGCCAACATGCCGGCAAAAAATTCTTTTTGCCAAGAATTTCATTATGTCCGTTTGACGATGACATGTTCCCATTCAAGCTGAACAGAAAGCAATTTCCAATTCGTCTTAGTTTCTCTATGAAGATCAATAAAGCTCAAGGACAAACAATTCCAAATGTTGGTGTATATCTACCAGAATCGGTATTTTCACATGGCCAACTTTATATGGCGTTGTCCATAGGAATATCTGTGTCAATACAAAGGTATTGGTAAAGCCGGCCAAAACGTTCATTCATGATGGATGCTACACATTAAATGTAGTGTATAAAGAAGTCATATATTATGAATAATGTACAATTGAAATCTTAATAATTTACAAATTTTACCATATGTATTTTATGAATTGATGTTTCTTGCAGTGCATAACTATGTATTTGTTCGTCGAGCTTTATCTATCATTGTTCTAATTGAACAAACTTTGTGCATTGTTGAGGGTTATAATTTATATTGTTGTTCAAAACAGTAGATACTTTCAAATCTATATTTTATTTTATTTTATTTTGATTCAAGTAAGAATATTTGTGTTATTGGTCAACTATTTAATTGATTGTGTGTATGTGTTTGTTTGCCCATGTGGCTTTGTGTTAGTTTATTTTGTATTGATTGCATGTGTGTTTAGATCAAGCGGAGTAGGATTACAGATTGAACACTCTAAATCGTAAACCTAAACTCTACATAATAAACCTTAAACTTTACGTCGTAAACCATAAACCCTAAGCGATGACCTATAAATTTGAAAGTTAAATCTTAAACCCTAAACAGCAAACTGCAAACCCTAAACCTAAACCGAAAACACAAACACTATAATCGTTAGCACAAACACTTGTTACGATACATGCAAGTGTATCACTGATATTGCCTCATTTATACATATATTTCGGGCAATATCAAGTGCTTAAGTATGTGTTTTTGGTTTAATTTCAAGATAAAAGGTACTTAATCATTTTAATAACCAAAACACAGGAAAAATTGCTTGATTGAGAAGAAGGAGCTGAATTCAAGCCTTGGAATGAAGAAAATGGAGTAAAAGATCTATCGGGAAAGGAAGAGCCAAAAAGAACGTATTCTGGACGGAAAAACGAAGAATTAAGTCAAACAGACCATAGATCGCGACCCTATCACCATGAGGATCGCGACCCTATCTTCTGACGAATGCGTGACAACTGCTGACCAAAGGATCGCGACAAACGGCTAAAAATCGCGACTCTACATGGATCGCGACCCTATCTCCATGTGGATCGCGACCCGACCTACCAACTACAGTCCACTAAGTCGGGGAAGTGGCCAACTGAGAATCGCACCAACTTTACGATCGCGACCCGATCCTCTATAGGATCGCGACGCGACCTGGGCTGTTCAGCACTATAAATAGAGGCTTTCTCTTGTTGTTTTTGACACACAATTCAGATCACAAACTCTCTACCTGGAGAAACACCCTCTATCTCCCTGCTCTCGACCTCCCTTCATCAAGGAATGAAGCTCTGCTAAGCGGAAGTCACGAAGAACGATCAAGAACATCATTGCTCGGATATTCGGTTTGCTTACTATGTTTAGCTTTCTTTTATATTCAGTGTGTTGCATGTCTTTGATTATGGAGTAATTCCATTGTGCTTTTACTTAGAGTAGATGAAACTTATAATTATGTTTTGATTGATATGAAATTAATTTGGGAATGGTCCCATAAAATCGATTCCCCAAATATCAAAGATTTCACAAACCTGTATGCTTACCTGTGGCATTTCGTTCCTGGATGAGATGTTTTCTGATCGCTGGCATGAATCACATTCTTTCACATACCTCTTGGTGTCCTTGAAAAATTGTTGGCCAATAAAATCCGGCTTCGAATATCTTTCTTGCTGTGTAATTTGCACTATGGTGTCCTCCAGAGCTGGTCCTTGATGACAATGTTCCAGGATATTCTGAATTTCTTTTCCATAAACACATCTTCTAATTATGTTGTCTGCATTGACTCGAAACAGATATGGATCGTCCCAGAAGTAATGTTTTACATCTGTGAAGAATTTCTTTTTCTGTTGATGTGTCATTCCCTTCAGAAGTACTCCTGCAGCCAAATAATTAACTATGTCAGCGTACCAAGGAAGTTCTGTGTCTACATTCAATAGGTATTCATCAGGAAAATTATCGTTGATGTTTGTTTCCTTAAGCTGTTCCATCTTTGGGTTTTCCGGTCTGGACAAGTAGTCTGCTACTACATTTTCCATTCCTGGTTTGTCTTTTATCTCTAGATCAAATTCTTGTAACAGGAGGATCCAACGTATGAGTCTTGGTTTTGCGTCCTGGTTTGAAAACAAATATTTTAAAGCAGAATGATCTGTAAAGACAGTTGTTTTAGACAAAATTAGGTATGGTATGAATTTATCAAATGCATAGACCACTGCTAGTAATTCCTTTTCTGTTGTTGTATAATTTTCTTGAGCTAGATTGAGGGTTTTACTAGCATAAAAGATAGGTTGGAAATGTTTTTCCACCCTTTGTCCTAGAACTGCTCCAACTGCATAGTCGCTTGCATCACACATCAATTCAAAAGGTAAATTCCAATTTGGTGCAATCAGAATTGGAGACGAGACCAATTTTTCTTTTAAAGTGTTAAAAGCATTTAAACAATCTGTTGAAAATTCAAATTTTGCTTCTTTCAACAGTAATTGAGTTAATGGTCTTGCTATTTTTGAAAAGTCCTTTATGAATCGACTGTAGAATCCTGCATGTCCGAGGAAACTTCTCACTCCCTTTACATTTGTAGGAGGCGGCAATTTTGAGATAGTTTCCACCTTGGCCTTGTCCACTTCTATTCCTTGCTTTGACACCTTATGCCCAAGAACTATTCCTTCTTGAACCATGAAATTGCACTTTTCCCAATTCAACACCAAGTTAGTTTTCTCGTATCTTTCAAGCATTTTATCAAGACTGGTTAAGTATTCATCAAAAGTATCTCCAAATACAGAAAAGTCATCCATAAATACCTCCATGAAATCCCCTACCATTTCGTGAAATATGGCAGTCATGCATCTCTGAAACGTTGCTGGTGCATTGCAGAGTCCAAATGGCATCCTTCGGTATGCCAAAGTTCCATAGGGACATGTAAAGGTGGTTTTCTCTTGATCCAGCGGATCGATTGGGATCTGAAAATATCCTGAAAAACCATCTAAAAAGCAATAGTAAGTTTTTCCAGCAAGTCTTTCAAGCATTTGATCAATAAACGGTAATGGAAAGTGGTCTTTGCGAGTAGCATCATTTAATTTACGGTAGTCTATGCATACTCTCCATCCGGTTACTTTTCTTGTGGGAATTAATTCGTCTTTTTCATTTTTTAAGACGGTGATTCCTCCCTTTTTTGGCACTACATGAATGGGGCTGACCCATGGACTGTCTGAGATGGGGTATATTATCCATGAATCTAGCAATTTCACAACTTCTTTTCTTACAACTTCTTGCATTTTAGGATTTAAACGTCTCGGGGGTTGTATTTTCGGCTTGGTTTCATCTTCCATGAGAATTTTATAGGAACAGTATGAAGGGCTTATCCCCTTAATATCTGAGATTTCCCCGGCAACGGCGCCAAAAACTTGATGTGTTTTCAGACATACATATTTTATATACCCAAAATGATATCACTTATTTTGGAATACTGAGGATAAATATTGTCTTTGTAATGTCTTTTCATAAGTTTTGAATTTATAACATGGAGATACCATGAATGAAAACAACACAACTATGCAAGTGTACCTAATCAGTTGTAATATAGCAATGGTAAGTCCGGGTCGAACCCAAGGGAATTGGTTAAAATTGAAGAAAATCAATTATCAATTAGTAATTTATAATAATAACAAAAGAGATAAAAGGGGGGTTTTGTGTAATTGTGAAGAGATCGTATCATCAAATAAATAAAGAATTACAAGTAAATAAATGGTAACAAGGTTTGAAGTTAAGCCGAAAGGATAGTTTGGTCCACTAATACAATTAAAACAAATGCATATAAGATTCTTTCGGCTTAACTTCAAACCTTGTTACCATTTATTTACTTGTAATTCTTTATTTATTTGATGATACGATCTCTTCACAATTACACAAAACCCCCCTTTTATCTCTTTTGTTATTATTATAAATTACTAATTGATAATTGATTTTCTTCAATTTTAACCAATTCCCTTGGGTTCGACCCGGACTTACCATTGCTATATTACAACTGATTAGGTACACTTGCCTAGTTGTGTTGTTTTCATTCATGGTATCTCCCTGTTATAAATTCAAAACTTATGAAAAGACATTACAAAGACAATATTTATCCTCAGTATTCCAAAATAAGTGATATCATTTTGGGTATATAAAATATGTATGTCTGAAAACACATCAAGTTTTTGGCGCCGTTGCCGGGGAAATCTCAGATATTAAGGGGATAAGCCCTTCATAATGTTCCCATAAAATTCTCATAGAAGATGAAACCAAGCCGAAAATACAACCCCAGAGACGTTTAAATCCTAAAATGCAAGAAGTTGTATGAAAAGAAGTTGTGAAATTGCTAGATTCAGGGATAATATACCCCATCTCAGACAGTCCATGGGTCAGCCCCATTCATGTAGTGCCAAAAAAGGGAGGAATCACCGTCATAAAAAATGAAAAAGACGAATTAATTCCCACAAGAACAGTAACCGGATGGAGAGTATGCATAGACTACCGTAAATTAAATGATGCTACTCGCAAAGACCACTTTCCATTACCGTTTATTGATCAAATGCTTGAAAGACTTGCTGGAAAAACTTACTATTGCTTTTTAGATGGTTTTTCAGGATATTTTCAGATCTCAATCGATCCGCTGGATCAAGAGAAAACCACCTTTACATGTCCCTATGGAACTTTGGCATACCGAAGGATGCCATTTGGACTCTGCAATGCACCAGCAACGTTTCAGAGATGCATGACTGCCATATTTCACAAAATGGTAGGGGATTTCATGGAGGTATTTATGGATGACTTTTCTGTATTTGGAGATACTTTTGATGAATGCTTAACCAGTCTTGATAAAATGCTTGAAAGATGCGAGAAAACTAACTTGGTGTTGAATTGGGAAAAGTGCAATTTCATGGTTCAAGAAGGAATAGTTCTTGGGCATAAGGTGTCAAAGCAAGGAATAGAAGTGGACAAGGCCAAGGTGGAAACTATCTCAAAATTGCCGCCTCCTACAAACGTAAAGGGAGTGAGAAGTTTCCTTGGACATGCAGGATTCTACAGTCGATTCATAAATAACTTTTCAAAAATAGCAAGACCATTAACTCAATTACTGTTGAAAGAAGCAAAATTTGAATTTTCAACAGATTGTTTAAATGCTTTTAACACTTTAAAAGAAAAATTGGTCTCGTCTCCAATTCGGATTGCACCAAATTGGAATTTACCTTTTGAATTGATGTGTGATGCAAGCGACTATGCAGTTGGAGCAGTTCTAGGACAAAGGGTGGAAAAACATTTCCAACCTATCTTTTATGCTAGTAAAACCCTCAATCCAGCTCAAGAAAATTATACAACAACAGAAAAGGAATTACTAGCAGTGGTCTATGCATTTGATAAATTCATATCATACCTAATTTTGTCTAAAACAACTGTCTTTACAGATCATTCTGCTTTAAAATATTTGTTTTCAAACCAGGACGCAAAACCAAGACTCATACGTTGGATCCTCCTGTTACAAGAATTTGATCTAGAGATAAAAGACAAACCAGGAATGGAAAATGTAGCAGCAGACTACTTGTCCAGACCGGAAAACCCAAAGATGGAACAGCTTAAGGAAACAGACATCAACGATAATTTTCCTGATGAATACCTATTGAATGTAGACACAGAACTTCCTTGGTACGCTGACATAGTTAATTATTTGGCTGCAGGAGTACTTCTGAAGGGAATGACACATCAACAGAAAAAGAAATTCTTCACAGATGTAAAACATTACTTCTGGGACGATCCATATCTGTTTCGAGTCAATGCAGACAACATAATTAGAAGATGTGTTTATGGAAAAGAAATTCAGAATATCCTGGAACATTGTCATCAAGGACCAGCTGGAGGACACCTTAGTGCAAATTACACAGCAAGAAAGATATTCGAAGCCGGATTTTATTGGCCAACAATTTTCAAGGACACCAAGAGGTATGTGAAAGAATGTGATTCATGCCAGCGATCAGGAAACATCTCATCCAGGAACGAAATGCCACAGGTAAGCATACAGGTTTGTGAAATCTTTGATATTTGGGGAATCGATTTTATGGGACCATTCCCAAATTAATTTCATATCAATCAAAACATAATTATAAGTTTCATCTACTCTAAGTAAAAGCACAATGGAATTACTCCATAATCAAAGACATGCAACACACTGAATATAAAAGAAAGCCAAACATAGTAAGCAAACCGAATATCCGAGCAATGATGTTCTTGATCGTTCTTCGTGACTTCCGCTTAGCAGAGCTTCATTCCTTGATGAAGGGAGGTCGAGAGCAGGGAGATAGAGGGTGTTTCTCCAGGTAGAGAGTTTGTGATCTGAATTGTGTGTCAAAAACAACAAGAGAAAGCCTCTATTTATAGTGCTGAACAGCCCAGGTCACGTCACGATCCTATAGAGGATCGGGTCGCGATCGTAAAGTTGGTGCGATTCTCAGTTGGCCACTTCCCCGACTTAGTGGACTGTAGTTGGTAGGTCGGGTCGCGATCCACATGGAGATAGGGTCGCGATCCATGTAGAGTCGCGATTTTTAGCCGTTTGTCGCGATCCTTTGGTCAGCAGTTGTCACGCATTCGTCAGAAGATAGGGTCGCGATCCTCATGGTGATAGGGTCGCGATCTATGGTCTGTTTGACTTAATTCTTCCTTTTTCCGTCCAGAATACGTTCTTTTTGGCTCTTCCTTTCCCGATAGATCTTTTACTCCATTTTCTTCATTCCAGTGCTTGAATTCAGCTCCTTCTTCTCAATCAAGCAATTTTTCCTGTGTTTTGGTTATTAAAATGATTAAGTACCTTTTATCTTGAAATTAAACCAAAAACACATATTTAAGCACTTGATATTGCCCGAAATATATGTATAAATGAGGCAATATCAAACTACCCTACACTTGAATTTTGCTTGTCCTCGAGCAAACTATAATTTAAAAACCAGCTAAGACAATTGATATCTAAACACCTTTCCAACTGCTATCATAGATCTAGTATTATTTACCTATGTTAAGAATAAGGTTTTAAGTATAAACATAGTAGATTATACCTAGTTTTATGTGCGTATTTCTAACCTTTCAAAATTTTACATAAAATCTATTTCTATCAATGACAAATGTTTATATTGAAAAATACTCATTTTTACATAACATTGAATACACCCTTAAAAATTCCTTTTATCTCAAGATCTTTTGTCAAGTTTCCCAAAAATTATGCTGGACTAGGTTTATCAAGTTATGTTATTTATTTTTATCGCACCTTTGAAACTCGTGACTTTCTATGGAACTCTTGATTACAAATTTTCAACTCACAACTGTACAGAGTTTACTAATTCAAATTCCAAAGGCCACTAAGGAAATCCCATGACTTTCGATGACATCCGTGTAGCGAGCTTTCGACAATATTATCCCAAACCAGTTGGTTTTAGGTAATAAGGAGTAGAAATGCCCGTGAGCCCCATTTTATGTCTACTTGCTCGAATGTCAAAGGCCACTGATTGAATTTCCTTCCTGAGTCTCAATCTTATGGTGTAACGTTACTTGATTCTCGCTTTTCATTACATTAGATTTATTTTCTCAATTGAAGTTCTTTTAACGAGGCTTATTTTCCTCGATTTAGTCATAGCATTCGCGCGATTAGGAAAACTGACTCAACCTGTTTTGACAAATCCTGATTTTCAACGGGTCTATTTCGTTATTTATGCAAAACATTTTTTAATTATCATTCTAACTACTTGTCATTTACGGAATTAAATTTTATATGAAATAATGAAAAATTAGAAAATAAGAGCATAAAATTAAGTTTAACCTACAAATTGATTTTCAAAACATTTTTCTTAACAATTACCTTTTTAGTGTTCAATTTTTGGAAAAGATGTGTAAGATAAAATTTTGACTTGGCTTAGTTAATAATTGCATTTTGACTTTTTTTTACCCTATACTTATTTTATACAATAATCTTATTGTATATATCTTTTTAAATCAAAGATGAGTTTAATTGGAATGGACTCCCCTTGGGTAATGAGTCGTTCTGTTTTAAGGACAGATTCCACAGAAGAAGTTTGCTGAACTGAATGTCAGCGTCTGTTTCAACCTATATTCTGTATCAATGCTCAGAGAAAAATTTAACCACACCATAAAAACAAAACACACCAATAAATAAAAACAAACACACCACACTAAAATAAAATTAAAAAAAATCCAAATGTATTTAAATACAATAAAATAAAGTCAATCATCAATATCATCAAAAGCTAAACCTGAGGTGCCACCGCCATCACCGTAGTCCTGCAGGAAATCCGGTGGCTCAAACCATGTGGGAACAGGCGGAACATAAGTCGGGTATGGAATGGGAGGCTAGTAACCCTGACTCTCGTAGAACCCCTGCATCGAATGTGACACCCATTGATCGTGAACCTGTCTCCGCAGTATGTCGCGCTCAAGCATCTGGATGTCGCGTTGTATGCCCTGAATGCTGCTCTCTATCCTCTGTGCATCATGCTGTCTACTCAGATCCATCCTACTGATCTGCTGGGATAGGAAGCGTAGATCGATCTCCTGCTCTGGTACATCCTGCTGTATCGAAGATCTCTGCCGGCGTCGTCGGTGAGCACCGGGGGCTGGCTGCGGATCAGGCTGTGGCTCGGGCTATGGCTCAGGCTGTGCCTCCATGTCTTCTTCCTGCTCAACAGGGTCCTCCTCTCGAATGTGATCGTCCTGATCGATCACTCTCATCTGATATAGGTAACTCCTGTTCATAAAACGAGGATCTGACCTGGTGAGTCCCCGTGCGTGTGGAGATAAGAAGACGTCGTATGACATGGCCAGTCTGGATATAAGATGCCCTCCAGAGATGGGGCTATTCCTCTTTGCCCCTTTTGCCTTCCTGGAAAGGAAGACAGCCAGTGTATACGGAAGGTTGAGGCACACACCCTCAGATGTCAGGCACCATAGATAGAAAAGACATCATCAACTGGCACCTTATCGCTTCCTTTACGGTGATTAACCGTAGAGGCGATGAGTCTGTGAAGCACACGGTGGACAGGGGAGCGGAGCATGCTCTCCACCGCGGTGTGTGAATCATATGCCTCATTGGCTAGCATACCCCAAACATCTGCCAGGCGGAACTCTTCGGGCGGGATCCTATGGCAGGCCTCGAAGAAAGTGGAAAACATAGGCGAGGCGGTCTCCTCCCGTGTGTATAGCCCTAGGCGTATCCCTAGCTCCATCACACTGCACTCGCGGCTAACTCCTCCTAGCCTGAAAGAGAAAGCCGTCCTATCCGATAAATCCCTGTACTGCTCGAACTGTACAGTGGATAGGAACTCCAGAGTGATCTCTCTGAATATGGGCTCCTGGAAGTGGAACAATCTGTCCCAGGCGTGGCATGTAAATCCAGTTGCAGCGTGGATTTTTGTTGTGAACGGTGCCAAACGGTGGTGCAGCCCGATCGTTGCCGCGTATTCCCAATCCAGAGAGGGGGGCACATGAACGTCTTTTTTATGAATCCTGCCCAGTTCTCCAAAGTATCTTTGTCTCCTCGCATTGTTAATTGTTGTTGGAAATTGTAGCCATGTATGCGAAGGTAATTCATCGGCTGGTGGGTTTTGATCTCCTCTTCTTGCCATTTATATGTGAAATAAGAAATAAAAATAAATAGAAAAGAATTAGCTTGAAAATAAAACAAAATTTCCCCCTGATCAGAGATCGGGTCGCGATGCCCTTGTGGGTCGGGTCGCGATCAGGGGTGCAATCGGGATGTCAGTCCGGATCCTGGTCGATGTCGGGTCGCGATCTTCATCCGGATCGGGTCGCGATCGTCGGATGGGTTTTGGTTCGCGATCTTTGAACATAGGGACGAGGTCATAGGGTCGCGACTAAAGATATGGTCCGGTGATTTTCAAACGTAGGGTCGCGATCTTGGAACCCTATCAACGATCGGGTCGCGATCGATGAACAAGTTCATGGGACATTCAACCGTAGGGTCGCGATCGATGAATTTGTTCAAGGATCGGGTCGCGATCCTTGAATATCCGACCATAGGTGCAATCGGGGCGCCCCTATGGGCTTGTGGATCGGGTCGCGATGGCTGATGGACAGGAAGGGGCCTAGCCCGTAATTTCACAGATCGCGACCCGATCCAGTAGTGTATCGCGACCCGACGACGCGCAAGGGTTAAAAGCAGATCGGTCATATTGGTTTCAACTTTCACCCCACAATCGCATCCCGATCTAACACAGTAAATCGCGACCGAGGCTTTTTCCAGTTTTTCTAGATCCGTAATCATCAAGCAAGGTATGTAACCCCTCGATTCCTTTTCTATTTACATTACGAATTGTTAGATATTTTGTGATAATAGAAATAAAATTAGGTTTTGTTTGATTCTCGGTTTTGAATGTTATTTGCACAATAGAGTGATAGATCCTCCGAGAATTTGATTTCCGAAAACAAAAACCTATTAAATAGTTAAGTTTTAGCTTGAATAATGAGTAAAATCGGAATGTTAGGTCGGATATTCAAGGATCGCGACCCGATCCTTGAACAAATTCATCGATCGCGACCCTACGGTTGAATGTCCCATGAACTTGTTCATCGATCGCGACCCGATCGTTGATAGGGTTCCAAGATCGCGACCCTACGTTTGAAAATCACCGGACCATATCTTTAATCGCGACCCTATGACCTCGTCCCTATGTTCAAAGATCGTTAACCAAAACCCATCCGACGATCGCGACCCGATCCGGATGAAGATCGCGACCCGACATCGACCAGGATCCGGACTGACATCCCGATTGCACCCCTGATCGCGACCCGACCCACAAGGGCATCGCGACCCGATCTCTGATCAGGGGGAAATTTTGTTTTATTTTCAAGCTAATTCTTTTCTATTTATTTTTATTTCTTATTTCACAGATAAATGGCAAGAAGAGGAGATCAAAACCCACCAGCCGAGGAATTACCTTCGCATACATGGCTACAATTTCCAATAACAATTAACAATGCGAGGAGACAAAGATACTTTAGAGAACTGGGCAGGATTCATAAAAAAGACGTTCATGTGCCCCCCTCTCTGGATTGGGAATACGCGGCAACGATCGGGCTGCACCACCGTTTGGCACCGTTCACAACAAAAATCCACGCTGCAACTGGATTTACATGCCACGCCTGGGACAGATTGTTCCACTTCCAGGAGCCCATATTCAGAGAGATCACTCTGGAGTTCCTATCCACTGTACAGTTCGAGCAGTACAGGGATTTATCGGATAGGACGGCTTTCTCTTTCAGGCTAGGAGGAGTTAGCCGCGAGTGCAGTGTGATGGAGCTAGGGATACGCCTAGGGCTATACACACGGGAGGAGACCGCCTCGCCTATGTTTTCCACTTTCTTCGAGGCCTGCCATAGGATCCCGCCCGAAGAGTTCCGCCTGGCAGATGTTTGGGGTATGCTAGCCAATGAGGCATATGATTCACACACCGCGGTGGAGAGCATGCTCCGCTCCCCTGTCCACCGTGTGCTTCACAGACTCATCGCCTCTACGGTTAATCACCGTAAAGGAAGCGATAAGGTGCCAGTTGATGATGTCTTCTATCTATGGTGCCTGACATCTGAGGGTGTGTGCCTCAACCTTCCGTATACACTGGCTGTCTTCCTTTCCAGGAAGGCAAAAGGGGCAAAGAGGAATAGCCCCATCTCTGGAGGGCATCTTATATCCAGACTGGCCATGTCATATGACGTCTTCTTATCTCCACACGCACGGGGACTCACCAGGTCAGATCCTCGTTTTATGAACAGGAGTTACCTATATCAGATGAGAGTGATTGATCAGGACGATCACATTCGAGAGGAGGACCCTGTTGAGCAGGAAGAAGACATGGACGCACAGCCTGAGGCACAGCCTGAGCCACAGCCCGAGCCACAGCCACAGCCTGATCCGCAGCCAGCCCCCGGTGCTCACCGACGACGCCGGCAGAGATCTCCGATACAGGATGTACCAGAGCAGGAGATCGATCTACGCTTCATATCCCAGCAGATCAGTAGGATGGATCTGAGTAGACAGCATGATGCACAGAGGATAGAGAGCAGCATTCAGGGCATACAGCGCGACATCCAGATGCTTGAGCGCGACATACTGCGGAGACAGGTTCACAATCAGTGGGTGTCACATTCGATGCAGGGGTTCTACGAGAGTCAGGGTTACCAGCCTCCCATTCCATACCCGACTTATGTTCCGCCTGTTCCCACATGGTTTGAGCCACCGGATTTCCTGCAGGACTACGGTGATGGCGGTGGCATCTCAGGTTCAGCTTTTGATGATATTGATGATTGACTTTATTTTATTGTATTTAAATACATTTGGATTTTTTTTTTATTTTTTTTAGTGTGGTGTGTTTGTTTTTATTTATTGGTGTGTTTTGTTTTTATGGTGTGGTTAAATTTTTCTCTGAGCATTGATACAGAATATAGGTTGAAACAGACGCTGGCATTCAGTTCAGCAAACTTCTTCTGTGGAATCTGTCCTTAAAACAGAACGACTCATTACCCAATGGGAGTCCATTCCAATTAAACTCCTCTTTGATTTAAAAAGATATATACAATAAGATTATTGTATAAAATAATTATAGGGTAAAAAAAAATCAAAATGCAATTATTAACTAAGCCAAGTCAAAATTTTATCTTACACATCTTTTCCAAAAATTGAACACTAAAAAGGTAATTGTTAAGAAAAATGTTTTGAAAATCAATTTGTAGGTTAAACTTAATTTTATGCTCTTATTTTCTAATTTTTCATTATTTCATATAAAATTTAATTCCGTAAATGACAAGTAGTTAGAATGATAATTACAAAATGTTTTGCATAAATAACGAAATAGACCCGTTGAAAATCAGGATTTGTCAAAACAGGTTGAGTCAGTTTCCCTAATCGCGCGAATGCTATGACTAAATCGAGGAAAATAAGCCTCGTTAAAAGAACTTCAATTGAGAAAATAAATCTAATGTAATGAAAAGCGAGAATCAAGTAACGTTACACCATAAGATTGAGACTCAGGAAGGAAATTCAATCAGTGGCCTTTGACATTCGAGCAAGTAGACATAAAATGGGGCTCACGGGCATTTCTACTCCTTATTACCTAAAACCAACTGGTTTGGGATAATATTGTCGAAAGCTCGCTACACGGATGTCATCGAAAGTCATGGGATTTCCTTAGTGGCTTTTGGAATTTGAATTAGTAAACTTTGTACAGTTGTGAGTTGAAAATTTGTAATCAAGAGTTCCATAGAAAGTCACGAGTTTCAAAGGTGCGATAAAAATAAATAACTTAACTTGATAAACCTAGTCCAGCATAATTTTTGGGAAACTTGACAAAAGATCTTGAGATAAAAGGAATTTTTAAGGGTGTATTCAATGTTATGTAAAAATGAGTATTTTTCAATCACAAATGTGTTTTTCAATGAAATTAAAGTCATGACTCAATTGATGAAAATAAAAAATATGAAAAATACTCGGACAACATTATTGATGTTAATTTTTTGTTGTTTATTAATGTGGTTCTGGATCCACACAACAAGGAGTCTTGTTTTGGACAAGTTTATGAAATGGATGCCCTAAAAACTGAGGAGATTTGCAAGAGAATGATTAGAACTTCAAATAAATTATGGAGCAAAAAGCAGTTTAAAATTTACTTTTCTAAAATATTTAGAGGAAAATGGTAATGAAATGAATAAAACCTAACCATACACCCTTATCTGAACACTCTTATGCTAATAGTAAAACATGTGATTACTTCGCATCCAGAAGATTTCTAATGTTTTATTTTGTATTATGAAACAATCAAAGTTCAAAATATTCAAGGGTCATGATATTTTACTAGAGGTTGATGACAGCATCAAAAATGATTACAATTGTTCAAAATAATCTAGTTTACCCTTGTGACGTTGTCAACATAAAGTACTTTCCATGCGATGTCCACATCTTAGATAACAAATGTGAAATGTGTCATACCTACTTCTAAAAAATTTAAGTTAATACTTTAAAGTTGATCTTTGTGATGCGTCATTACAGCAAAACAATGACTTCAAATGGGAGTTAGCAAGTGTAGTATGATAGCAAAATAAACACGACTACCCTAGTGTTGTATTTTAAAAAAATACATATAATAAGTTTGTAAACTTTTATAGTTACATTAATATTTGTATGTAGATACAATAGCACAATTCCAAGTCATTGATATCTTTAGGCTTAACATATTTGTACTTAATTTCGTTTCACTAAAAAATAGTTGGTTGCCTAAAATGTCATTCCTTAATCCTTCCCTACCATACTTTAACCCTCAGGATCAATATGTTTGCATCTAACTTTTGATTTTATTATTATTATTTTTTTGAGTAAATGTACTCTATAAGTGTAGATTAGCATCCCCTTACGACTAATTAAAGATGTATATATAATTTTTGTTTGATGTTTAAGATATAACAGTAAGTTTACCTTGTATCACAGTCATGAACTCATGATGACATTGCTGCAAGCATTGTAGTCTTCAATTCATTAATATCTTTGACCAATTTGTCATTCTCAATATTACCACTCTCTATCTCCACAACCAGAGCTGCATTTCACAACAAACTTAAGATAAGAAAGATAATATTACCTGAATAAAACATGTTCATTTAGATATCCAAACTTTTGAGGTAGAAAAGATAACATTACCTGAATTATAAGCATCAATACCTTCAATAATCTCATCAACAAAATCCGACATTGAAGTTTGCAATGAATTAATTTTCCCCCTCACAAGATGAACTTCATTTTCAAGGTACTCTTTCTCATCCAACAATTTCCCTATTTTACTGTTTCCTTCCTCATTAATCTCTTTTTGAAAGTCCAGACACAATGTACTAAATGCTTCCCTGGGTAAAGCAAACAAAACAAGATTCACACAGATTATAACGTGTCATTAATGCATATAAGTTTCAAATAGAATTTGTGATGAATTAAATTACCTCTTAGTGTTCATTCTTTCAAGTATCTCATCTCGTTTCTTCCTTATACAATACAACTCCTTCTGTAGGCATTCCCTTGTTGTTCTTGATTCAGCTGATACATGAAACATGAAAAGCCTCAAACAGATTAGAAAATCAAGTAGTTGAGCCATATATATAATCATTATCGATTTATACAACTATTACCATATGACAGTGGATCAAATCTGAGAGATTTTAGAATCTATTGGCTCAAGAACTCCACAAGGCACATAATAATAAAAGAGGAAGAAAACTGAAAATGTTTTCAGGCTAACAGCCAATTGATAGGCAAGTGAATCTGTTAATTGATCTGTTGTATTGTTCTTCAATTACATTATGTATTGCTTTTTGTTTGTTTCATGTGTTTGTTGAAATCAAAGAATAGATCGTAAGTCTTATTCCGTGTTACTGTTACAGAGATTTAACATAACAGAGGCTAAATTGTGATTCGAATGAATAACAATGCCAACAGATACAAACATATACGTAAAAAACATCGCCATACCATTTACAGCAATTAATCCTTTTATTTCAAACTGAAGCATGTACGCTGTCTTCATCAACTCCGACTCCCTAGTAGCCAAAGCTCTTTCGAATTCAGAGCACTTGACGATTTGTGATTCAATCTCTCTCGTGGTTTGGAAATTCGCCTCTATTTCTTCGTTCACCTAGGCAATTTAAACAGCAATTACTTCATTGAAACCCTAGAAATCAGTTCCAGAAGAGAGAAAATCACATACAACCAATGATGAATAGAGAACCTGATCAAGCATGTCCTTCAATGCCGATAGTTGACAGAGAATCGCACCTGAATCGTCCATTTTCTTCTTCTTCGATGTCGCTTTTCAAACTCCCGTAGTAGGAATGGCAATGGGATGGCTACCTTATTATAAAACTGCATCCCAAATCATCGGGTTGATGGTTATACGGTATCTCAATCTATAACAAGTGCATCCCAAATCATCGGGTTGATGGTTATATTGGTATCTCAATTATAATATTATAATATTATGTTGAAAATTACATGTTAATAATTTTCATTATAAAACCCGATCAACAATCACATCCAAATAATTAATTGAATTTTTTAATAATTCTAATTTCTAAGAACATTAACAAGTTTAATATCTATGAAATATGCATTTTAATAAGAAAGAAATCAATGCTTAATAAGAAGTTAGAAAGTGGCGATACATGATATCTAATAGAAGAATAAGATACTATCAATGAAGATGCAAGCATAGTAATGAGTAGATGAGTTAAAGGAGGGGACACGAAAATTAAAAAATTACATATCACATAAAATGTACTATATAGAATTTTTGGTAAGTAATAATTAGATAACGGTAGAATTGGTAACTAGTTTCACATAATAATATATCATATATAATATCAAAATATGGATTTGCAATCTCATATATAAACGATAAAATTATAAGTATATAAAAAATATATGGTTTGGGGTCGGGTATACGGGATCGGGTAATCAGGCGGGTATCACCTCAATACCAAAACCATCATATACCCGTGAATTTTTTCTAAAAAAATCTCATACCCGGTCCCATAACCGTTTACCCAGTTCAAAACCCGTCCCTAATGTTTTGGGTTCGGTTTTTCCCAATCAGGTTCAGATATTTTTGCCATCCCTATCCCCGAGCTTTATAATATGTTACTCGCGCCTTTTAGGATACCACGGTAGGGCTATGGACAAGAGCAAACTCGACAGTGACGTGCGTAATATGGAATTTACCGTCTGGTCAGATTTAACAGGATCAACCGATCAAGTCCATGTCATTTCAAACAGTAGAAAGGGTTTAAATGGGTAACAAATTTTGGTTTTTATCCATATTTAGATGGGAAGTGATTTTGCCACGGAGCCTTTTGATTCATCCACAAAGAATTTAATATATAGACAATTTTACCTTATCTTTTTCTAACTTTTAAAGTCTCGCACACTTACAATTGTTGTCAACATCACCAACCACGTTTACAGCTTCCTCACCATCTTGATCGACCTTCATATTTTTCAATCTCACTTTGTCTTCACCTTCTTCTACCGACGAGCGAGGGTAGTTCAGAGGTTCAGGCTTGAAAAACGACGGTGTGGGTAGCGGTGCCTGAATTTGGTCCCATTAAAGCCCATCGGAAAACCAACAGTTCAAGAGGTTGAACTTTCAGTTAGGACTAAAATTCACTTCTTCTTCAACTAAAACCGACGGTGCCGAAAAAGTTCACTGCCCTCATTATGCCGACGGTGCTGGTTGGAAAGTCGAAGAAGTTGTGTCGATTGGAAAGTCGAAGAGAAAGCCAGAAAGAAGACGAGGAGCGTGTTCGTGGAAGAATCAACCCAATATTTAGATAATTATGTTTTTTATATCTTTGATTATTATATATTTTTAACATGTTCATAATAAGGTAATATTACCTACGATTACCGGTAGTATTACATTATTATGAACATGTTAAACAAGTATACCGGTCAAACGTGAACAAAAAAAACATAGGTATCTAAACATGTACGAGAAAAACATGATTACCTAAATTTGGATGGATGAAAGGAAACTCTTTTATCTTTATGCTTTTAAATACGTTTATATTATAATATAATTGTTTTTAGATCTTAACGTTTAATTTGAAATAACAAATTAAAATATACATACTTTCGTCGGGCATTAATGTCAATGAATACATCGTTTCACACAACTTCGAAAGACTCATTGTTCATGATATTAACCCCGAATACTCGATTGTTTATTTAAAATGATATGAGTTAGGATAAAGAAGTGAACATGAGGAATGTAATATTATTTCACTATATTTTAATCTTTTTGTCTATAATCGTTTTTATGCTTTTAAGATCATCAAAATTTTAAACTCTTTTTCAAATAAGCCCTTTTTCAGGTTTTAAATGGTCATTGATTGTACACAACATCTAATTATTGATATAATTCGAAAATGGTATAAAAACAGATCAAGAGGTTAATTTATAAAAAATTTAAAGTACAATAATTAAACAGAAAAAAAATTAGGGATTTTAGATATATAATAAATGGGTAACGAACTTTGCTATTTGTCCACATTTAGGTAACCATGTTTTTTATGTACACATTTGATCAATATACTTGTTTGACATGTTATTATGAACAGGTTAAACAAATATATTGGTGAAAGGTGTAAAAAAAATATAATTACCTAAATGTGGACAAAAACTAAAGTTCGTTACCTATTCAGTTCATTATCCCTAGTAGAGGAGTAAAAATATAAATTTTCAACAAGGTTTAACCGTTTAAGATCTGGCATCACCGTCTCATTTAATTTCATACCATATAACGTCATTAATTTCATACCATATTAACGTTATTTTATCATCCCTTAATTTTTTTCAGTTTGTTTTTTTACTACTAAAAAATAATACTTCTTATTTTTCTTTCACTTTTTAAATTTACCTTTTCAAAAATAAAACAATAATCAAATTAAATAAACACTCACTTCGTCTTTGTCACACACCACTTTTCAAAGCATTGTTTTTTTTTTCTTTTGTCATTTATTGTTAGGTTAGCATTACTTTTTAAACAAACTATTTTCAATCTCATCAAGTTGTTAGTAAACTCAAAAATATTATAATAATATAATAAACTTCGTTTTTTTATTTTCATGCGGATGAAGGAATACTCTTTAATTGTTTTTATGCTTTTAAATACTTTTATATTATAATATAATTGTTTTTAGATCTTAGTGTTTTTAATTTGAAATAACAAATTACAAGATACATACTTTTGTCGGGTATTAATGTCAATAAGTGCATTATTTTACACAACTTTAATAGACTCATTGTTCATGATATTAACATTGAAGACTCAAAATTTTCATTTAAAATGACATGGGTTAGGATAAAGCAAGTAAACGTGAGGAATGTAATATTATTTCACTATTTTTAATTATTTTTTTGTTTATAATCGTTTTTATGTGTTTAAGACCATTAAAACTTTAAACTCTTTTTTAAATAAGACATTTTATAGGTTTTAAATGGTCATTAGTTGTACACAACATGTGATAACGCATCTAATTATTGATATAATTCGAAAATGATGTAGAACCCCATCAAGAGGTTAGTTTATAAAAAAATAAAATACAATAAATAAACAGAAAAAATTGGGCATTTTAGATATATAATAAATGGGTATTTGGTTTTGTCTATGTTTAATTAACCATGATTTTTACGTACATGTTTGATTTGTTCATAATAAGATAATATTATTGGTATCGTAGGTAATATTACATAATTATGAACATGTTAAACAAGTATATTAGTCAAATGTGTACAAAAAAAAACATGATTACCTAAATATGGACAAAACCCAAACTTCGTTACCAATTTAGTTTATTAACCCTCAAAATTTTGACAAAAATTGTAAAATTAAAATAAGACATGTTATTGTTGAGGGCACACAGCGGAGGCACCAATGAATACGGCCAAGTATTTCGACAAACGTTCCTCGACTATCAAGGCTAGTGGGTAATGCGAAAATTGAGAATGAAAGAAAACACAATGATATAAAGTGGTTCACCTAACAATGAGTTGGGCTACGTCCATTGTGAGAACTGAGAGAAACTTCATTGATAAACTTCAATGATTTACAAGGAGAATCTATGACTACACTCTGTTTTTTGCACTCAAGACATATTACAATGTATAGATATGAGATTGTATAAATAGCGAGATATGGAAGGCTGAACATGCAAGTATTGGGCGGGAAAAGAGGAAAAGACAAAACTAGCCCTGAACCTAGTCACTTTACAGGCGGTGAAGTGACTACTTCATGCTTCTCATGTTGCTCCTGACATAGAGCACTGTTCTTCGCATGTTCCCAAGATATTTTTGATAGCTGAGTTGACAACACCAATGTTGGGTCTGACCAAGGCTTTACCTTAGACAGAGAACCCCCAATTGGTATTCGGTCGAGATCTTCCCTTCGAACGAGATTGTGACTCTTCGACTAAGCCTCTGCAATTTATGTCGAACTACACTTCGTACAGGGTTAACTATTCTTTCAAGGAAGAACTCTTCTATCTGAACTTCGTATTGACCGGAGGGTATGATGTTTCATCTCCTTCTGCATTCACTTATGTGACCATAGCCCAGGCTATTGTTGTCACTGTGAATACGGTTTGTAGATGCTGATTGTCTCCTTCAGACACAACTCATCGGTCTGGACTTAATACTTGCTTTGTCACACACCTTAAGTCTAGTAACCAGTCTGTTTCCAACTGACTTTTGTTGTCTGTCTTGTATGCCTTTATTTGTCTGCCTTAACCTCGAACGGCTTCCGTCCTGCTGACCTTCATGCCTTAGGTTTCAACCTTCTGCTGATCTTCTAAAGGATCACTTCCTTGTATTCTGACTGGAGCGAAGGACTCCTACTAGACCGAAAGTCCGGAGACTTGTCTGAGATGCACACCTCAATAGCACTACACTGGCTAGTCTCGCCTCTGTTTCTGGTTGCTTCAGCAACTGTTCCACTTCGGTTGTCTTGGATTTGCTCCGGTTTGGATTAGGCTCCACAATTGCTAAAAAAACGATTTTGTTAACTTTTTATTATATCATTTTTTTTGTTTATTAGCACCTTAGGCTTTGAGGTATGGGAGGAATGCCGATAACACGTATTGGAACGGCTGAAAATTGTCTCTTTTTTTTTTCTTTTTATCACATTTACTCACCTCTCCACACCCTACAGCCTTAAAAGAAATTTTAAAAATTTATTTCTCAAAAACAATATTAAATTGCTATAATAAGTAATATTTGTCTGGAAACATATACAAGCATTATGTTTCTCATACGTCTTGCCGCTTGGAATATCCCCCTCATATTTCCTACTTTCTAACAATCCATATTAACAATACAAATGGCGGACGGTCATGTTGAGTTGGACTGCTTTAGCGGGTTAAAATAGGTCAGTTTGACCCTTTACATTCTTTCGAAGATAATAACCAACCAATACACATGCAATAAAAAAAATACCATTATCTACTAATGAAAAACTTGCAGAATCATGCCAAACGAATATAAGTTCAAATAAAGAAAGAAATAATGCTTGTTGTATTATCATCCAAGATCTACCAACAACAAACAATAAAAGATGCAATAAGAAACTAATATTTAACATTTTATTTCCACTTATCACAAAAGATAATAAACGAGAAAGACACAAACTTTGAGTAGGATGTCGTATGGATGGAAAAAAAAATGGTATTAGCCGATGGGTCAAACCGCCCAACCCAACCCGTGGGTTTAAGTAGCTTTCTAAACTCGCTAAGTCCAATTAAGCCCATTTTGACCCATACAAAATAAGTATGATCGAAACAAACGCAAGAAATTCAATTATATACCCCACAGCTCGTTTTGATCCATTTCTTACAATTTGCGCAAAATTTCCCCAATAAAGACATACTAATCTTACAAATAACATATATAATGACAGTAAGAGAACACCGAATTGGATGTATCTTGTTGTCATCTATGCATCGCTAAATAATAACTTCATATTATTTATAGCAAACCTCAACACCCACATCCCTCATTGACCTAAAATCTATACCTCTATAGAATTCTGGACATGGAATGCAGTAAAAGCATGATTAGAAGGAACATAGAAGAAATAGGCAAGTTGTAAAAAGTTATTAACAATCTTCTAGTACAATCTAACCGACTATAATTATCTACTAGACAAATTTTATGTTTTTGCACAAATATCTCTTGTTTCACTAATTGCAGGAAAATTTGTACAAACTTCACTTCAACATGAGCAATGGATATCAGATTTCTTTTTCAGTGGAGTCACTAGGGAACATTGTACAATGTACATATTTTAGCAGATGCTGAATGTTGACACTTCGTTGGCCAACAGACCATTTTCTTACCGAATTCTTTATTTTCTTTCTTCATGCTACATAGTCTTTTTATACCTTCACAATTTGTGCAACCAGTCCGTTCGGTGCATATGAGATAAATAAGCAGTTTTTAATAAGTAATGAGGCCCCTTACTTATGGCTTATGGCTTTTCCAAAAACCTAATAAGTCAATAAGCAGTTTTTATAAGCACATCCAAATGGACCCTTAGTCATGACTTTTTCTTTTTTTTTTGTAAAATATATTGTGCACTTGAAGTCTTTATGACCGACGGATTCTCCGGCAATCCTAATGAATTTTCCGGTGAAACATGAACTTTCCGATGAGTGTGTTCTTTGTGTTCATCAGGTTTTCCAGAAAACGATTTTCATCTTCATATGTATTTTGTGTTCATCACAGAACGATTTCTAGGGTTTTTCATGGTCCGATTTCCAGATTTCAATAACTTCCGTAATTGTTTGCAGATCTAAAACAAAGGTCTGAAACGTACGAAATCCTAGATCTAAAACCCTACATCATAATCAAAGGTCTGAAAAATGGAAACTGAAAAAACGTGTTCATCTTAAACTAGGGTTTACCAACGAAATCGTTTTGATGTCAGTTCTCTTTGTAGATATGGACATCGATGGATCATTTTCTCTTTGGAGATAAACACGAAATGGTTTGCAGATCTTGAGCAAACCCTTGAATTCGTTTGAAGTTGTTTGTGTGGAAATCGATTTAGGGATTAACAACGAAATCGATTTAGGTGTTTGTGTGGAAATCAATTTAGGGATTAACAACGAAATCGATTTAGGTGTTTGTGTGGAAATCCTTTGAAGTTGTTTGTCTGAAAAACGAATCTAGATCTTCATCAATTTTCTGGAAATCAAGTTTATGTGTTTGTCCTTGGTGTTTGACCGGAAAATTTATGTGTTCTCGACCGGAAAACTCATGTGTTCATGAGTTCTTGACCGGAAAATTCATTTTTGGCCGGAGACTATATTGTTTTGCCGGGAACTTACAATAGCCGGTCATAAGGACCGGACAAAAAAGAACAATAATGACTAAATGGTATACAAACCAAAAATTATGCTACACATTTTCCCTAATATCAACAATGCTCAAATAATGACCGATAAAGTGAATAAAAGATCCCAGTAGATTTCTATGGTATCAGGAAACGATATATTTCGCCAGTAACATACAACATGAAATTTCTCTCTAACTATAAAACAGACAACATCCCGTTCACATACTACCAGTACCCACACATCTCCATCCCTTTAAAAAAAACCAAGGAAGAACTCGACGCCATATACACACACACACACACAACTTACAGATTACAAATTACAATCTAATCTATCATTTCACACACACCAACTTAAAAAACCTCCTTCTTATCAACCACCTCTTGATCTTTCTTCTTCAATCTCAACCCCTTTTGCTTCACATTCGGGGCCACAAGCCTCAACCGCGACATAACATATCCCAAAAGCTCTTCGCGGTGAGAAAACGTAAAATCCAAATGCGCGTATTCAAATTCATTATACGAAACCTCAACACCCGCATCTCTCATCAACCTATAATGCTTCCTCACCATCGACGGCCGGATGACCTTATCTTTCCGTCCGGCCACCACGTCCACCGGAACATCAATCAGCCCGTAAAACTCCCCCAAATCCAGCGGCTCCGGCGACCCGTACACCGCCATGTTCGCCGGAGCACTCCCGTAGTCAAACATTCGAAACTTCTTAGCGCGCTTCATTTGCGCTAAATGGAGCGCGATCCCGAACGAGACACCTGGCATGTCGTTCATGTTGTAGTGCGGTAGCCCGATGACTCCGACCCAATTTGAGCTATCGCCGCCGAGTAGGTACCCGAAGAGGGTTTGGACTACACCGCCGACCGCGGGGTAGTTGTGGAAATCGCGCGCTAATTTGTTGAGTAACATTCGGAAGAATCGTGTGGGGATGTAGAAAGCGGGGACAAGGGGTTGTAGGATTGGGGAGAACCAGAGGAGGAGGTATTCGAGGGCGGTGAAGGGGAATGGTGCATCGTGGTGGAATCCGGCGGGTGAGAGGAGGATTAGTCTTGAGAGGTGGTGGGGTTTTTCTTGAATCCGGCGAGTTATTAGGTACATTAGAATGGCGGCACCACCTAAGCTGTGGCAAATTGCACATAGTTTGTATGGTTGTTCGGTGTTTGTGTTTGTGTTTGTTTCGTCTGTATCGGGTTCTAATTCGGATGTTTTTACTTGGTGGATTTTTTCGATCATGGCGGGTATGTCTTCGATTCCATTTTCGTTAATGGAGTAACGCCAGTATCTATGGAAGATAAAGAAGTTTTGATAAAATCATAAGAAAAAAATTGGAAGTAAAATGTTTATATAAGAAAAGATGTGAAAGTAGAATGTTGTAATAGACAGAAATGAAAGTGGGATGCTATAATACACAGATAAATGAAAGTATGTTGCTATTGTAATTTGTAAATAAATGAAATACTTGTATTAAGATATAAGGAGATTATGTTGTTAAAAATCACATGAGATTATGGAACATTGAAAGGAACTTACTCTCGTGAAGACAGATTCTTGTTAACATGTTCTCTTGAAACTAGACCACGGAAATTACCCAAAAAAACATCATAACCTAAAATAGAAAAATATATTCTTATCATATAAATTTTTGCATTTATAAATATGGATACTTGTGAAAGAATAGAATCACAAACCTTGATCAAAAGCTGCAAAAGCTGGAGAGCCAACAACTCCATTAGACACCCAACTGGAGAGATAAATTACAAAAAATATAGTCAATATTAAAAACATTATATTAGAAACAAGAAAAATATAATAAACAACCAATATTTAATAAAAGAGACAAAAAGACAATACAACTTACCCCATAGATGAATCAAAGACTCCATGTTGTAAATAAACCGCCTTTCTTGAATCACGTCTATAAAAGTAGAAATAATCGTTAGTCAATGTAAAGCACAAGAAACAAGGGTATATTTGGAAAGTAAATGCAAGATAAAATTCTACCTAGGAATCCTTTCCAAAAGGAGAACATATCCATCAGCAGTAACAACATTAATAGCTTCATAAGGGTACCTGAAAAAGTAAACACATTGACATGATTGTTAAGGGGCAAACCGGCAAAGAGGTAAATTCAGACCACGGTTTCACTCAAAAGCAATCTCATGTTGAAAATTTTAAAATGAAAAAAGAAACATGAAAAAGACAATCTTACCCAAGCTCTGTAATGACATCTTCGCATGTCCGCCCATCCGTATTCAAAGAATTATTCAATCTAGTTTTCCTTTCTGTAGGGGTAGGATCGTCTTTTGCCAGAGTAGCAGTGGCAACATAGGCACTTTCATCATCATTAGGAGAAGACCACCTCAACAAAACCCTAATAGACTCAAATGGAGAAAGAACACAAGCCGCCACTTTATGAATACCATCAAATACAGTTTCTATAACAATCTCCATTCCAAGATGTAAATCCTAAAATTACCAAAATACCCATGTAAATACCATATTTCCATAGAATTATACTAACCAAGCATTAAAACACAAACATACCTCTATAACGCCACGTCTTCTGTCAGTAGCACGTTCAACAACATGATCCAATGATTTCCTGCCAGCTGGCGCATTTGAATTCCGGAATCTTCCTGCAATTCTATTGGCTCCCTTTGAGTCTCTTATAAAGATTAAGCTATACAGATAAAGTGGGATTCCAATCATTAGCCTTGCGGGAAGTAAAAGCCACATGAAAATGGATAGAATCCAGTGTGGCCAGTTTTTTTCGCGCTTGGTGTAACTGCTTGCCCTTGAGAATCGAGAGCTGTGTGATGATGGTGATGCGGGAGATATGTAATCATCATCATCATCATCACTGTCCATTTCATCTCCAGATGAATAGTCTACACTTGATGCTGAGTCAGATTCCACGGATAGTTCATGAACAAATTGGTTAAAGGAAGACACCCCACTACAAGAATAATGGACCGCATATCAGACAATAAAAACTTCAGAATTGACTAAAGAAGGAAGTGGTTTTGTAACTTTGGAAGTATTTAGTTAATATGTTGAGGAATAATAATAAATAATAAATAATAAATAAAAAGCTTACTTTTCCATCCAACGGGGGAGCCGGGGCCCACGAAAAGCTGGTCTAAGCTCCCAACCATGGATTCCTTCAAGCATGTTAGTCTTGCCAGGCAAAATAGCCAACAACATTGCTGATAATCCATTTATTAGCCTCAAAATGTTATTTAATGATTCATAAGTAATTGTTTTCACAGACCTGAAAAATACAAAACAAAAATCATTTATGGCTTCCAGAAAATTTGTTTATGGAATGAAAAGCTAGACAAAATACAAAGCCATCATACATAACTGCATATTAAAGACACAGAATTCATTTATTACAATTTGAAGATAGTTGCCACTACGTCATGATTTTGGATGAATGGGTCAAAAATTGGTGTGTTCTAAGGTAGAAAGCCTAAAAACATTCTATAAATGGTATTTAAGAGCTTTAGTAGAAGTCTCACTAAATGACGTATTATACTAAAGTCTAAAGACTAAAGAATACTTTTCCAGTACGGCACAATTACGGATGAATGGATCATAATGAAGCAGATAATCTATGCCTATCGTTATTCACGATCGTCTATCCTATCCTAGTACCCTACATATTCTAAAATTCCAAACTACAATCTAAAAGACGGAAACGGGAAAAACAAATACTAACCCTAAATTAACTTTACGAAATCTCCGAGGATGGGGATATTTCCCCAATTAGAAACTCCAAAATAGAACAATCAATCAACACGCACGGTATCACTTCGATCACGAAATTCCATTTGTTCTTCGTGTATGTAATTAAACCCTCGATTCACCACAAGATCAAACTTCATCATCAGATAAACTTACAAATTGGGCCGATCATACGGTAAACGGTTACGTATAAGTATTGTAGTATCGATATCGACGTTATATGATTCAAACATAAGCACCAAGAAAGTATTGAATTTTAATCGAAGGAGAGAGAAAGAAAGAAACTAACTCTTTGGTGACAGCAAGGAGGTTGTCAACGGCCCGTTGAATCATTTGTGTTATATTAGATTTGTTGGCTCTGGGTAGTAGCAAAACAGCATCAAAACCCAGATCCCAATCGAACAGAAAGCCCTAAAAATCGGATTTCGTAGTCGATTGTAGAGAGAGAAAGTGTGGTTGTAGAGAGGGATTATGAGAAGGTGTGTGCGCTGTCCGGATATAAGCAACGCCGATTCTTGTCGTCCCGGGGAAGGGAAAGCCAAAAATGGGGTCCACGCAGATATTAAAATGGAGTGGGGCCAATACATGAGGGAAGTTTCATCCGTATGACGTGGCAGTGGAAAGAAGCTTGTGGTTGCTGTGTAAGTGCCACGTATCAAATGTGTCCTCACGTGAAAATAACTGCGAAAACGTGAAATCCGGAAGCAGACGTAGTTAAGAACGTGTAAAATTTTCACTTAATAAATTATTATTTGCTTTTATATATAAAGCCAGAGAAATTATAGTTTTGTCTATTTGGTATGTTAGAAAATAACGAAACTTTTTTGGTAAATTTTCATCATACAGACAAAATTTTGTAACATTTATCGTTTTTTAAATGAACGTCTTTACGATTTTATTGTTGGAGCGTTACATAACACTTAAACGGTCGTGTAATTTCTCTTTTATATCATTATGGTGTCTTTTATTTATTGTATTTCAGACTTTACAAACACTTTGAGAACTGATATGAGATAAAATCAAAAGCAAATAAACCGACAAATAATATTAAGAATTGAATATCAATCTGTTGTAAAATCAGGGGCGGACCTATGTAGGAGCCTGAGTGGGCACGTGACCCCCTGAAATTTTACCCCGTAGTGTAAAAAAAATTTTATATATAGGTGTTCCCCGTCTAAAAAAAATGTGCTCCTCATTGCCTCTTGTGTCCATTTTTCCTGGGTCAGTGCCCCCCGTGTCCATTTATCCTAGGTCCGCCCATGTGTAAAATAATCAGTCATGTTTAATTATTATGATTACCAAGTTTCTTTCGGAAATCAGGCAAATCATTTACAATCAGATCTAATTGTGAGAAATGTAGAAGGTGCTTACGGACAAATTAAATGATGGAACAGAAAATTTTAAATCAACCTGACATCGCGAATTATTGACTGTCGAAAGCTGCATGGAATGACTACGTCTAGGAATTTACGCTCGTACAACTGTAAGCTTAAGCATAGAACCCCGATATTTAATCCAAATTATCTTCATTCCAACAACTATAGATGAACCGATTAACATAAGATAAATACTTTGAAATTGGAAGAATAAATATCCCCAGAGAGAAAGGGAGGGAGGGAGGGAGGGAGGGAGAGAGAGAAAGAGTCGAGTCAAGAGAATTGTTTTTTGGTGTGTGGAATACGGATCTAGGAGAGCAATATTTATAGTCGCAGAAATCATAGAGCCCTCCCAAAGACGTGGGCTGATAACAGTGGTCCTCCTCTCACGGATACATGCGTTTTCGACCTGATGTTTATCTACGAAGTCTCACAACTCACCAATAACATTAAAACTCATAAAGTAATAAGTTTGCAAAAGTTTGGATGTCATAGTAAGATAATCATTTAAACTTCATGAGATGCTCTAGGTTCCAGACATCGATTCTATTATTGTTCTACAAAGATACATACATTTATCTCTTAAAAACACTTTCTTTTATTTAACTTAATAGTTTACATCTCAGCTAAAAATGTATACAATTTTAAAGGCATTGGGTGGGTTGAGGCACACATGTGTGATCAGTTTGTAGTGATTATTCTAGAGTTATTCACATCCAAGGAAGAAACATATGTGACAACCATGAGAGATGAAAGTAGAACATGAGATCTCCTTTAATACAACATTTTGTTGTTTTAGATTCAGGTTCTAGGAAATAGGCTTTTCTAAATCTATTTTCCTAAGCCTAAATATAGATATTTTGTGATTTTCAATCCCTACAACACATGAGGGGATTTTACAGTTTAAGTTCTGCCTTGGCTCTTTCTTTATTAGTGAGATACAAAAGCTGGATTCTTGATAGTCTCCATCAGCTCAACCAAAAAAGTTTGTTGTTTTGAGTAGTCATTTAGGTGGTAAGAGAAGGCTAGTGAGAAGAATGAGTGAGAAAGAGTCCTCTCAAACATGGAGAAAGAAGATTATCTACCTAAAAAAAACCTTTTTTTTTTTTCACTCAAAGGGATAGTATAGTGTGGTTGGTGATGAAAATGTTAGGCTGAAGTGTGAAGATTGAAGCTTTTTTTTTTAATTAAGCTTCAACTTTACTAAAACATTAATATTGATGTTTAAGACACACAATACATATATTATTACAATTACAAAGATCATAGATTATGTTATCGATTTCTTTACTCGCATTTCTTTGATCGGTCTCTGTTTAGTAACATACTTCATAATCAAATGAACTAATTGATTACTTACATACCCAACTCAAGCGTGTAAGAACAATAATACTCTCATCATAAATTTATCCATATACCATGATGAATAGTCGATTTCTCATAGGTTGTCTAAGGTCGTACAAATCAACATACTTCGATATTGACAATTAAGTGACATGCAACAATATATGTTCATAATGATCTTGATAATATATCTTGCTAAACCATAGTAAGTCCATTAATTCAATATGCATTGCAATTACAAATCTTAAATGAATGCATCAATCTACAACACATTTAGCTAGAAAGAAGGTTTAGCAATGTGAATTATATCTATCTCAAATCCTCCTTTAAATTGCAATTCTTCCCTTTTAAGGTTACAAGCATGCACTTCCACATACTCAAACTTCGTCTCGCAAAGTTGCACTTGGTGAACCACAAAGAAACTTTGATTACTATGTTCTTTACAACAAGACACCTTCATAACTAAAACCTCAGTTGTGCAAGATTCTTGCAAGTGTGAAATGCGATTGATAAGAAAATATAATCAAAGAATATGGGGCGCGTAAAGACTTCACATTGGGTGGCATCTTTGGCAACTTATACATAGTGGTCAAGGCACCTTCTAACAGAGGCGGAGACAATACCGGGACTTATACATAGCGGTCAAGGCACCTTCTACTCTACTCCGCTATTGTTGTTCATAATGCTACGATCATACTAAAATTGTCCATAGTGCCTGTTGACTTCGTCCCATGACTACGATGCGACTTGCTTACTTGCAACCATGCCATATGATCATGGGACCAAATCTTACAACCTTTCTACACAACATGAACTGCAATATTTGCAACACCACCCACTTAGTGTGGCCTAAAAATAATGTGTTCCTCATGCTTTGATATATTATAATTCTATATGTATCTTAGGTCATATTTCCATTTTTATAACTCTATAAGCTATCATGCAACTAATAATCGACCATAATCATAATATGATGCATATTTGTCATAAAGTACATTACTAATACACGAGATCTATGCCACATACTTGGTCTAATTCCCATTAGGCAATGATCTTTACCATCATGTCTAATTTATCATCATAATCTCAATTCCTTACACTATGTAGCATCCTAACTTAGCCTTCAAACCATCATCATGATGGCCTAGTGGATAAGGCTTTGGACTCTTTCTCTTCCCCCATAAAGAGGTTCTAAGTTCTAATCTCACTCCCTCCCTTTCCTCATAGGGAGTGTTAGGTTTCAATCAGGGGATGGCCACTGGCCACCTCTCTACCCCCGTAGGTGATTGACCCGGACCACCCTGCTGCCAGGTGTGCGTAGGCCCCGAGGTTGCTTCATCAGGGTCATCCAAAGAATGGGTCGGGTGGGGTCCTCAGTTATCCAAAAAAAAAAAAAAAAATTAGCCTTCATGGTTGATATTTTGTCCAACACCAATATTTTAGATCTTATAAAAAATATGGGCATATACTTCAAATTAGATTTCAATAAAACAATAACACATTTCATATAAGCATTAATAAACTTATTAAAATAGTTACTTCCATGTCACAGTTAACTACTTATCTTAAATACAACATCAAACCATACTTTGTAAAACTAGACTTTGACTACTTAATGAAAACTTCTGCTTATCTTTAGTTTTTCTTTTGGATTACAGAAAAGTTTTTGTAAGTTGTAATTGACTAGATTTCAGGGTGTTGCACCACTCCTCATCATAAACAGCAATATAATCAAATAACCACCCAAAAATGAATAAACTGTGACATAATAAAGCACATGTATCCGTTTGCCTTTCAGAATATAAAAGAAATTGCCACCGAATTTAAACACAAAATTTCCTATATAATGGAGGGCTTTTATGTCAATCTCTGAGCAGCCTCCTTGGCAAGAACCCTCTCTTTTGCTTTTGTTTTTGCCTGTGATTTGGATCCCATTATTCCACCACCCCATTTCTTTCTATACTCATCATACTTATCATTAAAGTTGGCCTGAAATAACAACAGATATAAATATCATAATCAACCATAAAATCTTAATTGAAGAAATTTTATAAAAAAAGCAAACCTTGATGGCTTCCAAGATTCTACTGAACTCCATCTTATCTTCGTTCTTGACTGTAGTCAAGCACAGAGCTGCTGCAGTTTTCTGATGAACAATCTGACATAACACAACAAGAAATTTGTTAACTTAAGCAAAATAATCAAAAGGGTATTTAAGGAAAAACACTTACAGTTCCCAATCGAGATTTTCCCTTCACAATGCAGTAAGGGATTTCCATCTTTCTGCATAAAGCAGGAAGCCAGACAACCAACTCAATGGGGTCCACATCGTGAGCAATGATCACCAATTGTGCCTTATTCTGTAACCGAACATGAAAATAAGTTGAAGTTTTTTGTTTTAAAAAGACTTGAAAATTACTATATTTAGATGGTGGAAATTAAAAACCTGCTCAATGAGATAAGTGATATGGTTTAGACCATATTTGACAACAATCGGCTTCTTGGCTTCAGCTGTCTTGCCTTCAGATTCAGCTTGAGCCCTTTTCAGAAGGCGTTCCTTTTTTGCTGCTTTATCTTCAGGTCTGTACTTGAGAAGCATCTTGAACAAAGTGGTTGCTGCATATTTCAAGGATCAATAGTTTATCTATGAAGAATCAAACCAGACAAGCAATTTGTCTCACATAAGCGTTTCTAATCGAGGAACTTAATTCGAATGTTAACAGGAAGTTTTAGGTTGCGATAATAACATAGACTATTACCAAGATTTTTGTCGAGGGTTTTGGTGAACTGATTCAAGGCAGGTGGAACCTTCAAACGCTGCTTGAGAATCCTTCTCTTTCTCTGAATACGAACAACTTGTGGCCATCGTACAAATCTGTGAAGATCCTTCTTAGGTGGCAATGCTCCACCTATGCCAAACTGCTTCGGTCTTTTCTCGAACAGAGGGTTCACTACTTTCTCCTATGGAGTTAACGTCATCAATTTAAATATGCATATAAATCAAATACCTTATAATTGCTTTGAAACATGCTTTAATCATGGATATAAACTGGTTGTGAATTAGAATCCTAAATCAATCTCAGAAACCATACCGTTTTCTTCTTTGTGGCGACCGCCTTCCCACCTTTTTTTGGAGCCTTTGAAAAACAAATCAAGCAAACAGAGACAGTTAGAATCAATCAACAGTTCGGTGCCAAAAAACTGAGACAGGTTGAAAATGACGAAACATATACATGTTTAGAAAGCTAGAAAGCAAAAAATATTGACAATTGACAGATATAGACGACGGAGAGGCTCACCATTGATGAAGGCCGAGATTCAGGGTTTCTAAACAACAACGAAGAGGAAGACTGGAAGACACAAACGAAGTTTGAGTTTTAGGGTTTCTATGCATCGACCCGAGGCTAACAAAGGCTGGGCCGGGCGGGCCATGGTCTCTTTTGCGGATTTGCCACAAACCAAGTTAGCCCAATAATGGGAAAAAAAAAAATTTAAGTTTACGATTTGTGTTGTTATCGTCGCTTGGTAGGATTTATGCTTTTTGTTTAGAATTAAATGATTTATATGTTATATCGGTGATTCTTAAAGTTTAAGTTTGTTGAGTGGTTTGTTCTTAACTTTGATAATGCTTAAAAGTAAAATAAAATACTGTTTTGTTCTAATGTTTATCTTTTTTTCATACTCTTTATTATCTTTTCTATATAGAGTGGGAAAAACAGGTTTTTAGATTTGGATCCGGAATTGGTTCACACAAACCTCGGTTTTCTCATATCAGACTTGGTTCGATCCGACCTGGTCAAAGGGTGAGAGCCGACAAAATAAGGCAAATTTGTAAGGTTTTCATTCAAAAAAATATGAAAACAACGTGAATGAGATGATAGTGGAAAAATAATATTTTTATTTCGAGATGTCATCCAAGCTAGGAGTGAACCTTGTAACCAAACTTAACTTTAAAGACTAGAAATAAATAACACATTTGTATGAAAACCATATTTTCTTGACATACCACATAGACGAATGTTATAAATTATTGTATATTCTATTAAAGTAATTCTAACGTTACTACTTAACTAATGATTTACTCATACATTGTTCAAGGAATATTTTATTACACACAAGAACCCGTTACAAATATCAAACATATAGCATGTAACTAAAAAGAAAATACAAAGCAATCAAAGAATAGTATATTTCAAATTCATCAATATTGCTTTCATTATGCATTCATAATATATAAAAATCATTATGCGTCACAATATGTAAAAATGCATTTTAATCAATATGACGAGATCATCTAAAACATACATAATTCCAATAGCCCATTTGATTTACTCCACTTATATGCCTAAAATCATTGTGTTTATGTGTGAAGAACGAAAACATGACAAATGACCAAAAGTTATAAATGAACTAGTGGACTATATATGTACAAATAAATAAATAAAACACATGGTCCAATATGGAACTTACTATATTGTCATTATATTTTTTTAAAGCAAAATGACACTGTACCTATAACATTTTCAAAATTAATTTAAAAGGTCCCTCAATTTTTAATTTGGCTTTCTAGGGGTATAGAGTCGTGTTTTTCTGTTTTAAAATGTCCTTATGAAAAAAGTGAAGGGGTAACCCGGTTACCCCCTTGCATTGTCATCAAACGAAAATGCCACATCATCGAATGAATTTCTATCATTGCCTTAGATATTGAAGCCCTAAAAGCAACGACTTCCGCATCTTTTGCACAACAAACCTACCTGGATTAATTCCATCTTTTGCACAGTGTGTGTATTCACGTATAAACCACAACAGTCGCCACCGCCGATTGCCGTCGGCAATCATCATCACCATCATCGTCGTTATCGGTTTGTTGTTCTGATTGTTTTGTGTCGATGGATCCGCAGGTTTAGCAAGCACAAGTGACGGCGATCCTTAGGGCGGATCCTATACCATTTGAAACTCTTATCTCTCACATCATGTCGTCCTCGAACGAGCAGCGATCGCAAGCTGAGCTTATATTCAATTTATGCAAGCAAACGGATCCGAACACGCTCGTTCTCAAACTCGCTGAATTGCTACAGTTGTCTCCTCACATGGAAGCTCGCGCCATGTCAGCAATTCTGTTGCAAAAGCAGCTGACTCAGGATGACTCGCTGATGTGGAATATGTTATCTCCGGCGACTCAATCTTCACTTAAATCGATTCTGTTGATTTGTGTGCAGAAGGAGGAAGTGAAGACGATAATGAAGAAGCTATGTGATACGATTTCGGAATTAGTTGCGAGTATTCTGCCTGAAAACGGTTGGCCGGAGCTGTTGTCGTTTATGTTTCAGTGTGTTTCGTCTGATTCGCCGAAGCTTCAGGAATCCGTGTTCTTGATCTTTGCTCAGTTGTCGCAATACGTTGGGGACACTTTAGTCCCACACATAAAACATCTTCACGGCGTGTTTTTGTAGTGTTTGACTACTTCCAGGAGCACATGCGTGAGGATTGCCGCTTTGAGTGCGGTGATTGACGACTCCTACTAATATCAAGTATTTTAGTTGTCGTTGAGCCTTGTTTTGAGTAAAATATATATCTTAAACTGTTATATTACTCATGTTTTGTGTCTAGTGATTGTTGTGCGAATTATATAAAATACAGGGGTTAAACGCGTGCAAAATGGTGAAGTTTGGAATGAACTCTACTTCCAGGCAAAGGAACACGCGCATCGCGGGTCTGGAGGACACGCGCGTCGCAGGTCTGGAGGACACGCGTGCCACGCTTAGTTGTGTATCGGATCAGATTTTTGAAATTCAAAGTGCAAACATCGGGGTTATGGATAAGGCCACGTCGCGGATTTGACCATTGCACGCCGCGTCCGGACATAATTTTCAACTATAAATAGAGGCTTCCGGTTCGTGATTCGGAAGCGAAGACCCGACCTTTGAGTGGAACTCAGGCTTCTTCGACTCATATTTTCGTATTTCATTGATCGGTAGTTGGTAGTTGCTAGTTTTAGTTTAATTTCTTGTTTTTCGGTATTTGTTATCGCACGAGTTCAACGATTCTGGATTGTAGAATCTGATTGCCGCGTAGATTTGGATTCTGACCCGAAGTCAGTAACATTTGGGTTCGGTTCTGTTTTTAGTTTAACGCAATCATTCGGTTACTTTTAATGTTCAGTTTCGATTTCGGTGTTACAATTATTCTTGTTTGATCGATTGTTCGTGTTTGATGTTTCTGGTTTTCTGAGTTATACCTCGGGATCAAAACGTATTGGTTTGGTTTGACTGAGATTTGGATTCAAGTAGTTAATAGTCGCAAGTTTATGTTTTTCGATAATTTCGGATTGTTTGAATTTTGTTGCGTGTATGGATCGACACCATCTATAGAGTGACACTATAGATCGGTTATTTCTTAACACAGATTCAACCACTGACTCCACGGTTTGACCCTTACTTCCACTAGCTAGTGAGCTGTAAGGTATTTAATCTAGTATTTTTTACCGCATCGACGACTGCGACGATGTCAAATTTTGGCGTCGTTGCCGGGAGTTGTGCGCTTGAGTACTGTGTCAGTTGGTATTTTTAATTTTAGTTTTGGTATTTTATTTGATTTTTGGACGGTCGTTTGCACCTTGTGCATGCGTACATGTCGAGATGAACAAACGTCACCTCTGCTTTTTTATTCTGAGATTGAACGGACCGCGCGCCAGAACCGTGTGCGTAAGTGGTTATTCAACATGAGTTTAAATGATGTGTCAATTGAGGATGTTACTAATGAGCTGACAGGAGAGGTAACATGGGGACAGTCGTTTGTGCCCTCGGTTCCTATAAATCTTAATGGACCCTCTACAAGTACTGGTGGTGGTGCAGTTTTAGCCCCTGCACCTATCCCACCATGTACTCAGTATGTAGTTCCACTCATTAGTCAACCAATCCCTAACCCTGGTGGGAATGCTGCAACTCCTGCGCTGACATGGGGAGTGCCTAACCGTGACAGTACTCCGCATCCACGCCAGCCAGTGCAAGCTCCTCAACCACAACAACCACCACCGTTTCATAAACCTCAACCACCCATTTTACAACAACAACCACAACCACAACAACAACAATATCAAGTTCAAGCTGGAGACCAGGTATACGATGAAGAGGACGAGGGTTGGATGCGAAACAACCCTGTCAATCAGAATCAGCAATAGAATCGAGGTCAGGGACCTCTGCGACAACAACAACAACAACCAATGGTAGGGGCAACGGTATTACAATAATGAATTGCACAATGATGGTAACTTCGTTCCCCCCTTTGTATTTTGCACAACCGATTGGGCAATCGGTTGCATCGCACTTCCAACCTCGGGAGTACGATGACGCGTCGCCAATTTTTTTTGCTGATAATGTAGAGAGTCAAGTTGAAATTAGGCCTCAGTTGTTAGGAGTGTTACCAGAGTTTAGAGGATATATGCAGGATGACCCGTACAATCATTTGTACGAATTTTTAGCAATTGCCAATGCTAACATCCCTAGGAACGCAAATAGAAATTTCTTTATATTAAGGTTATTCCCGTTTACACTTAAGGAAAAAGAAAAATATTTGTTCACATCACTGCAAGCGAACAACATCACGACGTGGGAGCAGCTCAAAACGAAGTTTCTACAAGAATTCTATCTGGCGAGCAAAACATAAGGACCAAAATTGTCAATTTTGCCAAACTTAACATCACTAGCTTGAACTAGTAAATAATTTGGAAAATGGAGGAATTTTGATAAAGGGTTAAATTGGAAACCTAGATTAAGTTAAACAATTTCTTAAGTTAATATTAGGGACCTAACTGTAGAGATTTTAGCGAAAATGACTATTTTAGCCAAAATTGCCAAACTATGGGTTAGAGTCGGCCTAGATGAAAAAAATATATTATTTTGGGAAAATATGCAAAGTTAGAAACTTTCATTTAAATAATTAACCTTAAGGGTGGTGTTTGTAGGAAGAACATACCCTAGGGACCATTTTTTTAAGTTGGGAAGTATAAAATGGGGATTTCTTCCCCAATCCATCATTTAAACGAGTTCAGAGGATTGAGAGGGAGAGAATAGGCGATTTTAGAGCTTCCATGGAGATTTGAGATTGGAATTGAATGTCTATTCAAGTATTTGAAGTTTCCTAGCAAAATAAGGTCTAAACTCTTCATTTCTAGCTTGGAAACCCGTTGTGAATTGGGGGTTTGTTATATCCAAGTTTTTTGTTTTAAGGAAGGAAATTCATAGGATCCTAAGTGTTAGTTGTGATTCTAGAACATTATTTTGGTCTACATCCAACACATGGATGATATAGAACAAATTATTGGATTGAAATGGGTAATTGGAACTCTAACACTTGGTTTTTGATGAGATCATGAGTCATTTAGGTGTTGGATGGGTTCATTGATGAGTTTTGGATGAATGGAAGCAATTTTAATGGTTCCTTTATGATTCCAATCAAATGATATTGAGAACTTGATTCTTAAATCTCTAGAAACACCATAGAATTGGGTGTTGAAGGGGTTTTGTCCATTTGAAGATGGATGGATCATTTGGTGTATTTTTGGAACATGAGATTCAATTATAGTTGTTTTCATATGATTCAAACCATTGATGTGTGAATTAAATCCCATGTATGAAATTTGGGTGAGTATAAACCTTATAATTTAAGCATGGAGGAAATAACATTAGAACTAGAAAAGGGTTGAATCTTTTGATGGTTTGGACGAAGGAATTCATTCGTAATTGTTTCTTAAGAATTCCAAACATAGATGAAGCAGTTACACCCCATTGAACATTGAATGATGAAATGGAATCGGAGATTCCATAGTTGGGACCCTTTGGAGATGGGGAATGTAAAACCCATGGGATGATCCCGTAGGGATGACAATTAGAATAAGTTGTTAGGTAGGAGCTAAGAAGTTTTAATGCGTTGAATGACTTGAGCTTTACAAGTTATCTATGTCTTAATGGATAATGAATAGTTGAGCAATTAAGCTCTTTTTCATTAGGACTTAAGGGGTTAAAAGTGAGAAAATTGGGCATACATCATATTTCATGCGGCCCGCATAAAGAATTGCATTAGGCGCGTATTTTGCAAACGAGACATTTAGGCACTGATGTCATGCGCAACCTGCGTGATCAGTTAGTCATGCTTTCTGCGGCTTATGTACCCCTGCACAAACTTGGATTCTAGAAAATTTTATATGATATTAGGTGAGATATGGTGGCTTGGGTTGGATGTCTAGTTCCTTCTATCTAAATGCCTTAATCTGATGTCATCTTTAAGTATGGTGAAAGTTGTAATCTTTGTAGCTGGTCCATAGAATTGATTGATTTCATTTGTCAACTTGTAAAAATTATAATAAATTCACCAAGTATCCTATAAGTATGTATATTATTTCCTTGAAAAGTTAAAAGATTGTAGTTTAACAATATATAATAACCTTACTAAATTAAAGGGTTTAATGGGGGTACACTACTATATCGAAAGTACAACTAAAAAGTAAACCTTATATAGGTATCATTAAGTAAAAGATTGAAGTGTGATCTAGGTAGTGATCACTAGAAATGTATGTAGGTTGATCAGTGATAAAATTTCAATCTAGCTCGCACCAGTTGTATTGCTCAGTTTCTTAGCTTAGACATTCTGTTATCATCAGGTGAGTTTCATTACTATATACGTAACATTATGTGTTTTATGGCGTAAGGTCGTAAGTATGTATAAGAATTTTTGACCCTTGTTCCCAGAAGGGGAGCGAGGGGGCAAAAGACTTTACGAATCTTGTTCCTGGAAGAGGGAGCGAGAGGTCATCATACTTTTGGGCTCTTATTCCCAGAATGGGGAGCAGGGGTGCCTCAAATTATTTGCTACATGTTCAAGTGGTAAATGCATCACCCTTCCTCTTTGAGGTTGAGGGTTCAAGTCTCACAAGAGACATAGGTGGATCTAAGAGTAGTTTAGGAGTTAGAGTATGATAGATTTGCCGTAAAAAACGTGTACAGATTATGTGTTTTTATGCTCATGTGATATGTAGTAGAATGTGTAGTTGTAGTGCGCTCACTAACCTTTGCTTACAATTGTTTATTAACATTTATTAGGACCCTCCGGGGTGGACAAAGGTAGGAATCTGGCGTGATTGCAGATGGCGTTCGCATTCCCTAGTGCAGTTTTTCACTTATGACATTACAAATTTTGTAACCTAGGTCGAGACTTTTATATTTTGTTTACATTTAAACTTTTTAATGTATTCTGATATGGTTTTAGAAAATAATAAAAGGTAATTTAATATTTATAAACAAAATTGGGTCATTACATAAGCATTGTATAGTTGATACAATTGGTAATCGTTATTGTTGTGTATATAATCAACATAACATAATCGTAGTAATCTACGGTGGACCTTGGCCTTTCTAAAATTAAGTTTGATAACAAACATAATGGTGATAAAGTTATTAAGGATTTTGTTATCAAAAATACTAAAATTTAAACTTTTCTAAATCTTTAATAAATGATAATTACATTCATTAACAACATGTCCTTCTGATCTCTCATTGAGAATGAAAAACTCTATGACATGACTTCAATAACTAGCATTGTAACTTGAGAATAGTTCTCAATCACAAAAGGAAGTTTCACTCATTGAAGAACCTTTGCCCAATGCACCTCTTGAGATGACGTCTGCTAATTCACTTACCAACTAAAACATGAAGAATAATAATCGAAACAAAGTTACATAGCCAATGTTGTTTAATACGATATTTGACCTTGATAAGGATTTGGATAACTTTAAAGCATATGAGATGCTTAGTGAGCTTAAGAATGCGTTCTAACAACAAGCCAAGCTGGACTGTATGATACTGTAAAAGCATTTCATGTATGCAAGATGGATGAAGGTCAATGTGTAGTTACTCATGTTATGAAAATGAAAAACTATATTGACCAAATTGAGAGGCTTAGCTCTCCATTGGGAGGTGAATTGTCAGTTATCCTGATTTTGAACAACCTACCCCAATTGTATAAGTAGTTTATCATCAACCATATTATTAAAAATTACAAAAAGTCGATCTTGCAGTTCCATTTGATGCTTAAGACTACATGGAAGAACATACGCATGACCCCCTCAGTACTCATGATTAAATTAGGGTAAATGAAGTATACCACAAATGACAGGAGGGCATGTAAGGGGAACGAGTTTGTACAAAATATCTATTAGACAAAGAAAAAGGAACATCATGTGAAAGATTTTGATTGCTTCCGTTATGGCAAGAAGGGATATTGGAATTGAGATTGTTTGGTATACTTAGTAAAATTAAGGAATGACAATGTTGGGGAGACCAACTAGTCAAGTGTATATATATATATATATATATATATATATATATATATATATATATATATATATATATATATATATATATATATTGTTTTTTTATTGTCGATTTATCGTTATATGTCCTTATTGTGTCCATACCTAATGAGTGTACTATAACATGTTTCAAAAGCATAATCATACATGTAAATAAGGTATTGACTTGAAATGTGTTGATCTTAAAAATGATAATCAATTGTATAAACTTGTAGCAAGTGTTTCATTTAGATAAAACTTAATAACCATGTAAGTAATAGTTATTATGACTCACATGTTCATATAAAAATGATCTAAGCATGTTCTCTATTATAGAGAACAACAATAAGGATTATATTGATACTAAGGCATATAAGGCAATGTGGAATCAATATAGTTATGTCTAGATAATTCGAGTTATCTATCTTAACTATAAGAGATTTTTCCTTATGTCGTGATATCTCTTTCATGATTCTAACTAATAAATGAAAATGAGACAACATAACTACTATTTGTTTTAGGAGGATTTCCCAAAAAGATGAAGATGTCTTAATTGAGAGTTTAATCGTGTAAAATTGCTCATATAATTTTTAGACTGTCTAATACTTTGCAAAAGAATGATGTAAAATTACACACCGACTAATGATCAAAAGTGTGTGTTAAATGTTAACAGTTCATGTGAAATTTGATATGTATCTCCTAAATTTTAAAAAATAATACTACAATAATAATAATAATAATTATAGTAATAATGTAAATATTGTTATAATAAAATAATAAAATTATAAATGATCCGACATAAGTTTATCCAAAAGAGAGAACAAGGCCCGCCCGGCCCAGCCCGCAGAAGCTTTTGCGTAAAAACCCTAAAAACTCCAACTTCGATTGTCTACTTCCTCGTCACTGTATTGCAACCCCGAGTCTCAACGTCCATCAATGGTGAGCAACTGCATCTTCTAACTCTGTAATCGTAAAAACACGGTGTTTCTGCATTCGTAAACTCACTAGATTTCTTCATTTCTCGCATGCGCGTGCTCTTTTCACCAAATTTCATTTACTGTTAATTGCTTCTAACACGACAATGTTTGTTTGATTATATCTCGAAGGCTCCAAAAAAGGGCGGGAAGGCAGTCGCCACGAAGAAGAAAACGGTATGATTACTGCGATTCGTATACGGTTCTCATTTATAACCAGTAGCTGCTTCCTGAACCAGGGTGTTTGATTTATATTTCCTAATTCTATGTCTTGCACTCTCCAGGAGAAGGTAGTAAATCCTCTGTTCGAGAAAAGGCCGAAACAGTTTGGCATAGGCGGAGCATTGCCACCGAAGAAGGATCTTCACAGATTCGTGCGATGGCCTCAAGTTGTTCGCATTCAGAGAAAGAGAAGGATTCTCAAGCAGCGTTTGAAGGTTCCACCTGCTTTGAATCAGTTCACCAAAACCCTCGAGAAAAATCTTGGTAATTATCTATGATATAGAGATGGTTATGTGAGACAAATTGCTTGTATGGTTTGATTCTTCATAGATAAACTCCTGATCCTTGAAATATGCAGCAACCACTTTGTTCAAGATGCTTCTCAAGTACAGACCTGAAGATAAAGCAGCAAAAAAGGAACGCCTTCTGAAAAGGGCTCAAGCTGAATCTGAAGGAAAGACAGCTGAAGCCAAAAAGCCGATTGTTGTCAAATATGGTCTAAACCATATCACTTATCTCATTGAGCAGGTTTTTAATTTCCACCTTCTAAATATAGTAATTTTCAAGTCTTTTTGAAACAAAAAACTTAAACTTATTTTCATGTTCGGTTACAGAACAAGGCACAATTGGTGATCATTGCTCATGATGTGGACCCCATTGAGTTGGTTGTCTGGCTTCCTGCTTTGTGTAGAAAGATGGAAATTCCTTACTGCATTGTGAAGGGAAAATCTCGATTGGGAACTGTAAGTGTTTTTCCTTAAATACCCTTTTGATTATTTTGCTCAAATTAACAAATTTCTTGTTATGTTATGTCAGATTGTTCATCAGAAAACTGCAGCAGCTCTGTGCTTGACTACAGTCAAGAATGAAGATAAGATGGAGTTCAGTAGAATCTTGGAAGCCATTAAGGTTTGTTTTTTTTTATAAATTTCTTCAATTAAGATTTTATGGTTGATTCTGATATTTATATCTGTTGTTATTTCAGGCTAACTTTAATGATAAGTATGATGAGTATAGAAAGAAATGGGGCGGTGGAATAATGGGATCCAAATCACAGGCTAAAACAAAAGCAAAAGAGAGGGTTCTTGCCAAGGAGGCTGCTCAGAGATTGACGTAAATGCCCTTTGTGTTTAGAATCTCTTGTTAAATTTGTGATTTCTTTTAAATTTTGAAAGGGAACATACATGTGCTTGATTATGCAACAGTCTATTCAATTTTGGTTTGTTTACATTAAAGGATCGTAACTGTTTTCATTCATGCTTCATAAAAGTATTTATGTTTTTCATTCCATGAATTCAGATGTAGTAATTGGAAAAATGGGCAAATATAAACAAACTATTTTAGTACCTAAATTATCTATCTAACATTTATCAAATGTTAGGCAACTGCCTTGCTTCTTTCTCATTTAAGCCGACGTACTCGTCGGATTCTCTCCAATCAAACTCACTTCGTCATCCCTAATCCATTCCACACACTTTTTGCCCTCTTTCTTCTACTTATCATTGCGATTTTTCTTCAACTCAGACCTAAAATCATGGAAGCCAAAAAATTAAGGAAACATTTCCCTAGACTTACTCCTAAGGTAAGTAACGTCGTTTTCAAAACATTTCCCTAGACTTAGGGTGTGTTTGACAGCATCTGAATCATTCATCTCTAAATGATTAGGTTGAAGGGTATTTTTGGAATAATTTTGCAAGAAGTCCCGTTCGGATACATCCTAATCCCTTAATCTGATCCATTCACACATGACAATTTTATTAATCAAACGTTCTTTTCCGTTCAGAGCTTCTTAATCATTCAGATTAAGAGGCTATCAAACACAGCTTTGATCATTCACAGATGAATGATTTAGATGCTGTCAAACACACCCTTACTCCTAAGGTAAATAATGTCGTTTTCAAATCGTTTTATGTGAAATGTGGGAAGATCTTATAATGAAGGCCAAAAATAAAGGGCTTAATGTGATTAAAATTTATGTGTTGATGAGCCTATTCCTAACATTGTACGTCATTTACTTTTTTCTTTATTTTTAGGGTTGATTGGCTGATTTTTTTTAAAAGTTTTACTTTATTTTTGCTCTAATTTCAACATCCCTCTCCGTGTTTCAACATATTAAGCATAACTTTTCAAAGTACAATTGTGGGTTATTGTTTAAATGATTTTTTAGTACAAAATCTTACTCTCTTTTTGCTTTTATTTTTTCAACTGGAATTTTTGTTTCGGTGTAAATTTGATAGATTTATTCTTTTTTATAAGCCTTTTCAACTAATTCATGGTATGGTTGATGCTAATAAGTTTAGAAGAATAATTCGGCTTATTTTCTTGATTTTTTTTATCATACTTATTTTCTTTCAGCTAATTATATTTTTGTTTGCCGAATTCAGGATAAGTTTAATTGTTATTGTTGCTTGCTGATCTTAAAGTTAACCCTTCTGGTTAGGTATTATGTAGTGTGAGTTACATTTAAATAGAAGATGTGTGGGTTTTTGACATATTTAGTTATTAATAGATATTTTTGGGCAATTTTAGTAACGAGGGTTATAAGAACCGTAGATATTATTTGTGTTCTTAGGCTTCTAAATCTACTTGGATTTGATACTTCTGGTCATTAAGTCTTCATTTAAAATGATTGTAGGTGAACATCAAAAGTGTCAATAAGGCTATATCCATTGATGGTGCTCTTGCATGGTATCTTCTACATTTGTTCTACATGTATATTTTTCATAATATTGAATCATCCCGTTTTTTATTAACACTTTTGAAATCACATATCTAAACTATATAACTTCAGACCCATGAAAATTTCAAGATTAAAGAGCCACGATTGTTTGTGTCATAGAGACGTGATTAGAGCGGTTATGCGGAGTATCCATTTATAACAATTCCTCTGGATAAAGCATCACAAGTATGGAAAGTTACTGGTGATAGATTAAAGAGCTCGAAGACAGTCATTAATGCTTTAGTAAGACAAAGATCACTTAAAATTTTCTCTAATTTCATGCGTGATTGACAAATCAATTTCAAACTTGGAATATTTTGATTTTATTGAAAGTTAGAAATCTTATTTAATCAGGATACATTGCTATTAAATTCCATTTAATGTTTTTGCTATGTCAAAAATATTTGTTTTTCTATGCTTTTTATTTTTCATATTAAAACGTTATGATCCATTGTTGTGTTTCCGTAATATCTTTATGCTTATTTTAGATATTTTATTGCATATACAACCCAAAAGTAGAAGATAATAGCATTACCTGCTTTAATATCAAGCCAAATATGTAGTAGGATGCTATTAAATTTTAGTTTTGAGTTTTAAAACTTGGAAGCAATTGGATAATCATGTAACCGTGGAACTAAAAAATGTTTATGTTTGATTTTACAAGAATAGTCATGTGTATAAGAAAATATAAGAAATTATTCATGTGTATAAAAACTACAAAAATGGTCTCTATCGCCGCAACGTGTCTCCTCAAATCCTCGTTCATATTAAAATGACATTTCTTTGTGCTTTATGGGATCAAAGATAAATCATCAATCCGCATGAAATGAGTGAAGTAGGAAAAAATAGGATTAAGGCACGGGATTTGTAAAAGACAAAACTTCATAAATGGTCCATGTGGTTTCATGTGACAACCGTCAACATCAGTCAACAAAAGTCAACAAAAGTCAACTGAAGCGTACATTAGGTTAAGATTTCATAACCTTCATATTGTATTATTGAATATTATAATGCTACATGCTCTAGTTGAAATCAATTATCGAGTAAACGCTATAAATACGTATAATAAGTTACAGTAGCGTAGAAATTCAATAAACACACAAATATTATTTTGGTATAAATAATATTCATAACACGATGTGTTTGTGCTCACGAATCCATAGACATATAGTGTAACGCCCCAAAATTTGTCAATTTTTTTTAACATAATAACGTTAAGAGCGCATTTTGCCAAAAGCGCATTACGCCAAAAGAACATTTCTCCCAAAAGCGCACTAACGTCAAAAGCGCATTAACGTCAAAAGCGCAATAACGCTAAAAGCACAATAGCTGGTGTAGTATTTTATAAAACTCGGTATTGAAAATCTCATATTTCGAAAACCGTGTTTCTTTATAGAACAAATTGTCAAGCTTTAAAAACTTTTCTCATGACCTCGTGTCATGTCTTAAAAATTTGGTCCCAACATAAACCATATAGTTGTAAAAATGTTTATACAACTTCGGGGGTTACAACTTCATATCATACAAGACCACAGAAAGCAAGTTAGGATTACAAACCGTGACATGAGCCAGAATTCGCTCCATCTAAAATCTCAATATCCTCGAGTCATCTACATGCTTCTATATCTCGTGTCTAGAACCTGGGATACATGGCATAAAATAAAATACGTAAGACAAAATGTCTCGTGAGCTACATGAGTTTGGACACAAAATATTTATAAACATAACATATATCATTTTCAAAATCTTTGTAACCAAATCATATCATATCTCTTGCTGAAAACTTTTAAAAGCATAACATATATCGTTTTCAAAGACTTTGATAATAAACTGTCATCATAAAACTTTCTTTACTCAAACTTGACTGGTATTCATTCGTGTTTGGATTTTTATACTTAGGGCCTTAATCACATTTGGTGATACCCCAAGTCTATACTGAAATGGTAAGAACGTAATCAAACCATCTCAGCATCGTATCACATGCTTTGACTGGTATCTCCACATGCTTTATTTTTATACTTAGGATAATCACACTTAGTGATTTTCCCAAGTCTATACTAAGATGGAAAGAACAAAATCAGTCCATCCTAGCATCTTATGTTTTAGGACATCTACTTCGCGAAGGGGAAGGTACCACCCCAGTAGACTCCTCTATATTCCCTTATGGGACTATCATGGCCCGGGCGAAAGTGGGTAACATACTAACTTGCATTGCTGCATTCATTCATATCTCAAATACCAGTCATAAAAAGAAAACATAATATGATTTGACATCAAATTACTTACTGAAATCACATTAAGGCTAGTGCCAAACCAATCTTTTCAATTCCAATTCAATTTGATGTCAAATCACACTTTCCAAAATATATTATGCTCAATGCCAAATCGTATTTTCAACTCATAGCGGGCTTAATGCCAAAACTTGCTTTCAAACCGTTAACACTTTGTGCCAAAATATACTTTTCAAATCACTTGGGCTTAATGCCAAAACTTGTTTTCAAATTATTGTACAAGACTTTTATAAACATGTCATAAGTATAATAAACTTGCATATTATTTCATATTTGAAATTTACATAAACCATAAAAACATTTTGCCATGTACCCCAAAGAGGGAAAATGCCACATGTACTCACCTTAGTAACTAGGTACGTCTAGCTACACTAATCCACATAGCTCTATCCTTTCGTTGCTTCCAACCGTCCTTCAATCTCTATTAATCTAATAGAAGATTAGAACTTATTAGAAAACTAAAGATATAGTAATCGTCTAATAAATCTTGAACTACTTCTAGTCATCATCTAGTTCTATTCGAATGTCCAAGTATGACTCTTAAGGCATAATAACTATTTTGGACAATTTTACCCTTTTTGTCCCACTTGACAACTTAACACAAAGTTCAAGCACACTTGTGTTTTACTCTTTGCCATACACCCTAACCATGTACCAATAGTGTCTAGAACATGTATCAAGTTGTATGAAACCTTTTAAACCACTTTTCGTTTTGACACTTTTTGACCGTTTTCTCATTTAAGCATCCTACTTTGCCTAAATGTATTTTCTTGGGTTTTAACATGTAATTTTTGTAACTTTCTGATCTTACATGTTTATTAAGAAATCTCAATGCTTAGATGTTAAACATCTCCCGTTTCACTATTTTATTCCATTTTTGGCAAATTTGCCAGTTAAAATTATAAAAATAAGAATTATTTTTAAACACCATAATTTTTACATATTTTGTTGCCAAAACCACCCAACAACTCATAAATGTTGATATAAATTCATTTCATGCCCTCATGAGCTCGTATTTGCTTAAACGGTAACTTTTAAGTTTGACTGTTTCATATTAAGTCATTTTTAGGCTTAACAAAAACTCAACTTTTCTTGAACCAAACTTTCAACTTCCTTTTAATATAGCATAATTATATGACAATGAATCATAATATTCAAGTCTTAGGGTCAATTCTCAAACTTTTGCTTCTTAGGCCTAAAACGGCCAATTTACTAAAAATAATCTAATTATAGTCTTTTTATGACTAAATGGTGTTTTACACGATGTTTAATCAAGCACTTGTATTTCCAATTCAATGTTACCATTTTGTAGTATAACCATGTCTCATAAATCATACTTTAACTAGTTTCTTGATCACAAGCATCATTTTCCACTTATGTCCCATTTTAGACTTTTACCAAAGTCAAATTCATCCATCTTTTGCCATTTTATTATTATCTAGCAAACTAACTTCATATTGTTGATTCTTTGGTATACTTTTTTTAACTTATTACATATAACATTTCATATATCCAAACCCAATTTCCCATAAGACCTTTGGGAGTACCCATCACATTGCACAAATGTGATGTGTGCCACATCAGCACCACGTCAGATTTTACCTTTATCACATTCTATCACACTCCATCACATTACCCCCTTTATACCCATCACATTTTCATCACACCACATCATCTTTTTTAATTTAAAAAAAATTCAAAAATAAATAAAAACCTAATTTTTAATTTAAATAACATTAGATTAAACATAAAAATTACATTAATTTAAAAAACATTACATTGAAATTTAAAAATGAAAAAAGTTACATAGAATTTTTTAAAAAAAAATTATATGGACATTAAAAAAAACTACTCGATATCATCCAATCTGTTTTGATAAACATGCTCGGCTAAATCTTCACGAAGATATTGACACGTTTCGGAATTTTGAACATCGAGTACTTGTTGTAAGTATTCGGGCGTTCCAGGAATGAATTGCATTTCCATGTTAACCGCATTGGCCTCGTCGTATGTGCAAATCGCTCTTCCTTTATATTCAACAATCATATTATGCATAATGATGCACGCATACATAATTGTCTTCATCCTACCGTCGTCATGGATTTGTGAGGCATGTTTGATCACATGCCATTTTTGTTTCAGTACTCCAAATGCCCTTTCTATGTCATTCCTAGCCGATTATTGTCTTCGTGTAAACAACTTTGCTTTTTCACTTCGAGGTACCGCATACGCCTTCACAAATGTGGCGTAATCTGGATAAATCCCATCACAAAGATAGTAGCCGTGTTTGTATTGATGTCCGTTCACTGTGAATGACATACTAGGAGCTCGCCCGGTCCAAATATCATTGAAAATTGGAGATTGATTAAGAACATTTCGGTCATTGTTGGACCCGGCTACCCCAAAGTACGCATGCCAAATCCACAAATCGAATGATGCAACGGCTTCCAATATCATAGTTGGCTCACCTACGTCACCTTAGGTAAATTGTCCTTTCCACGCAGTTGGATATTTTTCCCACGCCCAATGGGTACAATCAATGCTACCAAGCATACCAGGTAAACCATGTCTCGCTTCATGTGCCGCATATAACTTCTCGATATCACGAGCTGTAGGTTTACGCAAATATTCTTTGCCAAACACGTCAATAACACATGCACAAAACCAATCCACAGTGTCCCTTACGGTCCTCTCAGCCAATTTTAGATACTCGTCACTAGCATCAGATGTTATGCCTAATGCTAAATACCTAAATGCAGCCGAACATTTTTGTATACAACTAAAACCCATTCTACCTCTACTATCGGGTTTTTGCTTAAAATAATCATATCGCGCGTCTAAAGCGTTGCTAATACGTAAAAATAACTCTCTAGGTAAACGAAAACGACGTCTAAAATGTTTGTCACCATACAGAGGAGGATCAGCAAAATAGTCACGTACCAAAAGATCGTGTGCAGCTTGCCGATCGCGGTTGATAGAGGTTCTGGTGTGTCTAACATTTGAAGACCATTCGGCGGCACCGTACGCAACAACATTAAAAAACGTGTTGATAAATTCGCCGTCGTCCGAATCGAATTGTTGAAAAAATTCCATTTGTGTGAATATATGTATATACAATGTTCTAAAAGGCGCGTCATGGCGCGCGTCAAGGCGTGCCATGGCGTGAGGCGTGACTCTGCCGTCCCGAAAACCCTCATGGCGGCGCTGCTAGGCGTGGCGCGGGATAAGGCGAGCCATGACGTGCCAAGGCGAGCCATGGCGTGCCAAGGCGTGCGTTTTTACTATTTGAGGCCATTTTTTTCTTCATTTTCTTGCATTTCTTGATTGGGCATAAAACATTTGAGTTTTAGTTAACTTTTGGTTATTAGTTATTGATAAAGCACCTCTAAAAACATGATATGTATGATATAAATCTATATTTACATATAATATAATTATACATTCATATAAAATTACCGCCTTACATCACGCCTTGAAAAACGTTATGGCTCGTCAAGGCTCGAAAAACTTGAAGCTTGACATTGCCGCCACGTCACGCCTCACGCCATTTAGAACCTTGTGTATATATATGATAATTGTGAGGGTTTGTGTGGATGAGAGGTGTATGTATATATAGGGAAAAAATTTGGTTAAATTTTTTTTTTAAAATGTAGCCGTTGAACGGCTTTTTAGGAATAATTTTTTTTTAATTGTTGCGTGATACACCGTGACCAACATCACCCTCCTTCACGATCACGGCCATCACGGCACACACGGGGCGATGTGCACGCCGTGATGGCTTGTACACGTGGCTATCACGGCCCCTTTCACAGGGTACTCCCAAAAGCCTAAGACAAGCCAATTCCAAGTAATTTGATTTTTAATCCACTGTTTGACTTTGACAGAAAAGTCAAAGCTGTCAAATTCCTAAAATACCAATTTGTATCAAAAGCTTCCCAATAACAAACTATAGTAATTAAAATTCCAAAATCAGATTTTTATCTGGTAAAACCTTATTTATGGTATTATGTACCAAGTATTCTTTATTCCTTCAAAGTCCAAACCATACCAAACATAAAATCAAGAATCCAAATCCCAAAAGCTAGGAAACCCATATGCATTTTCAGATTCATGATGGAGTATAAACCGAAAAACAATTCTCAATTCATCATGCATGAATACATTTTTTTTAACTCAAGAACTAGGGTTTAAGACATTACCCTCAATATTTGACCAAAATCACCTTATTGCAGCCTCCTCAAGAGTTTCCTATTTCAATTCATGTTTAGAATGCATATTAGCAACCAATTTTGTGACATGCATCTGAGAATTCCCAATCAATTCCGAATCTGAAATTAGGTTTAACAAGTTACCTTCATATTGGTCACGAATCAGAAATAACCAGATGTTCATGGTCAATTGAATGAAAATCGAACCATAGGGCTGCTGTTCTTGACTAATACACTAGAAACCAGACAAAAAAAAGTTGTTTCAAGGGTGGAATCGGACCAGATGGCCTCACCCTCGATCCCAGCACCGCCGACGACCGCCACCATCGTTGGCAACGGCGGTTCTGCCGCCTGATTCTTCTTCCCGGTCACACAAAGCCTCACAGCAGCCAAGGCTACTTCCTCTCTAATGTTCACGCCTTTATCCTCTGTTTTTTTTCGAGTATAGGAAATCACGCACACACCAGATCGAGGTGTCTGTGCGTGTTGTGATTGCTGCTTCTAATTCTCCTTCTTGTTTCTCTGACGCTCTGCTCCCCAGTTTAATAAAAGAAAGAAAAGAAGGGAAGAGAATAAAATGAGAGAAAAGAAAGGAAGAGAAATGAATGGTTATGTTAATTCTCTTGCTCCCGAGTTCGAAAGAAATGAATGGAAAGGCAATATATTTTATGCTCCCGAGTGGAAAAGAAAAGAAAAGAAAGCTATAAATGTACCAAAATACCTCCAAGAAGAATACATAGAAATTAAAGCAATAGAATATATAAATTGCTAAAAGTTAGCTCGTATGAATTTCATGATAACAGTGTACATTCATCCAGACAATGACAAGTTTATTAAACTGCTATAAATTTAATATTCTAATTTGCAAACTGAAATCCGTAAGTAAATTTAATATTCTAATTTACGTATAATATTAGGGGTTTCTTTAGTTTTTATCCCCTGTTAGTTAATGTATCACTAATGGTAACTGGTAAGTGTGTGAATGTGTTTTCTATACATGAAGTGGGTCTTACGTACAACTCTTGATGGGCTAAAATTGTAAGACAACTTTTGAGTCTATGTTGTATGTTATGTAGTTTTGATATGGTTCATATAATGCAAATAATCATGCAGATCACATCGAAGAAGTAACAAAAGGCAAAGATCTTTCACATAGATAATAGGTATAAAGGCTTAGAAGGAGGCACTGTTAATTATGCGAACTTCCAGGTAAGTGTAAAGAAGAATTGTACTTGATGTTTCAGCAATTATATATGCATGGTTCCTAGTTTTTCTTGGTTTGAAGCAAAAAGTAACGAAAAAAAAAGCCAGAAGAAACATGCAGCATGTGAAGAAGATACGTAAACCATAGAAAACTGAAAAAAGTTACCTTGCTGTATTCTTGTTTTCGTCGACGTGAGAAGAAACAGTGGGAGCGCAGGAGAAGAGAAGGCCAATGGATATATATAAATATTAGGTTTAGGGGTATTTTGGTAATGTTAAAAATTTTATATCGGCTAAAGATTTCTTTCTCTTCAATTCTCCCCGATTTGGGAGGAACCATACGAGGGATGATTATCGCTCAAGATCCCTTCTTTTCTTTTCCTTTCTTTCCGTAAAAATTTCTCAGGAGCAAGATCTTTGTAGGTTTCCTCTCAATTCCTTTCCTTTCTCTCGTGAATATCCACTCAAGAGCATAGCGTGAATCTTCTTCTTTCTCGATCTTCAATTCACGCATTCTAGAGACCAAATCAGATCTCGTACCAGCTCTTGATTTCTTGTCTCGATCCTCTTTGCTTCTTGAATCTGATTGCGCGCACACACACACAAGCATATGCGATTGTGTGTGTTTTCCCTCAAAAATATTCCTCCCGTTTTGGTTCTTTTACGCACACAAGAAAGGAGAAAGGCGCACATAGAGTTCGTACCCCGTGTTCTGATTTTACCTGGTTTAGAACATGCAAAATTCCCAATTTGCCCTTAAGCACTTGCCTTAGAAAACTTTTCAGCTTTTGTTAATTATTTTTTCATGATCTTTACGTATCCATAATTTCTGCATATGACATCCAAATCTCGCAAACTTTATACCTTTAGAAAGGTGAGTACGAGCTTAACAATTTTCCTCTACTGACTTAAGTGTGAATATTAATAAATATTCCGCTATTAACCCTTGAAAATGACCATTTGGTCGTTTTTGTCACTTTTGGGCCATTTTAATTTCATCATAACTCCTTCGTTACAACTCCAAATGACCCGAATCGTTTTTCTATACTTTTGTTATCTCAAATATTACAAAGGTCATCTTGATGACTTTTACCCAAATCTTTCTAGATTTTGAGATAATAATTTCCAAACTTTGCACAATAAACTTTTCACGTTTAGTCCTTTATTTCAAACTTTGCCCTTATGTCTTTAAGATTAAATTCTAATTGAATAATCGTCATATCATGACTTAAATAAAAGGCCTTAACAATTAATTTCTCCATAACTCCACCTTATTGGACCAGTTTGCCCTTGTACACTATATTGAGTTTATTTAAGTATCAGCTCTTTTTATTTGAACACTTGCATAAATTCTTATATTATATATGACAAAATTTTGTTTGTCACATATAGAATGTTAAAAACAGAGTTCGCATGTAAAGTTACAGCAGTTCAGTTGCTGAGAACAATAAATGTACACAGGAATTGAACATTAAAATACATTACGTGGTGCCTTAAACATCAAATATGAAATAACGGAACACATATTATGAAACGTAATATGGTCTACTATTTAATTTCATAGCCCGATTATTTTTCCGGTAAAATGCCAAATACCGCGCATTCGAAGGAATACCGCGCTTAAACGCGTATATCTTCGCCTATCGAATTGGGGATCAATCTAAAAAGATGGTTACTAATATTTTTATGCATAATATTGATTAACATAATTATTAGTAATTATATCTCCCAAAACATATAAAAATACGCAAAACGTTTTACTGCTTTTTATAAAAACACCCATATTTATATAACACATGTGTATAATTTATAAAATGCTAGAACCTCACCCCCACCTCCATGAGCCGGCTACACTACCCCCCACCATCACCATCATCATCATCTTTCAAAGATATGGGATCTATTAAAATAATACATGAAGCATGCTCTTGAATTTTATATTCACAACACCATACCTTGCATGTTCCCCATGCAAGAAACCAACTTCTCTTCTTCCTCCATAAATTAGGTCAAGATGGCCTCTCACATCCACATTTTTATCTCCAACTTCTCTTACTCTCATTCTCTCTAATATCATCAAGAAGTTCCAAGTGGTTTCAAGCCTTTCAAAGGGTTTTTCAAGAAGATCTTAGTAAGTTCATGTATATTCCAAGCTTCCAATGTTATTTCTATCATCTTTCTTTGTTGATCTTCTATTCACATTCTTGATCTTGAACCATAGACCATTTTGAAGATCAAGTCATCCTAAGTAGCTAAACTTTGGTCTTTTCTTCTACAACTCAAGATTTGCTTCAAGGGTGAGTTCATACCCTATTTTCTACTCTTTTTAAATGTTTTATGGGGGAGGATACAAGTCTTAAAAATATATGTTTTGTTCTTGACATAGGATGTATTCATATGTTTTGTTCTTGAAATATGACATGTTCGTATGTTTGGTCATCTTACTATAAAAGTGTTTGGCACAAAAATGTGTTAAAATAAACTAAAATACATACTTAGTTTAAGAAATTAACATGCAATACTTTTACACACCTTTGTCACCAACAAAACTTCATGTTTTACTTTGTTGGTGAAATGGTCATAGCTCATAAATATGGTATATTATATGATCTTTTGACAAAAGACATGAAAATACATTTTTCTAAAATAGTCATAAAACACTTTTTGTTGTACAACAACTAAATGTAAATGTTACGTAACTAAAATGGTCTAAATAAATATGTCGTTATTATTTTCACATCAAAAATACCCGTTTATAAAAAGAACGTTATTTTGACGCAATGCCGACTATTTGAACTTATAACGTCATAATAAACTTGGAAAATGACATTTTTACAAGGAAGTTGATATTTTAAACAAAAATGACTATTTTCAAAGTATAGTTTATGAAAAATGACAATTTGGAAAGATTACCATTATTTTGACAAAATGACAAGAATTAAAGTGTTGCAATCACTTATGTAAAATGACCAAAACTAATAACTTGTCATGACTTGTTTGATAAATTGTAGCTTTATCTTGTTAGTTATATTTAGTGCCTTAGATGTAAGAAATTACACATTTCAACTACTTCACATCTTTTAGGCTTAAATACTTAAACGTGACGAAAACATTTATATAAATTATAATGGGTATAATTTATGGAACGAACAACAAAGATACGACAGTAATACGAAAGATAATTATATAAATATATAATTATTACATACCATAATTATCATGAGTATATTTTGATAATTACGATTACAAATGAATTCATTTCAGTACGAACTAGGATAAAACATCATGTTGGGTAGTTATGTGAGACATTACTTCACAGTACTAAAAGAAGTACACATTAAGTCCTGGATTATAACTTTAATCATTCATGAGCAAGATAGTTGTATATAGATCTATATAGGACTGACAATCCCTACCTATGGTTGTTAGCTACAACCACGACCGACGGATCAAGGGTGACAAATGTCTTAACACTGCGACGCCTGAAGAACGTCGTGCCAGGCCATCAGGTCATAGCGAGGTTATAATAACTCACATGACAACAACGAATATCCTCAGTTTGGGGAAAAATATCTTCAAATGGATTTATGTAAATATAAACCTACATGTTGCTTTATACAAAATATAAGTATGGTTTTACTTATACATACAAGTTTTATGGAATTAAAACTACATTTCAGCAATATAAAAATATAAGTACGGTTTTACTATTACGTATAAGTTTTATGGTTTTAGAACTACATTTTGTCAAGATACAGATAAGTACAATTTTACTTACACAAGGGTTTTATGGATTTAAAACTACAATAACGTTAAAGAAAATACCGTTTTTCTTGGTACATACGCTACTGGCTTTCACAAAGGAATTAATAAGTTTCTCATTACAAAAACCTTATGAACTCACCAACGTAATGTTGACACTTGCAAAATTACTTGTATTCTCATGTAACAATTAGTTAGGTACGACTAATCTTTTAGGATGAGACGCGAACACGTCTCTTTTGTTTATTTTATTATCATGCTGTAATTGGGTTGGAAACAATAACGTTTGAACAATGTAACTTTCCAATTATAATGTATGATGGTTGTTTATCTACATCTGTTTCAATGTATGCAATGGTTGTGATACTGTGTGACGTTCCACCCTCCGACGATTCGGCCATCGTAGTTTGGGGGTGTGACATTTCACAGGATATCAACTTTAGTCCTTAACTTTCAAAACCTCAAGGATAGTCCATATGGTTTGAAAACTTTTCATAAATGGTCCATCCGTCAACTTTTGACCGTTAAATAGATAAAGGATGAGGGCAACATGTTATTTTCCATAGCAGAGACCATTTATGAATAATCTCTAAGTATTTCTTGTTACAAGGGTGGTCAATTTGGTTTTAATTTGTGTCGTCATCGGTCTCTCACTTATATAAAATGACTTTTATATCATTTTTATTATACTTTTTCTTTTTTTCTTTCTATTTTTCTTTTCTTTTTTATTTTTCTAATATATTATTTAAATATTTTTATACCCTTTTTATATATTTTACTTTTTCAATTTTTTTCCTTTTTAATACATTATTTAAAAATTTTATATTTTATACCCCTTTTATTATATTTTACTCTTTTAGTTTTTTTCTTGTTTTTCTTTTAGTTTTTTTCTTTTTCGTTTTTCTTATTTTCTTTTAGTTTACTTTTACTTTTTTTACTTGTATTAAACAAATGAAAAATAAACTAAAAGATAAAACAAAGGGAAAAAAAAGGAATAAAAAGTTAAATATAATAAAAATGGTACAAAAATAAAAAAGTATTTAGATAATGTGTTAAGAGAAAAAGGAAAATAAAAAAGAAAATAACTAAAAGAAAAAGAAAAACTAAAAAAAAAGAAAAAAAACTAAAAACGGTAAAATATAATAAAAGAGGTATAAAAATATAAAATTTTTAAATTTAAAAAAAGAAAAAAAACTAAAAGAAAAACGAAAACGAAAAAGAAAAAAAAGTAAAAAAGTAAATTATATAGAGAGGGTATAAAATTTTTTAAATAACGCATTAAAAAAATAAATAATAAGCAAAAGGAAAAAGAGAAAGAAAAAAGAAAAATATAATAAAAATGTATAAAAGTCATTTTATATAAGTGAGAGATCGATGACGATACAAGTTAAAACCAAAAGGACTACCCTTGTAACAAGAAATACTTAGAGATTATTAATAAATGGACCATGTTATGGAAAAGGCCATTTTGTCCTCATTCGTTATCTATTTAACGACCAAAAGTTGACGGAGGGACTATTTATGAAAAGCTTTCAAACCATAGGGACTATCCTTGAGGTTTTTGAAAGTTAGGGACTTAAGTTGATATCCTATAAAACCACAGGGACCATTTATGAAGTTTTGTATTTGCAAAAATACAAATTAACAAGTTCCTTATTACCTTATATATTAAAAACCGTAAGTTTTCTAAAAGGTTTGGGCTGGGTAGGGGGTTTGGAGATTTTAAGGGGGGTGGGTTTTCTTTACCAATAGCATTCTACCACGGTCTCTTCCACCGCTCCCTCTCTTCACGACAGGTCTCCTTCTCCCTCGATATCTCGACCTCTCCCAGAACCCTTCACAACCTAAGCCAAATCGATGAGGCTTCCTCTTCTCGATTCCATGAAATCCTGAAAAACCCTTCTCAATTTCCTATCAAAACCCTTCACATCTCAGCAATCGGGGTTTGAAAACCCCTAAGGTTTCTAGAAGGTCTGTGGAAGCAAGTCGCGTACATACACGACGCCGATGGCGGCGTGATCTTCTAAGGCGTAGGTGGTGGTGGTCGGGTCGCCATTGTTGAATTCAACCGGAGACGGTTGCAGCAACTGGCGATTTGAAGCAACTAATCTGATCAGAAGATCGACGGCGATTTGCAGCAGATCGACGATTTGAAGCAAGGTATGAGTTCGAAAATATCTCCCTCACTTTCGATTTGCACACTCAATTCCGATTTCAAGCAGTTCCAAAGTGTTTTCAATTAAACCTGTGAATTTTGGAATCTGACTTCAAGTAATTAAGGGGATTTGGCCGTTTTTGCAGGTAAACCATCGCATAGGTGGAGGTGGTGGAACAACCTTGGTTAATCTCTCAAGTATAGATATTATAGTTTATCTGATGTTTGTAACAGTATCTATGATTATGACAGGTTCTTTTTCTTCTCGCAATCCTTGGTGCTTCTTTGGTGAATTCGATACTTTCACGATTGTTGCCTCCTTCTTCTGATTGGCTGCTTCTTGAGTTCGGTTTCAGGTATTTATTCTAATCAGTTATTAGTTTGTGTATACGAAATTGGAGTAGTGCCAATATAATCCCCCTTCAATCTTATCCCTAATATTCTATATCTCCGATAACTCTCAAACAAACTCTTAAACAAATTGCCAAGTTCCAAAAAAAAAAACTCTCAAACAAATCAAGGTGAATCAATATGTGATTTAAACAGTTAGATCCCCGGTGATGCACCATCGGCCTCCGCCCCACCCAACTCCCCCACCGTAAGCGACCACCGAATTTTTAAGAACTGCAGATGGAAACTCCTTTCCTGATTCTTGCCCTAATCCTTCTGTGTGTTGTTATTTATTTATTTATTTCCTTGATGCTAATCCTTTCCCGATTGTTGCCGTAAAATTTCAATTTCTAGGGTTTACCATGGTTCTGTTGTTGATTGATTGATTAATTGGTAAGTTGCTATTCTCTATCTTTTTCGTTTATATAATCGATTGCAATCAATGCATTTAGTGAACGTCTGGATCATAACAGTTAGGAGCAGAAAATCATTGCAGAAATCAGATGCGGCTATTAATTGATTAGATAAGCATGAATCAGGAAAACATTGTGGTTCTGGAAGGTACTCGATCTCATTTCATAAAACACATCCTGTTGTCTTATTATTTTTTCTACATTTACTATTGTTGTTTCAGAGAAAGTTAAACATCAAGAACATGAGTGTGAACATGTAAGAGTATTGGTTGAAGAATTAGAAAGTAAGCTCACGCCAGCTTTATCATAATAATAATAATAATAATAATAATAAACATGTTTCCAGTCTGATCTTAATCTTATAAATTTTCAGAGAAAGGTGTCAGAAGTTTACCACAGGAAGCACAAGTTTGTAATAGAATATAATCAAATCAACGTTTTTTAATCTCCTGTCCATGAATCTCTTATATAATAAAGCATGTAAATCATTGTTCCACGCAGTTGCAGCTATTGTAATTATGGCATGCAACCGTGCTGATTATCTACAAAGGACCATTAAATCTATCTTAAAGTATGCTTTTTTCATTTTTTTGTTTTGTTATACATTCTACTTTCATTATTTCTATTGCAGATGGTAATTTCCGCCTTATTCTTTTCAAGGCATTGCACGATGAAAAAGTTGCCAAACGAAAACCCGTTTGTATACCTTCTTGCGTTATCTAATCGAGTTCTTATATTCTTTCTTTTGTATCGTGGAAAAAGAACAAATAAAGATCTTTACGTATTTGGGTATGTATTATTTCTGTTACAGATAAAATTGAAAGATGTCTGGAGTTCAAGATTCATTAGAGATAAGATTTCGTTTGATTGATGGATCGGATATTGGTCCTAAAAGCTTTCCGGCAGCCGCGACTGTTTCAATCCTTTCTCAATGGCCTAAAGGTTTGTAGAGTCTTTTGTAGTTAAATTTTGGTTTTAAACATGTTTTTTTCATGGCTATTGTCTATTGAGGTGTATATTTGCATGAAACTTGAGGTTTTAGATAAGGGGTAATCACTAAAATGACCAAATTGGGATGTGTCATGTCACAAATGATCATCTTTTTGAAAATCGATCACAGAATAGCCATTTTGCAAAATCGAATTTGCTAAATAGCATTTTAAAAATGAATGTTTTGCAAAATCGAATTTTCTTTTGTGAAATTACTTTATAAACGGTTACAAACACGTTCGGTTGGTATTAATTTCGCAAAATAATAGGTATTTTCGCGAAATAAATTCACAAACTAAATGAAATATCGATGATTGGGCAGAATGGTAATAATTTTGCAAAATTGTTGGCAAAATTAATAGTTTTTTTTACTTAGAAAAGTAAATTTGCAAAATTAAACAAATTCCGCAAAGACCATTTTGTGAAATATGTGGCTAATTTGTGATAGTTTTGAAAAAGATAATTATGTCGTGGTATGACACGTCCCATTTTAGTCATTTTAGTGATTATTCATTTACATAATTGCATTGGTTTCTTTTTATATTTCTCTTTTTGGGTGATTTTAGGCGATTTAGATCATTTGTAGATAGAAGTCTTGAATTTTTGTTTTTGTTAATTGTCATCATTAACCTCTTTTAGTGTGTTATGGCTGCAAGAAGCAAAAAACAGAGCTACAAAATCTATTATGTACCTGTAGTTGAAATTTGAAAAGTGAAACTTTTTAATGTGTGATATTCTATTTAAGTTTATAAAGTTGTTATTTCTTCTTAAAAATGAAATATTTTTTGGTTTGACAGAAAAGGAGAATGCTGCAAAAATAGTAAAAGATTTAAAGATAATTAATACGGGAAAAATATTGGAGAACAATAGAACAGTAGGCGAATGCAGAAGTCAATTGTGTCATGTTCCTGGTGGAGTTACAACTATGCATGTTGTCGCTAGTTAACCACCTCAAGAAAAAGGTAATATTATTACCTTGTAAATGAATGAAATACCCTTTTCTAAATTTTTTTTTTAAAATGGTTCTGTGAAGAAGAAGTTAGTAAACGGGTGATACAAGTATACTTTTTAAGTGTATTTGTAGTTTAGTTTTAACATATATTAATGAAACAAAGGATAGTTACAAAAACGAGTAAAGGGTAATTTTATCATTTGTAACTATTTACATTTCTTACAAGCCAAACAGAAATGTACAAAGGAATGTGGTTGAATTCCATACATTTCCTGCCAACGGAATTATCTCTTTTGCAATATATGTTTTAAAAATGTAAATGCCTGAAATACCCTTGCTAAAATGGTTCTAAATAATTTCATGAACAAGAAAGTAATGAAAGGGTAGATGTCTTACACGCATTTACATTTGATTTTTCAGAGATGTATTTACAAATGAAACAATAATTTACTTAAAAGATCAATAAAGGGTAATTCTGACATTTTTTACTTTTCCTTTATTTACATTCCAAATCTTTTGACAGATTAACAAACCAAACCAATATAACAAAGGAACGTAAATGAATTCCATTTCATTTCAAAATCTAAAATTACTTATAATTTACCTTTTACCATTTCGTTGCAGAAATGTTAGCTTCAACCCTTCTTAGGCATCAAACAAAGCCTACGGTTTAAATGGATTGCATGAAATCTGGAGCGTTTCTTTCCCCGGCGCGTGCGAAGCACGGGTTGACTAATTCCTTAATTCCAGGAATATGTGGGGATTGCAAAAGTCCTTGTAGCAAAGAATGGATATGAATTAGATTCAAATCAAGAGGTGCGTTTTATAAATGGAATTTTTTTTTTCAGAATTCATGGTTATATTATTGTGGTTTATTAGTTATGTATAAGGTTTTTAATAGTTATTTGGACTTGGTGTGTCCAATATCTGTGGGTCCTTTTTCTCAGCATACCCTTCAACAAGTGAAAACAGTGCATAATTTTACATTGTGTACTCGATTAAATTACATGTTACAAAAGTCTATATTTTTTGAAATATTTTAACAAAATTTTTACAGGTTCCTTCTCAAGGTCAGCAGTGAACCATGAAAGTGGGGCAAAAAATGGTTTATCAGGAATCGTCATGGGCATTATTATGGCATGTGCTCTGTTTTTCATGACACCATTTTTTGTATCCGTGCACGTTGTTTTCTGAATATATAGTATTCGTGATGCAATTAGTCAGTAAACCAACTTACATACATGAAAACTAACTTGGTTATTGATTAAGGTGAATGATCAATAAATGTGTATCTGTAAATGTGTGAATATAATATGCAGGTTGATCACATGGGTTTCGGATGCAAATGAAGATGTCGTTTCATATTGAATCGAACTGATACACACTCCCCCACTTTCGTCCTCTGGTACTTTGACGATTTAATTCGTTTTGAATATTTTTTTGCTTGATTTTCTCAAATTTTTATGTGTAGAAAGATATGTTTACGATTACAGTTTTATTCAGTCTTTTGGTTATTTGGCAAGCCGAGATTTATATTGTAACAATTGAAGGTGAACTGGTTATAAGTTACACTGGTGGTGTTAGCGGTTTTGAAGCGACTGCTGTTGGTAATTTTGACTTGTGGGCATGTTTGAATGTTGTTTGGTCTATTGATCTCTACAGAAAGTTTGTTGCTTCTGTTAATCAATTGGGGATTGAGAGTAAGTCCTTTTTGGTAATTTTGACTTGTGGGCATGTTTGAATGTTGTTTTTTTTAGTTGAACTGTTGCAGAAGCTGTGCCTAAAAGGAATGTTGATTTGATGAATGTGGATGGAATTATTAGGGAAAATGTTGCAAGTCATCTCCAGGTATGCAACTATTATCTTGAAAATACATTCTTTGCTGAATGGATCATTCTGTTTCTTTTTTGCAAATAAATGACCGTTCTACCCTTGTGTGTTACAACTAGCTCTGAAAGAAAAAGTTAGGTTGTTTGTGAATAGATGGGAAATATAGGTTTTCTTTTGCTCATTATATGTTCAAAAGGTGTGATAAATGACCATTTTACCCTTCTTTTTGCAAGGTCATTTAGTAGTAACTTTGAAAGAAAAAGTTCATTCTTGGTGACTAATGGGAAAAATACAGGTTTTCCTTTCGCAATTATGTGTTCAAAAGGTGGGAGTAAAATGACCGTTTTACCCTTTAAGAGTAACTTTAAAAGAAAAAAGTTCCTGCCTAACCGAGAAAAATATACGTTTTTTTGTGGCATTATATGCTCGAAAAATGCGGTTCTTGGTGATCAAATGGATAAAATTTCCTTTTTTTTGGCAATCTTTATGCGGTAAACAATCAAATTATGCTAGACGTTCATTTTTTCATGAATATTCATTGTTTTGCGATTACTAGCATCCTACTAATTCAACAATTTTTACAGAGATCAACTATGCATAAATGATCATGTTATATTAATAACAGTTTCTATCTGTTTTTTGTTGACAGGTGTCGAGCAATGGTTGGGCGGAAGGTGAGTGTCAAGGGAAGGCTGGTTGGTTTCCGTTGGATTATGTAAAATGCCGAGAAAAGTTTTCAAATTCATTTGCTGCAAAATAAAATGGGGCAAGTAATGCTTCTGATCAACATGTTATAATGGGTATGTTTATGACCCGTGTGGAGCACGGGAGAAAACTAGTTAGAAGAAGATTTGGTGCAAATGCCACATCGAAGCCAAAAATTATTTTGCAAAAATCTTTACTTATATTTCGGGTAGAGTTGAGCGTAGTGCGATTTTTTTAGGCAAACTCGCATCGAGACCGTATAGATCGGTTTTTTAGCTTGTTTAAACCGCACTGTTCGTTTTTTTGTTATGTGCGGTTTGAGATTTTAAGTGCAGTTTGAATTTTCTGTGGTTTATTTTGGTTTATAAATTGCATTACCTACGATACGATGTGCGATTTTTATATTTGGCAATCGTAAAACTGCAAATCTGATGGATTACAGTCATGTTTCTTTAAGCTTATTATAAAGCGAACACAAATGTAAATCGGTTTTATGGTGAGTCAGTAACTAAAATGCTATACATATCAAAACAATGACTAAACCATATTTGAAAATATTTAAAATACTATTTACATGATGAAAAATACATATTCTAGGTCTTGTATCTAGATTTTCATCTATGTTAGAGACTTGTGTTGAAAGTGAGATAACGTTTTTTCGACTCATTTTGGTTAATCGTATATGAAACAAAATATAAAAAGAATAATATATTTGATAAATATTAAATACGTAATATATATTATTTGAATACTTAAAATATCATATGATGCATTTTTGGGTATGTGGCTTTGACAAATGGTATGATGCAGTTTTTTTAATATTATAATATAATGCAAAACTATACCGCACCGCAAATTATTAATTTGCACAAAATAAAAAGTCATACTATCGGGTATTCCTTTGACACCGATGTTTTGTTTTTCTAGGTTTTTAAGTTTGCAATTCGAATTTTGCTCTTCCCCAATTTAAGGTGTTAGTGTATATTAAAGAGATAATGTTGATGGAATTAATCCGCTAGACTTTATTAATAGGGCATTAAATATTAAGTATGACTATTACCTAGAATGTTATGAAGATAACGGTAGGGGTACGTTGTGAATATCCATTAGTTGAAGTGTATGTTTAGGGCAAATGTATAAGAAAATGTTACATAACAAATGCATACCATAAAGTAACAATGAAAGTAAGTCATCGGGAAATGATTTGTACACAACCATTTTTTTATCTACACACAATAACTTAAGGATTTAAAAGATATTGGTAAAAAAATCCTCATGACGTGACATGCGTATGTAAATATCAACACACACAACACACACATCTACACACATAAAAGAGGTTTATTTAAGATCTATTGGTAAAAAAAACCTTATGATATGACATGTGTGTGTGAAGGTCAATCACACACACCCATATACATAGAAAGAATTTATTTAAGACCACCCAAAAATTAAATTAAAATTGTAATCTCCAATAAATGTGTGTTTAATCTCCGACATATCTACACAACCATTCTATATCTTTCTTTTATTAATATTCTACATACAATAATCTCCATATATTCAACCCACACGATTTGTCAAATTAGGCTACCCGAACAATTATTTTCAACCCACACGATTTGTCAAATTACGCTACCCGAACATTTGGCCGTAACGATGCTTATTGCAAAAAATATGGGTTTGAGTGATGTTTTTTTAATCTTTATTATGTAGTTTTTTATTAATGAAAAACTTAATAATTATTTAATCTAATACTTAGTTTTATATTTATTTAATAAATTAAATATTTTAAAATCAACAATTATTTGTATTTAAATTTAAAATGGGCAAAGAAATAAACAAATATAACACATATTAAAAAATGAAATAAAATTTAGAAGAAAAAAATAATGTAACTCTACCATGACAGTAATTCAGTAAATATGAAAGATGAAACCTTTTGTTGTCTTATATACATGACAGCTTCCAAATAAATAAGCATAATATTGACTTTCATTTTCCACAATCTATCTTCCAATTGAGCATTCAAGAACAAGATAGCTTCTTATATTTCTTTTACTTCATGATTCAGTTCATTGTGGGAAAAATTGTTATAAATTTATTATTCAATTGAGATCAAGGAGTTAGATAAATATAACGATTAATGTCGTAGTTAAGCAAACAACTATTTGTTTTGATTATATCTAGCCAATTCTTTTTTTTTTTTTGGTATTTTAAGTCCTTAAATAGTTATTTTGTCCTTTAAAAAGGGGAATTGGACATAACTTGGCCCCGATTTCATAGGTTACATGTAGTCTACAATGTGACGTTTGGTCACATTAGGACAAGACATAAAAATACACTAAAATTATTAGGTTGTCCTCAACATGTAAAATGTTTCTGAAATATCTTTATAATACAATTATTATAAATAAGCAACATCACATGTGTGTGGGGGTGAGGGTGAGGGTGGGGTAAGGTGGGGTTTGGTGTAGTGTGGTAGCTGTGGCAGGGTGGTTGGGGTTGGGATGGGGGTGTAGTTGTAGGTATGTGTTAGGGAATAGGTGTGGGTGTGGGGATGAGGGTTGTGGGGTGGGTGTGAGTATGGGTGGGGGTGGCGGTGTGGGTGTGGGTGTGGGTGTGGTATGGGTATGGGTAGGGATATGGGTGAGGGAGTGTGGTTGTGGTTAGGGTAGGGATGGGGTATGGGTATGGGTGTAGGTGTGGGGTGGGGTGGGGTGGTGGGGGTTAGAGTGGGGGTGTTGTTGTGGGTGTGAATAACGATAGACTATAGATGAGAGACGACTAAGAGGACACATTTTGTCATTTGGCTTCATGTTCCACCCTTTTGGGTGAGACTAAAATTCAATAAATTAGTACCATTTGACTTGGTCATTGTTCCGGTCTCATCCACGCCAAACGCTACTTCAAAATGACTTCTTCTGTTATGTTCTATCCAGTACTACGTACCAAATACTACCTTAATATTAAGAATGGCTATTGCCTAGAATGTTATGAAGATAATGGTAGGGGCACGTTGTCTAAACATCCATTTGTTTGAAGTATATGTTTAGGGCAAATGTATAAGAAAGCGTTACACAACAAATGCATACCATAAAGTAACAATGAAAGTAAGTCATCAGGAAGTGATTTGTACACAACATTTTTATCCAAACATAATAACTTAAATGCTTATTGCTTTTTTTTTTTTGCATATTAAACAACACATCTAAAAACATAAATTGCTATATAAAGATAAAATTGTTGTGCACAAATCACTTCCCTAAATCATAACGGTTGTTAGGTTATGTGTTAAACAGACACTTTGCTGTCTGTCTGACAGGTCCTGCTTGGCAGTTATGGGCCTTCAGGAGAACACATCGCTGGGTGGTCTGACTCTGTGTAAGATTGATTTCGCTATGACTTAGCACAATGACCCAATTTACTTTTCTGAATAAATTTTGTTTGTTGGCAAACGGCTAAAAATTAAATTAAAATTGTAATCTCCAATAAATGTGTTTAATCTCCAACATTATACCACAGTCTAGCTGGCCCATATAGTACCTGAGTTTACCAAACCCTATATTGCTTTTGTGGTTCAACAGCTATGCATATTTGTGCATGATCCCTAAGAGCCTTACTTCCCACTCTCAAGTGTGTCTATAGGTACATTAGAGATGTCTATCTCACAGTTTACTTGGTATCCAACCACTAAAAGATCTATGTTTGTTTTTTTTGTTTTCTTGGGGGCTGACCTGGTGTCATGGTTCTCCAAACGATATTATATCTCGTTCCAATGCAGAAGTAGAGTATCGTGGGGTTGTGAATGCTATGGCTAAAACAAGTTGGCTTCGCAACGTCCTTCAGGAAATTTAATGTTCAACGAACAACGCAACTATAGTATATTGTGACAATGCCAATGTAGTTTATATGTCCACTAATTCGGTACGCCACCATCATACCAAACACATAGAGATCGACACTCACTATATTTGGAACAAAGTCGTTATGGGCCTTGTAAGAGTTCTCCGCGTTTCTTCGAGCTTTTAGTATGCTCACATCTTCACGAAAGGCCTTTCAACATCTATTTTCCATGACTTTAGAGGGATTTTAAGCATTCGTAAGCCTCTTGATCAAATTATGGGAGAATGTTAGTGTATATGCTTACAGGAATTTGTTGTAGTTTTTGTATAGTTTATTTATTTACTTAGGCCCTGTTTTCTAGTCTCTTAATTGAAAACTTAAGAGGCCATCACTTAAATTTTCAGATTAAATGTGTGTGATAGCATTCGAATAAAAGTCTCTTCATTTATCAACAACCTTTTAAAAATTAAGATGTGGAACCATGTCTGAAAAAAATTAAGAGCCACCCACCCCCATACTACCCCACCTACCCACCCGCCCCACCCACCCCATACCCCACCCTTACCCACTCCTTACCTATCCAAACCACCCACCCTACCCCTCTCCCCATGCACGCCTACCCACATCACCTCTACCCCATGTCACCTTACCTTACCTTACCCACTCACCCTCACCCACACATCCCACCCCACCCCTACCCCACCCACTCACCTGCCATACCTACCCACCCACCTAACCCCTCTACCCATCCATACCCACCTACGCACCGCTACACCACCCACCCACCCTCACCCCATCCCTCCCCCACCCTACCCCACCACTCAAGCCTACCCATCCATCCCATCTCACCCACACCACACCACACCCACCCTTACCCACCCCTACTCGATACCACACTTATGCCCCCTCATCCCTTACCCCATTCATATTTAATTCAACATGTAATAATACAGAAGGGTAAAATGATCATTTTATCATTCACCACAACAATTTAGACCGTTTAAAAATTTAGATCTTAAAAATTCAGACCATTTTAAAAATTTAGACCTATTAAAATTTCAGATTTTAGAAACTCGGATCTTGCTAACGAGCCCCTTATTCTCTTGAGGCTCAAGGCCCCTTGGTGTGTGTATATATGTACTATGTTGTATCTTACTTTCAAGGCAAGGAAATTATTTTCCATCTCAATAGTACCTTCGTTTTTTTACTTTGAAAAATCTACTAGATTACGACATCGTACTTTATACTTTATTTTCTTAATTAAAGTCTTTGAACCAATGTTTGGCCGTGTATAGAAATAAAAGAGGTCCTCTGATTGTGATTAAAAGCACATTGAGGTTACCTACACGTGAACGAATAGTAGAACTAATTGGATTTACATGCCAATTCTGGCCTCCATTGTACACGCACTTGTAATTTAATAATATGGCTACCATGCATCCAACACATTGTTATGTTACTTCCACGTAGTCAATATAATCAAAATTGCCACCGAAGGTTCATAGCATCTTAGAAATGACACTGTTTTTTCTGTCTCTTCTTGTGGCTCTTCCATTCCTATCTCTCCTCTATTTTCATCGGAAAATCATTAAAGATAGATCATGTTCATGTCCACCAGGCCCTCGTGGCTTACCCTTCATAGGAAACTTGCACCAGATCAATTACTCGAGCCTCCATACTTTCCTATGGCAACTCTCTAAATCCTACGGCCCAATCATATCTCTTCGGTTCGGTTTCATCACAACTGTCGTTGTTTCCTCAGCTAGTCTTGCAAAAGAAGTCATGAAAGCGCAAGATACCATCTTTTGCAATAGGCCATCATTTGTTGGAGCAAAAAAGTTATCTTACAATGGCCTTGATGTGACCTTTTCACCCTACAATGACTATTGGAGAGAGATGAGAAAGATTTATATTCTTCATTTGTTAAGCCCTAAAAGGGTACAATCTTTTAGGCATATTCGTGAAGACGAGGTCACAAGTGCCATGAAGAATATACATGAGCTAGCTCTTTCGGGTAAGCCTGTAAACTTGAGCGAAATCATGAAGCGTGTAGCAAGTATTATAGTCATGAGAGTCGGTTTTGGCAAGAGTAATCAAGACGAAAATGAAAGAAAGAAGGTCATTCGACAACTTCAGGAACTTCAGGCGATAATAGGAGACTTCTTTGTTTCGGATCTTTGGCCTCGTCTACCTTTTGTGGGTTTGGTTGATCGGTTCACGGGAAAGATGGATCGGTTGGAGAAATGCTTCCAAAATTTTGATTCATTTTACGAAGAAGTCATTCGTGAACACCTCCAAAACCCAAAGTCTCATGAGGAAGAAGAGGATATTGTTGACATTCTACTACGGCTTAAGACGGACAAAAATTTCACTTTCACTTACGATCACATCAAAGGCATGCTCATGGTAATCATTTCTTGCTCAGTTGCTCTCTTTATTGGTTAAATTGGAGCTCAAACATTCACACTATTTATATTAAGCATCGATTTTTTTAATGTCTCATGGAAACTCATCGTTTTACATAATTTGAAAAGTTTTTATCATATAATTTATTATAGTAAATCTAATAATCAAAATTCACGGATTTCATAAAAAGGCATTATCTTTACTCATTTATTATTATTATAATATAAAGTAAGTAAGTAAAGTATGTCCAATAATTTATAATCGTTTTAATGGTTGATACTTTCATATCATAATCACATTTCGTTAATTTGATGAATTATTTTTTATAGTAGACACCTCAAATACAGGGTATGGAGGTCGTCAAACTGTTCATTAAATTTCAAATAGACACGTTAACAAGAAAACGATCAAACAAAGCCACCGGAATTTGCAATTGTGTTTATTTATACATATATAATTTCATCAGAATGACAAAACTATTATTGATATATAATTGTTTCGATTCACATGGTAAAAACATAAAAATATCAACTTCAAATATTAATTTAATTAACAAGACCTCATTTTTTCATCATATTTATAAGAGTGGGCAGAGTGGCATTCAACACGTGACAATTGTTCCTAGTGTATTAATACTAGCATACTTTAGTCGACAGTGGTGGCCCCTGTTTGAAATGTTTTGTAGTTAACGTGATCTTTTTGAAATTTGGTTCATAAAATGGTTTGAAGTTAGCGTGTCTCTATGAAACTTGGTTCATAAATGTTCCACAAGCACCTTTCACATCACAACAATAAAACATACATACCCCAGTGAATTTTGATTCTATTTTTCAAGTATATTTCAATTTCCTTGTGGCTTCTACTTTTATTTAAGTTATTGATTATGATCTTTTTAACGCTAGATTAACCTTGCATTCCCTGATTTATTCGTTCAAAGACATAAAAAGTTTGTTCTTGTGCTAGGATGTATTGGTAGCCGGGACAGATACTAGTGCGGCTACAGTGGTTTGGGCAATGACATCATTATTACACGACCCTAAAGTATTAAAGAAAACGCAAGAAGAAGTGAGAAATGTAGTCGGAAAGAAGGGTAAAGTAGATGAGTATGATCTTCCAAAACTCAGCTATTTGAAAGCAGTGGTAAAAGAGACCCTGAGGTTATACCCTCCGGCTCCCCTGCTAGTACCTCGAGAAACCCTGAACGATGTCGTTTTACATGGTTATAAAATCAAGAAAAAAACCCTAGTTTACGTAAATGCATTTGCTATTGGAAGGGACCCTGAATCTTGGGAGAACGCCGAGAAGTTCTTGCCGGAGAGGTTTTTGGGTACTGATATTGATTTTAGAGGAAACGATTTTGAGTACATTCCATTTGGAGGAGGTCGAAGAATTTGTCCCGGAATCTCGATGGGTGTTGTGACGGTGGAATTATTACTTGCTAATCTTGTTTACCTGTTTGATTGGGCGTTGCCTGTTGGCATGAGGAAGGAAGACATAGACTTTGAGGCTATGCCAGGGATAACCATGCATAAGCTAAATGATCTTTGCCTTTTATCTCATAAGTACTTGTAAAATATTATTATCCCGAATATTTGTACACATGGCTGAAGTTTACAATATGTTACATGTTCAAAACGTTTCAATAATAATAATAATAATAATAATAATAATAATAATAATAATAATAATAATAAGGGTTATTGTCATAATGACCCAACAAAGTTGTGTCAAATATTTTAAAACGTCACTATACAATATTTTGTGATTTCTAGGTCCTTAAACCAACAAAAAATATGTCATTTGAAGCCTTTTTGAAAGGGTGAAGGGGTTACCCGGTTGCAATACTGACATGGCTATCCAATGGACACTTTGGTCATCAATATTAGTCCACATGGCATTGGTATGACATCCACGTGGCACTGGTTCATCCACGTGGATTTTTTTTAATTATAAATTGTTCATGTTCAAGATTAGATACAAATGCAGAAAATCACCATCACTTACGTATACCCACCGTCACCACCTCCATCGTCCACCCATCACCACCACCATTACTGGTGGACACAACTTCTATGAAGATTTGCAAAGCAAAAAAAAATATGAAACCGAAGAACAACAGAGAAAAAACCAGTTCCAGAAAACTTTGGGAATAACCAACTAACCCGAGAAATTCCAGTTCCAATTTCCATGATGGGCACACTTGCTGTTCTTGATCTGTCGAACAATTCCTTGAGCGGCGAAATCCCAGAAAACTTTGGGAATTCTCCGGCACTGGAGTCACTGAACGTATCCTACAACAGACTTCAAGGCCCGGTTCCGGTAAATGGAACGCTACAAACGGAAGTTGTTTCGAGGAAAGATTCGAGATGGGGAAAGGAGATTGGCCGTGGCGGCTAATGGCGTTTCAAAAACTTAATTTTAACAGCGACGACACCCTGAATTGCGTAAAGGAATCCAACATTATCATAATGGGAGCCACCACAGTCGTCTACAAAGCCGACATTCAACGAACGAACACAATCGTGGCGGTCAAAAAGCTTTGGAGCTCGACGAACGACATCGAATTGGGAAGCAGCGCTGCCGATTTCGTCGGAAAAGTGAACGTCCTGGGCAAAATCCGGCACCGGAACATCGTCAGATTGTTGGGGTTTCTCCACCGTCAGATTGTTGGGTTTCACATGACAAATGGGAGTAAACGAAGCGTTACACGGACAAGCAAGGTTGTTGGTGGATTGGGGTTTACCGATATAATATTGCTGTCGGAGTTGCTCAGGGGCTGGCTTATCTCACCGGAACAGTTGGAGGCGTAAAAAAGAAGAACAAAACGAGTATGCGTAGCAAGTGCTTGAGATCTTGTAGTTGGAGGCATGAAAAAGAAGAAGAAAACGAGTAGGTGTGAAGAAAAGTGGTACTAGGGCATATTTATTCTATTTTAACTTTCAAAATTTTAAAATATTATCTACGTGGATTGAAAGTGAACCCATCTACTCCAATTTCATGTTCTAACCGGCAAAACCGGTAAATAAAGGTTGGATACCCGTTTTTAAAAGGTCATTTATCAGTTTAAGGATCTAGAAAACACAAAATATTGTATAGGGATCTTTTAAAATATTTGACATAACTTTGTTGGCTCATTATAACAATAACCCTAATAATAATAATAATAATAATAATAATAATAATAATAATTGTACTTTCATACCTTATATTTTGTTCTAGTAAGTGAGGTGTTAGAGTTGGATTAATGGATCGATGAATGAGAAATTTCGATTCGTTGTTTCTTAAAGGGTTAATTACGAAAAAAGCACTTTATTTAGCCAAAAGTTCGGTTTAACCATCAATTTTTAAAAGATTTGGAAAAAAACCATCAATTTTTGGTAAAAAGTTTAATTGAAGCCATTATTACCGGTTCTTCCGGTCATAATGGTTAGACTAAAACTTTTTCTAAAAATTGGTAGTTTATTAGAATAAATGAAAAATTGATGGTTTAAGCAGAAAAAGTAATGAAATATTGTGTTTTTTCCGTAATTATATAAATTAAGTGTAAACATTATATAGGTCTAATTACGGAAAAAACGCTATATTTTGCAAAAAAAATCGGATTAACCTACCAAAATTTAAGATTCAGAAAAACCACAATTTTTTGTAAACAGTTTCATTGAAGCCAATATTACCGGCTTCTTCAGGTCATAGTAGTCAGGTTGAATTTTTTTTCAAAAATTAGTGGTTTTATTAGAACAAATGAAAAATTGATGGTTAAACCAGAAAAAATGCAAAAATATAGTGTTTTTTTCGTAATTTACCATTTCTTAAACCATTGAAAGAATGTTTTCCACAATTACAGAAAGACAGAAAATGGGATTAGAAAGGCCATCATGCTCTCAACATTACCAATATTCTTGAATCTCGTATACGACCGTTAACTATTTATTTTTTAACGGTAAACTCATCCTGCTCTTAAACAAAACACCTTCTAAACTGACAACCAATGTCTCCTCAGATATTAAAACCCTCACTCATAGGGTGGAAGGCAACAACGGATACCGCTGGGCTAGAAGCTCGTTGGTCCGTTAACTAGATAAACAAATAAATGCAAAAATGGTAATGTGGTTAACCAATTTCCTTGGTTTTGGTTTTTAAAAAGAATATATATATATATATATATATATATATATATATATATATATATATATATATATATATATATATATATATATATATATATATATATATATATATATATATATATATATATATATTTGCAAATTATCATTATTCAAGGGTTTCATTTTGGATTAATCGTGTGAACATCGTCACAAGGAATTTCATAAAGTCCTTTTGGTTAAACATAGGTTTCCCAAGTTACGAAGTAGAGATGACATCCTTTTGATGACGAAATTGTTTGTAGGGAGTAAACATGTCAAATATGTCAAAGTTGACTTTGACTACATTTGACTTGTTTTTGATTTCAACGTAGAGGAGATGTTTTACTAAGGATTATTATTAAATAAATGAACTTAGTTTGACTTATGGGCATTTATTAAGGACAAACGGATGAAAAGGGCTTACGTTAAGGGGTTAACTTGCCATTATACCAAATATATAAAGGCTAGGCACATCATCTTCTTCATTCTAAGTGTGTCAAAAGAGTCCTATATAGAAGAAGGTTGATCCATGGTGATTTGAAGCTTTTTGGTACTAATTAGGAGTGAAAATTCAAGTTTTAGCCTAATTTTGAGTTTAAGGCATCTAGGAGGTATAATCTCTCCTTCTACTTCACTTAGAACTGAGCTAGGGTTTGGGAAAACCCCCAAATCCGAAAATATAACATATAAGAATCATTTATTGAGGTTTTGAGTTAGTTTTAATCATCTAATGCTAGTCCAAGTTCATTTCTATCATATATGGTTTATTTTGATGTTAAATGAGTATATGAAACCTTGAAGCTCCATCAATGATGAATTCTAAATTATGAACATTTCTCATGAGATTTGTGTGGGTTTTAACCTTAATTCAATGTTTCTAAATTATATTTGAACTAAGGAATCCATTGTTGGTTGACGATTTCATGATTTGAATATTTGTGGAAATTTAAGAGAAACCTAGCTTCAATTGAGTTTTCTAGATATAATAATGACTTGATTGTGATTTTATTTCATTAACATGCATTTTTTTTCTACAAACCCGATTCATTAAGTGATCAATCTTAAGTTCACTTGATGATGATCTAGTGAGTGTAAATGTGTTGAGGTTGTTTTGAAGCTTATATCAAGTTTGTGAAGTCCAATCATGTTTGTGTTGTGTACAACTACTAAATCATCGTAAATTCATTTTAAATCACTGTATTTTGATGACTTGAAAGGGTTCTAAACATGTTTTGGATTTTCATGAATTTGAAGAATTTAACACTAGAAGTGATTTAGACAGGAATTTGGGGCTTAAACCTAGAAGAAAAACATTTTTACCCGGTGACTCGACCAGGCCTAGGTCGAATAAAATTCCTTTTTAGTTTTGACATGAGTTAAGTAAACCCCTATGCTCAAAACTCCAATTTTGTATCTTTCGCATACGGTGTCCAAATCATGTCTAGTTTTTGCCTATACTCTTCAATAGTCTTATAGATTATATAAATGGAATAAAAATAGGTATTCCCCATTAAGGATATAATAAGGGACTTAATGAATTTTGGTAAATTATAATTTAATCCTCGATTATGTTAAGTGACCACTAAGTACACTGAGATTCCATAAGTTCGACTGAATTTCTGCTATTGTTGAGGTGAGTAAATTCCAAGAGTATATGTTCATACAACCCTATTTTTGGTAATGTGGTTCTTAAATCTATACTTTAACGATTTGCATGCTATGTGAACCATATGAACTACTTTTTGCATTTGTGAATGTCATATTTTGGAAATGATTTATTTGGGGAATTGAAAATCTTGTTGAAAACTTGTTTTGATCATCCTTCATATGCATTACATGTAAGGTTTTTAAGCAATCTATGAACTAATAAACATAAGTTCACATGCAAACCTAATAAATGATCTATGTTTTTCTATCAATGAACATATAATAATTTTCCTAAGGCCAACAATAATCTCTAAAGAATTTGGATAAGAAAACCAACATTTGATTCTTGATCCAGAAGCTAGCAGCATAATTGTCCTGCCTCAAATGGAGTCACACACAAGCAAGAGGAGAAGACAGCAGAGTTCCAGAGAGATCTTCAAAATGGCGCAGACATAACGGTGGCGAGGAGGTTCCTTTTATAGCCTCCAAGGGTTACAGTCAAAACCCTAGAGGAGCCTCCTTAATGGGCAAGCCTGTTGACCATTTGTACCAAGGCTTCTAAACCCTAATTAGGGTTTCGCCAACTATGGAAGTGCCCTCCATATTGGCGCCAACTTTGGCCCCTGCCACTGGCCAGCCAGTTATTCAACTATTGAATAAATACCAACCAGTCCCTGCATTTTTAATTAATTAAATTAATCACCAAATTAAATCTAATTAATTCTAGATTAATTTCTAATTAACTAATATAGTTTCTAATTAATATATTATCACTTTAATATATTAATAAACTATTTATTTTATTTCTATTGATTTATTAAACAATTAATAAATCAACCTTTCTCTCTACTTAACTCTACATCAATCCTCCAGCTATGAGGGCAATCCAAATGGACTTTGCTTCAATTAACAAGATAAATACAAATTATAAGTCATGGCTTAGACATCTAATCCAACAGTCTCCCACTTGGATAAGTCTATGACTTTAATTGTTCTTTTATCTTCAAATTAATCAACAACCTGCAGCTTCCTAGAAACTGCTGCCGAACTATGACCCAATCAGTTCTGTCCATAGATAAGTGATCATATGATCCTTCGTCCAACAAGATATTTTCAGACACGAGACATGGATTGAGATCAATCTCTGTCCGATACTCTGTTTCCCGATTTCCGATTCTGCTTATGACTTTAGGACTTCTAATTGAACACATCAATTTTGTCCATGCTGGCCAGCGCTTTAGTCAACTTCAAAATCATCGAGAGGCCTACAGATATCTATTTCCCATCAGGGTCAAGGAACGAATAAGCTTCGACTCATATGCTTGTGTCTTTTACTTATCAAAATTGCACACAACAATACGTTTTATAACATCGAGTTACCGATGCGTTTACACATTATCAATGCACAACCGACTCGAAAATTTCAACTCATATGTCTCTGCCTCAAGATCATAAGATGTTATCGTCTCAACATTTCTCGTGATATAATCCATGAAGCAATCTATTGAGCGTGAGTTTATCCAATACTCAAATCTCTATTTCTAAGTACTCATGAACATTGCAGAAGTCTTACTGCAATGTCTAACTCCTTAAACAATCTACAAACCAATTCTCGACAGTCTTCGTTCATACTCACGCCCTAAAAGTACAAGCAACTGTGGACCTTTGAATAATCAAATTATTCGGGAAGTGAAACATGCAAAAATGAAACATAAAATCTGATTGGTAGCTACTCCTGCTTATTACCAAGTCTCCACGAGGTAATCACCAAGTCAGATCCTTTATAAAACTATTATCGGTTTCTAGATTTCTTTTAAACTTTTAATTCATGTTCTATATCTATGTCTATATGACCTTTCACTCTTCCTATGTATCCAAATGTCATACATTGATACACTTTATCCAATCGGACATTCTTCCGATGGTATCTCAAATTAGTCATGTAGTCAATCTCACTTACAACTCAATTCTGGTGACGAGTTACTGTGACTTTCCATGGTTCTCAGGATCTTTAGTCCACATGACTGCACCCTAAGACTGTTTCGAGGTGTTACGATGTGCCGGTGACCTACACGCGCTCCATCGGAATACCAACGAAATTCTTTAACCATTAAGTCCTTTTACTTATTTGAAACTCTTTTCAAATTACTATTAACATTCACCCCAATCAATTCCCAATGATTTCTCATGTATGTACATAATCCATTAAGTATTATCAGCCAGGTTATATCCTGAATCTGACTTACTATGCTTTAAGCATTAAGTCATCAGGACATGTTCTTGACACTTCTGATCGATCCAAGAAGCTCGTGGAATCCGATCTAATCTTATTCCAAACCCTTTTGGAATCTTAAGATTACTTATAATCCTTGTGTCACGACTTTTAATAACCATTTCCTTTTGGAGACCTTTTCTCATGTATCTTGAATCTTACCAAGATCATGCTTACTATGGCTAGGTCTATACTGATGATAATATCTATCCGATAGATGTCTATGGATTATGTGAGTATGTTGCACCTTCTTTATATCTCTCGTGCCAAATCATCATACTTTACAATGATAGAAGACTCCTTTCCGTGGGCTATGCATTTTAAATCTCATCGAGATCATATTGGCAGAGTCTTGATCTATCTCACAGATCTTCACAACCACCTGAGTATGCCGTATCTCTATTAAGTCTTTCATAACGATCCGTCTCAAGTCAGTATACTTTGTAATGAAAAGAGATGTTTCCTAGAAACAGTATGTAACCCACATATGGAGATAGTAGATAACAGCGACACTCCCACTGGCTTTGACACGATTATGGACTATTCACAAAATCTAGAACTTTTGGCACATTTTGAGAATCCAAACCTTTCTGACATATTAATGGAAATCTTTCAGCCCTTTCTCAAAATCCAATCCTTTGGCATATTTTGAGAATCTGATTATCCTTTCTTGCGAGATGCCCGTGGGGTAATCCCGGGCCCATGTACCTTTGTATTGGGACACTCTTTGTGAGTCTCTATTAGTGTGCCGGTGATCCACACACGCTCCACTAACGACTCATAATGTGCCATGCAGTATCCTTTCAGATTTCATCTTCTATTGAGAGTGCTTCTCCCGGAATCAATTACTTGACTCTGAGTATCGTCTCACTCAACCAGATGTTCTGAAGGTACGTTTCTGTCCATGTTGCTTTCTTTTGATGATTCAATTACTCCCACTGGTTTTTAGACCAGGTGTAAGAATCAATCAAAATTTTCACATAGACTGTGTCTCGCCCTAAGGTTCTCTTGTTTGACCGCAACCGGGCTCACCAATGCTTCCAAGTAGTCGGATTGTTAATCCGTACCAACTACAGTGTTTTACCACCAATCGGTATGTCACCCCGATCATAACTGCTTATGATGGTGATCAATACTACTGGTCAAGAGGAGATTATGTCTATTGAAAAACAGAAATCTTATTTCTGCTCCAAGCCTAGTGGCGACTAAAGGTTCTTTCACTTGGCTAATCCTGAACTCATTCAGGATTGTCCCAACTCCTATTGTTTTCTTAGAACATGAGTTCTTTCTAAAAGAGCGCTTTTTTACAGGTACAACGGGATAGCCAGTGAAACGACATTGCTGATCAGGTTCAGGCTAGTCATGAGGTTCGGACGAACACTACATGACCCTAGACTTTCTATGTACAAGTGGGATAATCCCAGCTTTACATTTCAGACAGTGTCTGCAAAACTACTTAGTCTAGGATGTGGTCGGAATATGGTTTATATGGTCTGACTGGTTTAGTATTCAATTTATCGGAAACCAATTGACGATCTATCTCATACATCGAGGATCGAACTATTTCGATTAATGCTCCATTATCTTCCCTAAGATATATTATAACCATTAACGTTCTTGGAAGAGAATAGACTGTGAATCAATTTTCTCAATTTATGTTGTCACTTAGGTTCTGTGGATCTTATACTTCCTTTGAAGTCCTTGAACTGTTCAAGGTTTCGATTCAGTCGCTTATTCTGATAAGCGAAGCCATATTCGTCATACTGATTGACAAATATCATGAAATATAAACAATTGTATTCTATTTGAAGATTCGAGCAATACACATCAATGGATGTGTCCGTTGCTCATGATCTTGACGTCTTTTACATCTCTATGTAAATTTATAACTTTGTTAATTCTGTTCAAGACTTGCAATCATCACTTGACTCTAAGTCAACTGATTCCACAATCCTATCCTCTGGATCTTTGGGTGATTCATTTCTTGCCACATGTGCTGTATAAAGAACTTAATCATCATCTGACTCTAAGTCAAATGATTCCAAAGTCCTGTCCAACTGGATCTTTGGGTGATTCATTTCTTGCCACATTAAGAACTCAATTCATCATGTGACTCTATGTCAAATGATTCCAAAGTCCTGTCCAACTGGACCTTTGGTTGAATTGATTCTTATGACATTTACATTAACAATCATAAATGACACAATTTCTGAATCCAAAAACTTTGGATGCATTCAAGTTATTACTATTCATGCATTTAACACATTCATACAATTTTTCAAGGATAATTCAAACAACCATGTGTTAAGAGAAAATCAGCAATTTTATTAAAACAAAAATCCTTGAACAATGTATTATATGATAGACAATGTCGCACGCATTTAATAAGCTAATAACAAGATTTTAATATCTAACGAAACTTCAAAACTGCATGAGCTGGAAATCCAATCCAAATGTGCTCCTATGCGCCAAAGTCCCGTACCCTACTGATTCCCTGCATACAAACCAAAATATGACTATCACATTATGCATCAATGAATTATGGATCAGGAGTTTTGAGGTTTTTAGATGTACCTGAGCTTTCAAAAGATTTTGACCTTGAAGCGTCTTCCAATCTTTCCGTGACTGTATCCGATCCTGTGGATTCCCAGTTTGAGACATGTCCAGACGATCTGGATCGTTTCTTGCTGCGTCTCTTCACTTGACTCAATCCAGAAGTAGCTGAATCATTGGAGCTATGCCTATCCAAGAGTGACTCGTATAAAGTCAACAGTGGACGCATTTCCATGAAGGTCTTTTTCTGGTCTTCCTTTATATACGTCTGAATGAACATATTGTACCTACTAGTCAGCGAAGCGAGTAGGATGTTAACACTCATCTCCTGACTCATGGAATAACCAAGTTTGTACAATTCGCCTATGTATGCTTCAATCTGGAGAACATGCAAATCGATGCTACTTCCTTCTTTTAGCTTGCACTCTGCAAGTCTTTTGAAGATCCTAGCTCGTTCCTCTTCAATTGGTTCTTGGAACTTTTCCTCAACCAATTGTATTAACTCATATGGCCCCAGGGATTCAAAATCCCTACGGAACACGGGGTCAATGGTCAATAGCATGAGGTGACAAATTTCTATGGATTCATCAATTAAGGGGTCATGCTCATCATAAAGATCTTTTATGATGACATGTTTCGGTGGAACTGGGATCGGACTCAATGAGATGTAGCTTGCCAGCAATAACGAGAACCACTCTCTAACTGCGAAGCCATTCCTTACAGTTCAGGCCAGTCAGCCTTTCCATATTTGGCAGGTGCATTTTGAGGCTCTTAGAAGTGGGTGAAGGAGGAGAGGGAGGAGCATAGACACTTGATATAGACATCTATAATAAACATAATTTATTAGTTTAATTAATCCTTTTAAATAATTACCCAATATATTATTTATTAAGGCTAGGATCCAAAATACCCCAACTATGATGTGAAGAGGGATGCCGTAATCACAACATAATGGTCATTAAGGTAGATAATACACTTATCAATTTCATCTTATGAAATTCCTAGATCTGTTGAGATTCATTGAACTGTTCAATGGCATGTTTAATCTCAGATGTGCTCCACTGTTTGTGACTGGGATGCCGAGGATCACAAACTGGATGTGAATAACCATGCAAATTAGCTCGGTACTCTCGAAATCAATTACCATCTCTAATTGATGTGCCGGTTAACCATACGCGCTCCATCAATAATGGTAAGATCGAGAAACCCATTGCTACTCTTTATAAACCCCTATTGGTGTGCCGGTTAACCACACGCGCTCCACCAATGTTTCATAAAGTGCAATGTGTAATTTCATGGATTAGCAACTCATTCGCATTTTTCCTAAAGTAACTAGATTGGGATTTTAATGAATTGTTCTAGTACTTTCAATAATAACATTATACTTTTAAGAGGCTTAAGTGGTTCTATCAAACCCGTTCGGCTAACGACACTAGACTGACCAGGAGAACGGTGGGTGAGAGTGGACACTCATTAGACTACCATTTTATAGGCAGTCGCCTTATACCCTCTTTATAGGATAGTTTTGCGAATGAGGCCTACTAACGGTAAGACTAACCAAATTTATCTTACATATAAATATTAACTTTTAATCATAAATATATAAGATGTATTTTAAACTTTTCAAAATATTTTAGATTTAATTTTATTACAATTTTCGCTAATTAACTCCTTAATTTCGAAAAATTAATATTAAATATTTAAGTGATTTAATTTGTCCTTTAATTAAACAATTTAATTAAACTAATTAAATCAAAGATAGGCATTACAAATTAATTAAATTAATTACCTATCTTTAAACCTAATTTTCGAAAAAGGCATGCAAGAGATAAAGGGTTTAAGTTATTTAATAGATTACAATTACCAAAAATAACAACCTACTTTCCTAGCATATACAATTTTCGCCAAAAGGGGGTGGAGGCTAGGGTTTTCAAAACCCTAGCCACCAATTTCGATCTAGGCCTCCCAAGGGTTAATATTTTGCAAAAACCCTTGACCAAAAAATCAATTATAGCAATTCACATAGAAAAAGAGCCAAGGCTCTGATACCACTCTAAGGTTTTAGGCAATCTATGAACTAATAAACCTAAGTTCACATGCAACCTAATAAAAGATCTATGTTTTTCTATCAATGAACATATAATAATTTTCCTAAGGCCAACAATAATCTCTAAAGAATTTGGATAAGAAAACCACCCTTTGATTCTTGATCCAGAAGCTAGCAGCACAATTGTCCTGCCTCAAATGGAGTCACACACAATCAAGAGGAGAAGACAGTAGAGTTCCAGAGAGATCTTCAAAATGGTGCAGACATAAGGGTGGCCAGGAGGTTCCTTTTATAGCCTCCAAGGGTTACAGTCAAAACCCTAGAGGAGCCTCCTTAATGGGCAAACCTGTTGACCATTTGTACCAAGGCTTCTAAACCCTAATTAGGGTTTCGCTAACTATGGATGTAACACCCCTTTTCTTTAACCATATTTAAATACAAATACAGTTTACTTTACATACATATATTACAACTCGCGACTATAAAATAGCCGCTTAAATTTTTTTTATTTATTTTACAAACTTAAACTCAAGGGGTATTACAGACTCAATACCATAAACCATAATTTAAACTTACAGTGCAAACTGGTCCCAACTGCAACTTTAGCTCCTTTCACCTAAGTACATAGCATTTCAAAAACATAGTATACATGAGACATAAAGTCTCGTGAGTAATATGGGTTTAGACCCAAAACTTTTCTATTCAAAACTTTAAATATTCAAAAGTACATTGCTAAAATTGATTTATTTCATAAATCTCAAAATGACTTTTTCTTCTTTACTTTCAACCTTTAAAAAGACTTTCTTTCTTAAAACTGCTTTTCTTTCTCATTTCTCGTGACCAACTGAAACTTATGAATTAAGTTAATTAATTCATTCAACTAGCTCCCCTCGCGGGACAGAACAGATCTGCCCACTCGGTTTGCTCATTCCGTCTCCCCTTCGTGACTTGGAACAAATTCAAGCACAAGGGTATGCTAAGCTAGACAACTACTTCGCGACGGGAGGTACCATCCCAGTAGTGTCTTCTGATCCCCCAATTATGTGGGTGATCCTAGTCCGGACAACTGGCTCATACTTCTTTAATTCTTACTTCATGTCATCTCAAATTGGTCAAAGTGGGACACAATTTGTAAACTATTCTTACTCAAACATTTTATAATTCTTTTACAAAAATACTTTCAAAACTGCTTCTGACAACTGAGTTCCTATAAGGAACTTCTTTCAAATTACTTTAGAAATCATACTTTAAAAATATACTTAAAATACTAAGCCCTTGTATAGAGCTTCGTTCAAAACCATTTTCCAAACTTTAGTATTTTAAAAGATTGGAAATCATACTTTTCTGAAAATAACATTTTGCTATGTACTAGAAAATCCTCATAAAACTCACCTTGATGTTGCTACAAGTCTCTATGCTTCTCGTATTCCTTTCCCTTTTCCGTGCTCAACCACGTTTGAAGCACCACCTATATAAGTATTATATATATAAATACTCAATAAATACATATTCTACAGTTCTAAGGTCTCATACATCTCAATTCTAGGTTATAACAAATGTTTAACCATTAATAGACTCTTTTTTATAATTTGTCCCCGAAATACACGTATATTGCTACAGTGATCCCGAGAGGTCGTATTTCAGTTTTGACACTTTTACATGAAGTCTTAAGCCATATAAGACTTGTGTTCCAAATTTGGGATTAATCGGACAAGTTTAGCTTAAATCCCAAAAATCAAGTTTTAACAATATTCTTTGCAAATTTGCCACTGCCGCTACAGTGATTTTTCCGCAAGGTCGGATTGCAAATTTGAAAGTTTCTTACATGTTTTCATACCATTTTAAGGCTATGGTATAAGTTACAGACCAAACGGACAAGCCTAGCATCGATTTCAAAACTCAAAAATTGGACAGAAGCTTTTCCAGTAAACACACGACCCGTGTGTTTGTTGTACTAAGAAACACACGACCCGTGTCTTTCTGCAGACTCAGTTTTTAAGTTCGATTTTTGTGCTACAGACCTCTATTTTGACCTGTTAAGCACTTAATACATATCTTAATTGTTTTACTATCATTCCATGACTAAAACCCTTGCTTTACATCAAGTTTTAAGCCATGGAATCATTGATTCCAATTCCAATTTCATCCAAACCCGTTTTTGTCATTTTAGTCCAAAAATCCAAGTTTTCGAAATTAATCACTTGGGAGTGTCTTCATACATCCCAAATGATCATTTGAACCCAACAACACCATAAAATTCAGCTTTGATCTTGTAAAACCCGTTTTTAGTGTTCTTGGCCAAAATCACCATTTCTTAATTCTTAACACATTCAAGTGTTATAACATGCTAGATGGATGATTTTGAGCAAGATAAGATCATTAGAACCTTGATTTCTCTTGGAGCTTGGAATTACTAATTCCTAAGCTTGTTCTTGATTCTTGGCAACGATCTTTGAATTTTCTTCTCCCCGTGTTCTTCCTGCTCACTCACGCTCTCTCTAGCTTTCTCTGGAAGTCTCTACTGATTTCTAGGAGAATGAGAGTTTAATCTCTCATTTTATAATTAAATGCATAAAAAAAATTACACAATTGGTCCTAATCTTTCACTTTCTTTACAAAAATGGTCCTAAGACCCAAATTCATGCAACAATGTTCCATTAACTTCCAACTTGACATTTTCTTGACATTTTGGTCATTTTCATGTCAAATGACCATTTTGCCCTTTTTGGTCAAATTTTACTATTCACGCGGAAAAACTCCCAATTTCACATAACTTCATATTTCTTATCATATTATTTTACAAATACATATTATTATACATAATGGTCTTATAATGTGACAAAAGACCATTTTATCCTTTTACAAATTTCGCGGGTTCTTACAGTCACCCCTCCTTAAGCGGATTCCGTCCTCGGAATCTTTTCGTAATCCGTGAAGTTTGGATATCTTCTCTTCATTTCTGCTAACGTTTCCCAAGTCATGTTTGACCCTAAGGGATGCTTCCACTTGACGAGTACAAGGTCAATCTCCTTGTTCCTTAGCTTCTTAGTCTGCATTTCTAGGATGGCTTCGGGTTCTTCAATCAGTTTACTAGGAGTCTCCACCCTCAGGTCAGTATACGGTATTACTAACTCTTCTTTACCAAAATACTTTTTCAAGTAGCATACATGAAAGGTATCATGTATTCCACTGAGTTCGGGTGGTAACTCTATCTTGAATGCTTGTAACCCAACTCTCTTTAGAATTTTAAAAGGTCCAATGTACCTTGGACTCAACTTTCCTCTCTTGCCAAATCTGACCACTCCTTTCCATGGCGACACTTTAATCATCACTAAATCTCCTTCTTGCAAGTCATATGGTCTCTTCTTTAGATTTGAATAACTCCTCTGTCGATCCTGTGCTGCTTTCATATTGGCTTGAATTACTCCGATCTTCTCATTTGTCACTCTAACAATCTCTGGCCCTGTAAGCTTAGTCTCACCCGCCTCCAGCCAGCATAAAGGAGTTCTACACTTTCTACCATACAATGCCTCAAAGGGTGGCATTTTAATGCTAGAATGGTAGCTGTTGTTGTATGCAAACTCCACTAATGGCAGGTGTTCATCCCAACTACCTCCAAATTCCATCACACATGATCGTAGCATGTCTTCTAATGTCTGGATCGTTCGTTCACTCTGACCATCTGTTTGTGGGTGATACGCCGTACTTAGCTGAATTCTTGTCCCCATTTTATCTTGTAAAGCTTTTCAAAAGTTAGAGGTAAATCTGGGGTCTCTGTCTGACACGATAGACAACGGTGCACCATATCTTCTTAACACTTCATCTGAATACAACTGAGCTAACTGCTCCAATGGAGTAGTTTCTTTTATGGCTAGAAATAATGCACTCTTGGTCAACCGGTCCACTATGACCCATATACTATCATGACCTCTTCTCGTTCTCGGTAATCCGACAACCAAATCCATGGTTACATCTTCCCACTTTCCAGCTGGAATATGTAATGACTGAGCATCTCCATGCGGGACCTGATGTTCCGCCTTGACTTGTGCACATATAACACACTTGGAGATGTACTTAGCTATCCTCTTCTTCATCCCAGGCCACCAATACTGTCTTTTCAAATCTTGATAAGTCTTGGTACTCCCAGGATGAATGGAATACTTTGACTTATGCGATTCATCTAGAATTAGCTTTCTCAAACCTCCTGTCTTTGGTACCCAAATGCGGTTTCTGAAAGTCTTCAATCCTTGACTATTGGTTACAAACTGCACATCTTTTCCTAATTTTTCATCTTTCAAGTTTCCACTTTCTTCAACTTTTTGCTGAGCTGCTTTAATCTGTTCTATGATACTGGACACCAATTCTATACGCATCGACCTTGCCTTGATTCTTTTCTCAGGAACTTTTCTACTCAGTGCATCTGCTACTACATTCGCTTTACCCGGATGGTACACAATTTCGCAATCATAATCACTGATCAGCTCTAGCCATCTACTCTGTCTCATGTTCAACTCTTTTTGAGTGAACACATACTGCAAACTTTTGTGATCGGTGAATAACTTGCATTTTGTACCATACAAGTAATGTCTCCAAATCTTCAAGGCAAAAACGATCGCTGCAAGTTCTAAATCATGAGTTGTGTACTTTTTCTCTGGATCTTTCAACTGTCTGGAAGCGTATGCTATGACCTTCCCTCTTTGCATTAACACACAGCCAAGCCCCCGATGAGAGGCATCGCTGTACACTTCAAAGTCTTCTGTCCCATCTGGCAATGTAAGGACAGGCGCGTTACACAACTTCTCTTTTAAGGTAGCGAAAGCTCTTTCTTGTTCCTCTTGCCATCTGAATTGCTCTTCTTTCCGGGTTAGTCGTGTAAGTGGCACTGCTATACGGGAGAAATCTTGAATAAATCTCCTGTAATACCCGGCAAGACCGAGAAAACTTCTAACTTCTGTTGGCGTCTTAGGTGGCTCCCATTTCATTACTGCTTCAACTTTCGCTGGATCAACTTTTATACCTTGGATAGAAACAACGTGCCCAAGGAACTGTACTTCTCTCATCCAAAACTCGCACTTGGAGAACTTTGCATATAGCTGTTCCCGCTTCAAAGTCTCAAGTACTAACCGCAGATGACTCGCATGCTCTTCTTTATTCTTTGAGTAGATCAAAATGTCATCTATGAACACTATAACAAACCGGTCTAGGAATGGTTTACAGACCCGATTCATTAAGTCCATAAAGATCGCTGGTGCATTCGTAAGACCAAATGGCATTACTAAGAACTCGTAATGCCCGTATCGTGTACGAAACGCCGTCTTCTCTACATCACTTTCTTTTACCCTGACTTGATGATACCCAGATCTCAAATCAATTTTTGAGAAATAATCTGCTCCTTGCAACTGGTCAAACAAATCGTCTATTCTGGGCAACGGGTAACGGTTCTTGATGGTAATTTTGTTCAATTCTCTATAATCAATGCACATCCGCATTGATCCATCTTTCTTCTTCACGAATAGAACTGGAGCACCCCACGGAGAAGAACTAGGCCTGATGAAGCCTTTATCTAGTAACTCCTGTAACTGGGACATTAATTCCCTCATCTCTGTTGGTGCTAACCGGTACGGTGCTCGGGCTATTGGGGAAGCTCCTGGGACAAGATCTATTCGGAATTCAACTTGCCTTTCTGGTGGCAAGCCTGGCAATTCGTCTGGGAAAACTTCTGGAAACTCTTTTACTACTTCTATGTCTTTGTATGTCTGTTTCACTTTGTCTTCAGTCATCACATAGGCCAGGAAAGATACACATCCTTTCCTGATACATCTTCGAGCTTTAGCTACACTGATAATACTGGGCACGTGCGTTCTTCTTTCCCCATATACGTACACCTTGGCTCCTAGGGTTTTAACAGACACCCTCTTCTGTCCACAAGCTATCTTCGCATCATTTGCACCAAGCCAATCCATCCCAATTATTACATCAAAGGACTTAATTCCAATAGGAAGGAGATTAAGTCGAAACTTCTTGCCGTTGATGTCAAGCTCACAATCTCGGTACATATGCTGGACTTCTACAAATTTCCCGTCCGCCACTTCTACCTCAAAAACTAGATCTAACAATTCTAATGGGACTTTTAATCTAGCTCCAAACCCATGGGACACGAATGAATATGTAGACCCGGAATCAAACAGAACATATGCAGGTGTCGAGTTAACTAGTAGTATACCTGAGACCACATCGTGAGTCTCCTTTGCTTCCTCCCTGGTGATCTGAAAAGCTCGAGTCTTCACCTTCTGAGGTTCGGTCTTTTTCTGGGCTGTTGACACCATAGTTTCTCCTCCCTTGTTTGGGCAGTTGAAACTGTAGTGTCCCATCTGATGGCATGAGAAACACTCCACTTCGCTGGCTTTCTTGGCTTTACAATCTTTCGCTTTGTGACCAAATCCTCCACAATTAAAGCAGGCATTTGATCCCGCTCGGCACTCGCCACTGTGTTCTTTCCCACATTTCTCGCACTTTTTCACACTTCCTTGTCGGCTCTGACTTGTACTCATTTTTCCTTTCTTCTTTAAGTTCCCACTGATACTGCTAATTGTCTTCCTTTTGTCACCAAAACCAGGTCCTTCTTCCTTCCTTCGTTTTCCAATATCTTCCACAGTTCGGGCAGCATTAATCGCCCCATCAAGTGTTTCGGCTTTCTTCACTTCTAACTCGTAGTTCCATGGCAAACCGCGGACATAGCGGTTAATTCGGGACCGCTCAGTAGGGTAGGATTCCCCCACAAAAGGTAACATGTCGCAAAACTTCTTCGTATACTCATCCACCGTCATATCTCCTTTCTTTATCGTTAGGAAATCTTCATTCATTTTCTCCATATCGCGCGTGGGACAGAATTTATCTTTGAGACACGTGACAAACTCCGCCCATGACCAACCATAAACCACATCTTTTCCCAAGCTTTCATATTTGGTATTCCACCACACCAGAGCATCGTCTTTCAACTGCCGGGAGGCGTAGTTGACTTGATCTTTTTCGCCACATTTGCTCGCTTGCATCACTTGTTCAATTTCTCGAACCCAACGCATCGTCACTTTTGGCTCAAAACTGCCATGGTATTCGGGCGGTTTACAAGCCATAAAGGACTTAAAGGAACAGCCCTTCTCTTTCTTTCTGTTTTCTCCACTACCTTCATCTTCAGTCGCCCTTTTAGAGACTTCTTGTGAAGATTGGGCTCTTGGTTCACCCATTCGACCATCGATTATGTTATGTACATCTTGTCTCAACTCAGTTCGTAAGTTATCGATTAGAAACTGAATTGCCTCCATAGTGACAGGTTGGGGTGGTGGTGGGTTTGGCTCAGCCTCATCATTACGAAGAACATATGGTTCACTTCCTCTTGAAGAAGTGTGACTGCCCTCACCCCTGTCAGCTTGTCTTCCGCCTTCCATTACTATATAGATGAACAAATTATCGGTTTAATACACAATTCTATATAGTATCTCGTAAGCGGTAGCATGTTATCTCCTTATCTTGACTGCATTTTTATAACAGTCATGCTCACTCTATGCCTCCTATATTACTAAGGCAACTTACTACTACTCTTGCTAGTTTAAGCCTAGGATGGTATTCCAACCTAATTCGCTTAAACTATGGCTCTGATACCAAAACTGTAACACCCCTTTTCTTTAACCATATTTAAATACAAATATAGTTTACTTTACATACATATATTACAACTCGCGACTATAAAATAGCCGCTTAAATTTTTTTTATTTATTTTACAAACTTAAACTCAAGGGGTATTACAGACTCAATACCATAAACCATAATTTAAACTTACAGTGCAAACTGGTCCCAACTGCAACTTTAGCTCCTTTCACCTAAGTACATAGCATTTCAAAAACATAGTATACGTGAGACATAAAGTCTCGTGAGTAATATGGGTTTAGACCCAAAACTTTTCTATTCAAAACTTTAAATATTCAAAAGTACATTGCTAAAATTGATTTATTTCATAAATCTCAAAATGACTTTTTCTTCTTTACTTTCAACCTTTAAAAAGACTTTCTTTCTTAAAACTGCTTTTCTTTCTCATTTCTCGTGACCAACTGAAACTTATGAATTAAGTTAATTAATTCATTCAACTAGCTCCCCTCGCGGGACAGAACAGATCTGCCCACTCGGTTTGCTCATTCCGTCTCCCCTTCGTGACTTGGAACAAATTCAAGCACAAGGGTATGCTAAGCTAGACAACTACTTCGCGACGGGAGGTACCATCCCAGTAGTGTCTTCTGATCCCCCAATTATGTGGGTGATCCTAGTCCGGACAACTGGCTCATACTTCTTTAATTCTTACTTCATGTCATCTCAAATTGGTCAAAGTGGGACACAATTTGTAAACTATTCTTACTCAAACATTTTATAATTCTTTTACAAAAATACTTTCAAAACTGCTTCTGACAACTGAGTTCCTATAAGGAACTTCTTTCAAATTACTTTAGAAATCATACTTTAAAAATATACTTAAAATACTAAGCCCTTGTATAGAGCTTCGTTCAAAACCATTTTCCAAACTTTAGTATTTTAAAAGATTGGAAATCATACTTTTCTGAAAATAACATTTTGCTATGTACTAGAAAATCCTCATAAAACTCACCTTGATGTTGCTACAAGTCTCTATGCTTCTCGTATTCCTTTCCCTTTTCCGTGCTCAACCACGTTTGAAGCACCACCTATATAAGTATTATATATATAAATACTCAATAAATACATATTCTACAGTTCTAAGGTCTCATACATCTCAATTCTAGGTTATAACAAATGTTTAACCATTAATAGACTCTTTTTTATAATTTGTCCCCGAAATACACGTATATTGCTACAGTGATCCCGAGAGGTCGTATTTCAGTTTTGACACTTTTACATGAAGTCTTAAGCCATATAAGACTTGTGTTCCAAATTTGGGATTAATCGGACAAGTTTAGCTTAAATCCCAAAAATCAAGTTTTAACAATATTCTTTGCAAATTTGCCACTGCCGCTACAGTGATTTTTCCGCAAGGTCGGATTGCAAATTTGAAAGTTTCTTACATGTTTTCATACCATTTTAAGGCTATGGTATAAGTTACAGACCAAACGGACAAGCCTAGCATCGATTTCAAAACTCAAAAATTGGACAGAAGCTTTTCCAGTAAACACACAACCCGTGTGTTTTTTGTACTAAGAAACACACGACCCGTGTCTTTCTGCAGACTCAGTTTTTAAGTTCGATTTTTGTGCTACAGACCTCTATTTTGACCTGTTAAGCACTTAATACATATCTTAATTGTTTTACTATCATTCCATGACTAAAACCCTTGCTTTACATCAAGTTTTAAGCCATGGAATCATTGATTCCAATTCCAATTTCATCCAAACCCGTTTTTGTCATTTTAGTCCAAAAATCCAAGTTTTCGAAATTAATCACTTGGGAGTGTCTTCATACATCCCAAATGATCATTTGAACCCAACAACACCATAAAATTCAGCTTTGATCTTGTAAAACCCGTTTTTAGTGTTCTTGGCCAAAATCACCATTTCTTAATTCTTAACACATTCAAGTGTTATAACATGCTAGATGGATGATTTTGAGCAAGATAAGATCATTAGAACCTTGATTTCTCTTGGAGCTTGGAATTACTAATTCCTAAGCTTGTTCTTGATTCTTGGCAACGATCTTTGAATTTTCTTCTCCCCGTGTTCTTCCTGCTCACTCACGCTCTCTCTAGCTTTCTCTGGAAGTCTCTACTGATTTCTAGGAGAATGAGAGTTTAATCTCTCATTTTATAATTAAATGCATAAAAAAAATTACACAATTGGTCCTAATCTTTCACTTTCTTTACAAAAATGGTCCTAAGACCCAAATTCATGCAACAATGTTCCATTAACTTCCAACTTGACATTTTCTTGACATTTTGGTCATTTTCATGTCAAATGACCATTTTGCCATTTTTGGTCAAATTTTACTATTCACGCGGAAAAACTCCCAATTTCACATAACTTCATATTTCTTATCATATTATTTTACAAATACATATTATTATACATAATGGTCTTATAATGTGACAAAAGACCATTTTATCCTTTTACAAATTTCGCGGGTTCTTACAATGGAAGTGGCCTCCATATTGGCGCCAACTTTGGCCCCTGCCACTGGCCAGCCAGTTATTCAACTATTGAATAAATACCAACCAGTCATTGCACTTTTAATTAATTAAATTAATCACCAAATTAAATCTAATTAATTCTAGATTAATTTCTAATAACTAATATAGTTTCTAATTAATATATTATCAATTTAATATATTAATAAACTATTTATTTGATTTATATTGATTTATTAAACAATTAATAAATCAACCTTTCTCTCTACTTAACTCTACATCAATCCTCCAGCTATGAGGGCAACCCAAATGGACTTTGCTTCAACTAACAAGATAAATACAAATTATAAGTCATGGCTTAGACACCTAATCCAACATTACATGTAGGATGAGTTTGACTTGTGTGTTTCCCGGACACCTTTGAGAAAAATTTTCCCTTGTTGTTGTTGGTATTGGCAAGCTATAACAGCTTGGGGATGGACTTTTCAAACCCATTTCATGGATGACATGACTGATGGTCACATATTCCCCCTATAAACTTTTTGGAGGAAGCGGTTAGCTTCAACAACATACGAAAGTGGTTAGCTGACTAAGTTTTAGTAAGACCATTTTGACATAGTTTGAAAGGGACTTGTTGGGGAGTAGAGGATTTGAGGTTGGGTCTAGAAGCATATGAATTAGATTGCATATTTTTGGTTTGTTTGTGAAATGGTTATTACAAATGCTTCTTATCCCCATCTATTTGCTAGTATATATGGCTTTGGAAATATTTTTGGAAAGTTGACTTTGGATTTGAATTGTTTCTTCTATCCAACTCCACTTAAAAGCCAAAATTTGAGTTTACTCACTACACTCCCCGAGTTTCAAATGGGTTGGACTTAAGGTTATTGGATGTAGACTATTTTTAAACTTTCGCTTCTGGATTCATTTTATAACACCCTCATAAGGCTTGACAAACTTCAAGATTTAGAATATTTTACAATTTGGGACCTGATGCTTTGTCGATGAACCCTAAACTTGTGGACTTCTCGGGTAGCGTCGAGGAATAATGAAAATATGCAAAATAAGGGCAAGAAAAACATGTCATTTGATATATTCTAAATAAGGCTTCATACAAATACAGCGACTCAATTTCCTAACTTAGGCATCAAAGAGTACTATAAGGAGCAATTATCGTAATACTCTTGAACTCTTTTCTTGTTCCCTATATTGTATTCCTTATTTCTAGAAGCTACTCGAGAAGTCCACAAGTAAGGGTTCATCGGCGTAGCATCAGGACCAATTTTCCGCAACTTGTGTTTTCTAAAGAGTTGTTTTTGTTAAACAAATGGAACATATTTCTAAACTAGGTTTTTGTCACTTGAACTTTAGGGCCTAATTTCCACATAGTTGGATATATGTTACCCGATTTTTAAAGATAACCCTATTTATGCCAACCCATACAAGGGGTGTCTTAAATACCTTCCAAGAAATGTAAAATGGGATGCACGAGATGAGTGTTGAAAACTTTTTTTAATATTTAACATTTCAAAATATAAGTTAAACAAAATTATTTCTTACCTTGGTTTTAGATTTTACCTTCAACGCCTCATGGGGGTATAAAGAGCTTACATTAAAGGCGGCACAAAATCCCCTCCCCTATATAAATAAAACATACACTTAAATACTAAGTTTTAATGCAAATTGTATGAGACAGTATAGATGTAAAGGTAACTTACATTTAAGCTGCTGCATCAGGTCTAATTGTGATATTAAGATTCATCAAGTCATCCTTACCATTTAGAAATGAAATGGTGGAAGATTTAGGTAGGTTTAGCTTAGTTGGATTTGAAAATTTATAATGGTAGATGCTATGCAGTCAATAGCACGCTATAGCGTTGCTATAGTGGTTAGCGACATCAATCGCAATAATATTTCATTTAGCGATTTTCATATAGTGCCACCGCTAACAGTGTGATTTTTACCGCAATTTTGCACTATTTCATCAAATGCTATTGCAGTTTAGCCCGCTATTGAGAAATTTTAATACTTTGACTCTGCCAATCATATCCAAGACTAATCCCGGTTCTAATGGGTTTAAGGAGTGAAATTTTAAGGAACCCAAAATAGCTATTTATAAGAAGATGTAGGTCCCTTATGCCTTTGCTGGAGCCGATGTGGGATAACCCTTGCAAGGCAATTTTATTTTTGCTTAAAAGAGCCACATCACTTCACTTTATTCTATTTACAGGTTCAATTGAAGGTGGAGAAAAACACCAGAATGATTACTGATTACAGATATCAAGATATTAGCAGAAAACGATTTACAGATAACGAATTACAGAAAACGATCCCCAATTGGAATCGATTGCGATTGCAGAAAACAATTTCAGAAAACGATTCATGAAGCGATTGCAGAATTGAATGCGGTTGCAGAAAACATTTACATATAACGATATCAGAGAAGTTCATCTTGGGTTTGAAGCGATTGCAGAAAACGATTCCTGATTGGAATTGATTGTAGAAAAATAATCCTGGTTAGAATTGATTGTAGAAAACTTCCGATTCCAGCTTTAACTTCTGATTGCAGCTTTAACTTCTGCAGGTTAAATATCTGTTTTCAATTTGTAAATGTTTAAATTGCAGAAAACTTTCGATTTCTGGGTGTATTGTATAAGATTATATTCCAGTTTGTACATGTTTATTTTCATGCACACAAAGTGTTTGGTAAATTGCTCAAGAGGTATTTGTTTTGTGTATGCTCTTCCATTTGTATTTTGATTACCTTCTAGTTTGTCTTCTACTTTTTTGAATTATTTCTGTAATAGATGGATAATTCTATTTTGTATTTTGATTACATTCCGGTTTATCTTCAACTTGATTACATTCTAGTGAAAATTATATGTTGGATTCACTATAGCTATGGGATTAATGTTTGTATTATTGATGATCTTTTCTATCGTATATAGGAATGTTCATGCAATTGGAATAATCAATAAGCAACTAGATGCAATTATGTTCTAATATAAAAATTATATGTAATACAAAAAAACACTATATCAACGCTATACCACCGCGAAAACCGCAATTTCAAATAACGATATTGATCGCTATTTGATTTTTTACCGCTATAACTTCTTAGGATAGATGTATCAATTTCATGCATTATATGTTGATGGAATATATCGTATAAAGGAATAACCTTTATGAACACGCAATTCTCCTGCACTTAGCTTAGTTAATGGTGCTCTTATGGTTGGGTTTTTAGCCTCTTCCATTTGCTTTTCCTTGATTTTAAACAACTTTATCATGGTTACTGAAAACAATTTAGAATTTATAACATAACAATATCGTTGATTAAAAGTCAGATTAAAAAAATATGAACTTCATATGGAAACAAAACTGAATCAATGAAACATTAGGGATGATTGTAAAAAACAAATATGTGTTTTGCGAGTCTGGTTAAACATCAACAATGCAAATCATATTGATATATACCATTTGATATGAATTAAATTAACACAAATTTAAGAAGATTGCTGACATATTTATCGAATCCTTCAATTGGAGAATATCAATTTTTGGAAATTTCTTGTAAACATCAATAATGCAGAAAAAATCTAGAAAACACGTCGGATAATAGTTACATTACTTCAAATGGGAGAATCTCACTCCCTCACAACTTGAATCCTTCAAATGAAGAAATTGTAACTGAAGCAAATTGGACAGTTGCAATGGTAAGGAATAAACGAGTAAGATAAGAAGGAGTAGAGCTCAAGAGCAGGAAAATTAGCCCGATGATCGATAACAGGGTACCATGTGACAGCCTTAATACTTGTTTATTATAAAGTGTAGATATATATATATATATATATATACATAATATTTAACAACACATAAATAATTTTTTAATATTATAATGGTTATATATTTAAAAAATGATACATAGATCACCGATAAACTTTTCTCTTATTTAACGTCGATGTTTTGAGTTGGATTTGTGTAACCCCCCCTGTTTCATGATGATAGTAATTCTACTAAATGGAGAAATGTTGTCCCAAGGATCTAAAACTTTTGATTAAAATATTAAAGTGTGCTTACTATAGGCAAAATACATTTGGCTAACTGGCGTTATTTTATTTCCTCATAAGACTATCTTTTAACAAACATTATCCTTCCCAAAAAGTCTACATCTCTCCTATGGAATCTTATCTTTACCCTTGCTAGTCCCCACAAAAGCTCCTGAACCGAATTACACGTCATTTTTATAAAAAGGGCCAGGCTTTACGCCTGATGATGGTGAGCTCATGAGTTTATGATATAATAATATATTTCAAATCTGTGATAAAAAAATATGGCATGACTTGTCGTTTAACAACACCCATTTGAGTATCAGCAGTTTTCTCGTTTCAGTTATATCGCATTAGATGACAGAACCTTTTCCTTTGAATCCATAACCCTAGGCGGGTGTTCGGTATGAATGAAAAAGCACAAAGCAATTCCATTGACCATTGGGCTGATTACAGCATCCCTCAGATCAGTGAGAGTGCGGTCTTGGAGTAGGTGGTACCTATGGACTCTATGCGTATCACCCGAGTCATATCTTGTAGCTACGACTCCAATGCCATTCATGACATCAAATGGGCGCTCCCCATAGAGATTACTAATTCGCGTCGATCGAAACTTTCAACGGAATAACTACGTGTTGCCAAACACCATCCATTATATTTCCTTGTAGCAGTTGATTAACAATTAAATCCCTTTTTAATCAATAATAGCATACAATGAAAATACATTTATTTCAAGTAAAACATTTATAAAATGATTGCATTAAACTTTTCAAGTATGCATAATATTGAATAAAAATCTAATGTCAATATATTGTTGCAAAACTCTCCCAGTAACAAAATATGTCAAAATAATGTCATCGATGCCAAATATTTTGAAGATATATCACATTATAAAAATCATACTTTTAACGTGCGTCAAGTTTTAGGAAAATACTACATGACTAACCTGATACAACTTGTGTATGTCTCGTTTCCTGAATAGTTTCTCACAATGACTCCTTGATCTAAATGGTTCAAATTACGTCTAACGTTACCAACTAAAATAACCATATATTAAAATATAATAATAATAATATTTCTCTTATATAATAATGTATTATTGACTATTTCATATACCCCGCGGTTCTAATATAGATTTGGTTACCTACCAAAAAACATACGTCATAATAAAACTAATAGTATTTTCGTTATATAATAACGTATTGAGAATTATTTTCTATATCTCGTGAATCTAATATAAAAGTAGTTATAAACCGAATAAGCGTAAGTTACAATATATCAAATACTATTTTAGTTATATAATAACATATTTTAAAATATGTTTAAACAGACAAAACGATGTTGGGTCGGCACAGCGGAAGGTGCACCGAAGCCCAAGCTACAACTGTCACTGTGAACATTGGTCCGCATAAGATATTGATTATTGGCTTCCTCGGACATAACTCCTCGGTCCAGACTTAGTACTTGCCTTGTCACAATCCTGATCTTGTGACCGGCCTCGGTTACCAGGTCTTCTGCTGTCTATCTTGTAAGCCTCAACCAAGAACATGACTCCTGATCCGAACGAAGCAGGCTGCTTTGGTCCTGCTGATCTTCATTCCTTTGTTTTCAACCTTCTGCTGATCTTCTGAAGGAATATTTCCTTCCACATACTGATCTGCTATAGTTGATATGCCGGAGTAAAGAACTCCCACTTGACCGAAAGACTGAGGACTTGACCGAGATGCACACCTCAACAGCACTAGCTAGTCTCACCTCTGTTTATGGTTGCTTCGGACATCAGATCCTCTTCGGTTGTCTTGGATTTCTTCGGTCCATACTAGGCTCCACACTTGCTCAACAATCTCCCACTTAGAGACTGATCTAAACTAATCTTCCTGTCATCCAAGTTCTCTTGTTCTCTCTCGTTCTCCGCCTTATCAAAGGGCCGTTAAGGACCCTCCTAGCCTCAACACTTTTCTTTGAAAGTAGATAACTTCCAAAGGAACATTGGTCTTCAGCAATTGTCTTGATGAACTTCTCCAAGGACTTTGAGGATACACTTCAACTGAATACACCTTCGGACTCCTGAGGTTCATATTCGGACTACTTACTTCCAAGACCAGTTAAGTTGTGCCTAGTTCTCATCTAAACATTCTGGACCACATCATCTAAGCTCGTTGATAATCTGTATGTTGGATCCCTCCTCCAACATAACATCAACCGTACAACATAAGGATGATGAATGAGGTGTCCTGAACTCCCTGGAGCAGCAATGATAACACTCATTTCTGGGCTCCTGTTCCTCCTAATTATCTATATAGGTTTCGCTTCTCACTCATTTCTGGGCTCCTGTTCCTCCTAATTATCTATATAAGTTTCGCTTCTGTGCATTAGCAGCTGAAAACATGACTGGTGTTGCAGGGAGCAGATGTTCGATCTAAATTATTGTACAAGGATGTGAGAATTCACATCTGACCTTCTGGGGTAAACTCCATCGTGGCCAAGATACCACGAACCATGGATGCTCATCTTTTTCACAGTAAGGAGAAAGGATCTGAATCAACTCCACTCCCACTGTTTAAAGACTTCGTACCCCTTCTTGTATCTCTTGACTTTGACAATTTCTGATGCCTGAATGATCTCCAACTCTGAAGTGCCACATTTTGCTGATTTTACTTGATAGGGAACCAAGTATTGTTCCTATCGAGCTAAGCATCACTCATCCTTCTAGCCATATTCCACTGTATGGAATCTTCATCCTCATGGCTTCTAAACGAGGTGTCTGGTACTCCCCTTTAGTCAGCAGCTGTACTTTGCTAACAAGGGTATCACACCAAAGGGTTTCAAACTGACAATTCACCTTCCATGGCAGTGAATGTCGGCACCCTGATGTCACTAGAACTTCTAATGCTCCTACTGCCTCCAACTCTTCTGCCGCTTGGGCTAGTGAAGCGTAGTGAATTCATCTAAGGTAGACTGGTCTTTCATCTGGACGAACTTCGCTTCGGTCACTGTCGCTGTCTAATTCTGACAACTGCAACACATCCAAAGACCCTTAGATGTGTAAGGGATAATCCTCCACCTTTCCGTCTTCTGTTAACACAACCAACAAGCCAACTGAAAACTGAGGTATCTGAGTAATACCGGCACTTTAGTTCGGTTATACTTCCCTCCCGAGGATCCTTCGGACAAGGACTGGATTCGGTCTTGAAACCTTTGGCTTTGGGACTCCTCGCATCTGGGAAGTTTCAGGTTCGGTAAGAATCTTTTCCGATCTGAACCGTGCTCTTACTCTGCCTCTCTTTTGACTTCCAGCGTTGACTTCAGTCAGAGATTGCCACCTCGGTAAGGACTGACGCTGTGAGTTCTAACACAAGTGTTAACCTTCGGCACTTCAACAGGACCTCTCCCAGATCTCCTTCCAGAAGAGTGACGTGGTACTTGGACGTCTTCTGTCGATGAAACCGATGAACTTTCTCCAAGTTGGGACATCGGATCACTACTAGAAAACTGGTCTTTAATGACATACGAATTATGACTTACAAAATGTCTGTCATAAAAATCTGTCATTTTTTACGATTTACGACAGACATAATTGTCTGTCATAAATCACAGTCATCTCTTGTAAAAATTTACGACATACAATATGTGTGTCATGAATTACTGTCTGAAATGAAAAAAAAGCGCGTAATAATTTTCCAAAAATTTTGAACACTACATTATTCACGAGCCCTATATTTGCCCTTTTCCTTATTTCCGCGTATTTCTCCTCACAGCTCCAAAACTTCAGCCTCCTCTCCCCCGTTTTCTCCTTCCTGCTGCCGTCGATTACCTCCTTTGATTACCTCCAGCGCCGACATCGATTGCCGATCACAACTCCAAAGCTTCATCATCCCCCTGTTTCTCCTTTTACCCTTCCTGCTGCTGTGGGAGATCGACTTAGAATCGGAAGGGTGTGACAATATCTACATCACCGCCTTCGATTAGCTCCATAACCGCCGCCTTCGATTAGCTCCAGTGCCGCCGTCGACTTTGGAATCAGAAGGGAATGTTTTGCTTTCTCTTTTCCTCACTGAAAGTTGTTTCTGAAATTGAATATGTTGCTTAAATACGATGGTTTGTTCTGATACTTGCTTATACTAGTCCAAGTGCCAAAATCTTGAATCACTAAGGGCGAAGAGCCCAGTTCAAAATTTTCAGATTTTGAAACAAGGCTGTCTCCTTGATCTTGGTTGAGGGTCTGATTTGGAAACATGGTGTCGTTAGCACTACTGTTTCATGCTTTCAAGCATTTAAGTCTCGAGTGGACTTGAAAAGTCTTTTGTGGTTATTGTTGCATAATTAATAGGTTTCCTGTATTTGTCTGCAGGCCTTTTTAAATAATAACTTAGATTTGAATGTTTTTGTTTTGTTTTACACCAGTTGTACATCCTTTTACATAGCTCCCAAGATTTTTAGCACCTTATGCAAATTATTGTTGGCTCATCTAGATATGGAAAGAGATTTACCAAAGACTATTGACAAGAGAAAGTAAGCGAGTTTATTTATTGAAGCTTGTCGGGTTGTTGATCTGTACATTCCTCGAGATAAGTAAACTGATAAACCAAAAGGTTATGCATTTACATTTGTAGAATATGAAACTGATAAACCATATGCCCTCATTCTCAAATTATAAAGGAAGCATACTGATTTTGGATACATGTACCATGTGAAAACTGATTTGGAGTTTGTCCTTCCTGGTAACCTTTTCAAGTTTATGTATCTTATGCTTCTAGGTGATCTCTTGTCCTTCCTGGTAACCTTTTCAAGCAGATTTCTGTGAGCGAAGTGCTTCAACTTTCTACTCTATAGAATTAGATACCATTAACATTGGTACAGAATTTAAGTGTGTTGCTATAATACGAAAATAAATGTAAGTGTGTTGTTATTAATGGTAAAAGAATATAAACGTGTTGCTATTATTAGTAATAAATGTAATTGTATTACTAGTATGGGTTAAACTAAAAGTATGGGTTAAACTAGTATTACTAGTATGGGTTAAACTAAAAGTACTTGCTTATATTGGGTTACTAATCTCTTGCATTTTCTATCAAATAGCGCATGGGACAACATATTCATCGTTCAACCCACTATGGAAGACTTGTTGCCCTGGTTCAAATGGAAGCATCACTACTACTATGCAAAACAATCAAGCAAGCAAGATTTTTTATGAATTGTTACTCTTGGACATATTGGTTATAAGAAACTTTCTAGATATTACTTTAATATACAGTGGATGATTGTAATGGATGATTGTCTTTATATATAAATGATATTTATTTTGTATTATGACATTAAGTGTGTGAATTAATTTGAATATCAGTAAATCAAGAAAATATATATTTTTTCAAAATGTAAAATCATGGCATACAAATTGTTGTTATATGTTTAAAAAATCAAAATTTACGACATACAATGCTAGTCATAAATTGTCAGTTGTAAATGTATGTCGTAAATTCATGACAGACAAATGTCTGTCATCTTTCATTTATGACTGGGGCTTTAATGACAGACATTTGTCTGTCATCTATACCCTTTAATGACTGACATTGTTAGTCATTAAAGGCCTTTTTTCTAGTAGTGGATGGTCGCCATCCTGGGCACGTGTTACCTCTTTCTGACTGCCAATAAACCTGGCATTCAGAAAACTACTGAGGCTCCATAACGGATCCGATGTGATTGTCCCATGGAGACAAGCATCTTCATCTTATTTCCTTCACGGTGACAGAGGCTCAAGCTATAGCTGTCACTGTAAGGAAGGCATCATCATCTCCAGCATCGCAGTCTAACTCGGTCATCACCTTCCCAGAGGTAGTCAAACTCTCTTTCCTGTCGCTGTTACCGGTGACTCCTGCTCCCATCTCTCTCCGTCCGTTCCCATCTAGAAACTGGAGCACAAATCACTGTAACGAAAAACTCTTTCTCCATATTACAGGTGATGTCAGACCTACCTCTGGATCTGTTGTCTCTTCAACTTGGTTCTTCCTCCACCATTTCCACACCTCCAAGTTGATTTTAGAACCATGGTCAGATGCAACAGATCTGGTGGAATCAATCTTCCATCTGCATCCTCCAAGAATCAAAGTTAAGAACTCCTGTTTGTCGATCTTCGTCCTCCCGACTTCAACCTTGAAGCTCTGTTACCATTTTTTTGCGTCCACACGGCGGAAGGTGCACCAACGAACACGACCAAGTACTTCAACAAAGGTTGTTCTGCTATCAAGACTAGTGAGAAATATGAAACATTAAGAATGAGAAATACAAGGATATAAAATGGTTTACCCAATAGTGAGTCAGGCTACATCCACTATGAGAACTGAGAGAAAATTTACATTGATAAGATTTAATGTATTACAAGAGAGAATCTATGACTACACACTCTTAACAATTTGACATATTCCATAGTGTAGAGATTGAGATGTATAAATAGCAAGATATAGAAGGCTGAACACGCAAGGTCTTATGAGGGAAGAGGACAGGACAAACTAGCCCTGCACTTAGTCACTTTACAGGTTGTGAAGTGACTATTCCATGCTCCCCATGCTGCCGCATGACATAGAGCAATGTTCTTTACGTGTTCCCAAGATACTTCTGAGAGCTGAAGTGACAACACCAATGCTGGGTTTGACCAAGGCTTTATCTTGGACAGAGATCACCCAATATGTATTTGGTCGAGTGCTTCCCTTTGAACAAGACTGTGACTGTCTGACTATGCTTCTGCACTTCTATTGAACTACAATTCATACATGGGCCAATTCTTCCTTCAAAAAAGAACTCGTCTGTCTGAACTTCGTATTGGCTAGAGGATACTAATGACACATCTTCTTCTGCTGAAGACATGTTCATTAATGTGACCGTAGCCCAATATACAACTGTTATTGTGAACATCTGTTCGCATAAGATACTGATGATTGGCTTCCTCGGACACAACTCCTTGGTTCGGACTTAGAACTTGCCTTGTCATAATCCTTATCCGGTAACCGACCTTGGTTACCAGGACGTCTACTGTATATCTTGTATGCATCAACCCAGAACATGACTCCTAATCCGGACGAAGCCGATTGCTTTGGTCCTACTGATCGTCATGCCTTTGGTTTCAACTTTCTGCTGATCTTCTGAAGGAATACTTCCTTCTACATGCTGATCCACTATGGTTGATCTGACCGGAGTAAAGAACTCTCACTTGACTGAAAGACTGAGGACTTGACAGAGATGCACACTCAACAACATTGGCTAGTCTCGCCTCTGTTAATGATCGCTTCAAACATCATATTCTCTTTGGTTGTCTTGGATTTCTCCGGTTTGGATTAGGCTCCCCACTTTCTCAACAAACGATGCAGTTAATAATTATCACATTGATGTGATTGTAAAAATTAATCAACGTCCTAAATTTATAATCATACAAAGAATTAAAAATAATTATTTATACAAATGTCATAGTAAAATCATATGTGTTATTATGTTCTTCCAAACACTCTTTATTATCTCTCAAAACTATAACTAATGTGATGTGATTAAATTTATAAAAGACGTTTCTATTTATACTTCCTTGAGGAAAAAAAATGTACAACACCTATCTCTATTTTCCACCATGTATGCATGCCACTAACCTTATATGTATAGCCATTTGGATACACTTATCCTAACAATTGCATACGTTTCAAGATTGGCATTAAGTTGAAGTGTACGAAAATCTTGTTTGATCAACACTTCCTTTTAATTCCTATCCACACTTTGTTTCTAAATATATTGGTTTATCTTAGTGGTTTAAAACTCAATAAATGTTAGATTGGTTTATCTTATGGGTTTATACTTCCTTGAGGAAAAAAAGTACAAAACCTATATCAATTTCCCACCACATATGCATGCCACTAATCTTATATGTATAGCCATTTGGATACACTTATCCTAACGATTGCATACGTTTCAAGATTAACATTAAGTTGAAGTGTATGGAAATCTTGTTGGATCAACACGTACCATCCTTCCTTTTAATTTCGATCCACTCATTGTTTTTAAATATATCGGTTTATCTTATTGGTTTAAAACTTAATAAATGTTAGATTGATTTATCTTATTGGTTTATACTTCCTTGAGGAAAAAAATAGAACACTTATCTCTATTTCCCACCACGTACGCATGCCACTAATCTTATATTTATACCCATTTGGATACACTTATCCTAACAATTGCATACGTTTCAAAATTGTCATTAAGTTGAAGTGTATGTAAATCTTGTTTGATCAATACGTACCATCATTCTTTTTAATTCCGATACACACATTGTTACTAAATATATTGGTTTATCTTATTGGTTTAAAACTCAATAAATGATAGATTGGTTTATACTTCCTTGAGGAAAAAAACATACAAAACCTATCTCTATTTCCCACCACGTATGCATGCTACTAATCTTATACGTATAGCCATTTGGATACACTTATCCTAACAATTGAATACGTTTAAAGATTGGCATTAAGTTGAAGTGTACAGAAATCTTGTTTGATAACCACGTACCATCCTTCATTTAAATTTCGATCCACACATTGTTTCTAAATATATCGGTTTATCTTATTGGTTTAAAACTCAATAAATGTTAGATTGGTTTATCTTATTGGTTTATACTTCCTTGAGGAAAAACATACAACACCTATCTCTATTTCCCACCACGTATGCATGCCACTAATCTTATATGTATACCTATTTGGATACACTTATCCTAACCATTAATACGTTTCAAGATTGGCATTAAGTTGAAGTGTACGGAAATCTTGTTTGATCAACACGTACCAACCTTCCTTTTAATTCCTATCCACACATTGTTTCTAAATATATTGGTTTATCTTATGGGTTTAAAACTCAATAAAGGTTAGATTGGTTTATCTTATTGGTTTATACTTCCTTGAGGAAAAAAGCGTACAACACCTATCTCTATTTCCCACCACGTATCCATGCCACTAATCTTATATGTATAGCCATTTTGATACACTTATCCCAACAATTGCATACGTTTCAAGATTGACAATAAGTTGAATTGTACGTAAATCTTGTTTGATCAACACGTACCATCCTTCCTTTTAATTCCTATCCACACGTTGTTTCTAAATATATTGATTTATTTTATTGGTTTAAAACTCAATAAATGTTAGATTGGTTTATCTTATTGGTTTATACTTGCTTGAGGAAAAAACGTACAACACCAATCTCTATTTCCCACCACGTATGCATGCCACTAATCTTATATGTATAGCCATTTGGATACACTTATCCTAACAATTGCAAACGTTCAAGATTGGCATTAAGTTGAAGTGTACGAAAATCTTGTTTGATCAACACGCATCATCCTTCCTTTTAATTCCTATCCAAACTTTGTTTCTAAATATATTGGTTTATCTTATTGGTTTAAAACTCAATAAATGTTAGATTGGTTTATCTTATTGGTTTATACTTCCTTGAGAAATAAACGTACATAACCTATCTCTATTTCACACCACCTATGCATGCGACTAATCTTATACATATAGCCATTTGGATACATTTATCCTGACAATTGCATACGTTTCAAGATTGGCAGTAAGTTGAAGTGTACGAAAATCTTTTTTGATCAACACGTACCATCCTTCCTTTTAACTCCGATCCACACATTGTTTTTAAATCTATCGGTTTATCTTAGTGGTTTAAAACTCAATAAATGTTAGATTGGTTTATCTTATTGGTTTAAACTTCCTTGAGAAAAAACATACAACACCTATCACTATTTCCCACCACGTATGCATGCCACTAATCTTATTTGTTAGCCATTTGGATACACTTATCCTAACAATTGCATACGTTTCAAGATTGGCATTAAGTTGAAGTATTCAGAAATCTTGTTTGATCAACACGTACCATCCTTACTTTTAATTCCTATCCACACATTATTTCTAAATATATTGGTTTAGCTTATTGGTTTAAAACTCAATAAATGTTAGATTGGTTTATCTTATTGGTTTATACTTCCTTGAGGAAAAAACATTCAACAACTATCTCTATTTCCCACAACGTATGCATGCCACTAATCTTATATATACAGCCATTTGGAAACACTTATCCTAACAATTGCATACATTTCAAGATTGACATTAAGTTGAAGTATATAGAAATCTTGTTTGATAAACACGTACCATCCTTCCTTTTAATTCCTATCCATACATTGTTTCTAAATATATTGGTTTATCTTATTTTTTTAAAACTCAATAAATGTTAGATTGGTTTATCTTATTGGTTTATACTTCCTTGAGGAAAAAAACGTACAACAACTATCTCTATTTCCCTCCACGTATGCATGCCACTAATCTTATATGTATAGCCATTTGGATACACTTATCCTAACAATTGCATACGTTCAAGATTGTCATAAAGTTGAAGTGTACCGACATCTTGTTTGATCAACACGTACCATCCTTCCTTTTTATTTCGATACACACATTGCTTCTAAATATATTGGTTTAACTTATTGGTTTAAAACTCAATAAATGTTAGATCTGTTTATTTTATTGGGTTATATTTCCTTGAGGAAAAAAACGTACAAAACCTATCTCTATTTCCCACCACGTATGCATGCCACTAATCTTATACGTATACCCATTTGGAAACACTTATCCTAACAATTGCATACGTTTCAAGATTGACATTAAGTTGAGGTGTACGGAAATCTTGTTTCATCAACACGTACCATGCTTCCTTTTAATTCCGATCCACACATTGTTTCTAAATATATCAGTTTATCTTATTGGTTTAAAACTCAATAAATGTTAGATTGGTTTATCTTATTGGTTTATACTTCCTTGAGGAAAATACATACAACACCTATTTCTATTTCCCACCACGCATGCATACCACTAATCTTATATGTATGCCCATTTGGGTACACTTATCCTAACCATTGCAAACGTTTCAAGATTGATATTAAGTTGAAGTTTAAAGAAATCTTGTTTGATCAACACGTACCAACCTTCATTTTAATGCCTATCCACACATTGTTTCTAAATATATTGGTTTATCTTATGGGTTTAAAACTCAATAAAGGTTAGATTGGTTTATCTTATTGGTTTATAATTCCTTGAGGAAAAAAGCGTACAACACCTATCTCTATTTCCCACCACGTATCCATGCCACTAATCTTATATGTATAGCCATTTGGATACACTTATCCTAACAATTGCATACGTTTCAGGATTGGCATTAAGTTGAAGTGTACGTAAATCTTGTTTGATCAACACGTACCATCCTTCATTTTAATTCCTAACCATACATTGTTTCTAAATATATTGATTTATTTTATTGGTTTAAAACTCAATAAATGTTAGATTGGTTTATCTTATTGGTTTATACTTCCTTGAGGAAAAAATGTACAACACCTATATCTATTTCCCACCACGTATGCATGCCACTAATCTTATATGTATAGCCATTTGGATACACTTATCCTAACAATTGCATACGTTTCAAGATTGACATTAAGTTGAAGTGTATGAAATTCTTGTTTGATCAACACGTACCATCCTTCCTTTTAATTTCTATCCAAACTTTGTTTATAAATGTGACAACCAAAAATTTATTTAAGTTTATAAGATATAATTTGACGCTTAAACGTTTTATGGATGGACAAAAATGTCAAATAAGGTGAAACTATGGAAATGTATGGGTTAAGACATTTTGTTAAGTCAATACGATATGTTACTTCATTTAGAAATTTGGTTTTAGCGACCCAAGAGCAAAAAGGGGAATAAAGGACCAAAAGTGAAAACTTTATTAAACATTCTTTAAAAATTAATATCTCAAAATCTAAGAGGAATTGGGAATAAGTCATCAATATGATTTTGGTAATATTTGAGATAACAAAATTATAGGAAAACGATTCGAGTCATTTGGAGTTGTAACGAAGGAGTTATGATGGAATTAAAATGGCCCAAAAAGTGACAAAATCGACCAAAATGTTATTTTCAAGGGTTAATAGCAGAAAATTCATTAAGATTCAGAGGTAAGTCAGCAAGGATAAATTGTTAAGCTCATTCCCACATTTCTAAAGGTATAAAGTTTACAAAATTTTGATACCGTATGTGAAAGTTATGGCTGGGAGAAAATCACGAAAAATATAGAACAAAAAGTTGAAAATATTTCTGAGGCTTGAAGGAGGGGTATTTTCGTAAATTTCCAAAGCTGCCCCAAATTAAATTTAGAACCCGGTTTTGTGTGTTACGGTGTGCGTATTCCTCCCTCAGATGTCGATTAATCTCAAACACGTAACCACATACTCAAAATCACGAAATCGAGAGGCAAAGGAGAGGAGAAATCGAGAAGAGAAATTCAAGAGCTAGAAATCACACACAAACAAGTCGATTGTATGTGTGTGTGCATAAGTCTGATTCGAAAAAGAAAAAGAGAAGAGGAAATAGATTCAGGAGATCGAGAGGGCAAGGGCCAGGTTGGGCTGTGATTTCGAGCAAGCGTGAGCGAGAACCAGACGCGAAGGACCAGTCGCCGTTCTCACCAGTGGCGGCGGTGGTCGGGTGTGCGTGTTTTTGGTGTGTGTGATTCACAGAAAAACGAAGGAGAAAAAGGTTGCTAGGGTTCGTTTTGTGCCTTCTGTGGTTCGCGATCTCCATCACACTCGAAGACAGGAAGCAGCAGCAGCGGACTCCCACTGTGGGAGGGTGCTTGACGGCGGCAGCAAGACACCGGAGCTGCTGCAGTAGCCGGCCAGTGGTGGTAGGTGGTTAACAATGGTGGAGATTGGTACTTTGACCCGATTTCTTGCAACCAACAGCCCTGAAGTTCATAACTTTGAGTTGTGCATCAGATTTAAGGTAAGCCTTTGGTGATTAGTCTAAGAAGTTTCTGAAATGCATACAAGTTGGTGATGCATGTCGAGTTTTTGCATCTGATTTCTGATGAGGGTTTCTTACAGGCATGATCTTCACTGATGTGGTCGAGAACACGTCATTATTTCAGATTTAGCTAAGGAATTCAAAGGTAAAAACTGAGTTTGGGAACCCTAGACTATCAAATCTGAAAACTCTTGATGTATGTTTCATTTAGTGTTGATTTCTGATTCTTACAACTTGAGGATTTAAGAAACACATATGAGTATGTGATTTTTGGTTGTTTGACTTGAGAACTCTACGGTTTGAATTCGATTTGGGAGTTCCATATCGACCTTTTGTTTTGGTCAGAAATTTTACAAGATAAAGATTGTGCAAGCACATGATGTGGGTGATGTTGTTAACTTTATTTTCTAGTATAAAAACTTTATAGCCTTGAGATTTCTACGTGACAAGAGATAGTCATGGGACGAATTTCTATATTATAAAGAACATGATTTTTATCAAAAATATGGACTAATTGGTTGAATGGAATGAAATTGGTCTTATGACAAGTTATTAAAAATGGATTTTTAAAGTATGTAGTTGTGCCAAATGAAGAACAAAGATTGGAATGTAATAGTGAATCCCAACCTTGATGGAATACTTCATTTATATAAAGGATAAGGTAAAAGAAGACATATAATTGAATGGACGTATAAACCATGAGGTGTTGGGAACCTATTAGTGTCAACTAAACGTAAAGTAGCAAGTTTTATCAACGTTTCTATTTTTAGAAACTTTATTAATTCAAGTTTGTTAAAATGACCTAAATGAGTAAAATGAAAGATGTTTTGACATCTAACCATTTAGATAAGCTTATAAAGATGAGAAAAATTAGAAAGCTTATGAAATAACATTGTAGAACTCGGAAATACCATTTTTAGTCAAAATGGGACGAAGGGGTAAAATCGACCAAAATAGTTATTATCCCTTAAGAGTCATACTTGGACATTTGGAATAGAACTAGATGATAATTAGCAATAGTTCAAGAAGGATTAGACAATTACTATGTGTTTAGTTGTCTAATAAGTTCTAATATTCTATTTAATTAATAGAGATTGAAGAACGCTTGGAAGCAACGAAAGGCTAGAGTTATGTGGATTAATGTAGCTAGACGAACCTAGCTACCAAGGTGAGTACATGTGGCTTTTTCCCACTATGGGGTACATGACAAATTATTGATAAAGCTTTTATGTGACGTTTTTTTTATATTTAATTATATGCAAATCATTCTAGTTACGATATGATTATGAAAGATTTAAATTGTTAATGTTTATAATATTATACATGCATCTCATGGTATTATATGGTTTATTGTACAAAAGAAAAGTTGTTTATTATGCATGCATAGAGTGTGATTGCATGAGTTAGCGAGGTCCGGACACGTCCCCGTAACGGGACAAGACTCTACTGGATGGTACCTCCCGTCGCGAAGTAGAAGTCTTCAGGCGTCATTATAGGATGATCCGTTCTCCTATTTTGGCGAGCTTTGGTCTTTATAGACCTCTAGGCGCGGTATATAACCGCGAGCTTTTGTCACGAATGTGACCTGGTCTTTTGACCTAATGCGTGGGTAGGAAAACCTGCGAGTTTTGCATTAGTGTGTGTGAATCATGCATCCGATATGCACCTATTATGTATGACACATGTTGAATTGAATATATTGTTTAAGTTTCAAGATTTTATGAGCCGGTCTCACAAAGAATTTTTGAAAGTAAATGTCATCTATATGACTTAGATCATAAAGAAGTTTTGGAAAGTAAATGTCATATTATATGACTTATTTTGCAAAGAATTTTGAAAAGAAATTGCCAAAAATATGATATTGCTTATAAAACATTTTCAATGATGTTTTGAGTCTAAAACCCATGTAGCTCACGAGACGTTTTCGTCTTACGTATTTTATTTTATGTCATGTATCCCAGGTTCTAGACATGAGAGATAGAAGCAAGTAGATGACCCGAGGAGATTGAGTTTTTAGATGGAGCGAATTCTCGCTCATGTACTAGTTCGTAATCCTAACTTGCTTTCTATGGTTTAGTTTGGTATGAAGTTGTAACCCCCGAAGTGGTTTAAATATTCTTAAACATTAAATGTTTTTGATGGGACCGAAGTTTTAAGATGTGACTTTATGTCATGAGAAAAGTTTGTAAAAGTTGACATTCTGTCACATAATGTTTTAAAACATGATGGAATAACGTTTATGCGCTTTTAACGCTAATGTGCTTTTAAAGTTTATGCGGTTTTGGCGCTACTGTGTTTTAAAGTTTATGCGCTTTTGACGTTATTATGTTTTTTAAAAAAAAAAAAAAAATTAAAATAGAACGGGGTGTTACAATAAATATATTGGTTTATCTTATTGGTTTAAAACTCAATAAATGTTAGATTAGTTTATCTTATTGGTTTATACTTCTTTGTGGAAAAAAATGTACAAAACTTATCTCTATTTCAAACCACGTACGCATGCGACTAATCTTATACGTATACCATTTGGATACGCTTATCCTAACAATTACATACGTTTCAAGATTGGCATTAAGTTGAAGTGTATGAAAATCTTGTTTGATCAACACGTACCATCATTCCTTTTAATTCCGATCCACACATTGTTTCTAAATATATCTGTTTATCTTATTGGTTTAAAACTCAATAAATGTTAGATTGGTTTATCTTATTGGTTTATACTTCCTTGAGGAAAAAACATACAACACCTATCACTATTTCTCACCACGTATGCATGCCACTAATCTTATTTGTTAGCCATTTGGATACACTTATCCTAACAATTGCATACGTTTCAAGATTGACATTAAGTTGAAGTATTCGGAAATGTTGTTTGATCAAGACGTACCATCCTTCCTTTTAATTCCTATCCACACATTATTTCTAGAGTAAATTACAATTTTGGTCCCTGTGGTTTTCCCAAAATTTCACTGTTGGTCATCCTTTTGGTTTTTCACACTGAAGGTCCCTGAACTGGTTATTTGCTTGCACGTTTGGTCCCTCTTCAGGTTACCATCCAAACTCTTCCGTTAACCCTCTAGTGTGCCTCATGAAAGGACCATACCACCCTTTTCAATTTATTTTTCTTTTTTTTAATTTATTAAAATTTTAACAATTACAAAAAAAAAAAGAAAAACCTCCTGCACCCTACCCCCACTTGCGTTGGCCGTCCACCACCATGAATTCAAGGGTACATCTCCACCTCTCCCATGGCACACCCCCAGAGGTCGTACGATGCAAGACCTCATATTACTCCCTCTGTCTAATTTCATTCTCTTGTTTTCATGGTGTTCTCTTGTTTGATCCCACAATTCGGAGGTACCTGTGCAGGTTTTTGAAAAGGATTTGAAGACTAATTGATTTTTGGAAGTTGATTATGTATCGAAAGGAGTAGAATTGTTTTTGTGTTTGATTAATACACTGGATTAAGGGGAAACTACCCATCTGGATTGAATGAGACTTGATGTTTCAAAGTATAAGAAATGTAAAGAATATGAGGCTGCCGGAAAATTTGTGGGATGTCCCTTTGACCATGGCAATCGATCTGGCATCTGTTGCTTCTGAAATTGGCCCAAGTTACCACGTCTGCATCAACTTAGAGATCTATCGCTATTTTAGTAAGCTCTTTTTTCGGATTAATGCTATATTTTAGGGATTGGGGTGGGAGTTCGTGTCTTTACAGTTGAGAGAGATTGCTTCACCACAACGGTTTCACTTGCCACCACCACCACCGCATAAGCTCTTACAGAAGAAAAGGAGCAGATCAAATTCATTTCTAAAAGATTCAAACCCAGCCTCGTGCAAATTAATCTTTATGGCCTTCAGGAATGTGAAGTCTGAATGTCGCTTTCCAATCGAATTCTTTTTCAATGTCGATTAGTAAGAAAGAAAAGCCTCATCCCAAGTCATTTTTATCGAACCTTGAAACCGTCATCAAACGTCGGCACGAGACCACAACACCACCGCCGACATACCGGAAACCTTCGTCGGAGACAAACAAAAGCATAAGTCCTGTCAAAGGCAAAAACACCATCGTTAACCTAGAAAATTCTAAAACTTTTGAACGATTCGATCACCATAGGTGGCCTAACAGAACTGGGTCTAATCTGTCAACCAAATCCATCGATTCAGATGAACCGATAACACCAAAATCCACAAACGATGTTTCAAGAAAACTGTAATCACTTTTTCAAAATCCACAAACGATGTTTCAAGAAACTGCAATCACCAAATTCCATTTAGTTTTTTTTGGGAGTTCTTCGATTGGTTGGATCGTGTTCTGGAGAATTTCATTGAGTTATTTGGGAGTTATTCAATCCGATGAGAGAGACGGGGGTAGGGGTGGAGGGTGAATTTTTCTTTTTCTTTTAAGGCGCCAACGAGCTTGAAGATCTTCTACAGGTAAGTGTTGTGCGAATTGTCGAGTTTACCCTCACGTGAGTCGCACAAAAGAGACATAACGGAGGCTTATATGGAAGGTAACCGCATGGGGGACCAAATATGCAAGCAAACAACCAGTTCAGGGACCTTCAGCGTGAAAAACCAAAAGGATGACCAACAATGAAATTTTGGGACAACCACAGGGACCAAAATTGTAATTTACTCTTATTTCTAAATATATTGGTTTAGCTTAATGGTTTAAAACTCAATAAATGTTAGATTGGTTTATCTTATTGGTTTATACTTCCTTGAGGAAAAAAACGTACAACACCTATATCTATTTCCCCTACGGATGCATGCCACTAATCTTATATGTATAGCCATTTTGATACACTTATCCTAACAATTGCATACGTGTCAAGATTGGCATTAAGTTGAAGTGTATAGAAATCTTGTTTGATCAACACGTACTATCCTTCCTTTTAATTCAGATCCACACATTGTTTCTAAATATATTGGTTTATCTTATTGGTTTAAAACTCAATAAATGTTAGATTTGTTTATCTTATTGGTTTATACTTCCATGAGGAAAAAAACGTACAACACCTATCTCTATTTCCCACCACGTATGCATGCTACTAATCTTATATGTATAGCCATTTGGATACACTTATCCTAAAAATTGCATACGTTTCAAGATTGACATTAAGTTGAAGTGTACGGAAATCTTGTTTGATCAACACGTACCGTCCTTCCTTTTAATTCCAATCCATACATTGTTTCTAAATATATTGGTTTATCTTATTGGTTTAAAACTCAATAAATGTTAGATTGGTTTATCTTAGTGGTTTATACTTCCTTGAGGAAAAAACATACAACACCAATATCTATTTCCCACAATGTATGCATGCCACTAATATTATATGTATAGCCATTTAGATACAATTATCCTAACAATTGCACACGTTTCAAGATTGGCATTAAGTTGAAGTGTACGTAAATCTTGTTTGATCAACACGTACCATCCTTACTTTTAATTCCTATCCATAATTTGTTTGTAAATATATTCGTTTATCTTATTGGTTTAAAACTCAATAAATGTTAGATTGGTTTATCTTATTGGTTTATACTTCTGTGAGGAAAAAATATACAACACCTATCTCTATTTCCCATAACGTATGCATGCCACTAATCTTATACGTATAGCCATTTGGATACACTTATCCTAACAATTGCATACATTTCAAGATTTGCATTAAGTTGAAGTGTATAGAAATCTTGTTTGATCAACACGTACCATGCTTCCTTTTAATCTCGATCCACACATTGTTTCTAAATATATCAGTTTATCTTATTGGTTTAAAACTCAATAAATGTTAGATTGGTTTATCTTATTGGTTTATACTTCCTTGAGGAAAAACATACAACACGTATCTCTATTTCCCACCACGTATGCATGCCACTAATCTTGTATGTATAGCCATTTGGATACACTTATCCTAACAATTGCATAAATTTCAAGATTGACATTAAGTTGAAGTGTATGGAAATCTTGTTTGATCAACACGTACCATCCTTCCTTTTAATTCCTATCCACACATTGTTTCTAAATATATTGGTTTATATTATTGGTTTAAAACTCAATAAATGTTAGATTGGTTTATCTTATTGGTTTATACTCCTTGAGGAAAAAAGCGTACAACACAAATCTCTATTTCCCACCACGTATGCATGCCACTAATCTTATATGTATAGCCATTTGGATATACTTATCCTAACAATTGCATACGTTTCAAGATTTGCATTAAGTTGAAGTGTACGTAAATCTTGTTTGATCAACACGTACCATCCTTCCTTTTAATTCCTATCCACACATTGTTTCTAAATATATTGGTTTATCTTATTGGTTTAAAACTCAATAAATGTTATATTGGTTTATCTTATTTGTAACATTTGCGTTTTCGACAAATATTGACCATGTATATTTTAGGACATTATAAGTTGTCCGTATTTTCAATAATAATTGACCAGGTATAATGACGACGTTGGTTATCGATTAATTAGATACGCCGTCAAATAATATGTATTATACATTTGGTAAGAATGCGTTCTGAGGTATTATGTCGCCTTGAAATTTATCGACTTATATTTATAAGTTACGTCACATGTTATTTTTGACAAAATAATGTATATATAATTATAAGTTAGACTCTGCATAGATCTGACTTATATATATCGCGTTCAAATATTATACTAATTTGAAATTCATTATCATGTAAATTACAATATAAAAATATATATATTAATAGTTTACTAATGATAATATATAGCCTTAATTATAATATATAGCCAAAAGGCATATCATCTTATATTTAAGTTGAAAAAAATTGTAAGAGTTATGTTATAAAAGAAAAAGAAAAAGAAAAAAAAAGAAAACATATAAACATTTTTATTTATTGAAACGTTCGTATATGCGTTTAAAGTCTTGTTACTATAAATATATATTTATATTCATTAAGATAAACATATATTTATCAAACGTATCCTCCAAGCTTCTTAGTCATTTAGGATAAGAATTGAGATTTATATTTGATTGGTGGCATGAGACGTGTCGAACAATGAGGATCGTAATTAAATTGTTTGTACGAACTTTCATTACGTCACCATGAATTGGATGTAGTATAAATAGAGTTGTCACCACTAACAATTTACAAAAATATTCTACATATTACTCTACATATAAGCAAGAGGCACTAGAATGAATTTTTGATGAAACGCAATTTCACTAGAGGTATGATTTTAAATTATGAAGCTTTTATAGATAATTTCTATCATTATTATCATTATATATTTAAGGCGTTAGACCATTTTTATAATTATGTTGTTAACGCTATATTTTTAGCTGTATCGTTTTGTCCATTTAAACATATTTTCAAATATGTTATTATATAACTAAAATATTACTAGTTATATGATAACTTATATTTATTCGGTCGTTAACTAATTTTATATCGGCCAACAAAAAATATGAAATTTTTAGTAAAACGTTATTATAAAACGGAAATAGCATTATTTATGTTATAACATATGAGTTGAGGTTGGTAACCATTTCTATATTAAAACTGCCACGTATATGAAATAATTCATAATATGTTATTATATACGAAAATATAATTATATATTAACTTATGGTTATTCAGTTGGTAATGTTAGACGTAATTTTACCCGTTTAGATCAAGGAGTCACTATGAGAAACTATCAGGAAATAAGACATACACGAGTTGTATCAGGACAGTCATGTTGTATTTTTTCCAAACTGGGTGCACGTCAAAATTATTATTTAAATGATTATACATCTTTGAAAGGTTTGATATCAATAACGTATATGACATATCATGATTTAAAGAATAACATTTGCAACAAATTACTAATGTTGGATTTTTATTCAATAATATGCATACTTGGAAATTTTAAAACAAGTTCTTTTATAAAATGTTTTATTTACTAAACAAACGTTTATTCCATTGTGTGCTATTATTGATTAAAATGAATGAAATTATGACTTAAATGTTACAAGAAGATACGTTCGGCAATGTATGGTTACTCTACTGAAAGATTCGGTCGACTCGAAATATCTACATGAGTAGCGCCCATTTGGTGTCACAAATGACATCGGAGTTGTAGTAACGAGCTATAACTCGAGGTGATAGGCATAGAGTCCGTAGGTACCGTCTACTCCAGGACCGCACTCCCACTGATCCGGGGGATGCTGAAATTAGCCCAACGGTCAATGGAATTGCTTTGTGGTTTTTCATTCATACCGGAAAACCCGCCGAGGGTTATGGTTGTTCTAACGGAAGCCACAGAGGGTTACAGATGCAACAGAAACAAGTTTGTGATTATTGCCAATATAACTTGAACATGGAAACTATTGATACAGAAATGAGTTTTCTTAAACTATAAGCAAACACCATATATTTTGATATTGCTAGAATTTACATTTGATCAAGGATTTTTGAATATTTTATTATTTCGTAAACTCATGAGCTCACCAGGCGTAAAGCCTGACCCTTTTTTATAAATCGGCATTTATCCAAGTTCAAGAGCTTTTGTGGGGACTATAAAGGGTAAAGCTAAGATACCCTAGACCAGATGTAGGACTTTTGAAAGGATGATGCTTATTGGAAGAAAGTCTTATGAGGAGATAAAGTAACACCGATGGTTGTAGGATAGTTTAGCCATATGTATTCCACTTCCAACATAGTTTACTCTAAAACTGAAATAAAAAGGTTAAAATTTTTAGAATTTCTATCTTCCAGGAAACGAGGGCGTTACATTATTGGTTTATACTTCCTTGAGGAAAAAATGTACAACACCTATCTTTATTTCCCACCACTTATGCATCCCACTAATCTTATATGTATAGCCATTTGGATACACTTATCCTAACAATTGCATACGTTTCAAGATTAACATTAGGTTGAAGTATACAGAAATCTTGTTTGATCAACATGTACCATCATTCCTTTTAATTCCTATCCACACATTGCTTCTAAATATATTGGTTTATCTTATTTGTTTAAAACTCAATTAATGTTAGATTGGATTATCTTATTGGTTTATACTTCCTTGAGGAAAAACGTACAACACCTATCTCTATTTCCCACCACGTATGCATGCCACAAATCTTATATGTATAGCCATTTGGATACACTTATACTAACAATTGCATACGTTTCAAGATTGGCATAAAGTTGAAGTGTAATGAAATATTGTTTGATCAACACGTACCATCCTTTCTTTTAATTCCTATCCACACATTGTTTCTAAATATATTGGTTTATCTTATTGGTTTAAAACTCAATAAATGTTAGATTGGTTTATCTTATTGATTTATACTTCATGGAGGAAAAAAACATATAATACCTATCTCTATTTCCCACCACGTATGCATGCCACTAATCTTATATGTATAGCCATTTGGAAACACTTATCCTAACAGTTTGCATACGTTTCAAGATTGGCACTAAGTTAAAGTGTACGGAAATCTTGTTTGATAAACACGTACCATCCTTCTTTTTAATTCCTATCCACACAATTTTTCTAAATATATTGGTTTATATTATTGGTTTAAAACGCAATAAATGTTAGATTGGTTTATCTTATTGGTTTACACCTCCTTGAGGAAAAAACATACAACACCTATCTCTATTTCCCACGACGTATGCATGCCACTAATCTTATATGTGTAGCCATTTGGATACATTTATCCTAACAATTGCATACGTTTCAAGATTGTCATTAAGTTGAAGTGTACGGAAATCTTGTTTGATCAACACTTACCATCCTTCCTTTTAATTCCGATCCACACATTGTTTCTAAATATATTGGTTTATCATATTGGTTTAAAACTCAATAAATGTTAGATTGGTTTATCTTATTGGTTTATACTTACATGATAAAAAAACCTACAACACCTATCTCTATTTCCCACCACGTATGCATGTCACTAATCTTATATGTATAGCCATTTGGATACACATATCCTAACAATTGCATATGTTTCAAGATTCACATTAAGTTGAAGTGTACGGAAATCTTGTTTGATCAACACGTACCATCCTTCCTTTTAATTCCAATCCACACATTTTTTCTAAATATATTTGTTTATCTTATTGGTTTAAAACTCAATAAGTGTTAGATTGGTTTATCTTATTGGTTTATATTTCATTGAGGAAAAAACGTACAACACCAATCTCTATTCCCCACCATGTATGCATGCCACTAATATTATACGTATAGCCATTTGGATACACTTATCCGAACAATTGCATACGTTTCAAGATTGGCATTAAGTTGAAGTGTACGGAAATCCTGTATGATCAACACGTACCATCATTACTTTTAATTCCTATCCACACTTTGTTTCTAAATATATTCGTTTATCTTATTGGTTTAAAACTCAATACATGTTATATTGGTTTATCTTATTGGTTTATACTTCCTTGAGGAAAAAAAACATACAACACCTATCTCTATTTCCCACCACGTATGCATGCCACTAATCTTATACGTATAGCGATTTGGATACACTTATCCTAACAATTGTATACGTTTCAAGATTGGCATTAAGTTGAAGTGTACGGAAGTCTTGTTTGATCTACATGTACCATGCTTCCTTTTAATTCCGATCCACACATTGTTTCTAAATATATTGGTTTATCTTATTGGTTTAAAACTCAATAAATCTTAGATTGGTTTATCTTATAGGTTTATACTTCCTTGAGGAAAAAACGTACAACACCTATCTCTATTTCCCACCACGTAGGCATGCCAATAATCTTATATGTACAGCCATTTGTATACACATATCCTAACAATTGCATACGTTTCTAGATTAGCATTAAGTCGAAGTGTACTGAAATCTTGTTTGATCAACACGTACCATGCTTCTTTTTAATTCCTATCCACACATTCTTTCTAAATATATTTGTTTATCTTATTGGTTTAAAACTTAATAAATGTTGGATTATCTTATTGGTTTATACTTCCTTGAGGAAAAAACCTACAACACCTATCTCTATTTCCCACCACGTATGTATGCCACTAATCTTATATGTATAGCCATTTAGATACACTTATCTTAACAATTGCATACGTTTCAAGATTGGCATTAAGTTGAAGTGTACGGAAAACTTGTTTGATCAACACGTACCATCCTTCCTTTTAATTCGTATCCACACATTGTTTCTAAATTTATTTGTTTATCTTATTGGTTTATACTTTCTTGAGGAAAAAAAGGTACAACACATTTCTCTATATCCCACCACGTATGCATGCTACTAATCTTATATGTATAGCCATTTGGATACACTTACCCTAACAATTGCATACGTTTGAAGATTGACATTAAGTTGAAGTGTACGGAAATCTTGTATGATCAACACGTAGCATCCTTCCCTTTTAATTCCTATCCACACATTGTTTCTAAACATATTGGTTTATCTTGTTGGTTTAAAACTCAATAAATGTTAGATTGGTTTATCTTATTGGTTTATACTTCCTTAAGGAATAAACGTACAACTCATATCTCTATTTCCTACCACGTATGAATGCCAATAATCTTATATGTATAGCCATTTGGATACACTTCCCCTAACAATTGGATACGTTTCAAGATTGACATTAAGTTGAAGTGTACGAAAATCTTGTTTGATGAACACGTACCATCCTTCCTTTTAACTCCTATCCACACAATGTTTCTAAATATATTGGTTTATCTTATTGGTTTAAAACTCAATAAATATTAGATTGGTTTATCTTATTGGTTTAGACTTCCTTGAGCAAAAAAACATACATCTATCTCTATTTGCCACCACATATGCATGCCACTAATCTTATATGTTTAGCCATTTGGATACACTTAACCTAACAATTGCATAAGTTTCAATATTGACATTAAGTTGAAGTGTACAAAAATCTTGTTTGATCAACACGTACCGTCCTTCCATTTAATTCCTATCCACACATTGTTTCTAAATATATTGGTTTATCTTATTGGTTTAACACTCAATAAATGTTAGATTGGTTTATCTTATTGGTTTACACTTCCTTGAGGAAAAAAAGTACAACACCTATCTCTATTTCCCACTACGTATGCATCCCACTAATCTTATACGTATAGCCATTTGGATACACTTATTCTAACAATTGCATACGTAACAAGATTGACATTAAGTTGAAGTGTACGAAAATCTTGTTTGATCAACAGATACCATCCTTCCTTTTTAATTCCTATCCACACGTTGTTACTAAATATATTGGTTTATCGTATTTGTTTAAAACTAAATAAATGTTACATTGGTCAATCTTACTGGTTTATACTTCCTTGTGGAAAAAAACGTACAACACCTATCTCTATTTCCCACCACGTATGCATGTCACTAATCTTATATGTATAACCATTTGGATACACTTATCCTAACAATTGCATACATTTCAAGATTCTCATTAAGTTGAATTGTATGAAAATCTTGTTTGATCAACACGTACCATCCTTCCTTTTAATTCCTATCCACACATTGTTTCTAAATATATTGGTTTATCTTATTGGTTTAAAACTCAATAAATATTAGATTGGTTTATCTTATTGGTTTAGACTTCCTTGAGCAAAAAAACATACATCTATCTCTATTTCCCACCACATATGCATGCCACTAATCTTATATGTTTAGCCATTTGGATACACTTAACCTAACAATTGCATAAGTTTCAATATTGACATTAAGTTGAAGTGTACAGAAATCTTGTTTGATCAACACGTACCGTCCTTCCATTTAATTCCTATCCACACATTGTTTCTAAATATATTGGTTTATCTTATTGGTCTATACTTCCATGAGGAAAAAAATGTACAACACCTATCTTTATTTCCCACCACGTATGCATCCCACTAATCTTATATGTATAGCCATTTGGATACACGTATCCTAACAATTGCATATGTTTCAAGATTGACATTAAGTTGAGGTGTACGAAAATCTTGTTTGTTCAATACGTACCATGCTTCCTTTTAATTCCAATGCACACATTGTTTCTAAATATATGGCTTTATCTTATTGGTTTAAAACACAATAAATGTCAAATTGGTTTATCTTATTGGTTTATACTTCCTTGAGGAAAAAACATACAACACCTATCTTTATTTCCTACCTCGTATGCATCATGCCTATAATCTTATATGTATAGCCATTTGGATACACTTAACCTAACAATTGCATATGTTTTAACATTGACATTAAGTTGAAGTGTACGGAAATCTTGTTTGATTAACACGTACCAGGCTTCCTTTTAATTCCAATCCACACATTGTTTCTAATTAAATTGGTTTATCTTATTGTTTTAAAACTCAATAAATGTTAGACTGGTTTATCTTATTGGTTTATACTTCCTTGAGGAACAAAACGTACAACACGTATCTCTATTTCCCACTATGTATGCATCCCACTAATCATATATGTATTGCCATTTGTATACACTTATTATAACAATTGCATACGTTTCAAGATTGGCGTTAAGTTGAAGTGTACAGAAATCTAGTTTGATCAACACGTACCATCCTTCCTTTTAATTCCTATCCACATATTGTTTCTAAATATATTAGTTTATCTTATTGGTTTAAAACTCAATAAATCTTAGATTGGTTTATACTTCTTTGAGGAAAAAACGTACAACACCTATCTCTATTTCCCACCACGTATGCATGCCACTAATCTTATATGTATAGCCATTTGGATACACTTATCCTAACAATTGCATACATTTCCAGATTGGCATTAAGTTGAAGTGTACGGAAATCTTGTTTGATCAACACGTACCATCTTTCCTTTTAATTCCTGTCCACACATTGATTCTATATATATTGGTTTATCTTATTGGTTTAAAACTCAATAAATGTTAGATTGGATTATCTTATTGGTTTATACTTCCTTGAGGGAAAAACGTACAACACCTATCTCTATTTCCCACCACGTATGCATGCCACTAATCTTATATGTATAGCCATTTGGATACACTTATCCTAACAATTGCATACGTTTCAAGATTGACATTAAGTTGAATTGTACAGAAATCTTGTTTGATCAACACGTAATTCCTATGCACACATTGTTTCTAAATATATTGGTCTATCTTATTGGTTTAGAACTCAATAAATGTTAGATTGGTTTATCATATTGGTTTATACTTCCTTGAGGAAAAAAACGTACAACACCTATCTCTATTTCCCACCACGTATGCATCCCACTAATCTTATATGTATAGCCATTTGGATACACTTATCCTAACAATTGGATACGTTTCAAGATTGGCATTAAGTTGAAGTGTACAGAAATCTTGTTTGATCAACACGTACCATCCTTCTTTTTAATTCCTATCCACACATTGATTCTAAATATATTGGTTTATCGTATTGGTTTAAAACACAAAAAATGTTAGATTGGTTTATACTTCCTTGAGGAAAAAATGTACAACACTTATCTCTGTTTCCTACCACGTATGCATGCCAATAATCTTATATGTATAGCCATTTGGATACACTTAACCTAACAATTGCATACGTTTCAAGATTGACATAAAGTTGAAATGTACTGAAATCTTGTTTGATCAACAGGTACCATGCTTCCTTTTAATTCCTATCCACACATTGTTTCTAAATAAATTGGTTTATCTTATTGGTTTAAAATCAATAAATGTTAGATTAGTTTATCTTATTGGTTTATACTTCCTTGAGGAAAAAAACGTACAACACCTATCTTTATTTCCCACTACGTATGCATCCCACTAACCTTATATGTATAGCCATTTGCATAAACTGATTCTAACAGTTGCATACGTTTCAAGATTAGCATTAAGTTGAAGTGTACGAAAATCTTGTTTGACAAACACGTAGCATCCTTCCTTTTAATTTTTATCCACGCATTGTTTCTAAATATATTGGTCTATCTTATTGGTTTAGAACTCAATAAATCTTAGATTGGTTTATCTTATTGGTTTATATTTCTTTGAGGAAAAAATGTACAACACCTATCTCTATTTCCCACCACGTATGCATGCCACTAATCTTATATGTATAGCCATTTGGATACACTTATCCTAACAATTGCATACGTTTCCAGATTGGCATTAAGTTGAAGTGTACAGAAACCTTGTTTGATCAACTCATACCCTCCTACCTTTTAATTCCTATCGACACATTGTTTCTATATATATTGGTTTAAAATTAAATAAATGTTAGATTGGATTATCTTATTGGTTTATTCTTCCTTGAGGAAAAAACGTACAACACCTATCTCTATTTCCCACCACGTATGCATGCCACTAATATTATATGTATAACAATTTGGATACACTTATCTTAACAATTGCATACGTTTCAAGATTGGCATTAAGTTGAAGTGTACATAAATCTTGTTTGATTAACACGTACCATCTTTCCTTTTAATTGCTATCCACACGTTGTTTCTAAATATATTGGTTTATCTTATTGAGTTAAAACTCAATAAATGTTAGATTGATTTATGTTATGGCTTTATACTTCCTTGAGGAAAAAAACGTACAACACCTATCACTATTTCCGACTACGTATGCATCTGACTAATCTTATATGTATAGCCATTTTGATACACTTATTCTATCAATTGCATATGGTTCAAGATTGGCATTAAGTTGAAGTGTACGGAAATCTTGTTTGATCAACACGTACCATCCTTCCTTTTAATCCCTATCCACACATTGTTTCTAAATATATTGGTTTATCTTATTAGTTTAAAACTCAATAAATCTTAGATTGGTTTATCTTATTGGTTTATACTTCTTTGAGTAAAAAACGTACAACACCTATCTCTATTTCCCACCACGTATGCATGCCACTAATCTTATATGTATAGCCATTTTGATACATTTATCCTAACAATTGCATACGTTTCCAGATTGGTATTAAGTTGAAGTGTACAAAAATCTTGTTTGATCAACACGTACCATCCTTCCTTTTAATTCCTATCCACACATTGTTTCTAAATATATTGGTTTATCTTATCGGTTTAAAACTCAATAAACGTTAGATTGGTTTATCTTATTGGTTTATACTTCCTTAAGGAAGAAACGTACAACACCTATCTCTATTTCCTACCACGTATGCATGCCAATAATCTTATATGTATAGCCATTTGGATACACTTAACCTAACAATTGCATACGTTTCAAGTTTGACATTAAGTTGAAGTGTACTGAAATCTTCTTTGATCAACACGTACCATGCTTCCTTTTAATTCCTATCCACACATTGTTTCTAAATAAATTAGTTTATCTTATTGGTTTAAAACTCAATAAATGTTAGATTAGTTTATCTTATTGGTTTATACTTCCTTGATGAAAAAAACGTACAACACCTATCTCTATTTCCCACTACTTATGCATCCCACTATTCTTATATGTATAGCCATTTGGATACACTTATTCTAACAATTGCATACGTTTAAAGATTGGCATTAAGTTGAAGTGTACGGAAATCTTGTTTGATCAACACGTACCCTCCTTCCTTTTAATTCATTTCCACACATTGATTCTATATATATTGGTTTATCTTATTGGTTTAAAACTCAATAAATGTGAGATTGGTTTATCTTATTGGTTTATATTTCCTTGAGGAAAAAATGTAGAACACCTATTTTTGTTTCCTACCATGTATGCATGCCACTAATCTTATATGTATAGCCATTTGGATACACTTAACCTAACAATTGCATACGTTTCAAGATTGACAATAAGTTGAAGTGTACTAAAATCTTGTTTGATCAACACGTACCATACTTCCTTTTAATTCCTATCCACACATTGTTTCTAAATAAATTGGTTTATCTTATTGGTTTAAAACTCAATAAATGTTAGATTAGTTTATCTTATAGGTTTATACTTCCTTGAGGAAAAAAACGTACAATACCTATCTCTATTTCCCAATACGTATGCATCCCACTAATCTTATATGTATAGCCATTTGGATACACTGATTCTAACAATTGCATACGTTTCAAGATTAGCATTAAGTTGAAGTTTACAGAAATCTTGTTTGATCAACACGTAGCATCCTTCATTTTAATTCTTATCCATGCATTGTTTCTAAATATATTGGTCTATCTTATTGGTTTAAAACTCAATAAATCCTAGATTGGTTTATCTTATTGGTTTATATTCTTTGAGGAAAAAACGTACAACACCTATCTATATTTCCCACCACGTATGCATGCCACTAATCTTACAAATATAGCCATTTGGATACACTTATCCTAACAATTGCATACGTTTCTAGATTGGCATTAAGTTGAAGTGTACAGAAATCTTGTTTGATCAACTCGTACCCTCGTACCTTTTAATTCCTATCAACACATTGTTTCTATATATATATATATATATATATATATATATATATATATATATATATATATATATATATATATATATATATATATATATATATATATATATATATATATATATATTGGTTTAAAACTAAATAAATGTTAGATTGGATTATCTTATTGGTTTATTCTTCCTTGAGGAAAAAACGTACAACACCTATCTCTATTTCCCACCACGTATGTGTGGCACTAATCTTATATGTATAGTAATTTAGATACACTTATCCTAACAATTGCATACGTTTCAAGATTGGCATTAAGTTGAAGTGTACAGAAATCTTGTTTGATTAACACGTATCATCCTTCCTTTTAATTTCTATCCACCTGTTGGTTCTAAATATATTGGTTTATCTTATTGATATAAAACTCAATAAATGTTAGATTGGTTTACCTTATTGGTTTACACTTCCTTGAGGAAAAAACGTACAACACGTATCTCTATTTCCCACTACGTATGCATCCAACTAATCTTATATGTATAGCCATGTGGATACACTTATTCTAACAATTGCATACGTTTCTAGATTGGAATTAAGTTGAAGTGTACGGAAATCTTGTTTGATCAACACGTACCTTCCTTCCTTTTAAATCCTATCCACACATTGTTTCTAAATGTATTGGTTTATCTTATTGGTTTAAAACACAATAAATCTTAGATTGGTTTATACTTATTTGTGGAAAAAGTGTACAACACCTATCTCTATTTCCCACCACGTATGCATGCCACTAATCTTATATGTATAGCTATTTGGATACACTTATCCTAACAACTTCATACGTTTCCAGATTGGGATTAAGTTGAAGTGTATGGAAATCTTGTTTGATCAACACGTACCATCCTTCCTTTTAATTCCTATCCACACATTGTTTCTATATATATTGAGGAAAGCATCCTCTCTTCAAGCCGAAAGCTAAAGCTTCTGTGACCGCCTACCTCCTTGCTATCTTATTGGTTTAAAACTCAATAAATGTTAGAATCGATTATCTTATTGGTTTATACTTCCTTGAGGAAAAAACGTACGCCACCTATCTCTATTTCCCACCACGTATGCATGCCACTAATCTTATATGTATAGCCATTTGGATATACTTATACTAACAATTGCATAAGTTTCAAGATTAGCATTAAGTTGAAGTGTACAGAAATCTTGTTTGATCAACACGTACCATCCTTCGTTTTAATTCCTATGCACACATTGTTTCTAAATATATTGGTTTATCTTATCGGTTTAAAACTCAATAAATGTTAGACTGGTTTATCGTATTGGTTTATACTTCCTTGAGGAAAAAATCGTACAACATTTATCTCTATTTACCACCTCGTATGCATCCCACTAATCTTATATGTATAGCCATTTGGATAGACTTATGCTAACAATTGCACGCGTTTCAAGATTGTAATTAAGTTGAAGTGGTCAGAAATCTTGTTTGATCAAAATGTACCATCCTTCCTTTTAATTACTATCCACACATTGTTTCTATATATATATATATATATATATATATATATATATATATATATATATATATATATATATATATATATATATGTATATATATATATATATATATATATATATATATATATATATATATATATATATATATATATATTGGTTTATCTTATTGGTTTAAAACTCAATAAATGTTAGATTGGATTATCTTATTGGTTTATGCTTCCTTGAGGAAAAAACATACAACACCTATATCTATTTTCCACCACGTATGCATGCCACCAAACTTATATGTATAGCCATTTGGATTCACTTATCCTAACAATTGCATACGTTTCAAGATTGACATTAAGTTGAAGTGTACCGAAATCTTGTTTGATCAACACGTACCATCCTTCCTTTTGATTCCTGTCCACACATTGTTTCTAAATATATTTGTTTATCTTATTGGTTTAAAACTCAATAAATGTTAGATTGGTTTCTCTTATTGGCTTATACTTCCTTGAGGAAAAAAACATAAAACACCTATCTCTATTTCCCACCACGTATGCATCCCACTAATCTTATATGTATAGTCATTTGGATACACTTACCCTAACAATTAGATAAGTTTCAAGATTGGCATTAAGTTGAAGTGTACAGAAATCTTGTTTGATCAACACGTACCATCCTTCCTTTTAATTCCTATCCACACATTGATTCTAAATATATTGGTTTATCTTATTGGTTTAAAACTCAATAAATGTTAGATTGGTTTATCGTATTGGTTTATACTTCCTTGAGGAAAAAAACTTACAACACCTATCTCTATTTCCCACCTCGTATGCATCCCACTAATCTTATATGTATAGCCATTTGGATACACTTATCCTAACAATTGCATATGTTTCAAGATTGGCATTAAGTTGAAGTGTACGGAAATTTGTTTGATCAACACGTACCATCCTTCCTTTTAATTCCTATCCACACATTGATTCTAAATATATTGGTTTATCTTATTGGTTTAAAACTCAATAAACGTTAGATTGGTTTATCTTATTGGTTTATACTTCCTTAAGGAAGAAATATACAACACCTAACTCTATTTCCTACCACGTATGCATGCCAATAATCTTATATGTATAGCCATTTGGATACACTTAACCTAACAATTGCATACATTTCAATATTGACATTAAGTTGAAGTGTACTGAAATCTTCTTTGATCAACACGTACCATGCTTCCTTTTAATTCCTATCCACTCATTGTTTCTAAATAAATTAGTTTATATTATTGGTTTAAAACTCAATAAATGTTAGATTAGTTTATCTTATTGGTTTATACTTCCTTGAGTAAAAAAACGTACAACACCTATCTCTGTTTCCCACTACTTATGCATCCCACTATTCTTATATGTATAGCCATTTGGATACACTTATTCTAACAATTGCATGTGTTTCAAGATTTGCATTAAGTTGAAGTGTACGCAAATCTTGTTTGATCAACTCGTACCATCCTTCCTTTTAATTCCTATCCACACATTGTTTTTAAATATATTGGTTTATCTTATTCGTTTAAAACTCGATAAATCTTTGATTGGTTTATCTTATTGGTTTATACTTCTTTGAGGAAAAAACGTGCAAAATCTATCTATATTTCCCACCACGTATGCATGCCACTAATCTTATATGTATAGCCATTTGGATACACTTATCCTAAGAATTGCATACGTTTCCAGATTGGCATTAAGTTGATGTGTACGGAAATCTTGTTTGATCAACACGTACCATCATTCCTTTTAATTCCTGTCCACACATTGATTCTATATATATTGGTTTATCTTATTGGTTTAAAACTCAATAAATGTTAGATTGTATTATCTTATTGGTTTCTATTTCCTTGAGGAAAAAACATACAACACCTATCTCTATTTCCCACCACGTATACATGCCACTAATCTTATATGTATAGCCATTTAGATAAACTTATCCTAACAATTGCATACGTTTCAAGATTGACATTAAGTTGAAGTGTACAGAAATCTTGTTTGATCAACACGTACCATCCTTCTTTTTAATTCCTATGCACACATTGTTTCTAAGTTTATTGGTTTATCTTATTGGTTTAAAACTTAATAAATGTTAGTTTGGTTTATCTTATTGGTTTATACTTCCTTGAGGAAAAAAACATACAACACCTATCTCTGTTTCCCACCACGCATGCATCCCACTAATCTTATATGTATAGCCATTTGGATACACTTATCCTAACAATTGGATACGTTTCAAGATTGGCATTAAGTTGAAGTGTACAGAAATCTTGTTTGATCAACACGTAGCATCCTTCATTTTATTTCTTATCCACGCATTGTTTCTAAATATATTGGTCTATCTTATTGGTTTAAAACTCAATAAATCCTAGATTGGTTTATCTTATTGGTTTATATTTCTTTGAGGAAAAACGTACAACACTTATCTATATTTCCTACCACGTATGCATGCCACTAATCTTATATGTATAGCCATTTGGATACACTTAACCTAACAATTGCATATGTTTCAAGATTGACAATAAGTTAAAGTGTACTAAAAACTTAATAAAGGTTAGATTGGTTTATCTTATTGGTTTAAAACTTAATAAAGGTTAGATTGGTTTATCTTATTGGTTTATACTTCCTTGAGGAAAAAACATACAACACCTATCTCTATTTCCACCACGTATGCATCCCACTAATCTTATATGTATAGCCATTTGTATACACTTATCCTAACAATTGCATACGTTTCAAGATTAACATTAAGTTGAAGTGTACAGAAATATTGTTTGATCAACACGTACCATCCTTCCTTTTTATTCCTATCCATACGTTGTTTCTAAATAAATTGGTTTATCTTATTGGTTTAAATCTCAATAAATGTTAGATTGGTTTTTCTTATTGGTTTATACTTCACAGGCCCGGTTTTAGGGAGGTTCAACATGTACCTTAAAACAGGGCCCATTATTCCTAGGGGCCCATAAATTTTCCAAGTGGTGTACAGAGGATTAGGCCCTTGCCCCATAGCTGATTAATTTACATTAGGTTATGAAAAAGAAAGCGGTTTTTACGCAGCCACAACATCCGCCAGCGGTAAATCTAAAACGCTTTGATTCTTTCTCGCTCGGTTACTAAGAACACGCAATAATGATTGGCTTGATTGCAACAACGGACTTCTTTCTCGATCTCGATGTTTATATTTTTATCATCCATAGCAATCGCCAATCGGAACATTCAACAAAAATTAACATTTCATCTTCATCCATTGCTGATTGGCGATTCACGAATCACGATTTCAATCGGCTTTATCTTCATCCACAGCAATCTGCGAGATCGTTACCGAAAAACACTTTTAATTAATCAGTTTGACAGTTTCAGATTCAGAAGTCAGAACATTCAACATTCAAGTATTCTACAAAGGTCTGATTGCATAATTCTTATTTCTTAATCGTTCTTATTTCTTCGAGTCTTTGACCTTCGTTCATCACTCATCAGTTCATCTTCGAAATTAATAGAAATTAACATTATTGTTTGATAAATCGAAAGTTAGAACAGAATAACAGAAATTCACATTATTATTTCTGATTTTAATTCTTATTTTCAGTTTCAGGATTGCTGATTGCTGAATGAATCGAAAATCATAACAGGATTCCGAATATGACTGAATAGAGGAGTGCACAACAGAGGTATACTTTTGTTTCTTATTTTCTTTTCTGAATATGAATGAATTCATCATATTTCTGATTTTTTATTTTTTGAATTGTGTTTTGTTTTTTATTTCTACAGATTTACAACTTTATTAAAGAGAAAAGTGTTCAAGTTTCCCACTTCAGTTTCAAAATAAGGTGTTTTGGGGCCTACATTTAACAAATTATACAGGGTCTCCAAAGTCTCTCGTCCGACCCTGATACTTCCTTGAGGAAAACAAACGTACAACACCTATCTCTATTTCCCACTACGTATGCATCCCACTAATCTTATATGTATAGACATTTGGATACACTTATTCTAACAATTGCATACGTTTCAAGATTGACATTAAGTTGAAGTGTACAGAAATCTTGTTTGATCAACACCTACCATCCTTCCTTTTAATTTCTATCCACACATTGTTTCTAAATATATCGGTTTATCTTATTGGTTTAAAATTCACTAAATCTTAGATTGGTCTATCTTATTGGTTTATACTTCGTTGAGGAAAAAAGTATAACACCTATCTCAATTTCCCACCATGTATGCATGCCACTAATCTTATATGTATAGCCATTTGTATACTCTTATCCTAACAATTTCATATGTTTCCAAATTAGAATTAAGTTGAAGTGTACGAAAATCTTGTTTGATCAACACGTACCATCCTTCGTTTTAATTCCTATCCACACATTGTTTCTAAATATATTGGTTTATCTTATTGGTTTAAAACTCAATAAATGTTAGATTGGATTATCTTATTGGTTTATACTTCCTTAAGGAAAAAACGTACAACACCTATCTCTATTTCCCACCACGAATGCATGCCACTAATCTTATATCTATAGCCATTTGGATACACTTATCCTAACAATTACATATGTTTCAAGATTGGCATTAAGTTGAAGTGTACGGAAATATTATTTGATCAACACGTACCATCCTTCCTTTTAATTCCTATCCACACATTGTTTGTAAATTTATTGGTTTATCTTATGGGTTTAAAACACAATAAACGTTAGATTGGTTTATCTTATTGATTTATACTTCCTTGAGGAAAAAAACGTACAACACCTATCCCTATTTGCCACCATGTATGCATCCCACTAATGTTATATGTATAGCCATTTGGATACACTTATCCTAACAATTGCATACGTTTCAAGATTGGCATTAAGTTGAAGTGTACGGAAATCTTCTTGATAAACAGGTACAATCCTTCCTTTTAATTCCTATCCACACATTGTTACTAAATATATTGGTTTATCTTATTTGTTTAAAGTTCAATAAATGTTAGATTGCTTTATATTATTGGTTTATACTTCCTTGAGGAAAAAAACATACAACACCTATTTCTATTTCCCACCACGTATGCATGTCACTAATCTTATATGTATAGCCATTTGGATACACTGAATCTGACAATTGCATATATTTCAAGATTGACATTAAGTTGACGTGTATGAAAATCTTGTTTGATCAACACGTACCATCCTTTCTTTTAATTCCTATCCACACATCGTTTCAAAATATATTGGTTTATCTTATTGCTTTAAAACACAATAAATGTTAGATTGGTTTATCTTATTGGTTTATACTTCCTTGAGGAAAAAAACGTATAAAACCATCTCTATTTCTAACCACGTTTGCATCCCACTAATCTTATATGTATAGCCATTGTGATACACTTATCCTAACAATTGCATACGTTTCATGATTGGCATTACGTTGAAGTGTACGGAAATCTTGTTTGATCACCACGTACCATCCTTCCTTTTTTTTCCTATCCACACATTGGTTCTAAATATATTGGTTTATCTTATTGGTTTAAAACTCAATAAATGATAGATTGGTTTATCTTATTGGTTTATACTTCCTTGAGGAAAAAAAGTAGAACACGTATCTCTATTTCCCACCACGTATGCATCCCAGTAATATTATATGTATAGCCATTTGGATACACTTATCCTGACAATTGCATACGTTTCAATGTTGGCATTAAGTTAAAGTGTACGAAAATCTTGTTTGATCAAGACGTACCATCCTACCTTTTAATTCGTATCCACACATTGTTTCTAAATATATTGGTTTATCTTATTGGTTTAAAACTCAATAAATGTTAGATTGGTTTATACTTCGTTGAGGAAAAAACGTACAACACTTATCTCTATTTCTTACCACGTATGCATGCCAATAATGTTATATATATAGCCATTTGGATACACTTAACCTAACAATTTCATACGTTTCAAGATTGACATTAAGTTGAAGTGTACGGAAATCTTGTTTGATCAACACGTACCATCCTTCCTTTTAATTCCTATCCACACATTGTTTCTAAATATATTGGTTTATCTTATTGGTTTAAAACTCGATAAATGTTAGATTGGTTTATCTTATTTGTTTATACTTCCTTGAGGAAAAAAACATACAACACCTATCTCTATTTTCCACCACGTATGCATGCCACTAGTCTTATATGTATAGCCATTTTGATACACTTATCCTACCAATTGCATACGTTTCAAGATTGGCATTAAGTTGAAGTGTATGGAAATCTTGTTTGATCAACACGTACCATCCTTCCTTTTAATTCCTATCCACACATTGTTTCTAAATGTATTGGTTTATCTTATTGGTTTAAAACTCAATAAATGTTAGATTAGTTTATCTTATTGGTTTATACTTCCTTAAGGAAAAAAATTTACAATACCTATCTCTATTTCCCACCACGTATGCATGCCACTAATCTTATACGTATAGCCATTTGGATACACTTATCCTAACAATTGCATATGTTTCAAGATTGGCATTAAGTTGAAGTGTACAGAAACTTTGTTTGATCAACACGTACCATCCTTCCTTTTAATTCCTATCTACACATTGTTTCTAGATATGTTGGTTTATCTTATTGGTTTAAAACTCAATAAATGTTAGATTGGTATATCTTATTGGTTTATACTTCCTTGAGGAAAAACGTACAACACCTATCTTTATTTCCCACCATGTATGCATGCCACTAATATTATATGTATAGCCATTTGGATACACTTATCCTATCAATTGCATACGTTTCAAGATTGGTATTAAGTTGAAGTGTACGAAAATCTTGTTTGATCAACACATACCATACTTCCTTTTAATTCCTATCCACACATTGTTTCTAAATATATTGGTTTATCTTATTTGTTTAAAACTCAATAAATGTTAGATTGGTTTGTCTTGTTGGTTTATACTTCCTTGAGGAAAAAAACGTACAACACCTATCGCAATTTCCCACCACGTATGCATGCCCCTAATCTTATATGTATAGCCATTTGGATACACTTATCCTAACAATTGCATACTTTTCAAGTGTGACATTTAGTTGAAGTGTACGGAAATCTTGTTAGATCAACACGTACCATCCTTCCTTTTAATTCCTATCCACACATTGTTTCTAAATATATTGGTTTATGTTATTAGTTTAAAACTCAATAAATGTTCGATTATATGTTATATTATTTTATTATATATATGATCCATTTTACTAAATGTATCTTTACATTTTGCATTTCATTTTTTATATCATAATTTATATGGTAAAATACAGATTTGGTCCTGTGGTTTACATAAAATTACACTCTAAGTCCACGTTTTTAAATTTCACGTTGGTGGTCCCCGTGGTGACATAAACATTTCTGTGGAGGTCCCTGTGGTGGAAAAAAAATAACAGATTTGGTCCCGTTCCATAGGAAAAGACCAAACTGCCATTTTTAATTTCTTTTTTATTTTTATTATTGTTGGATTGTGTCTCTAAGCCCATAACTATAATTGATATATATATACTTGAATTGATAGCAGCAAAATCCTTTTGGGTTGCCCTCAGTAGTCCAAATAGTATTAAGGTTAATAGAAAGAGAGAGAATAAATAGTTTATCAATTTATTATGTGATGATAAATTAATTAGAAACTAGTTTGGAATTAATTTGAATTAATTTGGGATTAATTAAAAGTGCAGGGGCTGAATTGTAATTGTTTAATAGTTGAGCAATGGATAATATGGGGATTTATTTTTAGACTAAAATCTAAGGATTAATATATTTAATTTTCGAAAAAATATATAATATATATAATATTTATATATGGCAGCTAAAAGGGATTTGAATTCAAAGATAAAAGGTTTATCCAGTTTAAATTCAAATAAGGCTTATCTTTAAGGTTTATCCTTAATCACCCTTGAGGCTATAAATACCCCCTTCTGGAGCCTCATAATGTGCGCCAATTCGGAGTTGACATTCCTCTGGATTTTTCTCTTCTCTTCCTAGCAAAATCTATAATTCTTCTCTAAGGTTTTATAGCGAGTTTTTTCTTAATAAGATAACTAAGAAAAATAAATAAGAAAATAATTAACCTTGACATTTAGATTTTTGGGTGTGAACCATTAGAGGCACGACACTTGTGGCGCTTGCTTCCAAAGAAAGATACAAGAAAATGAATAATTGTTATTTGCTATAATAACAATAAGGTATGTAATTCTAAAACCCTTTCATGAATTTCGATTAGGGTTTACTTAAATGTTCTTAGTTATAGATTCAATTAGAGAAAACATAGATCCTTAGGTTGCAAATGAACTTAAGAGTTTTAAGTTTATTTGTTAGCATATTTCCTGTCAGTGGTATTAGCGCATTTGGCTGTTTTCTATTGAATTGCTATAATTGTTGACCTGTAAATTAGGGTTTATAGAAATTTAACCCTAATAGCCTCAAATTGTCGATTTGGGCTAGGGTTTCTGAAACCCTAGCCGTCCCCCTTAATTTTCAATTTTTAGGGTGTTCTATTTTTGGTAATTATGATTAATTAATAATTTGAAACACCCAGAATTTTACAAAATTTGTACATTATACTTTTAATAAAACTTGGATAAGTTGGAACAAAAGATGTACAAATACTGGATAATAACAAGTTTGTCCAGAAGCAACACAAGTAGCAAAACTAAACAAGATGTACGGGTAACTGGTTAAACAACTACATGTCATAACAAAAGAGAAAATATATCAAGGACGAGACCAACACTTCATTCCATAACAGCATTGCCTTTATTCCCACTAGGTCCTGAAACACAAAAAGAAATGAACATTTCATAAGCAAAAACTTAGTGAGTAACCTAAGATTAAACTTTCATTTTGTAAATCACCAATTCAATGTAAATCACCAAAGGTGCCTTTATAGGCCGAATATCACCAATGAATATGATACAACTACAATTCCCATAAAGGGTCACCAATAAGGTTTAACACCAACCTTATTATCACCAAAGAATGGCTAAATAGATAAAAACATCAAAATTCTAAACATGGGATTATACACCAATCCCATGTAATAAAAACAATTAAAGAATACCCATTAAGTTTATAAGTATGTTAACAACCTGCAATCAATTACATACAACATATATACATGCTATGAATTTAACCCATGAAGTGGAGAAGGTAAGTTACCCACCTTGATTCGATCAAAAAAGATGTTGTTTTTGATGTAATAAACCTTACTTAATCCTTTTTATTTACAGAATAATGAATACAAATCATCAAAATCACCAAATACACCCGTTAATCAGGAAATGCAACCTTTCTGCTTGCTACAGTAACATTAGCCGCCGCTAACTTTATGGTCTCGACCATAGTTAGCGCCACTAACGAAGAACAGAGACCATTTCTTAACAAATTTTCAGTTTAATGCTTTATTTCTCATTCCTAGCTTTGCTCTAACTTGTTTTCACGAAAATACAACTAATGACTACATTTCACACTAAACCCTTACTTCCATTCATCACCTTAAACACCAAATTACACTTCCATCTTACACCCAAAATGTCAAGAATGTGAAGCTTAACTCAAATCTTGAAATTACAAGTGAAAATCCTTTGCTTTGCACCTTAATCTCGTGAATTTTAGCTCCCAAATGGGGTTAGGAGTTTTCCCACTGTCACCTCCTATTCTAGAACTCTAATGTCAACAAATGACTAAGAAATGAGCTTAAAATGAGGACACATGAGGACACATGTTTGTGTTTATTAGCGTCGCTAACTTATGATATTAGCAGCGCTAACTTCTGCTCACCCAAATCCAAAAAGGCAATGTACTATATTAGCAGCGCTAACCCTATATGGGTCATTAGCGGCGCTAAAGCTTCTGTTAAGCTTTTCTATTACATTTATTCCTTCTCTTAATCCATTAAGCCATAAATTCCACCACCACTTCTAAGACACTTATAAAGCTCTAAAACAAAAAACTAAACACTAACATTTCCAATATCTAACCCGGATATCGAGATATGGACTTGTCAAATTCTTAACTTTTTTAGTCCTTATTTCATCAATTTTACCAAAACAAGGTTTTAAGCTTCCATAACTTTTACAACATATATATACATATATATATATATATATATATATATATATATATATATATATATATATATATATATATATATATATATATATATATATATATATATATATATATATATATATATATATATATATATATATATATATATATATATATATATATATATATATATCATATATTTAAGTGTTCTAACCTGGTTTTTGGGTGTTACAAGTTCTCTCCCTCCTTAAGGAGATTCTGTCCTCAGAATCTTCTCAAATAAGTGTGGAAACTTGTTCTTCATTTTTTCCTCCAATTCCCATGTCATGTCGGCACCTTTGTGATGCTTCCATTGTACTTTCACTAGTCGCACATTTGCTTTCTCAACTTCGTTTCTTTATGGTCCAAAATCCTTTCCGGTAGCTCCGTATAACTCAACTTATCATCCAATTCGCCATCTTCTAAAGCCAACTTTTAACTTTCTTTGAATAAAGTCTTTGTTAGATTAGATACATGAAAGACATTATGTATTCCTTGCAATCCCTCATTTTCCAAAACGAATAATGCCTTTCCAAGGTGATACTTTCAACATAACCTTATCACCCACCGCAAAATCCAAAGGCTTAAATCTTTGGTCAGCATATTGTTTTTGATGGTTTTGGGATATCAACATATATTCTCGTATCTTTTTGATCTTTTCTTCTGTTTGGGACACGATCTCCAGACCCGCTAGTGGTTTTTCACCCACCTTTGTCGAATACATAGGAGTACGGCACAGAGCTCCATACAAGGCTTCAAATGGTGCCATTTGAATACTTGTATGATAACTGTTGTTATAAGCGAACTCCACTAATGGCAAATGATCCTCCCAACTACCTCCAAAGTCAACAATACATGCCCTCAACATATCAGCTAAAGTTTGAATTGTACGTTCGCTTTGACCATCGGTTTGGGGATGATAAGCAGTGCTTATCAACACTTCTCTATCCGAAACGATAGAAGCAGGTACACCGTGTCTACTTATTACTTCTTTGATAAACACTTTGGCAAGTTTTTTCATCTTGTAATTTTCTCGAATTGGAATAAATATTGCAGATTTAGTCAACCGATCCACAATAACCCAAATGGCGTCATGACCACTTGGTGTACGAGGCAAATTAGTAATGAAATCCATTGTGATTTCGTCCCACTTCTTTTTAGGAACCGGCAACGGTTGAATATTTCCATAAGGCTTTTGATGACACGGCTTCACTTGCAAACATGTTTGGCAACTTTCTACAAATCGTCCTACATCTCTTTTCATTCCGGGCCACGAATAATGATTTTTAATCGTTCAATATAACTTGGTGCTTCCGGGATGCACCGAGTATCTCGAACAATGTGCTTCCTCCAAAATCAATTTTCGTACACCACCATGTTTTAGGACCCGCACCCTTCTTCCAAAAGTTTTCACCTGACAAGAATCTTCACCAAGCTATTTTACGTATCCCACCATTCGTTCTCCTTTCAGATTTTCGGGGGTTAAGGCTTCGATTTGAGCTTCCTTAATCATTTGAGGAATACGGTTCACAACGTCAAGAATTGCTGACATCACCCGAAGTGGACGTTCTTTCCGACTTAACGCATCCGCCCACTACAATGCCTTTCCGGGATGGTATAAAAGTTCACAATCATAATCTTTTAATAAATCCATCCATCGTCTTTGTCTCATATTCAAATCCTTCTGATCAAATAAGTATTTCAAACTCTTGTGATCTGTATAAATTTGAAACTTCGCTCCGTAAAGATAACGCCGCCAAATTTTTAATGCCAAAATAATAGCCTCCAACTCTAAATCATGAGTATGATATCATTTTCTGCCTCTTTCTACTGTCGATATGCGTAAGCAATTACGCGACCTTTTTGCGTTAGAACACATCCTAAGCTTACTTTTGATGCGTCACTGTACACCACAAAATTTTCATTTCCTTGCGGTAATGCCAAAATAGGAGCTTGACAAAGAGCTTGTTTCAACTTTTGAAATGAACTTTCTTGAGCTTCGGTCCAAAGAAATTTCTTGCCTTTCTTCGTAAGCTTCATAAGTGGAGATGTGATAGACGAGAAATTTTCTACGAACCTCCTGTAGTATCCCGCCAATCCAAGGAAACTACAAATTTATGTGGGACTTTTCGGGTTTCCCATCTCATCACCGCATCAACCTTTGCGGGATCGACTTTTAATCCTTGCTCACTTATAACATGCCCCAAAAATTGAACCTCCCGCAGCCAAAATTCACATTTTAAGAACTTAGCATATAACTTCTCGTGACAAAGAAGATCAAGCATAAGTCTCAAATGTGTCATGTGTTCCTCCCGACTTTTTGAATAGATTAACATGTCATCGATAAAAACAATGACAAACTTATCTAAAAATGGCCTACAAACCCGGTTTATGAGATCCATGGAAGCCGCCGGAGCATTTGTGAGGCCAAACGACATTACTAGAAGTTTGTAATGTCCATACCACGTTTGAAAAGTCGTCTTTGGTACATCTGACTCTCGTACCTTAAGCTAATGATAACACGATCTTAGATCGATCTTCGATAAAAAAAAGCACCTTGAAATTGATCGAAAAGATCATCGATTCTTGGTAATGAGTATCGAGTTTTCATCATAATTTTGTTTAATTTGCGGTAATCTATGCACATTCGCATAGATCCGTCATTCTTTCTAATGAACAAGATCGGAGCACCCCACGGATAAATAATTCGTCAGATGAAACCTCGATCAAGTAACTCTTGCAGTTCACGTCGTAGTGCTTCCATTTCGTTCTGAGCAATACGATAAGGCGCACGAGCAATCGGTGCCGCCCCCGGAATAACATCGATGACGAATTCAACTTTGCGATCAGGTGGTAATCCCGGGAGTTCCTCAGGAAATACGCCCGGAAAATTGTGCACTACATCTACCGTGGTTATATCTCTTTTGTCAGATTCAGCAAAAGGCATATAAGCAACAAATAACTCGCCTCCTTTTTGAACCTCTCTTCTAGCTCTCACTACAAAGATAATCGGGGTACTTCCGGTGCTTCTCTCACCATATATCACCATACGGGAACCGTCAGGAGTTCTAACGTTGACTAATTTTTCATAACAATCAACTTGGGCGTGATTGTCATATAACCAATCCATACCCACGATCACTTGAAAATCCCTATTGGGGATTGGCTTAAGATTTATGGGAAAAGTGGTCCCGTAAATTTCAAGCTGACAATCCATCAACAGTTCTTTTATGAAAATGTATCGAACGTCGGCCACTTTCACCCGTATAGTCCTTGATAATGGACTCAAGGGTTTGGCCAACTTTGATAAAAATAAAGTTGACACAAACAATAAATTTGAGCCGAGATCAAATAAAACATGTACTAAATAACTGTTCAAGGTAAAAGTATCTATAACAACATCGGTTTGCACAAGGGCCTCCTCGGCGGTCAACTGGAATGCATGGGTCTTCACTGCGCCAGTATCACCCTTTTTCTCCTCCCTTGGTCGCCCTCCACCACTACCTCCTCAAGTCTTTGTCATCTCCGCTCGTCCTTTTGGGCAATTAGCACGTATGTGCCCCGCTTCTCCACAACCAAAACATAAAGATTCAATCTTGTGATAAATGATTAGTTTTCCCGCATTTAAAACATCGGGGTGTGGGAGAACTATCCGTGCAACCACCACTATGTTTCTGATTGCACCGGTTACACCATTTCACATCATCTTTCTTTGACCCTCCTTTTTCATGTGACCCCGAACCTTTTCCTTTCTTCGCAAACCCTTCTAAACCCTATTCACCTTTCCGTTTCCCGCTTGATTGTATCCGTTTTTCTTCACGTTCTTTTTCTTGTCTCTTGAGCTCATTCTCCCGATATTTCGCGGCTTCAGCGGTCTCTCGGAAAGTGGGTATTTTGGAAGTCTTTACAAACTCCCGTATCTCCGTGCGTAACCCCCATAAGTATTTATGCACCTTTCTATCTTCAGTATTAACTTGATGATGAGCAAATCATGCATGCTCGGCAAACTCCTTAGTGTATTGTTGAATCGAATTTGAACCTTGCGTAAGATTCAAAAAGTCGAGCTCCAAACTGAGGAATAGTAGCCTTGGAACAATATTCATCATAGAATTTCACCCGAAATTGTTCCAAGTCAACGCGGGCAGCAACTCCTTACTAAGGGTAAGTGAAATACCCTCCCACCAAAATAAAGCCCAATCCTTAAGTAGATTCATGGAAAATTCCACTTTGTCTTCATGCCAACATCGGCAAGTGCAGAACATTTTCTCGGTATTGGTCAACCAAGCTAAAGCGGAAGTCGTGCTATCCACACCAAGAAAATCAATAGGTCTACAATCCATTAACTGTTTAAAGGTAGGTCGGACATTCTTAGCTTTATCACCACTCCCTCCAGCTTCCCCAGTGTCACCCTGTCCTTCCTTTTCAGGAATTCTGTCTTCTTTATCACCCGTAGTCATGGCACCCTCATTGCCTTTTTGTTGAATCACCGTGGGTAGAACTTGTTGAACAGTTCGAGTCACAATCGTCTCTATAATCTTCTCCAGATTTTCTGGTATCTCCGGCTGTGGCCCTTGGTCCTCGCGACCCCTCATTGAAGCTTGTGATCGAGTACGAGCCCCTCGGGACCCACTACCTCCACCTCGACCACTTGCCTTCCAGTTCACCATCTTCATCACAAAAGTCCAACAAATATCACTACTAGAAAATACACCTTTAATGACATACAAACTATGACACACACTAGTTTATGACATGCAAAAATGTATATCATAAAAAAATGTCATCTATTTCAAAATCTGAAGAATTTACGACTTACATAATTGTATGTCGTAAATTTGTGTCATCTTTTTTAAAATTTATGACATACAAAAATAGATGTCATGTTTTAGTGTCATAATCCAGAAAAAAGAAAAAACACGGAGGATGCTTTTATGTCGTTTTATAAAAATGTGTTGTTGAATAAAGTTTTTATGTTTTTATGTGACCATCACTGAAATTAGTCGAAATGTTTTTTAACACATATTATCAGTATTTCAGGTTGCATGGATTCAAGATTGAACGTGAAGAAAAACAAAACACAGAAATCCAGATTGCTTCAGCAATCGCGACGCGACGGCAAGGGTGGTCGCGACACGAAGCCCCATCGCGACCCGACAGCACATTTGTCGAGACGAGAAGAGAAACAAGGCAGAAGACCAAAACCACAATATACACAATATACAACAATATACAACACTCTTGCCATTCTACACAATATACAACACTTACACAAAACCACAAGCACACCCACGACCAAACACCTCAAGACTCTCAAATTTCTGCATTTGGCAAAAAGAACCAAACCACAAAACCGCAAGAAACAAGACATCCTCCCGACACCAAACTTCAAACCTCTAAACAACCTCTACCCGACACCAAAAATCACCAAAACCTCATCCTACCGAAAAGAACAAGAAATCGACACATCAAGAAAACTCCACGTTCTTCCGTCATCGATAAGTTCTTTTGAAATTATAATTCCAATAATTTATCTTTGTCGTTATTGATTTATTTAAACTGTTATAAATCAACTGTACCAAATATCCAATACATCCGAATTGAACCGTGACAACCAAACATATGTGGACTGTATTTAACCGAGACATCTAACTTCTAATTTCTAACCTTTTTATTTTATTGTAAAAACACGTTATCGTTGATAATGGCGTTTATTACATCTAACATCTAACTTCTAACTTCTAACCTTTTTATTTATTGTAAAAACACGTTATCGTTGATAATGACGTTTATTACATCTAACCTCTAATTTCTAACTTTTACTTTATTTACCGCTTTCTGTCTATTTATTTATAGCTTTCAGCAACTTAACTTTATTCCGCAACTCTTATTTATTCCGCATATTATAGATAAAATACATATCTGTCACACAGTAATTGGCTTAAAAACCTTATTTGTGGAGATCAGTTATCGTATTTTCAACAATTGGTATCAGAGCTTGTGTGATTTAATCTGAAATTTTTGTTGAGAACTTTTGTGTAGCGTTTTTATAAACCACCAATAAGTTTTCTTTAAAAATTTCATCTTAATATCACTTGTTCAATAAAAAAAAACATTTAAAAATTGTGTGATTTATTTTGAAAATTTTTGTCGAAAACTTTTGTGTAGCGTTTTTATAAACCACCAATAAGTTTTCTTTAAAAAAATTTCATTTTAACATCACATTTTCGTTAACAAAAAAAAATGTCTTCCGCAAACTACTCAAACATAAATTCTGTATCTATTGCTAACAGTATAGGTTCAGGTACTCGTGCACCCATTCTTATTCCTGAAGAATATAAATCATGGGTAGGTCGTATGAATCTTCATCTCAACTCTATAAGTGAAGATGTGTGGAAATGTGTAGACGGATCTCTACCAGATAACATGACCTCTCTTACGAGTAACTTGGATATACTGAATGAAAGGAAGAAACTTGAACTTCAAGCCAAAAAGGAGCTTGTTTCTGGAATACCCCACAGTATTCTAAGCCAAATGAATGATATAATCCTTTTAACTGCAAACCAAATTTGGCAAACTTTGAAAAATCGTTTTGAAGGAAATGAGAGAATCATTGGAAACAAGAAAACATCTGTTTTAAACGAATTTGACAACTTCAAAATGTTTTCACATGAGACCATCCATGATGCTCATGACAGGTTCAATCTCATTACCATCAAAATGAATAATCTGGGCATCAAAAAGTCACAGCATGAGATAAACCTCAAATTTTTAAACAACCTTTATGAAAGCTGGAAAATGGTCAAACTCATCATCCAGGGAAATCCGGCAATTCATACTGAATCTTTGTACAAGCTGTACGGAGAATTACAATCGTATGAATCCTCGATTGACCCACCAACGTCTACTTCTTTTGGAGGACCACTTGCTTTGTTGTCAACATCCTCTCAAAACCAAACACATTTTCATGATCAAAGTCAAATTGATTTAAATCAAAACCAAGATTTTTCAAGTAATTCTTGTGACTTGTCTGATCCAAATAATGAAGCTGATTACCAACAATTGTGCGCTTTGGTAGCAAACACTAATCTCGAGAGATTTTTGCCACATCATAATCAATCAAACTTCAGACCAAATTTTCAACAAAGATCCACTTTTGGACAAAACTTTCAGAATCGCGGTTTTCAAAATAATCACAACTTTTATAATAACCAAAGTTCTGGATTTCAGCAAAATCATTCAAAACCATCTCAACAGAAACAAACTCAAACACCTGAAAGATCACCCGTTAAGAACCAAAAGGCTGACAATAACAATGATGATGATGACGTAATCATTTGTCACAAATGCAAAGGACTAAATCATTATGCCCGAGATTGTCGAGCCAAAGTCAAAGTCAAAGACTCAGCCTACTATGCTCAAAAAGCCGAAGAGCTGAAGAAACAAGAACAGAAAGCAAAGCAAAAAGCTTTGATGGCATTCCACGAACCTAGCGTGGAATACTGGCCAACTTCTGATGATGAAACAGATACTGAACCAGCTCAGTCAAACTTCTGCTTCATGGCTGACAATGAACCAACCACAAGAGCTCCATATGTCATCGATCAGGTATGGTCTATGATCTCAGATCTCGGTCTTTCAAGAACACCATTTGAGTCCCACATGACTAAGATTGAGAACAGTCTAAAAGCTGATCTCAGACTGTATCATGACACAATAGTGAAATCTGATATCTACAAATCTGAATTACAAACCTTGCAACTCAGATTTGGAGAATCCACAAGGACTAGAGACAAACTTGAAAGAGACATTGAACGAAAATCTGAAGAAATAAATCACGTCCTAGAACAATTAAATGAAGCTCTAAAACAAAAAAGGGACTTAGAAATAAAAAATCAATCTGTTATTTCATCTGAAATAAAAGATACCTTAGAAAAGGAAGTCCTTCAGTTAAAACAAAAAATTCAAGATTTAACTGACAAAAACACTAGTTTAAATCTAAAACTAGATGATTCTTCAAAGCAAATCAAATTTCTTGAATCCGAAAATCAAAGATTTCAAGGAAAACTGGATTCTATCAATATTGCCAGAAAATTGAGTGATGATGTTTTCACTAAAGCAAACAACTTAGGAACCGACAAAATTGATACGAATTATAAACCGGGAATTGGAAGAGAATCCTTTGAAAATGAAGAGACTGAAAAGAAAAATGGGAAAATTTGTGAAAACTCTAAATCGCCTCTACCAGATTTCTTCTTATCTGCTAATGAGGACGATTCAGATGATGAAACAGTTATCAACTGCAGTCCAGATGATACGTTTTTCAACAAGTCATTCAAAAGAGTTGTAAAATCTGAATCAGACTCTGCTAGTTTAGTAACTCATCAATTGAGATCTACTAAACTAACAAGGAATGATGGCACAATCAAACTTGAAAATTTCTTAAATGGAGAAAATTCTGATCATCAAAATGGTAGTACTTCTGTTCCAACAGTCTTTCCCTCTTTAAACTCAACCTTTATTGGAAAGAAAAGTCTGGGACAAAAGTATTCAAAGAAACAACAGACAAATAAACAACCCATTCAAGCTGTCTTTAAACCAAAAGAACAAAGCAAGCTCATTGTTTTCAAAGAAACCCAAGAGAAACCTTTGAAACCAGTCGCTGTGCCACAAAAACAAACCTTTAATCCAAAACAAAAACCTTTTCAAAAACCGATTCAAAGTCACTTTCAGAAGATAAACTTCAATCTCTCAAGGAACTTTCAGAAATCATCATTTCACCATATTCCATTCCATCATCAAAGTGTTTTCCAAAACCATTCAGATCCCAGATACAAAGAAAGGTTATCAAACAGATCTTCACATATATGATACTTTTCTCAAAATCAGAAATCATTTCAAATGACAGGTTTTCAAAAACAAATCTCACTTTGGGAAAACCTAATAAATCAACTTAAACCCCAACCGTTCCGTCCAATCAACAAATATTACAATGATTCCAAATTATCTAAAACCATTAACAAATCAGGACCCACCATGGTTTGGGTACCTAAAATTTCTGTCTAATTGCAGGCACTTTGTGCTGGAGAGCCCAAGGATGGCACATGGTATATCGATAGTGGCTGCTCCAAGCATATGACAGGAAACCAGAGCTTTCTACGAGACTTCAAACCCACAGAATCCAAACAAGATGTGACTTTTGGAAATAACATGACTGCAAGAATCAAAGGTTATGGAAACATAACAAATGGTCACTTCACCATCAAGAAAGTAGCCTACGTTGACGGACTGAAACACAACCTAATCAGCGTATCACAACTTTGTGACAACAATCATGAAGTTCTTTTCACCAAACAACGAAGCATAATCACAGATGCCAAGACCAAAGCCATTCTAGTTAATTCTGATCGTCTAGGCAACATGTATCCACTAGATATGGACCTTATCTATGGAAAACCAGACATCTGTCTCTTGTCCAAAGCTTCTGCTGATATTAGTTGGTTGTGGCATCGTCGTCTTTCCCATCTCAACTTCGGCTACATCAACAAGTTGATTGCAAATGATCTTGTTCGCGGATTGCCACTTCTGAAACTTGATAATGAAACTCTTTGTGCAGCTTGTGAAGGAGGAAAACTGTCCAAATCCTCTCATAAAAGCATTCCTGAATCTAGTGTATCCGAACCACTAGAATTACTGCACATTGATCTTTGCGGCCCTGCAAAAACCCAAAGCATAAAAGGGAAGAAATACATCCTTGTTATTATTGATGATTACTCACGCTTTACTTGGGTTTTCTTTTTAAGGCTAAAGTCAGAAGCACCTAAAGAAATAATCAACTTCATCAAACAGATTGAATTAAAGCTCAAACGACCAGTTCGAAGAATCCGAAGTGATAATGGTTTAGAGTTCAAAAATATAACTCTAGACTCATTTCTCAAAAACAAAGGCATCGAACACAACTTCTCAGCCCCTTACACTCCTCAACAAAACGGCGTTGTTGAAAGAAAGAACCGAACTCTGTACGAAGCTGCAAGATCAATGCTCATCTTTGCTGATCTGCCACAATACTTCTGGGCAGAAGCAATAGCCACAGCTTGCTACACTCAAAATCGTTCTTTAATCCATAAACAACTTCATAAAACACCATATGAAGTCATTAACAACCGAAAACCAAACATCAAATTCTTTCATATTTTTGGTTGTCGATGCTTCATAAAGAATAACAAAGATCACCTTTCAAAATTTGAATCAAGATCAGACGAAGGAATTTTCCTTGGTTACTCCTTTACCTCAGCTGCTTATCGAGTACTGAATAAACGTACTAGAGTAATTGAAGAAAGTACCGATATTCATTTCGATGAATTTTATGTCAGGAAATTGGATCGTAAACATTTTGGTTCTAAAATGATCGATAATATTTTTCAAAATCCAATTCAACAAATGCCTTCTACGGACATAGAAATTGATCTTGATTTACTTTTTGAACAACCCAAAACCGCTTATAGTTCTGAATTTCTAACATCTACTACTATTCCTACAGGAAACTCCGATGCAGAAACTTCACAATCAAACCAAGAAAATGCAGATCAAGTTGAGGGGGAATTACCAACACTAAATCCCTCTTTGAACACTCCCAATCCACCAGTCCAAAATGATCCCAGTGCATCATCTATGGGGGAACCTTCTTTACCTCATTCTCACCCTATAATCCAAAAAGACATATCTGACAACAACCAAAATCTATTCCCAACAGAATCACCTGACCAAGAAGAACAATGGGACATAGAAACACCAATCGAAATACCTGAAAAAACTCGCCTAAACAAATGGACCAGAAATCATCCTGCAGAACAAATTATAGGAGATCCCAATTCTGGTATTCAAACAAGAGCCGCTACCTCAAATGAATGTTTATACGGAGCATTCTTATCCATGACTGAACCCAAAACCATCCATTCAGCTCTCAAAGATCCAGACTGGGTCAAAGCCATGCAAGAAGAACTAGCTGAATTCGAAAGAAACTAAGTATGGGATCTTGTTCCTACTCCTCCCGATGTTACTGTAGTAGGTTCAAGATGGGTTTTCAGAAACAAAACTGATGATCAAGGCATAGTTTGTCGAAACAAAGCAAGACTTGTCGTCAAGGGCTATTCTCAACAAGAAGGAATCGATTACGATGAAACTTATGCTCCAGTTGCAAGACTCGAAGCCATTTGTATCTTTCTAGCATATGCAGCACACAAGAACTTCAAAGTTTACCAAATGGATGTAAAATGTGCATTTTTACATGGAGAGATTGATCGTGATGTGTATATTCAACAACCTCCAGGTTTTGAAGATCCACAGTTCCCAAATCACAGTTTTAAGTTACAAAAAGCAGTTTATGGCTTAAAACAAGCACCTCGTGCCTGGTATTCAACATTGTCAACATTTTTAGAAGAATCAGGATTCAAAAGAGGTTCAATTGATCAAACTCTCTTTCGTAAAATTTTTAATAAACATCTGTTAATCGTTCAAATATATGTCGATGACATTATTTTCGGTTCTACTGATGAATCCTTGAGTATCAAGTTTGCAGATTTGATGAAGAGCAAATTTGAGATGAGCATGATAGGAGAAATGACTACTTTTCTTAGACTACAAGTCAAACAATCATCAGATGGAATTTTCATCAATCAAGAAAATTATGTCAAAAATCTTCTAACTCGTTTTTCTCTTGACAAATCAAATACAGAAAAAACCCCAATGGCTCTTGGTTACAAATTAGATGCAGACTTAAATGGCAAGCCTTTTGATCAAAAGAAATATCGAGGAATGATAGGATCACTCCTATACCTCACAGCCAGCAGACCCGACATCATGTTCTCTACATGTGTCTGTGCCAGATACCAAGCCAATCCTATGGAATCTCATGCTATAGCTGTAAAACGAATTTTCAAATATCTTAAAGGAACTCCATCTCTTGGCCTTTGGTATCCAGCTAACTCTGATTTTCAGCTTAATGCCTTCACCGACTCCGACTATGGAGGATGCAGACTAGACAGAAAAAGCACATCTGGTTCTTGCCAATTTCTAGGAGGCAGACTGGTAAGTTGGACTTCAAAGAAATAATCATGCGTGTCCACTTCAACCGCAGAAGCTGAATATGTAGCTGCCGCAAGCTGTTGTTCACAAGTCATGTGGATGCAAACTCAATTACATGACTATGGCTACAAAGTATCACAAATTCCCATATTTTGTGACTCAACCAGCGCAATTGCCATTTCTCACAATCCCGTGCACCATTCCATGACAAAGCACATCGACATTCGATATCATTTCCTCAAAGATAATATTCAAAAAGGTCATATCGAATTGCACTTCATCAACACTGAAGATCAAATTGCCGATGTCTTTACTAAGGCTCTAGACGAAACCAAGTTTCAATACTTCCTAGGCCGTCTAGGAATGTTGAATCCAGATAACACCCATCCCTAATCTCTTACCTTTTGTTTGTACAAAAGAGTGTTTACTTTCATTCAAAAAGAAAAACCAAAAACATTCAAATAACCAAAATTTTCAAAAAAAAAACATCCACATAATCAAAAAAATCACAAAAATTAGGATATAGTTTTATCTTTTTACAAAACCATGTGATTAACATCTTCGTGACTAAATTTTCAGATACTTATGCTCGATGAATGTTCTCAGTAATATTGATTCTTAATTGAAGAGAAGGTTCAAATTTCAAACATTTTTGTTATGTACATTCTCCTATTCCCTTTGAATTTATTTCAATTATAAACGATTTTATCTATTAAGGGACATAAGATCAGGAGATTCAGATGAAAACCAAACCCATGTGAGAAATAGTGCCTCGTCTTTAAATGCTAAGTGGAATTCATTTCTGTGAGCAAAGGTGTTTTCATTATGACTTATAGGATTTATACTCTTATACCGTGATGCTAGTCTCATTTTTGCTTAGATATCAAAATGACCAGGGACGATACTTTCATTTTCTTATATATTAGACAAACTGTCTATTATATCACCTATCCCTATCCTCAATCAAACCACTTCAAAGAAAAGACTGATCATCTGGCATAACGAATCTGACAAATGAAGAAACGACAAAGTCATATCCAAGAAAACCAGAAGATAACTCAAAATCTCAAAACGCAAAGTCATATCCAACAAATGCTGTCAACAAATCACAATTGGTAACCACATCAGATATCTTTTACACAAGGTGTATTCGCACAAATCAAGAAAAGATAAAGACAAAGGTGAACACATCACCAAAGAAAAAGAAGATTTACAACAACAATCCATCAAGACAGACACCTCTCAAAACAACGAATTCTCAAAAGCTTTATCAAATATAGCTGTTCAAAACCGAAGATTTACTGGGATACTGTAGCCTTCATAATTGAATATTCTTAGTTGCAAACTGCACTATGAAAATTTCTAAACCCCTCTACATGTATTTCCCGACGGAGAGAGAGTGAACTTCAATGGCATGAATGAAGAAACCCTCTGAGTAATGCCGAAACCAGTCTTATGTGATTGATTATCTAATATGAAGACCAAGTGACTAAAGTATATAGGTATAAATCCACATTAAGCATAATTCAACACCTTCAAACTGAGAGATATCACTCATCTTTAGTGATTATACACCAGTTCTGCACCCAGAACAAACAAACACCTCAGTCAAGTGTGAGCTATACCTATGAGCGTTCATCTGAACCGACCTATTAAAGATCACTTGTTGTCTTTATAAATGCTATAAAATCTTAAGGAATATTGTGAAAACGACGGACCATATGGTCGCGACGCGATGCCTGTGTTCAGTGACTATAAATAAGAAGCAAATCTCTTGCCATTCTACACAATATGCAACACTTACACAAAACCACAAGCACACCCACGACCAAACACCTCAAGACTCTCAAATTTCTGCATTTGGCAAAAAGAACCAAACCGCAAAACCGCAAGAAACAAGACATCCTCCCGACACCAAACTTCAAACCTCTAAACAACCTCTACCCGACACCAAAAATCACCAAAACCTCATCCTACCGAAAAGAACAAGAAATCGACACATCAAGAAAACTCCACGTTCTTCCGTCATCGATAAGTTCTTTTGAAATTATAATTCCAATAATTTATCTTTGTCGTTATTGATTTATTTAAACTGTTATAAATCAACTGTACCAAATATCCAATACATCCGAATTGAACCGTGACAACCAAACATATGTGGACTGTATTTAACCGAGACATCTAACTTCTAATTTCTAACCTTTTTATTTTATTGTAAAAACACGTTATCGTTGATAATGGCGTTTATTACATCTAACATCTAACATCTAACTTCTAACCTTTTTATTTATTGTAAAAACACGTTATCGTTGATAATGGCGTTTATTACATCTAACCTCTAATTTCTAACTTTTACTTTATTTTCCGCTTTCTGTCTATTTATTTATAGCTTTCAGCAACTTAACTTTATTCCGCAACTCTTATTTATTCCGCATATTATAGATAAAATACATATCTGTCACACAGTAATTGGCTTAAAAACCTTATTTGTGGAGATCAGTTATCGTATTTTCAACATGTGTGTCATCTCAAATTTTCCTTTATTACCCTACTAGTTGACCTTTACTTTCTCAATTACGCTTCAACCTCTCCAGCTTTTTCCCTTCGTTCCCACCTCCAAAACTAGGGTTCCCAGCTTCAAATTTTCGCTCCTTTGATCTGCCGACGACCTTCACCGCCCCGCCGACGACCTTACTGTTTCGCCTCGCCATTGTTTCATGCCGGTGAAATCGACCGCTGACGTAACCCTCCCCCTCACCATTACTGCGAGAGATAGATACAAGCGCCGCCTCCGAAATCGTATGGTTTTGCCTGGCTTTGTTAACCTCCGACATCGTTTGGATTCGTCAACATCCTACATGGTATGTATAGATTCATATCAGTGGTTCAATTCATATAATCAGTTCCTCCTTTCTGAGTTCGAGGATCGACATTGCTCACCATCAGTTCCTCTTTTCTGAGTTCTAAATCGCCATCACACTGCTCCTCTCATCGTCCTCGTTGGCGTTCTATTGTCGCCGCCCCTCTCATCACCCCTGTTACAAGTCATATGTAAGTAGAATATGTTACACAATAGTCTTTTATTCGTTTGAAAGTTTTGATAGACTTTTTTGTTGTTTTGGGGGTTACAGCTGTGCGTACTTGTAGCCTGTCAAACCTAACTCTAATTATCCCAATTGAATCTCTAACCAAAAATGATAGCAAGATGTACCGATTCAATGAAATGAACCGGTAATCAATTTCTCTACTATGCTATCAGTTCAAATTATAGCTTGTAATCCCTGTAATCCTTTTGCCACCAGCTGCTTGCGAATCGTTATTCTATTTTAATATATAAAAAGACAAAAGCTTTTTGATTCCTATTTTCTAGAGTGACGGTTGAAGAAGCATCTTGATTTCTAATTTCTGTAGTGAAGGTTGCTTTTTTGATTTTTGACGTGAGCCATGAGGTTCATATAAGTTTTTGTTTATGATTTTTTCTTATTATTCAACAAGTTTCTGATTTCTAAATTGAATCCTTGATTTCTGAATTGAAGTTTCTGATTTCTGATTTTTGAATTGAAGGGTTGATTTCCTAATTGAAGGGATGATTTCTGAAGTGTAGCTGTGAAGATGTAAGTTTTTGGAGATGTGAGTATGGAGCTTTAGAAGTGAGAAAACTTAAAGAGGACTTCAAATGAGGAGAAACCAAAAAAACCCAAAATAATTAAATAAGTAAATATGCTCTTTTGAGGTAATTTGGTTTGAGAATTTAGTAATTAAATCTAGTGTGTATGGTAAATACTTACGGGCATTTACAATGAAATGTTGTTTCTATATAATTTGAAATTTGTCAAAGATTTAAAATTTTAAGATTTTTGGAATTGAAATAATTTAGAATTAGTTATTTGTTTCATTCTTTGGATTTATAACGGAATTCAAATACATCTTTTAGTAAGTTTTGTTTGGTTTATGAAGATATCAAAAGGATTTGAAATTTAAATCCTAATATCTTCTTCAAATATATTGTTTGTTATTTCTTTCTTGGAGTTATGATTATTGTTTATTGTCCTAAAGCCATTAACTTGACAGCATGCTTAGTTCAAAGACAGTATGCTAATGCTTAATCCTTTAGATGTATCTTATTCTTCACTTAATGCATAGTGTTACCAACCACTTGGTTGTGTTACTTTTATAGGGCTGTATTTTAAACTGTTTGCTGATGTTTTCAGATCATTGTCGTAATTTTGAAGATTGCTAAGAAATGTCTGAAGTTTGCTACAAGAACTGCAAGAAGATATCATTTTAGGCAAAGTTTGCAATGTTTAGTTTGTATGAATGTTGGTTTTGTAAATATCAAAATTTGTGGTGTCATATTGGTTTACGAATCTATTTGGTACTTGATTTTGTTGTAGATGTACCGTTAACATGTGGCATCATTAATGCTTTCGCCCTAGGCATCAAAAACCATAGCACCGACCCTGCTTCTCACATATAAACCAGGTATTCTATGATTCTATCACACTATGTTTCTACATATTTATTATTATTTTGCAAGGAATTCTACAATAAGGACAACTGATTGAACAACCAACTACTCTGTTTCTAGAAGAACAAATCTAACAATCCTCGAGTTAACATAAAGGTAAGACTGATTTCAGTGCTACATGGTGATTGCTAATTCTACTTTCAGTATTTTGATAGCTTTACAATATTCTGAATTATAAGAAGAGGCAGCGAAGTCAACTCTTAAAAGAATATAAGAAGCACTAATGGCTGGAAAGCCAGCAAGTGATTTGTGTATACTTGCCACTTGGCTTATGTACATACTTCATTTATGGAGAAAAGGTGAAATTTTGCCCTTAACAAGAGATTTGTGTATAGATTTTACGTATTAAATGATGTTTTCATTTTTTTGTAGGAAACCAAGGCATGGATCATACATGCAGATTTAAGTTACTCTCAGTATATTCATGTTTGTGGTGAAATGACTTGGCTACTTAGTTAAAATATCTAGCTATTTTGTATGTGACAAACAATATTTTGATAATTTTGAAATGTTTATTAGTTTGTATTTGATAGATTATGATGTGGAAATGGATTGCTTTGGGATTAATGATAGTTAATTTTATATTATAAAAGGTTAAATTTAATCTGTGATTTAATTTTAATATTATTAAATCTAATATATATATATATATATATATATATATATATATATATATATATATATATATATATATATATATATATATATATATATATATATATATATATATATATATATATATTTATTTATATTATTTGTTTCAAAAAGATTTACGACATACATTGCGAGTCATAAATGTTTGTCATAAATGTATGTCGTAAATTTACGACACACAAATATGTGTCATCTGTCATTTATAACAGGGGCTTCCTTGACATACATTTGCGTGTCATCTGTACCCTTTAATGACACGCAATGCGTGTCATTAAAGGCCTTTTTTCTAGTAGTGTATGTTAGTACACCAAAAGAATCCCATTTTGATACCACCGTATCTCAATTATCACCATCACCGACAACATATTTCAACAATTAAAACTTCTAACTTAAAGGTCCAGTCCACTCTCAAGTCATGGTCCAAGTCTAGTACCCTAGTCAAGGTCTAGTTCACTTAAATCAGTGCTCTGATACCTACTTGAAACACCTAGAATTTTACAGAATTTATACATCATACTTTTAATAAAAGTTGGATAAGCTGGAACAAAAGATGTACAAAATACTGGATAATAACAAGTTTGGCCATAAGCAACCCAAGTAGCAAAAGTAAACAAGATGTACGGGTAACTGGTTTAGCAACTACATGTCATAATAAAAGAGATAAAATATATCAAGGACGGGACCAACACTTCATTCCATAACAGCCTTGCCTTTATTCCCACTAGGTCCTTAAACACCAAAAGAAATCAACATTTCATAAGCAAAATCTTAGTGAGTAACCTAAGAGTAAACTTTCATTTTGTAAATCATCAATTCAATGTAAATCACCAAAGGTGCCTTTATAGGCTGAATACTTCTATGCATTTATCGCTGTAAAAATTCAAATAGCGATCACTGTGCTATTTGAAATTGCGATTTTCGTGGTGGTATAGCGTTGATAGAGCGGTTTTTTATATCACGTAGAATTTTTATTACGTTGAATTTGTATAATAGAATATTAGTGTTTCTAATACAAAAAATATGAAATAAGAATATGAAACAACATTCTTGTTTAAGAAAAACAATAATTCATTCAAGTTACAACAACATTCAACACTCATGACAATAGATCTTCTCCAATAAATCAAAAACTGAAATGTAATCTGATACAATTCACAATATGAAATAACTTTCTTTCAAGCTGTGATAATTGTAAAAATCTAACACCCAAACGAAGCCCTGAACACATAATAACGACCAATAGAATACATAAGGTATTGTTAAACAAATACTACTTGAAAAAGCGAACAAATTGACATAAAAAACGTCAAAAATGGATATCGTATGACAAAGTTATAATTATCTGAAAACGACAAATCAGTATTTACTTAATCGTGTCGTAAAATTTCGCACGTTTTAGTGTCAACAAAATTTTCGTACGAGTCTCCGACAACACAAATACCGAGAACATGGACACAAACGCGCCACGTGGAGCAACGCATGTGCGCCATGTGTCACCACGCACGTGCAACACCTACTGACTGCATGTCGCGATGCATGCCATCGGACGACGCATGCGCAACACACTTGCACGAGGTGGCGACACGTTTTTCGAGGTCAGGATTTGAAACTAGTATAAATAGGATGACGGAGGAGGCTTCTCCTTCATCACCACCACTCTTTCCTCTACTTCCGATCACCACCTCCCTCCTCCGCCGCCAGCCGCCACCGTCTGCCGTCTGCCGCCGTCGACAGCCACTCCGCTTTGTCGGAAAAATTTCACGAACACCCAACGGTGAGTTTACGGCCCCTCACTTTTATTATTTTCAAATATAGGGGGAATACATGTCAAAATAAGAGATATTTGTTTTTAATTACGTTTAATATAAGAGGAGGGTATCGTCTCTAAATTATGAAATATCACAATATATGTTGATAAAAATAATGAAATAATATTATTGTTATTATAGATAATAATATTATTATGATGATGAATTACGAAAAGTAAACATATTGTTACGATACGATAAAGCTAAATAGATATACATTGATACACTTTTAATTAAGTGATACACGATATATATTTTTTATATAAGGTATACTTTGCGTATAAAACAAATATACAAGAATTACTTATTCAATTATACCTGAACAACAAAAGCTCATTAAGGTACTAGAGTTATTGCCATAAGTCCCCTAGACTTATAACCGTTAACCTTATGAAAAAAGGTCTAGAGAGGTTAGGTATACGTATAAGTCCCCTAGACTTATGACCGTTAACCTTCTGAAGAAAGGGCTAGAGAGGTTAGGTATATGCATACAGTTAGGCAAACTCGCCCATGTTATCGATATATACGACTCTTCTGAACTGTCTTAGGTGTTGACATCTCGAGTACACTGTCGACGTCTGGCAAAACGTCAAGAGGGGCCATTTTACGCCAGGATAACTCGGTTATAAGGCTCTAAGTAGCAATGTAGCTCTGTTCGTGGGAAATACCAATTTTATATATATATATATATATATATATATATATATATATATATATATATATATATATATATATATATATATAGAATTGGGATCCAGTAAGAAGTAATATTTTGGTAAGAAGGTAAGAAGGAATCTCATCACGTATCAAATTATAAAAATGTCATTTAAGATGCAACCATATTTTTGGTGTATATATATGTAAGATTAAATGAACTGAAATCAGTTACAAAAATATATCATTCTTACCTTAATTATAACCATTCATACCATAGATACTGATTTCTTACCTTCCTACCAAAAGATTACTTCTTACTGGATCCCAACTCTATATATATATATATATATATATATATATAGAGTTGTGATCCAGTAAGAAGTAATCTTTTGGTAGGAAGCTAAGAAATCAGTAATTATGGTATGAATGGTTATAATTAAGGTAAGAATGATATATTTTTGTAACTGATTTCAGTTCATTTAATCTTACATATATATACACCAAAAATATGGTTGCATCTTAAATGACATTTTTATGATTTGATAAGTGATGAGATTCCTTCCTACCTTCCTATCAAAATATTACTTTTTACTGGATCCCAATTATATATATATATATATATATATATATATATATATATATATATATATATATATATATATATATATATATATATATATATATATATATATATATATATATATATATATATATATATATATATATAATCTCATCTTTTACACCAGTGACTTTTTGGTTTGGGAAATAAATCAGATAGCTTTATGTATTAGAATAATTGGGCAATGTTTTGTCAAATGTAGGTTTACAATGTAATATTATTTTGTTATATATATATATATATATATATATATATATATATATATATATATATATATATATATATATATATATATATATATATATATATATATATATATATATAAATGTTTGTTTAATATTGAAATTGTGCAATGATTGTGATAACAAACTGTTTACCGTCATTACCGCTAGATGATTCCGCCACTGGTCGAGGTTATGATGGATTGATATCAGAGCCATTGACTATAGAGCATTAAGTAAACCATAGGGTATTACAACTATAGTCATAGGTTCTATAAAGCTAATATATATATATATATATATATATATATATATATATATATATATATATATATATATATATATATATAGAGAGAGGGTTAGGATCAAATGTGAAACACAAATATTGTGTGATCGTGTGAGACAATATCAGCCATTAGATTAAAAGAATGAATAGTTAAGATGATGATGGCATGATCGTAATTAATTGAATAAAAATTAATTATTTTTAATTAAATAAAATCAATAAGGGTAAATTAGTCAAATTTACCCATGACAAATTTTGGAATGTACGAATATTTAGGGATTAGAATTTAATTAGTTATTTTGCATGATCGTACTTTCCATTCTTATAATTCTTACATATTTGTATAAATTTTTTTTATTTACAACCAGATTCAATTCTTTAACAATGTGTTTGTTCGTATTCTTACAGAATTTAGGTTAAAATAGTTTGATAGAAATTAAAAACACAGGTATTTACTCATATTACGAAAAATACATGTCATCGTTGAATCATTTTTAAAAAACACGATTTCATTCTAAAAGAATATTGGAACCGTTTATAACATAAACAATAAAATATACAATATTCTTGAAGAATAAACACATTATTTTATACTAAATCAGGAATATATATAATATTCTTGAAGAATATACACAACACTATATTTTAAAACAATACAAATATTCTTGAAGAATATACATAACATTTTATACAGGAATATACAATATTTTTGAAGAATATACATAACATTTTATACTTAAACATAAGAAAAAATCCGTGAACCATCAATATCTCTTTTTTAAGTCTTCATTCTTAGAAAATATTCTGGTTTGAGCCTTTTATTCTTAGAAACATCTCAATGAAAAACCACTAAGAAGTCTAGTACCTCAGCCCGTGGATCCTCAAGGCCTGTAATCACAAAATGACTATCAAATAAGAATGAATTCTCTACGCATATTCCAATATCAATTACTTTCATCCACCCAATAAACTAAATAAAATCTTACAAAAAACCAATCAATTCATTGAGGCAATTTAGCAAACACTTGGTGGGCAATCTAAATTGGTTTCAACAAAACATTAAAATTGTTGGTATATATGCCAAATTAGTTCAAAACCCAAACCAATCAGTTCATTGAGGTAATCGGTTCATTTTTATAATATCTAATTTGTAATTGTAAAACTAAAGTGACGTAAAGTTCAAAGAAAAAATGTAATCCACATTATAATATCTAATTTGTAATTGTAAAACTAAAGTGACGTAAAGTTAAAAGGAAGAATGTAATCCACAGGAGCAGTGAGAAAAAAATCAAATTGATTCAAGTAAATACTTCAATAATCCTTTTATCGAAAAAATCAAATTGATTCAAGTAAATATTCAAAACCTTTATGAATAATCCTTATAAAAATCACAAAGAACTCCAGAATCAATATTCTAAGAGACAGACAACGAGTGCAAACAATTAATAACATATACCTGTGTTCTTCTTCAGTCCACGGAATTGCTTTCTTCCTCCCATATTCTCCATGCCTTGATGTTGTCTGCGCCCCAAAGGATATCCGACTTCTTCTCAAATCAGAATCCGAACCCACAAATGATTTTGTTCCATTACAATCGTCTGCATACCTCGCCAAGTTCGGAGACAAGATACGATGGCGCGACAGGAGACGGGGTCGATGACGAAGAAGACGAGATCCTACCGTGAGAGCTGCCGGCGTGAGGCCGGTAATGGTGGTGGTAGGGTTAGGCCGATGAAGTTGTTTAGTCGTTTCTTTGCAATTCACGGCTAGGGCTTGATATAAGGTAACGTGTTGCTTGATTTAAGGAAATTTCCATAAAAATAGGATTTTATTTTTTATTATTAATTTAATTGTATACCAAATTCCGAAATTACCCTTTTCAGTTGATTGGTCTAGAATTGTTCATACACTCACACAATAATTAGTCTCCACATATGAACCTACATCTATATATATATATATATATATATATATATATATATATATATATATATATATATATATATATATATATATATATATATATATATATATATATATATATATATATATATATATATATATATATATATATATATATATATATATATATATATATATATATATATATATATATAATTGGGATCCAGTAAGAAGTAATATTTTGGTAGGAAGGAATCTCATCACTTATCAAATCATAAAAATGTCATTTAAGATGCAACCATATTTTTGGTGTATATATATGTAAGATTAAATGAACTGAAATCAGTTACAAAAATATATTATTCTTACCTTAATTATAACCATTCATACCATAATTACTGATTTCTTACCTTCCTACCAAAAGATTACTTCTTACTGGATCCCAACTCTCTCTCTCTCTCTATATATATATATATATATATATATATATATATATATATATATATATATATATATATATATATATATATATATATATATATATATATATATATATATATATATATATATATATATATATATATATATATATACACACACACACACACACACACATACATATTTATATGTATATGAGTGAGGTATGGTGAAAGTGACCATTTCCAAGATTTTTAATAAGACAAAATGACACTGTAGCCTATCGAACTTTCAACTTCTGGTTTAAAAGGTCCTTCTTCTTTTTGTCTTGTTATCTAAGGGATTAAACTTCATTTTAACCTATTAATATAGTCCCTTGACCCATTATAATAAGTCATCATGACACATCAACAAGGAATACGTCTAATCACATAGCCTCGTCAAATGCCACGTAGGAATATTTAATTATCAATAAATTGATATCAGGGCATAAAGTAATCATCCACTGTACCACTTTTTCTTAGGAGGTGTTTGTTTTTTCTAAAAAAGTCTTTTTCCCCTAAAACATCCGCGGGAGGATAGATGTCTTTTAAAAAGACCGTTTGTTTTCTAGAAGACAAAAGATCTAAAAAAGACTTTTTCACCTCTTTCAAAAAGACATATTTTTTAGCTTTTTGTACCTCTTTTCGAAACTTTTCAACTACACTTCACCCCACCCCATCCTAACCCCACCCCAACCTACACACCCCTACCCCCACGCCCGCCCACCCACCCTTACCCACCCCACCCACCCACCCCATCCTTACCCATACCAGCAACCCCCACCTACCACCGCCACCCCACCCACCCACCACTACCTACCCACCCCACTCTCATCTCACCCGGGTTTATTTTAACTAAAATTGATGTTAGAATGAATGATTTCGAAAAGACGTTAAAAACAAACAATTTTTTTATGAAGAGCGAAGACATAGAAAAAGACTTATGGTCCACATCTTCTTCCGCAGACATGAAAAAAGACAAAATACATTTTACCTCTTCAAAAACAAACACCACATTAGTCTCTTAATACCCCTGTCTTTAGACGAAGATGATGGCAGCGACCCCATGGAAGACCCAACAAGAAAAATGAAGCCTTCTTCCACATTAGCGTCGATAGACCTAGGGTTTGGTGTTTGGGGTTCTAGGTTCTTCAAATTTCTTGATATGAATGTGTAACCGATGAGAAATCTAGGTTTTTAGCTTTACCGTCCCGAACCCAGATTTGAAAATTTGATCGCCGATTCTCTCTGATTTCAGCTTCTGTTATTCTCTTGTCTGGTTCATTTTGGTATTCAACAACTCGTCAAAAGTCCACGAGAATGCCGAAGGTATCTCCTTTTTGTTCTTAAATTGTTTTTCCATTTTCTTGACTTTTGATTTGCGAGTAATGAATGTGTTAACTTTGATTGATATAAATGTTGCTTAATCAAATTTAGTAAGTATTTTAATTGGGTTTTCTTGGACTGATTTGAATTTCTCCCAATTTTAGTAGCTATCGCTCTAATAATAGGCCGTCGATTTATAGACTGTTTTTAACGCTACATCTCACATTGATGATATTTATCTTCTTTTTACAATGAAAATTTACCAAATTGATGTTTTTCGGCGATGCATTGAATGCGTTAAATACTCAATTTGATCCGAATAACGTTCTTCTAAGTTGGAATGCGACTCTTGTAAACCTGTGTACTTGGTTTCATGTTACGTGCAATAATGAGAATAATAGCGTTACGAGAGTGTAAGCTTATTTTCTTGATTTAAGATAAGATTAACATCGCTCAATTGGATATTAATCATATTACATCACAAGAAAAATGAACCTGTTCCTGCCACGCCACTGATGACGTCACAAGTCACGTCATATGCCACGTAGGAAGTAGGGATGAGCATGGGTCGGTTTGGGTCGGTTTTGACCTCAAACCGAAAACAATCGGTTTTTAGTTATTCAAACCCAAACCCACACCGAAACCGGATGGGTCGGTTCACTCGGTTTTTGGTTTATTTCGGTTCGGTTTCGGTTTTAACCCGAATCCAAACCCAAACCTTAAGTTATGCTAGCCACATGAGAAATGAACATATATAGAAAACCCAAACCTTAAGTTATGCTAGCCACATGAGAAATGAACATATATAGAAGGGGAAGATTACAATGGTTTCATTCATCCAGCGATGTGGGATACTTCTAAATCAACTTATAAAAGAAACCTGGTTTAAATAATTGAAATACTTTCGCAAAACATTAGACAAACCTGGTTTAAATAATTGAAATACTTTCGCAAAACATTAGACGCACATCACAGGAGTCGAACTTGAGACCTCAGCTATATGTTTCCAGCGCCTTAACCAACTGAGCCAGATACTACTTGTTAACTGATTTCGCAAATCATAACTATAATACATGTAAACAATATATATTTTAAATATTTTATATAAATCGGTTCGGTTTGGGTTTTTGTCGGTTTTTTGATTTCTAAAACAGAAACCGACCCATAACTTTCGGTTTTTAAAAATAGGAAACCCAAACCATCGGTTTTATGTTCGGTTTCGGTTTTTCGGTCTAGGTTTTTCGGTTTTTTTGTCGGTTTTTGGGTTTTCGGTTCGGTTTTGGTCATCCCTAGTAGGAAGGCATATGCCTATGTGGCACTCTAGCCGGCAAAATTGGGTTAAGAGACTAAAGTAAAAGGTCAAAATTGGATTAAGGGACTAAAGTCAAAAGGTCAATACTTTAGGGACCTTGTAAACCAGAAGTTGAAAGTTCGATGGCCTACAGTGTCATTTTGCCTTTAAAGAATGAGGGTTAGTAGTGGATTTTCTGAAGTAGCGCACACATGGGGGCTGCAAGGTGTTGAACGACGTCGTGCGACGCTGCGGGGAACACCGCCCCTCCCCCTATGTGGCGAGCCCGCATTACATTCATCTATACACATACTAAGGGGCTGTTTGGATAAGCTTCTTTAGCTCATAAGCACTTTTGGACAAAAGTGCTTATGAGCTTATGATTTTTTAAAAATAAGTTTTTAAAAAAGTGATTGGATAAGCTTATGTGGTGGGAGAAGTTAATAAGTTGATAAGAAGATTTAAAAAGTGTTTGTTTTAGCTTTTATATATATAAAATAACCAAAAAGCACTTTTCTTTTTAAAAAGGCAGGAATTCTTGGCTTTTTGAAAATGACTTTTCCAAGTATTATGAAAAGCTAAAATTAAAAGTGCTTATGAGTATCCAAACATATCTTTTAACTTATTAGCTTTTTAAAAAGCTAAAAAGCCAATAAGCAGTTTTTAAATGGTAAACCAAACATGCTCTAAACTCTTTAAAGAATTCTCAATGGCTTCCAAATAATCGCACTGGTACTGTAGACCCAAGAAGAAGAAGCTAGGTTAGCAAGGTCGTGGGTTGCTGTTTCCGAGGATTGCGAGGCCGGAAACGCTCAATCCAAAGCTCATTTTTGGGAAATCATTCGCACTTTGTTCTAGAAGAGATGGGTTGCGAACCGTATCGTTCGAAGGATATGATGACGACAAAATTCGAAGTCGTTAACGTGCACGCGACGAAATTTAACGGTTTGTTTGTTAATTTCAAGGAACAACGGTAATCGGGCGCAATCGACCAAGATATCATCAAAAAAGCACTTGCGATTTACCAATCGGAAAACAAAGATAAACCGTTTACGCACATGAATTTTTGGGAGGTTGTCTGAGAGCACCAGAGGTGGAAGGGGGTCGGCCAAGACTTGATACCGACACATGGATTGAAACGATCCAAAACATCCGAGACGCATTACACGACGTCTTCGGATGCACATATCGGGAGTGACCTTAACGAAGCGCCCGACGACTTTGAAAGGCCGATAGGCTGCAATTGGGCGATGGCAAAAGGAAAAACGACGTCTTCAAGTTTGGTCAACAACGGGCTCATAGATGAAGTGAACGAAAAATTTGATCAAATCTTTACGACTATTTCGTCTCACGTCAAATTCAATCAAGAACAAACGTTGAAGAAATAGAGAGCCTACGAGAACATATTAAAGCATACGGTCGACATGCATCTTTTGATGCAACCGACAGATCATCTCACTCAAAAAGCTCTCGAGATGACGTTGAAGCTCAATGTGGACATCATTAAAAAATGCGAGTCGTAGTTTTTTTTTAGTTTTTTTAATATTAGTTTTAAGTTAATATTTAGTTTTTTAATTTTAGTTTTAAGGTAATTTTTTGTTATTTAGTTTTAATTTTAAGTTTTTTTTTAAATTTTAATTGTAATATAATTTTTAGGTTTTAAATTATTTATTTTATTAAAATATTTTAATTTGAAATTATTAGTTTTATTTTATTTTAAATTTAGTTTTTAAATTAAGAAATAAAGAAAAAGGAAAGATACTGAATGGGGACTATTTTTAAAGGTGAGTGGAAAAATAAGAGGTAGTGAGTAGATATGGGGACTATTTTTAAAGGTGAGCGGAAAAATAAGAGGTAGTGAGTAGATACTGTCAGAGCCGACGTATGAAGGCCTAACCAAGGATGGCCAAAGAGAAATATAGTGAAATCGTAGTGTTAAGGTGGATGAGGTGTCACAGCGTTTGATGTGTTTCGTATACCACACAGGCTTACGTGTATAGCTATCATGAATCCACACCATTCTTTTCATAGATCCATGTACAGTATAAACACCAAAACTTCCATTGTATGTTCATAACATCTTAACGATGCCACTGCCTTTTCTGTTTTTTCTACTATCGCTTCCTCTCCTCTACCTTCTTCCCAAAATTATCCAAAATAGATCAAGATGCAGCCCACCAGGCCCTCTTGGACTACCCTTCATCGGAAACTTGCACCAGATCAATCGCTCAAGCCTCCATACTTCCCTATGGCAACTCTCCAAATCCTACGGTCCAATAGTATCCCTCAACTTGGGTTTCATCCCAGCTATCGTTGTTTCTTCAGCCAGTCTAGCGAAAGAAGTCCTGAAATCACAAGATACCATCTTTTGCTGGAGACCATCATTTGTTGGACCAAAGAAGCTATCTTACAATAAACTTGATGTGACTTATTCGCGCAACAACGAGTACTTGAGAGAGATGAGAAAGATCTTTATGCTTCATTTGTTAGGCCCTAAAAAGGTAGACTCTTTTAGGCATATTCGTGAAGAGGAGGTCTCCATTGCCATGAAGAAGATACATGAGCTGACTCTATCGTCTATGCCTGTAAACTTGAGCGAACTCATGAAGACTGTGGCGAGTACTATAATGATGAGAGTGGCTTTTCACAAGACGTACCGAGATCAAAATGAAAGAAATGAGCTTCTTCGACTTCTCACTGAATGTCAGGCGATTTTGGCGGATTTCTTCGTTTCGGATATGTGGCCTAGTCTGCCTTTTGTGGGTTTGGTTGATAGGTTACTGGGCAAGATGGATCGTCTAGATAAATGCTTCAAATTTTTTGATGCGTTTTACCAGGAACTCGTTGATGAACACCTCCGCTCTCCAAAACCTAATTCGCATGATGAAGAAGAGGATTTTATTGACCTTTTACTACGACTCAAAGCAGACCAACTCGTTGACCTCACGTTCGATCACATTAAAGCCTTGCTTATGGTAATCAATGATCTCTTTATTGGCTGAACAAGGGTTAATCTTTTCTCGACTGTTATTTGATCTCTTTCTTGGTTCTAGTGTCTAATAAAATTTCCTGTGTTTGTTGTCTAGAATATACTAGTAGCCGGGACAGATACTAGTGCGGCTACAGTGGTTTGGGCAATGACAGCACTGATAAAGAACCCCAACGTAATGAAGAAAGCACAAGAAGAAGTGAGAAATGTGGTTGGAAAGAACGGTAGAGTCGATGAGGATGATCTACCAAAACTCACCTATTTGAAATCAGTGGTGAAAGAGAGCTTGAGGCTATACCCACCGGTTCCTCTTCTAGTACTTCGAGAAACAATAAAAGATGCCATTTTACAGGGCTACAAAATACAGCCCAAAACCCTTGTTTTTGTTAATGTGTTGGCTATCGGAAGGGACCCTGAATCGTGGGAGAGACCAGAGGAGTTCTTCCCGGAGAGGTTTGTTGATAGCAAAATCGACTTTAAAGGGAATGACTTTAACTTTATTCCGTTTGGGGCCGGCCGAAGAATCTGTCCTGGAATATCAATGGGAATTATCACGGTGGATCTTTTGCTTGCTAATCTTGTTTGCTTGTTTGATTGGAGGTTGCCGAATGATGTGAAAAGCGAAGATATAGACTTTGACGTTATGCCTGGGATAACCATGCACAAGAAGAATGAGCTTTGCCTTTTGGCTGATGCGTATTTGTAACTTGTAAGATTATGATCCACGTGTTTAGCCTGTTTTCGTGTTTTGAAAGGGATTACTACAGCTTATTAGCTCTTTTATATGTCCGGATTTGTATTTTAGTATATTCTCGATCTTTTTGAGCTTACGAAGTAATTTTAGATACGTGTATACATGTATGTTGTATTAACAAAAATCGTTGTTCATTTTACTTGGTAATGTGATGAAGTTTCAATAATATACAAATACATGGTCGGTAACGCTATAGAATGTTTGTAATTTAAATTTAACGAGTGGGACCCCGTGCTCCGCACGGGTCCGTTTTCTTCTCTTATAAATGTGAGCGAGTCTTTAATGGGTGGTCCAGCTCGTTGAGTCGGTCAGGGTGTGTCGGGATGCTTTCTTATCGCGGATCCTGAAGTCACTTTTTAGATGATGCAATCATGTCAAAGAAAAAATTGTATAAAGCCTTTGCTAATTAAAATACATTACTGTTTCAACCATAATTAAATTCCATAACTACATTAAACTGCAAGAAATAGCAACATACTTTCATAATTTCATATATTATAGTACTCTACTTTTAGTTTTTCCTATTACAGCTTTATACTTTGAAAATCTTTCTGGCTATAGCAATGTCAACACTTTCTTTTATTTTGTTTCGAATTATAATTAAAGCTCCAAATAGAAAATAAAGAGATTAATCGCACCTTCTAATGAACCATTTGGACTTTGAGATGGTAAATTTGTCGGTCGTCCCCTCTTTCTTTTCAGATGCCTGTTACCAGTAGTTTCCTGCTAAGAATAAAAGATAAAAATGAAACATCAAGATAATTTTGTACAAAAGCAATGTATCGAAGTTTTTATATTTTTTTGTCCCAAAAGAATCTTCTAAAATTTGAACATTAAGCTAGATTTGACCTTACACAAATTTTTTTACTTAACTGAGATAATGATTATTAAAAAAATATTGGCGAAAACGAAAAGTAAAAACTAAAATGAGGGCAAATTTGTAAAATAGTCTCACACTTACTTTGTCAATCATTTCTTGTTCCACATGAGTTTAATCCAGTGTGTTTCCCTTGCTCCCTACACCATAACACATATGATATTAGATACTAAATTACAATTTAAATCAAGAGTAAAAGAAAGAAATAGCAAAATACTTTCATTTCCTTGTTTATTATAGCCTCCTATTTACATTTGTACAATGTTGCAAGTAACGTGCAACTTGCAACATTGTACTTTGAAAGCAATTTTCATTGCTATATTTTGATTATTTTCCAAGTTCATGAGTTGATAAGAAAAGAAATCGAAATTACAATTGAATAGATTGATGATGTTATATCAACTTCAACCTGTTATACAAAAACCACAACTCACTTACTTCCAGACATTATATATAGAAGACAAAAGTTATCAGTGGAGAAAAATGGAAGGCATACCTTCACAGACAATGAAAGTTGGAATTTTCGGGTCTCCTCAAGTTGATGATTTCATTTTTGATACTAAGGATGCAACCAATAATGTGTAGAAATCTGACATATTATAAAAAAGTAAAGCAGAAAGAAAGACAATTTAGAAATCCGATCCATTTAGATAAATGAATAGAAGGGAGGTGAACAATGATGTGGACCTTGTCAATGTGTTTGTTGTAAACCACTCAGCATCATTGGTGTTTTGAGGTGGTAAAATGATTCAAAACGATGGTCACACACATTCTCATTTCGAAATAAAAATGGCACAGAATAAAATGACGATGAAAAAGAATTAACCTGCTGATCCAAATCCAATCTTGAACGCCTCATCTTCAACAAATCCCAAGTGTCATCAGCTTCACACCAACTCCCCTGTTCTACATAGAAATCCACAACCGTTAAAAACATATGTTAAAAGAAGGCTTCAAATGTAGTGAAAAGAGCTTTGGAGTACGAATTATTTCTTCAAAAGGCTCGAGATAGTGGAATGGGTTCTAGTTTCCTGCAATATATTAAAAAAACAAAAGAAATGAGAAGTTTTAGCAAGGGTTCTAAGAGAGACCGGTGGATAGAGACAACCTCGCGATCTCTTTCAAGGATAAATATAGACAGACATTGGTACGTTAAATGCACTACAGACAACATATTTCTCTTCCTATAAATGAGAGGGGGGAAATCGACTACAAAACAACTGAGAGAGAGCACGGTGGAAACTATAAACCTTAAGTCTCATCTTTCTCAAGACCTGTGGAGGCAGCGGTGGATGACTTTTCATTGTAGTGGTGAGTGTCCTAAGCTACTTGCCAAATCTCAAATTAAAAGAGATGCTACGTAACAAAACCCAAATTAATGGAAATGGATTGCAAATATCAGATTTTTATAAAGCATAATATTTTCATAGAATCAAACTTTATTGCTTGGTACGACAACATTACCTCCAAGGTGCCTCCAATAGGTCAAACTCTGATGGAAAGCCCTAAAAATTCCAGTGTATGTGTCTAAGGAAAAAAAGATGAGTAAAATAAAAAGTAATTTAAATGCATAACAGGATAGAGAATTAACTAACCACAATTCCAACTACCCTTAGATTGGAAGAAAACTTCATCACGGTTAACACAAGAAGGATGATAACCTTTAGGGCAATTCCTGCAGGAAAAAAACTCTCAATTCAGTTAATTCAAAACCTGTAAACACAAACGAATCATCAATTACCACACTCATCGCCTATCACAAAGAAGATGTCCACCATCAAAACAAATGAAGCAAACATCCTCTTCCATTGTTTTCCTAAGGCTAGATTTTCAGACTAATTGTCTATTAGTAAAATAAAATAATTTTTGACAACATAAAGTGGAGAAAACCTGTGCAGTATTAACCAACTTCAACGATATGTTGTAAATAATTTGATAGACAAATAAATAGAGTCTAAGCAAATCATTTGAAAAAGGAAAACGTATTTGTTTGGGATAAGTCAAAGTAAAAGTATTGCATTTTTAAGGAGAATGCTCGTGACAGAAGATTAGTAAAGAATTGAATAGACAAATAAATAGAGTCTAACTATCATTATTTCGCACAAATTAACAATTTGAATATTGAAAATTTACCTGTACAAAAGTGGAAGCTTTCGATATGAGATAGTTACACTAAGAGGGTATGTCATATTGAACTTTTCTAATGGGGTACGTAAAGTAATTATCGACGAAATCGACTCTCTCCTTTATGGATGGTATCTGAGAAACAAAAATACAAAAATCGAATCAAGGAAAGCAAAAACTGAAAACAAAAAAGGGAAAATTCCTACCTATTCAAACAATCCATCTTCGTCGTCGAAGTGAGAAATACAGATGGAACATTTTTTGCTTACCGATTCAACATAAATATGATCGGACAAGCTAACTTATATAAAAAACCCATCCATACTAACAAATAAAATATAAAACTTGAATAATATGATTAGAGGAATAAAAGGCAAGAATACCTTTAGACAACCTCCATCCATTATCACTAATCTGATAACTTTTGACTTTTTTAACTCTGGCAAAAGTTCTTTAATGTAATAATCAGGAGAAGCTGATTTCTTGGGCTTAAAAGTAGGAAATTCTTTTCTTTTTCTTGCCCCCTTCAGCTTCTGAGGCAGATTTTCCACAATGATTACATCATTTTTAAGAGAAGTTATGAAGTGTTCTTCGTTGTACAGATATGAAAAGCTCTTAAACTCAGTACTGCAGAGAATTATAAAAAAATTAAGATAAGTCACAAGTTAGAAATATAAAAAATAAATGGAAAGAGTTACTTACATGTATAATACCTTGAAATTCCGAATCCGTAACTTGCCAAATCCATAATTTAAGAAATACATGAACACCTTTATCTGATAACATGAAATAGCACAGCCCTGGTTTGAATAAAAGTCGATGTTTCCATCTGACCTAATATCATCATAAGAGAAGATCAATTATAAAATTAAAGCTGTGCCATTGCCTCAAAATTTGCACTGGAGATGTTGACCGAGTCCAGATTGATGATAGCACAAGGCTCAGTTGATGGCAACTTAGTCTCAATCAACTCGAGATCTATAGAATTCAAATAAAAAAAGTAAATAGTAGTTTAATTTAAAAAAGATTTGTTGATAAAATGGGTTATACTGCAAATTTTCATTCCATTCCATGATGGAAAGACAAAAAAGAATCCTAGATAAGGAATGAAATTTGAGACAATTCCATTCCATCATGTAAAAGTAAAAAAGCAGCTGCTTTTCATTTCAATGGAATGAACAATTCCATTTCCATCACACCAAACAATAACAAAGAAACAGAAGGTAAAGTAAGAATATGAATTCATATTGTTTTTCCATTAGGCAAAGAATGGCTGATAATGATTCCATTGCATTATTTTCTTCCTCTCATGTCTCTTCATTTATGGATTCAGACTTGTTGACTTTCTGGTCTGATGAAGGTTGACTTACAGCTGGCATAATCACGTTGGATAATACACGATGTGCAAGAACTCATGTTTCATGATCTGGATGTGACATTGCTAAGATCAAGTGGTGAAAGAGAGCCAATTAAAAACACAAAATAATGAAAAAAATTGGTTTTTCACCATATAGGCATATCTAAAGATGAAGCTTCCTGTGGACCCTTATCTTCCTGGACACAAAGTAAATATAATCCTAGTGAAATACCTTTTTTAGAAAACAAAAAATTTATTAATATAGATGAAAATATACAATTAACTCATCTAATTAATAATAATTATCTACCTTGAAGTTTTAAATTAAATCTTATTAGGATTAACGACACCAAATACAAGACCATATGCAGGGATGATGAGCCAGTCAGCACCTTTGAGCTCCAAAACCTGAAACCATAACCAAAAGATCGTTGAATGTGTACAAAGATTCAAACACATTCCCACATACTAAATCAAACAAACTTCAACATCAACAAATTACATTTTGTCATTTCCTACTTACTTATCACCATCTTCAACACCTAAACCATACAAAACACCTGCATATTTCTCCGTGTTTCCATTAAAATAACTTTCTTTCAACTTCATAAAGGCATGAGAAGTAAGCAAACTATCAGATCCAGCTTGATGACAAACTCCAATTCTTTCAATTTCCAAAATCCCTGTAAGCTTATTCAATCCACCATGAAGCGAGTTGCAAAACCTCATCAAATGTTTGATATCACAAATAATCGGGAAATAAATCTTGATTAAATCAAAGAACCCAGTTTGAGATTTAGGCAACTCTTTACGGGTCAAAAGTTTAAGCAAGTATCCAAAATCATACCCACTATGGAAAGTTACCCACCAGATATCATCATTCAAAAGGACACCTGAAGACATTAAGAGCTCTCCAAATCGATTTGCGTCAATACCCATTTCGCTGTTCTTCTTAAAATCAATCCCGCACTGTTTTAGCATCTAGATTGAATCATTTGCAAAGATGTCTTCATTGACATTGAACTCGCGGAAATTAAACTGCCAAATGCAAGGCTTATCGGTGCCGCAAGTGGGTAAATTCCCGTTTTCGTCAGAGAAAGTGACACCCAACTGAATCAACTTTAGCATATCGACATTATCCTTCAAAGTTACATAGTTATAATCGTTAATATTCTTAACTTGCGCCAATGGGTGAAGAACAAGACCTGGGAACTCGGTATCCATTGCGATATAACAGTAAGAGTCGACAATTTCTGGAATCAAAGCAAACTCTTCTTCCAGGTTGTCGTATGGTGAAGAACAGAAGAGGCGTGGTGGAGATGCTTTGTCGCACAAAAGGTCCTCTAGGGCTCAGAAAGCTCAACTTTTTCAAATTACAGAAGCAAAACAAACCCTAATTTTTCCACAAGGCAGCTTCGAGTGGGAGGGAAGATGGAATTGGAGGTGGTGGAGAAGGCGTACGAAAGCTATTGCAGACGAAGGCACCGCTGCTGCGCGGCTTCTTCTCCTTCCTCGGCTGCTCAGAACCGGTGGCTGAACCCCCTTCTCCCTCCTGGTCGCAGTCCCGCACGACTGTGTGTATCGATCTCGTCTCTCCCGACTCTCCTTATTCTTTCCCCCCTTTTGAGGTCTAAAGGTCAAGCGGTGGAGGTGTGGGGATGATTCTGGAACATAAATAAAAAAAGCCGCGTTACAAAAAAACGTAACATCAGATACAAAAAATTACGCTATTTAATAAATAGATAAATTACTGTTATTTGAAGCCCGTAATTTTAAATCATAATATTTATGCGCTAATTATATGATTAACCGTTCGATATTTTTAAGATTGTTTGTAAAATAAACATTATCGCCTTAGTATTTGTAAATACGGCTCATGAAAATAACTAATGTGGTACCATCACATCAATTGTCATACAACTATAAATCATACTCCCTCCGTCCCAAAATAATAATCCACAGACAAAAAACACACAGATTAAGAAAACATTAAATGCATCTTACTTTTTCCCACAAAATGACTGTTTTACCCTTTCTTTGCATTTAATGCCGGTACTAGATGTGTTGGCTGTTACAATTAAAGTTAGGCGTATTTTGGTAAAGATGTCATTTATATTTAGAAGTGGACTAACATTTTGGGACAAACTAAAAATGAAACATGGACTATCATTTTAGGACGAGGGGAGTATTATTTTAGGTTCTTACTATTTATAGCTCTTAATTACTTAATTACAAACATTATCTTCTTGATAATTAATAAGTTGGTAAATCAGATTTTCTGATTTTTTGAAACTATAAAACTCGTCTTCCAATACAGAGGAAATGAAATTTCAAACTACACTTGATCATAAAAGGGTAAAGATCTTTTTCACTAATAAAGCAAGGAGCGTATAGCTCAATTTATACAAAGGAGAATAGCAGAAATTTCATAAAAGACTTGGACTTTAATTTTTGGGTATTACCTCCCGGTAAGCTCAAGTGCGGGTCGGACTTGAAGCTTGGAACGAATATGAGCGACACGAGCTTTCCCTAGTGGCTTAGTAAAGATATCTGCAAGCTGATCCGGGGAAGAAACATGGCTGACTTTTAGAAGACCATCTTCAACTTGTTCACGAACAAAGTGAAAATCCAAGGCTATATGTTTTTCCTGAGTGCTGATGACCGGGTTTTTGGTTAAGAAGATAGCGCCTGCATTGTTGCACAATAATATGGGAGGATGGTTGATGGGAGCACGCAAATCAGAAATGAGTTGTTTAAGCCACAAGCCAAATAATAAAGTAAAGAGATTGGAAAATCTTGGAATTGGAGGGTTTTATATCAGTAATGCAACAAAAATATGAATTATTTCTTTATGAAAACTTTTAAACATCTGATTCAGGATCATTACTTGTGGGAATAACGTAAGAATCAAATCGATACGACCGAAAACCTATTTAGGGTGAAAGTGGGAACAAATTACCATATTGTATGTGGGTTCAGTTTAGTTTTGGGTGGGAAATGTTTTGGTTTTAATATTTGGTTCGTAATTCTCTTACCTATATTTTAGTGACGTTGGCGTCACTTAGTTCTTTCCAACTTTTCTCAAATGACAAAACATGGCATTTCTTATATTCCACAAGTACCGATAAGCTCAACTTACGTGTACTTTGTATTCAAGGTGAGAACTTCATTAAAATCATACTTAAGTTTAGGTTGAACATTGCATAACATTCTAACCTTGTACATCACATACATTAGAACATTAAGGTCTAGTCGTATTGGGTTTCTCTTTGATGCAAAGATTCGTAATTCCACTTTTCAATTATCCTCATATTTTAATTCTTTAATAGATAATTAGGATTTCATCTATTTAGCTTTATCACATATGGATAAGTATTTTATGCATTATCCATGACTCCTCAATAGTCTTTTCTTTCAAATTTATAGTGATTTTTCACAACTAAAAGATTTCTACATTCTTTATCATTTATTAAATGACTTACAGATATCTAGTTGAAACATTACAAAAGCGAGGGTCTTTATCAACAAATGTCAACTTTGGTCAACCCAAGTCAATGGGTCAAACCTGAAACCCATCAGACCTATATGGTTCGTGTCGAATGCAAAGGAGAATCTATCAGCATTCATAATTGGTTCTGTGATCCACTGTTTTAATCTTCATTTTCAGATTAATATATTTTGTTTCATAATGCTTATAGGCCATAAAATAATTCAAATAGGTCTTAGAGGTTCATTAATGTTTATATGATCAATATTAATTTTGTCCCATTTTGTTCCATAATAGCAACCTGCTTTTAGTTTTGTCCCTAAACATGCATACACACATGTTTCTTTATACTATTCCTCTTCTAAAGAATAACATATTACATGGTAGAATCTTACTTTTAAAGCTTGACGTATTAGGAAGGTATTTAATTGTTAGCATTGTCTTTTCTCATCATTTTTATTAGTTATGCGTACTTTTATATGTTTTATATTAATCACTGAAAATCTTAGCCATTACAGGAACATACTTTGCATTTTTATCTGTTAAGGAAACATGTTATTAGTTTAATAATTGTGTTAGGAAAATATATATCGGAAATGCCAATCGAACAGGAAAACGAAAAAAAATGCTGAGGCCTGTGTTTGACACAGTTTCCTTAAAACAAATTCGCCCGGTATGGGTGTTTGTTTCCCAGGATACAACAGCGGGAAGCAATTCTTCTAGATTGCCCGAACCGTTACTAGACCCGGATTATACCTTGGTTGTAAGACAAAAACGAAGTGCACACAGAAGTTGAGAAGAAGTGAGAATCATTTCATCAGTGTATTCCATCAGTTGCTCGAGTGCTGTTTATATAGCACAAAAACGTAACTGACGAATTATACACAAATCGTAACTGACGAATTTAATTATGTTTATAAATCATTTTTAATTGCATTAAATTTTCAGTTACGAACGTTATGAAAAGGGAAAATATTTGCAAAAAGGTCCTTGATGCATTCGTACCTGCAGGACGCACGCTCGCACACAAGTTCATTGAACCTAACCCAATCTGGTTTGCATTTACACCCCCCACCCCCTGCACGCGCAATAGAGAGCCTTTGTGCTTTAAGTCTTACAAAGCATGAAAGCTTTTTGACTTATAAACTCACTTCCTTTTCATTCCCCCACCAATATGGGATGAGTTAAAACCCATTAACTCATTTTCCAACTTCTTCCAACTTCCTCACTTTGGGATACAATTTCTCATTCATCTTAAATTCGTTTTAGACGTGTGAACAATCAAAACGAAGGTAACACGGAGGAGAACACAAACATATAACAATTTATTTATATTAATTTGTTTTATGGAACTATATTTTGTGTTCAAAAATGGGAAAAACCCATTTTACGAAATTAATTAAAATTAATTTTCCAACAAATTGTACAACTGTTATACTCTTCGCTTTCTTTGTACCATTTGGGTTCGGAAGTCATAAGCTCAGCTACTTTATATTTATATTTTCTTATTCTTATCGTCAGTTCCTTATCATCACTTTATTAAAAATATATATTATTGTTCATAATACTTGTTATTTGAAATCCCATGGTTGTGTTCGGGTAACAAACCATGTTACCTTTTACATTCGGCTATATTAATTATCTTTCTTTTTTTACTTGACTTAATTTAATTAGATAATAATTATATCCAACATACCTTACTTCAGTCATTGTGGAAGCACAAATCATATCTTTATTCTATTTACAAAACTCATTTATGTTAATCAAATAGCTCGTATTAACACAAACATAGGAGATTCTAGTGAATAATTATATTCGACACATTTCAGGTTTCCTAAACTAGGTGCTACATACTTACTATATTTTCAGTCATACATCATCTTATTTCAATGAGAGTAATCTATGATAAAAATTAGGGGGAGATGAACCGCCAAAGCGAGTATCGATGGACGGAAGTTCGCCGGAAGAAATCAATCAGGAAATCTAATAATGGGGAGATCACTACGTTTTTTGTATCAAAACTACCGACAGTAGTCAACAGGGAGAAGATCAGAACCAAGTTTGCAAGATATGGAAGAGTTACAAATGTGTATTTGGCGAATAAAAAAGACAGCGGTGGGAATAACTTTGCTTTCATAATGTTCTCGAATGTCAGGAATGCAAAAGAACTGGAAAAGTATCTTAATGGGATATCATTTCTTGGTACCCTTTCTAGCAGTTAACATAGCTAGATACCAACGGAATATTATGCAGGGTCAGCAGGAAACCAGGAAACATCCGGAGCAAAATCCTAATAGAGCAGCGTAATCTATTCCGGTGGCCTTCAAAGATCAGCGTTCATTCGTAGAGGTGGCGACCGGAGTTAAAAGTCAACAACATGAGCCCCCCATTAACTTAAAAACAGATAAAACACTGAGGCATTGGGCAGAAAGCTCTGTTCTAATTGGTGAAGCACGAAGTTTAGACCACTTAAGCACGTTCCATGAGTACCTGAAGACGGGTATGAAGACTAAATATCTTGGTGGTCTCATACTTGGGTTGAAATTTGGATTATCAAGATATGCAAGGGATTTTCTAATGGATGAAGCAAGCTGGAAGGAGTGGTTTAATTGGTTAAAACCCGGTGATCGGAAGGCAATCCAATATGAGAGGGTGGCGTGGTTGAAAATTGTGGGACTGCCATTTCCCCTCTGGGATGAAACCAACTTCTCTCGTATTGCTAGCAAGTATGGGAAAGTAATCAACCCATTCGATTTCATTCGATGTAGATCAGACCGGTCCATGGGAAAAGTTGGAGTTCTCACATCTAGTAGGCGGTGGATAAACGAAGAGATTACAGTGACAGCCAATGGTGAAGTCTTCTGTATTGGCATTGTGGAGTACACCGACGATTGGTCTCCGTTCAAACCATGCCCGTTTGATAAAACAATTCAGTCAGATGATGAAGAGGGAGATGGAGACAGTGAAGACAGCGATGGAATTTTCGACACCTGGATGCAATGTAATGAAGAAGAACCAGAGAAGGAGAATTCAGACCGGTAGCAAATGACCACATAGTAACAGAGAAAGTGAACACATGTGATGGGGTGGGCGAAGGTCACAATCAGCAGGTTAATCCTGACGGGATAAATCACCCGCAGGTGACCGGAGCAGCAGGAACGACGGGGAAGGGAACTCCATGTCTAGTGGAAGAAAACGAACATATTGTCGTTGGGGAAGACGAACAGTCACCTAATAGACAGGATATCACTAATGTAAATAATAATTGGAATCCAAAGTTCGAGAACGTGCCTGTTGACATGCAAGCGGACCCGGGTAAAAAAGAAACGAATATCGGGTTGGAGGTTAATTTGGTTTCACTTGGTTGTTTTGGGCCTTTCCCTTCAATAGCCCATCAAGATACGATGAGTGGCGGGCCTAATAATAAGGGGCCTAACAATAGAAGATCCAAAAGGAGACGAGTTGACAGCGGGGGCGGAGCTGCTCTCCAATTCCCAACACCGGTCATCCCACTGATTCTCGATTAGGATCTATTCCAATTGACTTAAACTCAAATCCTCGGTCTAACAGGTCCGCTTCAGAGGATTCTTTGATTCAAGAAACGAAAGAGGCAGAAGAGGATGAATTGGAAGCTACCGTCAAAATCGGTGTGGAGTTGGGTTTTCTGATTGACAAAGATGACTTGTCGATCATATGCGACGAGGCTATGGGCGGTGATAAAATAGTCAATCAATGAATTGCATGTCACTCAATATAAGGGGAATGGACGAAGAAAGTAAAATTAGCTGGGTAAGAAGGTTGAAGCTAGCTCACAAAATCAATTTCTTTGGAATACAAGAAACATGGATGTCTGATTATTCTAAAATAAACACTCGAGGATGCTGGGACTCGGTTGATTTTGAAGACGAACGTGTCAATGAAGTTGGGAAATCAGGTAGACTTGTTTGCATATGGAACAAGCACCTATTCTGGAAAACTAATGTGGTCAAAGATCGATATTTTCTAGCTGTGGTGGGTGAATGGCAAGGAATCACAGGAAATTTGATTTTTGTTAGCATTTATGGACCTCAATGATCGTGGTGAACAATCTCAGTTATGGTAAAAGATCCTCCACCTCAAGTCTTCGATCCATGGTATGTGGGTACTCTTTGGTGATTTTAATGCTGTAAGACGCTCGGATGAAAGATTGAACTCGATATTCTGCCCTAGAAGTGCCACTCAATTTAACAGCTTTATACAAAGGGCGGGGTTACACGATTTTAATATGGGGGGTCATACATTTACGTATTTTTGTCATGATGGGGCAAAACTAAGCAAACTCAATCGGTTCCTAGTTTGCTCTAACTTCCTAAATAGGTTCACGAATGCTAAAGTTACTGCACTTCCACGTGAGCTCTCTGATCATTGTCCAGTTTCTCTAATTACTCACGTGGCGGATTATGCCCATCTTCCTTTCAAAAATTTCAATTCTTGGTTGCACAAGGATGGTATGTCAGATTTGGTCAAAGCTGCCTTGGCAGAATTTAGGGGTTATGGCACCACCGATGCCTTTCTTGTTGCGAAGTTACGATTCCTAAAAAAGAAATTAAGATAGTGGTGCAACAATTCTAGGCAGGCGCAGGAATTAGAAACCGTGAAGGTATGATCAATTATTGAGACTCTTGATCACAAATCGGAAATCTCGAGTTTATCAAATGACGAAAGAATGGAAAAGGGTCATGCTCTTCAGAGGCTGTTGGAAATTCAAAGATTGAAAGCTCTTGATTTGAAACAAAAGCACACATTAGATGGGTCATTGATGGGGACAAGAACTCACGCTTCTTTCATGGGGTCATCTCTAATAAAGACCGTAGGCACAGAATACACGGTTTGTCAATCTGGGGCATATGGAATGAGGATGTAAATGAAGTCAAAAATGAAATTTTCTGTTTTTATAAAGAAAAATTTCGTGAGCCTTGAATATCCCACCTAAAATTTATCAACTCAGCTTTTCGCTCAATTAACGTTGAGCAGGCTGAATTTCTCGAGGCTCCGATTTCGATTGATGAGGTGAAAAATGCAATATGGGATTGTGGCAATGAAAAACCCCCGGGTCCGGACGACGTTATGTTTAAATTTATCAAAACCTTTTGGGATGATTTAAAAGGAGATATTATGAAGTTTGTTCTGTTTTTTGAAGAATTCAGTGTTGGATTAGGTGTCTAAACATGACTATAATTTAGGAATATACTTGAATTGATAGCAGCACAGTCCTTTTGGGTTGCCCTCAAAACCTAGCAGAGGACAAGATGACTTAAGGAGAGAGATAAATATGATTTATTAATATATTATGGGAATAATATATTAATTAGAAATCATAATATTTAATTAATAATTAATCAAAAATTAATTGAGAATTAATTAGATTAATTAAAAGTGTAGGGACTGAATTATAATTGTTCAATAGTTGAGCAACAGACAATTAGGGTTGGCTTGGTGGGTTGGACGAAATCAAGGCCTAAGGCCTTTAGGTTTTCGAAATCCATATAAGGAATTGGCATTGTTTATGGCAGTCATAAGTAGATTCAGTTATATGATAAAAGCCTTATCATATAAGGATCTTAAATAAGGCAGTTATACTACTTATTACTTATCACCTTGAGAAATTTATAGACCTCCTCCACCCCTCATAATCCACAAAATTCTAAGGGTTTCTACCCTTCTCTCTCTTGTTTCTTGCTTGCTTGGTTCTGGGTGTGAGCCATTAGAGGCACGACACTTGTGGTGCTTGCTTCCAAAGCATTAAAGGTATGATATTCTAAACTGGTTTAGAATACAATTTAAATTATATAACTTATATTCTTAGTTATAGATTCAATTGAGAAAGCATATATCCTTATTAGGGTGCATGTGAACTTAAGATTTTAAGCTCATTGTTTGTATAAAACTCATTAGTGGTATCGGAGCATAGATCTGTTTTCTGTTGAATAACTGTAATAAAAGAATTGTTATTAGGGTTTATAAAATTTAATACCCTTGTCCTCAAGGTGTCGACTTCTTGCTAGGGTTTTAGAAACCCTAGCCTCTACCCAGTAGTTTTCGAAAATTAGAAGGCTCCTCTAGGGTTTTCTATTTTTGGTAAATATGATTATTTAATAAATGGAAATCCTTGGTCTTATTTTTGATAACTTAGTAGGCAAGTAATAGGATTAAATAAAATTGTTTAACTTGTTAATCCTTGTGTGATTTAATTAATTTAATTAATTGGTAATTAAAAGACAAACATTAAATCACTTCAGGTTTAATTTAAATTTTAATTAAAATTGTTTCGAAAATTTAAAAGATGAACCTAAATATTTTAAAATGTTTAAAATACACCTTATATGTATTATTATTAAAAGTTAATACCTATATGTATAAGATTAAGTTAGTCAAATCGCTAGTATGCCTCATTCACGAAACTGGTCTATAAAGGGGGTATAAGGAAACTGTCTATAAAATGGCAGTTGAATGGGTGTCCACTCTCACCCACTGCTTCCTTGATCAGTTGAGTGTCGTTAGCAGAACAGATTTGATAGGATGAACCTAATCTCATTAAAAGTATAATGGTATTAGACAAAAGTACTAGAAACCTAAAACCCAATCTAGTTACTTTAGGAAAATGTGAATAGTATGCTAACCCATGAAGTCACACATTACACTTTATGAATCGTTAGTGGAGCTTGTGTAGTTAATCGGCACGCTAATAAGGATTCATAAAGAGTGGTAATGGGTATCTCATAAATTATCATTGTTGATTGAGCTCGTGTGGTTAACCGACACATCAATATGAGATGAAAAATGACATTGAGGTTACCAAGTGATTTCCATGGTTATTCACATCTTGTTTGTGATCCTCGGCATCCCAGTCACAAATAGAAGAGCATAATCCGAGATTAAACATGCAATTGACCTCGGTCAATGAATCTCATAGATCTAGGAATTTCATAATTGATCAATGTATATCTACCTTAATGACAATTATGTTGTGATTACGGCATCCCTCTTCACACCATAGTTGGGGAATTTTGGGTCCTAGCCTTATTAAATAATAATTGGGTAATTATTTAAAAGGATTAAATTAAATTAGTAAATTGTGATTTTATAGATGTCTGAAGCCAGTGTCAACTCTCCTACTCCTCCTCCAACACCCATTTCTGATAGCTTCAGAATGTATCTATTGAATATGAAAACGCTGACTGGCCTTACCTATGTAGAATGGCTTCGCAAATGGAGAATGGTTCTCAGTTTTGCTGGCAAGCCATATCTGATTGAGTATACACTCCCCGTTCCACCGAAGCGTGGCATCACATAACTTCCTTGTGATGAGCATGGCTTCTTGATTGATGAATCCGAAGAAGTTCGTAGTTTCATGCTAATTGACCATTAACCCCAACATCCGTAGGGATTCCGAATTCCTGGGGTCATAGGAGTTAGCATGACTGGCTAAAAGAAAGGTTCCGAGAACCGGTTGAGAAAGGAATGAACTGGGTTCTTCAAAGAGCTTGAAGTGTGCAAGCTTGAAGAAGTAGCGTCGGTCTGCATGTTCTCATGTTTGAGAGATACATAGGCGAACTGCATAAACTTGGTCACCCTATTCATCGGGAGTTGAGCATTAACTCGACTCGCTGACTAGCCAGTACGATCTGTACATCCAAATGTACATGAAAGGGAACCAGGAAAAAACTATCATGGAAATGCATTTGATATTGACTCTGTACGAGTCGTTCATAGAGATGCATAGTTCCACTTAGCCGGCTACTTCAGGATTGAGTCCAGAGATGAGACACATCAAGAAATGATTCAGATCGTCTGTACTGGTTCTTAGATGTCTCTTACTGGGAATCTACATGGTAGGATACAGTCACAGAAAGATTGGAAGATGCTCCAAAGCCAAATCGTTTGGCAACTCAGATATATCTAAGACTCAAAACTCTTGATCCTTAATACAGGATGTGATTGTCACATTTGCTTTGTATGCAAGGACTCGGTAGGATGCAGGACAGGAGCACATTCGGATTGGATCACGAGCTCGTTTTCATGTTTAGTTAGATATTTGATTTTGTTATTAGCTTGTAGATGCGTATGACATTGTTATCATATAGTACATTGTTCGAGGATATTTTGATTTAATAAAATGTCGATTTTCTTTAAATTATCCTTGAAATGTCGTATGAATGTGTTAATTGCATTAATAACTTGAATGTTGATACATCCAAAGTGTGTTGGATTTATGAATTGTGTTATATGATTGTTAAAATTAGAGTTTAATAAGAATCGTTTGAAACAAAGGTCCAAGTGGACAGGACTTTGGGATCATTTGACTTAGAGTCACATGATGAAGTGGGTTCTTGATAAAATTGGTTGTTGTAAGAAATATATCACCCAAAGATCCAATGTATATGATTTTGGAATCGGTTAACGTAGAGTCAAACAAAAAATACATATCTTGAACATATTAACAAAGTTATAGATTTACATGGAGATGTAAAAGACATTAAGATTATGAGCAACTGTCACATTAGTGAATTGCTCGAATATATAAAACACAATTAGTTATACGTCATAATATTTGTCAAATAGTATGACAAATATGACATCACTTATCAGAATAAGTGATTGGTTGAAACCTTGAACTGTTCAAGGACTTCAAAGGAAGTATAAAGATCAACAAAGTCTGAGTGAAAAATAAACTGAGAAAAGGTTTCACAGTTCTTTCTCTTCCAAGAACATTAAATGGTTATAATGTGTCTTAGGGAAGAAAATCGAGCATTGGTCGAAATAGTTCGATCCCCGATGTATTAGATACACTTCCAATTAGTTTTAGATAAATTTGATATTCAACCAGTCAGACCGTAAAACCATATTCCAACCACACCTTAAATTAAGTAGGTTCACACCGTCTGAAGTGTAAAGCTGGGTTCGCCCCACTTGTACATGGAGGGTACATGGTCATGTAGCGTTCGTCCGAACCTCATGACAAGCTTGAGCCCATTCAGCAGTTTCGGTTCATTGGTCATCCTGGAAGTGCCTTTGAATGAAGAGCCCTTTTAGAAAGGACTCACATTCTAAGGAAACAGTGGGAGCAAGAGTAATCCTAAAGGGGTTCAAGGATCAGCCAAATGAAAGGACCTATAGTCATCACTAGGGCTTGACCAAGAATCAGATTCCTGTTATACCTGACATACTTTTCTCTTCGCAAACCAGTAGTATTAGTCACCATCATAAAGTGTTATGATCTGGGTGACATACCGCTTAGTGGTAAAACACTAAGATTGGTACGGATAAGCAATCCTACTACTTGGAAGCATTGGTGAGCCCGGTTGCTACCAAATAAGAGAACCTAAGGGCGAGACCAAATCTATGTGATAATTTGACTGATGTTACACCTGGCCTAAGAACCAATGGGAGTAATTGAATCATCAAAAGAAGACAACATAGACAGAATTGTACCTACATTCTGAGCAAGAATGAGTCGAGTGAAGCAAAACTCAGAGTCCTATGATTGATTTTGAGAGAAAGACTCTCAACAGAACTGAAACAAATCTGAAAGGATATTGGTTATTGTAAATGCACTTTGTGAGTCATTAGTGGAGCATGTGTGGTTTACCGGCACACTAATAGGGACTCATCAAGAGCATGCAAATACAGAGGTACAAAGCCCTGAGATTCATCTCACAGGCACCTCGCAAGAGATGATATTTGGATTCTCAAAATTTGCCAAATATTTAGATTTTATGAATAGCCTAAAAGGAGTCCTCTGATCATGTCAAAAAGGTTGGATTTTATGATAGTCTAAAAGAGTCCTATAACTGTGTCAAAGCCAGTAGGAGTGTCGTTGTAATCTGTCTATCAATGTATGTCAGTTACATACCATTTATAGGAAACATCTCTTATCATTACAAAGTATAATAACTTGGCATTAAGAGATGATTCGTTATGAAAAGTCTAGAACAGATACAACATACTCAGGTGGCCACAAGCATCTATTAGATAGATGACATCATAAATTTAGACCATGCCATTGTAAGTATGATCTTGATAAGATTCAAAATGCATGACTTCGGTAAAAGAGTTTCTTGTCATTACAAATTGTAATGAACTGGTATGATCTAAATGAGATACAAAATATTCACGTAGTTACAAACATCTATCAGATAGATGAAATCGTTAGTATAGACCTAGCCATTATGAGTATGATCTTGATAAGATTCAAGATGCATGGGAAAGAGTCTCCAGAAGTCATGACACAAGAATTATATATAATCCTCAAATTCTGAAAAGGTTCAGAATAGAATAGATCTGATCCCATGAGCTTCCACAAATTGGATCAATCATAAGTGTCATGGACTTATCTTGGTGACTTAATGCTTAGAGCATGGTAAGTTGGATTCAGGATACAACCTGGGTGAATATACTGGATAGATTATTTGAATACACGTGAGAAATCATTAAGAAATGATTGGGGTGATTGTAATAATAACTTGAAAGGAGTTTCAAATATAAAATTATTTACATCAGTATGTGGTGCTAAGGGACTTCATGGTTAAAGAGTTTCATTGGTGCATTGATTGAGTGCCTATGGTTCACCGACACATCATAACACCTTGAAATTGTCTTAGGATGCAATCATCTTGACTAAAGATCCCGAGAACCATGATAAGTCACAGTACACACCACCATTTCCAGAATGGAATTAGGAGAGAGAAAGACAAGATGATAAATTGAGATATCATCAAAAAAGTGTCTGATTGGATTATCTACAATAAAGTGTATCAATGTAAGACATTTTGGATACATAGAAAGAGTAAGGTCATATAGACATATAAATCTTAACTGAAAGTTTAATAGATACCAAGAAACAAATATAGCAGTATTATAATCTGACTTGGTAGAGACTTGGTAATTAACAGGAGTAGCTTCCAATCAGATCTTTATGTTTCGCTTTTGCATGTTTTACTTCCCGAATAATATGATTATTCGAAAAGTCCATAGTCGCTCATACTTTTGAAGTAAGTAGTGAATTAAGACTGTCATGAATTGAATTGCAGGATTGTCAAAGTAGTTAGACATAGCAATGTTATTGCTACAATGTTCATGAGTAATTAGAAATAGAGATTTGAGTATTGGACCAACCCACGCCCAGAGAATTACTTCATGGATTATATCATGAGTAATTCTGAGACGATAACATCTTTTGGTCTTGAAACGGAGACATATGAGTTGAAATTTACAAGTCGGTTGCCCATTGATAATGCGTAAATGCATTGGTAACTCGATGTTATAAAACGTCTTGTTGTGCGTGATTTGATGAGTAAAAGACACAAGCATACGAGTCGAAGTTTATTCGTTCCTTTTGCCCTAACTGGGAAAAGCGATATATGTGGGCCCCTCGATGATTTGGTGAATGACTTACAAGTGCTAGGCCTAGCCAGGACTGAATTAATGTGTTCAATTAGAAGTCCTATATCATCACAAATCAGAAATTGGGAAACATAGTATCAGACTGAGATTGATTCTAATCCATGTCTCTAGTCCGAATGATATCTTATAGAATGGAGGATCATATGATCACTTATCTTAGGACACAGAACTGACTTGTTCAGAGTTCGGCAGCGTGCTTCTGGAAGCTACAATTTGTTGGTCAATTTAGAAGCTATATTGAATTATAGTCATAGACTTATCCAAGTGAGAGACAGTTGGATTAGGTGTCTAAGCCATGACTATAATTTAGGAATATACTTGAATTGATAGCAGCACAGTCCTTTTGGGTTGCCCTCAAAACTTAGCAGAGGACAAGATGACTTAAGGAGAGAGAAATATGATTTATTAATATCTTAGGACACAGAACTGACTTGTTCAGAGTTCGGCAGCGTGCTTTTGGAAGCTACAATTTGTTGGTCAATTTAGAAGCTATATTAAATTATAGTCATAGACTTATCTTAGTGGGAGACAGTTGGATTAGGTGTCTAAGCCATGACTATAATTTAGGAATATACTTGAATTGATAGCAGCACAGTCCTTTTGGGTTGCCCTCAAAACTTAGTAGAGGACAAGATGACTTAAGGGGAGAGAGAAATATGATTTATTAATATATTATGAGAATAATATATTAATTAGAAATCATAATATTTAATTAATAATTAATCAGAAATTAATTGAGAATTAATTTTGGGATTAATTGGATTAATTAAAAGTACAGGGGCTGAATTGTAATTATTCAATAGTTGAGCAATAGACAATTAGGGTTGGCTTGGTGGGTTGGACGAAATCAAGGCCTAAGGCCTTTAGGGTTTCGAAATCCACATAAGGAATTGGCATTGTTTATGGCAGTGATAAGTAGATTCGGTTATATGATAAAAGCCTTATCATATAAGAATCTTATATAAGGCAGTTATACTCTTTATTACTTATCACCTTGACACTATAAATAAAGACCTCCTCCGCCCCTCATAAGCCACGAAATTCTAAGGGTTTCTACCCTTCTCTCTCTTGTTTCTTGCTTGCTTGGTTCTGGATGTGAGCCATTAGAGGCACGACACTTGTGGTGCTTGCTTCCTAAGCATTAAAGGTATGAAATTCTAAACTGTTTTAGAATATAGTTTTAATTATATCCCTTATGTTCTTAGTTATAGATTCAATTGAGAAAACATAGATCCTTATTAGGGTGCATGTGAACTTAAGATTTTAAGTTCATTGTTTGCATAAAACCCATCATTCAGTACCTTTGCAAAGGGGTGTAACTCCTCTTTTATTACATTGGTCCCAAAGGTAAAAGACCCGATTACATTAAGTGACTCGGTAAATTGGGGGTATCTTAACTCCGTGCTAACTCAAATGGGTTTGGGGAGAAGTGGTATTCGTGGATTACTGGATTAGTGGGTGCTTGCAAACATCTAAAGCTTCGGTTCTTGTCAATGGTGCTCCTACGGGTGAATTTGACATTTCAAGAGGGGTGAGGCAAGGTAATCCCCTTTCTCCGTTTCTATTTATAATTGTTGTGGAAGGGCTTAATATGGCTATTTCTACGGCTAGAAGCAAAGGTATTTTCAAAGGTATTGATATCCCGAATAACGGTCCCACCCTCTCTCATCTCTTCTATGTGATGACGCCTTCTTTGTTGGTGAGTGGTCCCAAAAGAACATAAAGAATCTTGATATGATTCTAAGATGTTTCCATGTCGTATCCGGTTTGAAAGTCAACTTCTCAAAATCTAAAGTCTATGGACCTTGTGTTTTGGAAAGAGATATTGAGCGGGGGGCGAATGCTCTTGGGTGCGAAGCGGGCTCCCTCCCGTTTAAGTATCTTGGGGTCCCCGTAGGTGCAAACATGAATATTAAGAAAAATTGGAAACCTATAATTGATCGTTTCAATTCAAAACTATCATGTTGGAAAGCCCGATCATTGTCTTTTGGGGGTAGAGTTACACTAATCAAAGCGGTGCTTGGAAGTTTGCCGAATTACTATATTTCATTATTTAAAGCCCCGGAAGGAATTATAGATCAACTTGAAGGTATAAGGCGGGGATTCCTTTAGGGTGGAAATATGGAATGTTGTAAATTTTCGTGGGTTGCGTGGGACAAGATTGTAACTTCTAAAGAAAACGGAGGCATAAGTTTCGGATCGTTAAAATAAATAAATGTCAGTTTACTTATCAAATGGTGGTGGCGATTACGCAAGGAACCAACAGCCCTTTGGAGTTGTACCATTACCGGTACAATCTCTGTCGAAATCCTCCGGACAAATTATCCAATAAGGCCATTCCAGGAGTTTAGAATAATGTCACAGGTTTAACTAAAGAATTACATAAGGCTGGCCTCAACTTCAATCAAATTTTCACACAAGAAGCGGGCTCGGGTAATTGGAAATGCAAAAATGCTTCTGATGGAAATTACACAGTTAAATCATTAAGGGATGAGTTCAACATGGGTTGTTCTCTAAACTTGGCCTGTGACAACTTTAAATGGGTGAAAGAAGTGCCATACAAAGTACAATGTTTCGTTTGGAGAGTTAAACGGGGCGGTATTCCAACTAAGGTGGGCCTAATTCGGAGAGGTATTAATATCCCATCATAGGTATGTGATTTATGCGGTGAATGATTGGAGAATCGGGAACATGTCTTTATTGGATGCAGGTTTGCAAAAAGAATTTGGGTGGACATTGGTAATTGTTGTGAAGCTCGGCTGGGAGAATTAAACACGGTAGAGGATATTTTCAATTTGATAAACAATCAGGATACATGTTCAAAAAAAGGAAAATCTGGACTTTTATTGTTCAAGGAACGCTATTGAATATATGGAAAGCCCGTAATGATAAGACTTTTCGGCAAACTCAACTCTCCATGTTGGACCAAATCAAGATGGATGTCTTTAATTGGATCAAGCACAGGGGAAAAACGTCTAGCTTGAGCTGGAATGGTTGGAATGTTACTCTGTTTATTTATATGGAGTTCACAACAATTGTTTTGATGATTTGGCGATTTTGGGCATGGGACCTCGCTGGCCTTATTTAGTGTCTGTACATATGTTTTTTCTTATTTTATATATTCCATTTGCCGTTTCCAAAAAAACGAGAGTAGTCTATGGTGGTTTGCAATTTTGGTCAGCTATGATAGTTATTATCGATATAGAATTCTTACTATCAGCAAAAAGAACTCTTCATGTTTAAAGATTCAAATTAATACACGTATACATTCCTATAAACATAACCTTATCTTAGCCAAGAGATTCTAATAATCTCATAGGTCTGTGTTAAACTCGATCTTAAGCATGAACAATAAAACAAGTAAAGTGTGAAAAGTATAAATGATAAAATATAAAACAACAATAAGTAATAAATGAACCATAGTTGATATTCTTATGATTCACGAAGGTGGAATTTAAATAGTTTAAAAGATGACATTTTGGATTACTTATATGGAATGGCTTTCTTGCTCCTCTAGTTCCTAATTTATCGTATAAAAGAAATAATGTAAAAGAAATAATATATTAAACTGTGAATTACTATATAAATTGAAGTATTAAGCTGTTGATGAGTGTATGGATGGATTCACTAGAGTTTGAAAATGACAATTTTGTCATTCCTTATAAAAAACCGGATTTTAGCTATTTAAATTGGATCTAGATATTTTTTAAAATGAAAGGCAAGGATTAGTTCCTTCGGTGTGTGTGTGTGTGTGTGTGTGTGTATATATATATATATATATATATATATATATATATATATATATATATATATATATATATATATATATCGTTATCTTTATCTTTACATCTTATAAAGGAAACTTACAATTTACTTAAAACTTAATGTACAAGAAGTAAAGCTATTTGTATGAATTTTAATGCATTATTGAACTTTAAGATATTAAGAGGTGCAAAATTTACAACATAATATATGTGGGAGACACAACTAATCAAGGTGATTTGTTTTTAAATTTTTTAATCATGATACTAGATATACACAACCATAAAATTCTTGATACTTTAATTATTGCTAATTATAATTTGTTACTTACAACCCGTAAGGCATTATTTAAGCATATCGTTGTGCCTTTTATTGAGAAAATCAAAATAATCTCCCAACAGATCCTCAGAAATGGTCTAGGCAGACAACACTAGAAATGTCAGTTGGCGTATCGCTATGTGAACCGCCGTGAGTTTTCTATCAAAAATTTCAAAATCTAAAGTTTAATCTTTGGTTATAAAATGGGCGAACATTTTGGGTAATTTTGTATGCTTAGTGTACTGTTAAGTTCTACAAATTGCATTTTACTTGCTTTATAATTGTATCATAGTACTTTGTTGTGAAAAACGAGAGTAGTCTATGGTGGTTTGCAATTTTGGTCAGCTATGATAGTTATTATCGATATAGAATTCTTACTATCAGCAAAAAGAACTCTTCATGTTTAAAGATTCAAATTAATACACGTATACATTCCTATAAACATAACCTTATAACCATCACCCTGATGGCCTAGTGGATAAGGCTTAGGACTCTTTCTCTTCCCCCATAAAGAGGTTCCAAGTTCTAATCCCACTCCCTCCCTTTCCCCATAGGGAGTGTTAGGTTTCAATCAGGGGATGGCCACTGGCCACCTCTCTACCCCCGTAGGTGATTGACCCGGACCACCCTGCTGCCAGGTGTGCGTGGGCCCGAGGTTGCTTCATCAGGGTCATCCAAAGGATGGGTCGGGTGGGGTCCTCGGTTACCAAAAAAAAAAAAAAAAAAAAAAAAAAAACCTTATCTTAGCCAAGAGATTCTAATAATCTCATAGGTCTGTGTTAAACTCGATCTTAAGCTTGAACAATAAAACAAGTAAAGTGTGAAAAGTATAAATGATAAAATATAAAACAACAATAAGTAATAAATGAACCATAGTTGACATTCTTATGATTCACGAAGGTGGAATTTAAATAGTTTAAAAGATGACATTTTGGATTACTTATATGGAATGGCTTTCTTGCTCCTCTAGTTCCTAATTTATCGTATAAAAGAAATAATTTAAAAGAAATAATATATTAAACTGTGAATTACTATATAAATTGATGTATTAAGCTGTTGATGAGTGTATGGATGGATTCACTAGAGTTTGAAAATGACAATTTTGTCATTCCTTATAAAAAAACCGGATTTTAGCTATTTAAATTAGATCTAGACATTTTTTAAAATGAAAGGCTAGGATTAGTTCCTTCGGGGTGTGTGTGTGTGTGTGTGTGTATATATATATATATATATATATATATATATATATATATATATATATATATATATATATTTATATATATATATATATATATATATATATATATATATATATATATATATATATATATATATATATATATATATATATATATCGTTATCGTTATCTTTACATCTTATAAAGGAAACTTACAATTTACTTAAAACTTAATGTACAAGAAGTAAAGCTATTTGTATGAATTTTAATGCATTATTGAACTTTAAGATATTAAGAGGTGCAAAATTTACAACATAATATATGTGGGAGACACAACTAATCAAGGTGATTTGTTTTTAAAATTTTTAATCATGATACTAGATATACACAACCATAAAATTCTTGATAGTTTAATTATTGCTAATTATAATTTGTTACTTACAACCCGTAAGGCATTATTTAAGCATATCGTTGTGCCTTTTATTGAGAAAATCGAAATAATCTCCCAACAGATCCTCTGAAATGGTCTAGGCAGACAACACTAGAAATGTCAGTTGGCGTATCGCTATGTGAACCGCCGTGAGTTTTCTATACAAAATTTCAAAATCTAAAGTTTAATCTTTGGTTATAAAATGGGCGAACATTTTGGGTAATTTTGTATGCTTAGTGTACTGTTAACTTCTACAAATTGCATTTTACTTGCTTTATAATTGTATCATAGTACTTTTTGTCAAGAGTTCTCCAATACATTCGACCTCTGCTACATCGGCTTCACCCGAAGTGCTAGCTTGTTTACCATTTGCTGCAGCCTTCTCTTTTTCTTTATTCTTCAACTTGAAACATTCTTCAAGCACATGTCCCTTCTTGTGACAATAGTTGCAAAACTTTCGTTTGCCTTTTGACTTGGATCTGGTTCTATTATAAGATTGAGAAGTTCTACTTCTCTCTGTTGTTCTTCCTTTGACATTCAAACCTTCGGCTTTAGCATCACTTGATCCACCACCAATAATATGATTTATCTTCTCTTTAGAATCCAAAGCTGTAAAGACTTCATCTAAAACAAGAGTGTCACGGCTGTAGATGATCGTATCACGAAAATGGCTATAGGATTCGGGCAACGATGACAACAAAAATAAAGCCAAGTCTTCATCTTCATACTGAACATCCATATTCTCCAAGTTATTTATTAACTCTTTGAATGTGGACAAATGTTCAGCTAATGAGCCTCCTTCAATCATCTTGAGATTGAACAACCGTTGCTTTAGATGCAACTTGTTTGGTAAGCTCTTTGTCATCAATAACTGCTCCAACTTCAGCCACAAAGCAGCCGCCGACGTTTCTTTTAGAACATCTTGTAAAACATCGTTTGACAAGTGCAAACGAATTTGAGATAAAGCGTTCAGATCTTTCATCTCCTTTTCTTCTTCGGTCCATGTATTGGGCATCCTTTCGAAGCCCAAGAGCGCCTTGTGTAAATCCATCTGAATGAGAATATCTCTCATCTTTACTTGCCACAGCGGAAATCGGGTATTCCAATCCAGCAGCGGAATATCGTATTTCACCGAAGACATGATTTATTACTTGATAAAATGATCCCAACAAGATAATATCAAAACTCGGACGCTCTGATACCAATTGTTGTGAAATACGACGGATCCGAATTGACTTTAGAAAATATTAGCTCAATGCGGAATGGGATCAAAATTATCAAACGGTAATAATTACAACGAAAATACGAATAAAGTAAATAAAATAGAGACACGAGGATTTACGTGGAAAACCCAAATCGGGAAAAACCACGGGCGAAGGAAGCCGAGAATCAATCCACTATTTTAAACAGTATTACAGAGATTTTGGAAAGAGATTACAAAGAGTGAGAGAGCTAAAATATACGGTGGTGTATTAGTATATATGTGATACTTTTTATTTTGGATGATCTTTATCTGGCTCGAACAAAGGCTATATTTAAAGCAAAAATAATCACTTGCCACCGGATCAAAATGCGTAGAATGCGTTGTAATTGTCAAAAGTTGTTCACCTACCACCAAATAATCTTCTGCACATTTGTCAAAAGAATAAAAGAAACAAACGGTTCCACATAATTTGAAAAGAGAAATTTGGCACCGTCCAATTACTTGTCAAACTTTTGTGCAAAACCAAGGAATTCGTTGAATTGATTTAGGCATCTTTGATGGAGACGTTTTCTAAATAATTTACACATTTGGTCCTTCAAGAATTGTAACTTGGCAATTTTGGAACCAGTTTTTTCATACTTTCAGTTCATCCAAAAGTTTCAGATGATTATACAAACTCTAGAAATGAGAAATTCTCATTTTTTTCTATAGTCCTAACCACAGTATTTTCAAGATGGAGATCCATAATAGGGGGGATTAAAAAAAGTGTGAATATGCAGGCTTCCCTAAGAGAAAGGAGAGTCAACATGATGCTTTTAGTGTTGGACATAGCTGCACTAGCATTTCTGGTTTAGATTCCTTTTCAAAATTATGAAAATCTGCATAGGGTAGGATTAATGCAACTTGAAGCTCAAACATTAGTTTGTAAATTTGGGTTTCAGTCATTTTCTACTTGATGTATCGGTTGATTACAATGAATTAAGCCTTTTATGTGTGTGATTTAACATTCAACTTTTGATTGGTTGTGAAGACTCTATGATATACACACATTGCTTTGGGACTTGAAAATTCCCAATTTTGATTTTAGGGTTATATGCAAGAAATAGCAACTTAATTTAATTGATATCTTAATCATAATATCATACTTTCATTTTCTTTTATCATTACATTGTACTTTAAAATTGCAATGTCATCCACATATTATCTTAAATTAATGTAGGATGCCGTAAAAAGTAGTTAAGCAAATCATTTTTAATAAAAAATAACAAAATATACGTACTTAGGCTAATATTGGTATTTGTATGTGGTGTTGCAATTTTTTTCTCAAGACAGAATTACATTTTTTTTTGTTAGGTAGCCTTTTTGTAACTAGGATGCCATTCATGATTTATCACTTTAATGAAACCTGAATAATTTATGAATAATTTATTTGAGACATCTTTGGTCCTTACACCCTTGATACTTTGTAGTTGAATAGATAGAAGAGTACAATTATAACCTTATGTAAGTTTTATTATTATTAATTTTTTTTAATGAACACCACCTCATCCATTTCTTATTCCCGCTAAATTCCATTTCTTTTCGCACCTATTGACTCGATTGATCAGACGCTATACAAGGCACCACATTGACTTAAAGAGTAAATTACAGAAACATTTCCTAAAGTATCCACAAATTAACAGATAGAACTCAAGTATCTGATTTTCACTATATAGGTCCCTAAGGTTTACAAAATCCTACGAAACGGTCCCTAAGGTATCGAAATAATTAATAGGTCCATATGAAATGACTTTTTTACCCTTTTTAATTTCTTTTTTTCTTTTTCTTTAAATTTATTATTTATTTTATTAATAAACAAAAAAAATATACCCCAACCACCCCCACCCCACCCCACCCCACGTCTCTCTCTCTCTCTCTCTCTCTCTCTCTCTCTCTCTCTTCTGCGTAAACAACAAAGATGACAGTAACCAATCCTACTAAGAACAAATCTCTTGAGCAGAATTTCAAAGAACTCGAACTCAATTTCGTGTTAGCTCTTTGTATTTTCTCATCTCATCTCACCCAACTACTAAAAAACTCGAAACTCCCATCTTTACTCACCATCTTCTGGTTGAGCAGCTTCAAAATCCACATTCACGCCGCCATTGATGCGCTGTAGAGAGAGAAAATTAGCGACATACATACTTCTTCAAAATAAATATGGTCGTCATTTGATTCCTTATTTCGTTTTTCCCCAAAATTTCAAGATCAACGCCTCCGCAGTCACTGGAATCTGGTGAGGGATTTGTTGTGAAACTGAAGATAGTTATGAAGAAATGGATATATCCTTTAGCTGTCGAGTGAACCATCTTTCTCTTCATACTGTTGTGAATACGCACACGGGGTATTTGAATATTGGCTTCACCCCGTGATAGTGCCTTATTTTTACAATAAAACACTATCTTAAAAGACAGTTTTTATCGCATAAAGACTCTCAGAAACACAAGAAAACCTTCTTTTCTTGTAACTCGAAGAAACACAAGAATTGCCTTAAAACATGCAAAATGCTTCTCTATAACAGATATGGTTCAGACAGATCCGTCTAACCTACCTCGTCTGTTAACCAAACAGATCATATTTCAAATAAGAATGCATGTTCTCATAACATCCAGGCAAAAGCTCACATTCCAACGGCAGCTCCTGATGCACACCACAGACTCCCAAAAGTCTGGCGGTGATAATAGATCTACTATCGGGTCACCACTAGCCCAAGCCAGCCATTTGTTTTCGCATAGAAAACATCTCACAAATCACGGGGAAAGCCTATTATGATATCATTATTTCTCTCAAAAGAATTATGATTAATTTTTCTTCAGTCCCTAGACATCCTCCCTAAAATTGCAAGCCAACGAGAGAATATCTCATTTGTTCATACACTGCACATCACGGCCCACTGCTGTGTTGCAGATGCAAATCTGCCAGAACTATGGTAATTACCATAGGAAATCCTGATAAGCTCAACATCAAAACAGACTTATATTAACAGGTGGCTAAACATGAATTACGATTCATGTTTAACTTGAACAGAGTTCTCCGGAGCTGCTAGTGTGAGGAAAACACGAGGGATTTGTGTTCTAACTTTTATGGATTTATTTCAGGAACAAGAAGGAATCAAGACCCAAGAAACTCTGAGAAAACAACTAAACCCGAGGAAGTGATGCTCCGAACCAAAGAGCAAAAATGCGAAAAACTCATAAAAACTCTACAGCAATCGCGACGCGACGGTGACCATGGTCGCGACGCGAAGATACCAAACGCGACAATACCAACTTTGATCGCGAGACTACCAACAAGACGCACTAACCAGACAAATGGCCGACCAAAAGCAACACCACGACGCACCCTCGCGACGCGACGAGCCTTAGGTCGCGACGCGAGCACTGTGTTTCAGCAAGTATAAATAGAAGCCTTCTATGCACGGTTTTAGACACCAATTTACAAAACCATTACACCAATTTACCACCATTACACCAATTTACCAATTCACAAGACCAATTTACACCACTATTACACCAATTTACACCACCATTACACCAATTTACCAATTCACACAAGAACACTCTCAATCAGTTGTAATATCCCGAAATTTCTCTTAGTTAGTTGTTTAGAAACAGTAGATTCTCCATTTCGGTGGTAATTCTAGTAGTAATTCAAGATAATTCAAAGGGTAAAAGCACCAAGCTACATGCTGAGGAACACCAAGACCATCGCCACGATCAGCACTCGAATGGAAGGCTAATCTCTTCAGATTACTTCCGGTAATGTTATCATACCTTTAGTGTAACATGTTTTTACTTTGATTCCGACCAAATGTTTTACTATTGTAACTATTAAACTCTCATATCATTGAATGCAACTAGTGAATCATTTGTGTTTACTTCTACTTGTTATCATATTTTCAAGACATAGTATTATCAACTTATTATTCGTGCCTATCTCCTCTAAATAACGAGTTAAGACGAATAATCGCTTAATATACTTTGTGCCCAATTAATATGATTAATAAGTTGTAATGTTACTATTATTTAGATAAAACATAATATTGCCAAACCATTGTTTGTACCTAATCTACTAAATTGTTAGACAAAGACAAACAATTGATTCAACATGTTATGTATTTACCCATTTAATAGCAATTGTTAGTAAACTATAATTATGTCAAAGTAATTATATCGGAATCATTATAGTAAAACATGCGAACCTAATTATTGATAACTAAACCGGAAGTAATTTTTTCTCTATTTTCAAGTTACTATTTCAATATTTTTACCATCACAATCAATATTTACTTTACAACTCGTTAAAGATTAACCACTAAATCCCTGTGGACTCGACCCCGCTTGCCCTATCTACGTAGTAATAGTGGGTTATAAATTGTTTTTGACGCGTGTGACGATCGCGTTGTCACCCCGCTCAATACAATACACAGTGGAAGCAATTTTGAGTGCGAGCCCTCGATGCAATTCAAGGCGAGTTTCAATTAAGAAAACAAAGTCGATTAAACCAATACCCAACTGATCAGGTTCGAAGCTTTCCAACTGGGTTTCAAGGCGAGTTTCAATTAAGAAAACAAAATCAGGTTCGAGATTCTATTTGTCGTGGGAAAGGATGGTTGGCAATTATCGCAGTCAACAAGAACGAGATTCTATTTCATACTAAATCAAATGGTGGCTGACAAATACTGCAATTCTTAGTTTTCCTTCCTAAATCCCTAATTGATCGTGGATGGAATTTCTTTTTGGGATTGATTTTCGACTGCATGTTGACCCTTCTACCCTTCTGCGGTTTTGAGTTTGGCTTACCAGAGTCTTGGAGTCTGTCTACAATTGGCATATCCTTTATCGTTAACGTTATCCCTATTAGGATCGAACCAATCACCCATAGCACAGCACCGCCTATAATCAAATTCATCATGTCCCTCGAGTCTGTAATGTTCGTATCCTTTATCGTTAACGTTATCCCCCCACGATTGCAATTTGAAACTGTGCGTGTGATAAGAATCCAAGATGCGAACTATGGGTGTGATAAGAATCCAAGATAAGAATTCTTTTAGTCATACTTTTCTCGATTTGTTGCGTTCTTGTTTGCTCCGATTGAGAGAGAGAGAGAGAGAGAGACGTGGGGGTGGGGTAGAGTGGGTGGGGTGGTTTTTTTATTTTCTATTACTAAAAAAATAAAAGGGTAAAAAGAAAATGAAAAAAGAAAATGAAAAGGGTAAAAAATTTCTTTTTATATGGACCAAGGACCAATTTATAGGATTTTGTAAATATTAGTGACCTATATAGTGAAAATTGGATACTTGAGTTCTATCTGTTAGTTTGTGGATACTTTAGGAAGTGTTTATGTAATTTACTCTTGACTTAATTTATTTAGAATAAAATTTGTGTGCCACTACATTACGCAGTTTCACAACTAATATATATATATATATATATATATATATATATATATATATATATATATATATATATATATATATATATATATATATAATATACTATAAACCATATATAAATTACATATATAAATTACAACCCCTAATGCACAATTGTCTTAATGTCTTAAAAATGTACAACTTATTTAAGCATTAATATATCAGATTTGATTTTAACCATTGATGATTCTTAAATCAATCTTAACCTTTGATCTTTGATAATCCACACAAATAACTTTAAACCAATAGAAATACTTCATTTCAAATTCAAATTTCAAATCTCTAAAAATCACACTATAAATCAACACATTCTCCAAAGAAATCTTTACACCAATCCTTTTCTGCTCTAAAAATTGTTCATATATGTCTGCATTTGCTTTATATTTTCTTCAAGCCATGATTTTGGATAATGGCAATTTAGTTTCTGTACACAAACACAAACATTAGGATAATTGTCTTTTTGCAAGCAGATATTTGATGGTGCTGTCATGGAGATACTAAACTTTGTAGTTTTTGTTGTTTGCAAGTATGAATCAATGTACGGAATGAAAATACAAGTTATAAATCAGGAAGTGACATACATTCTTCTTTACTCCATTTTTTTTGCTCTCCAAAAACCTACAGATACATAAGAAATTGGCAATCATGCCAAATTTGCTATGCTTTTGTTTTACAGAAAGTTATATTGTGAGATCATACATATGTATTGTCTAACGTTAGTGTTTTAGATCCTTTTTTGTGTTGTATATCTGTAATTTGCAATCTTCTTTTCATGTTCATCTGCTTGAATACCTGTAAAGATAAGTTTAATTGTCAAGAATCAATGAATGTGGAAGGTAATATTTTCTTGTATAAACATTCTTTTTTTGTACCAGAATTTCAAACAGGTTCTATAATAAAAAAAAAGCTGCAAACTACCATCAATAATAGAAGTTCACAATCTCTCATTTCCATTTGCAGGTTTGAAAAAATTACTATGGTTCATTGAAAATCCAGAGACTTGAGAAACCTAAATCAAAACAAAAAAATATAGATTCAAAGACAGCATTTTGCCACACGATAGACTTTTATGTTTCATTTGGGCAAATCATTAACAAGAACACGCAATATCATAATTGATCAATTCTATGTTAAAGGTTTGAAAAAAAAAATACTACAGATCATTTAAAATTACGAGATTTGAGAAACTTAAATCAAAACAATATATTTGAAAACCCCCTTTCAACTTTTGTATTTGCAAGTTTGAGAAAACCACAACCCTTCTTTTCAACAAACCATTTTAAAAGTTTGGAGATTTGAGAAACCTAAATCAAAAACAAATTATTGTTTCTATAAACTAGATCTAAACTGATCGGAAAATTAACATTAAAATCTAAATAAGACCAAAATCTAAATAAGACCAAAACAAAAAACATAAGATACGTGCATTTAAGCTAAATACAAATATATGTGAACTTAAATAAGACCAAAACAAAAAAAATAAGAAAAACTGTATAAAAATGATGTCAAAGAACACATCGCCTTTGGAAGCACAATTTGATTTCAATGTTATAACAAAAATCTTAAAATCAAGTATACCGAAAATCAGATCCATCGCCTTTGGAAGCACAATTATTAACCGGATGCTGCTATGGAGGTTGTTAACCGATGGGTACCGGATGCGGCTATGGAGTACGATGGAGTTGTAGTCGAGACTAAGGGATGTCTAGATAAGGGTGTATGGTGGTGGTGAGAGTGTGTCATGTCGCAGTGTCGAGAATCGGAGAAGAAGGTGGTGCTGATGGTCTGGTCTGTCGGTGAAGCTTTAACCAGAAGACGAAATATCGGCGTGGGATGTGTCGGTCGGTGAAGCAGATCGGAGGCTTTTACCAGAAGACGATCGGTGAAGCAAATCGGAGGCTTTAACCAGATCGGTGAAGCAGATCGGAGGCTTTAACCAATGAAGCAGATCGGTTGGGCTGGAAGGGAGTAACCGACGGTGGGGTTGTAAGGGAGTAGATCTCTTGGAGCTGGAAGGATTTGAGTTGTTAAATGTGGTTTTAGGGTAGATAATGGATGAGTGGATGTGGGTTACAGCAAATGGGATATTTTTTTAGTTTCTGTAAAATATTTTAAGAACAAAGATCGGAGTTAAGTGGGGACCCCAACACATCATATGCGCATGCAAATCTTGAGCTCTTTTTGACCTGGTCCCATACAGTTTACTGTTGTCCGATTCTTGTTGCTTTTTAGTGATCTGACATGGTCCCATACTTTGTGATCTTAAACCCATACAGGATGTTATACAGGATGTTAACCAATATTACAAATGCTTTTAAGAATCGGACAACTTAAAAGCAAAGTCTTATTAATTAGTCAAAATACAACTCTACAAAAGAAAAAGTAGATCTTAACCAATATTACAAAAAGGAAAAATCAACCAACATGTTGATCTTGACAACTAAAATTTAGTTATTTTAGAAATACATATAATAAGATATTAACAAAACTATTTTTGGTACCGAGTAAACTTGAAGTTACGGGTTTAAGGCTTTTGTTTTCCCTTTTTCTTTATTTGACATAATTATTGTTAAAATAACAATATAATTCTATTTAGTATTTACATATATTTATAATTATTATTTGTAATGTATATATGGCCGACAAAAGCATCTCGATCACATAATCTAATTTTCAGCTTTATAGATGGAATAAATCATGCCTCTATTTTTTAATATTTTTAAATCTTGAAAACAATAACATAAACACTGTTTCCCATATTTAAAAAATTGATGACAACACATGCTTTTTATACAGTACACCAGCTTTATTAATTTTAAGATTTTAAAATATTAATATATTACATTAATATATATAAATAATTGTAGTTGATCTTTATTATTTAAAATTTATGTACTTTTTTATTCGCTCTGTATTATAACATAAATTTATTAAGTTAAAGTATAACAATGGAGACTACTATTGAGATCAACATTCAGATCAACCATGGAGACTACTATTCAGATCAACCAACATTCAGATCTGATTCAGATAACTAAAACAAAGATTGAAAGAAACCTAATCCGATAACTAAAACAAAAATCAAATCCCATACGCCTCCGATAACTAAAACAAAATTCAAATACAAAATCGTAATCAAAATCGAACCTCTATTGCAGATCTTGGTACAGAATCCAGTAACCGATCTAATGAAGGCGGTGGTGATTAGGAGCGGGTTTTAATCAAAGTTCTAGATCGGTAACCGAACCTCTATTGCAGATCGGTGGTTGCAGATCTTGAGAAGTCGGTTGCAGATCTTGAGAAGTCTGTAGTGGTAGCATGTGCTCGGGAATGGAGGCGGCGGTTTGATCGGAGGACTATGGAGACGGGAGGAGAAGGTGGCGTCGATCATCAGAGGACCATAGAGACTGGAATCTTGGCAGATCGGAAGAGATGGTCGAATGGGTTAAGACGGAGGTCGACTGGTTGCAGCGGAAACAAAATCGTAGCAGGTATGGCGTCTTACCACCGATCGGCAGCCTCAAGAAGCGATGAAGTGGTAACATTGGTTCCTTAAGGGAGGTCCAAGTGGTGTCGGGGTTGCCGGTCGGATCCAGATGGAACCGGAAGGAGAAGATGGAGCGGCTAACATGTGATTTTAGGGTTAGGTAAAAAAATATGAAATCATATCTTTACCAACAAAGTGATGTACAACACGTGATGTCTGACATGTTGGATAAAGAGATCAGGTAAAAAAAAAATACAATTTCATTAATAAAAGTTTTAAAGGTGTGCATGACCGAATATTTTGATAAATTTGATATTTAAAATATTGATAATAAAATAATAATATAGTTCAACAGTCTATGTGTACAAATTTTATAGTTTGAACCCACGTGACCTTGTATTTTAGATTTAATCCAAACAACAATATATTCTTATTTACGACCAAAAAAAAAAAAACAATAACGAACTTATAAAAATAATATAGATTAACAATGAACTTATATTTTTTAAAAAAACACCGAAAAATATTTATATTCGTTGCACCATACCATCATTTAAAGCGTAAACCTTAATCGTTACAACAAACTATTTGCAGAATAAAACTATTTGACGTTCGCCGGATTGCATTTTGAACACAAACTAACCACCAAATGAACTAACCGCCAACATAAAATTGTCATAGTGGTTAGTTCATTTGGCGATTTATATATACACCAAAACAAACTGTTCATCACCACAGCATCGCGCGGGTACCCCTTCTATTTATTAATCATCGAAAGAAAGTTATTCATCAAATTTAACTATTCATCGTCCACTAAAAGATACTAATCGCCGAAACTCAACTAATTGGTGCGGTTGAATTGGGTTGATAGGTAAAAAGATTTTTTTCATAAGTTTGGCTGTTTCAAAATATTGGTTTAGCTCCGTTAATACTTTTATTTTCCATTATTATTACAATTTTGTTACAACACCACCTTCTCAAAATAATATATTTTTTCTTTAGCTCAAAACAGCAATATATTTATATGTTTTTGATAATGTTTGTTGATTTTCATCCAATTTTAAAGAATCATTGGACTCATTAATAAGTCAGGGCTTTTATTAGCGTAAATAGAAACGAGGAATATGACACCTATGGACTACCTAATTTATTAGTCATAGAGACTAAGTATGCCACATGCAAGCACAAACCAAGACTTACAAAGCAGACATCACGATGTTCAATCAACGACGCCAAGATATTGGATTAGAGTTTTTACGTCAACTGTCGTTCTTGATCAAATTAATTGAAACAATCCTAATAGCGTTAAACGAACTCATTCCATAAAGAAACAATTTGTTGAAAAGAAACTATATACCGACAGAAAACTATTGATTGAAACTCACTATTCGGCGTCTGATGAATAGTAACTAATCGCTGCCCGAAAACTATTCACGTAAATGAAATTAATCGCCGTCCGCCGCATTGCGCGGGTACGCAGCTAGTATATATATATATATATATATATATATATATATATATATATATATATATATATATATATATATATATATATATATATATATATATATATATATATAAACATACAAACACACATACCGGAACAAATAGAGTTTGGACTTTAGCAACAGTTCCCTATATCATAATACATACACATTTGTAGAAAAAAAAACACAAATAATGTATTAAGTAATATATTTATAAAGGAAAATTGCAAAAAAATCATTATGGTTACATTAAAATTTGATTTAGACACTATATATATATATATATATATATATATATATATATATATATATATATATATATATATATATATATATATATATATATATATATATATATATATATATATATATATATATATGCAATTAAGTCATTAATTTTTCCAAATTGTTGCAATTTTGATCATTTAACTGATCATCTCGGTTGCCAACTGACGTGATATAGTGATGTGTCGGTATCTATTGACGTGGTACTGCCGTTGCATGATTATATTTTCTATTTTAGCTAAAAAGATCTTTTATTTTTACATATTTAACTATTAAGATAAATAATGATCCAATTAACAAATCCACACATATATAAACCATAATTACCAATTTTACTAAATATATATTTTATACTTTTAACATAAATATCAGTATATAGTATATATACAATCATCGTATATTATCTTATTTTCAAATAAAATAAAAAGTTTGCTTTGAATTTCTTTCTATAATTGTCACTATATAGTATATACAATCACCGTATATCATCTTATTTTCAAAATGATGTATTTGTATCATTAAAAAAACTAACTAAAATACACTATCTCTTATAATTGTTGTTTTAAATCTTACTTTTCAAAAAAAACTATGATTATGTCAGCAGTCAGCGTCATATCACTAAAGACTAACATGTTGTCATGTTATATCAGCTGGCAGCCGGCTTGAAGGTCAAATTGTCAAAACTACAACAAATTGAAAAACTTAATAACTTAATTGTCAAAAAAAAAAACACAATATCAAAATCAAGATTTTGTATAACTTAGTGACTTTTGTACAATTTACCCTATTTGTAAATACCACTAACAAAACTTGAAAAAACCAAGTATATAATTTGTTCTTACGACATCTAGTAACCAACAAATCGATAAAAAGACATTAACATCTTTCATCGTTTAATAATTACATAGCAAAAAATGTATAGGATTAGATCTTAAACTGTTTAATAACAAAAAATTAGAACAAAAAACATTACCTTCTTATGTCGTCTAATGACAATTCGAATATATTTGACTTTATCATCCATTGGTTATTGTCTAATACGCCACGCGTAATCCTCCGAATATCTTTTATTTTACAATTCAATTTTAAGTCGTTTATCATTAGCTTTTAACATCTGCAAGTATCTAAGACCTCATTGCCTCCAATTAATGTATCATTAGTATCATATTGATGTTATTTATGAAAAAAAAAAACAGAAGAAAAATGCAAATATATTGCTCTTTTTCACAATAATTACCACTATTTGGTAAAAATTCCTAAAAATGAGATTGAAAATTAAATATCAATTTTGTGTGAAAATCTGAATCGATAGAAAGACAATAACTTAAAAAAAAAAAAAAAAAAAAAAAAAAAAAAAAAAAAAACATATAACCATGTTATCTATTGAATTCTTTCCCACAAAACAAAAGGAGGAGAATTTATATTTTCTTAATTTTAAATCTGTATGTTCAGATTTACAATGAATACAACTATGTAACTACTTAACATCCATGTTCACCTATTTTATTGATTGTTACAAAATTTCAATATGACTATGTTTACAAAATAAATTACATACCGTAGCAAACCTGGACATTAGCAAGCATCTCAGCTTAAAGATCAATAAACAGCTTAAAATTGGACACCAATGGCCACACAACAAACAATAATGAATAATCACAGTAACAGAAGTAATGTAAACTGAATTATCATGAATGACGTAATAAAGGAGGTGAATTGAAATAAGACACATGAAAACCTAGTTTGAAGAGTTCAAATGAAGAAGAAAGAAACGTATAGAAACCAAATTACGGAAATTACATCAATCAAAAGAAATCAAATTGGGATTCGTTGGGATTTTCACTTTGCTTTGGCTCCAATTTTCCTAGCAACATTGGCATCATGGGACGCAGAGGCACTCGCAGATGAAAGAGACGATACCCAACCAAAAATAATTTCTATTAAGTTTTCATTTTTTTCAATTTTAACTCAACTTTTATTTTATTTTATTTTTTTACAATTTTGTTATATAATTTGCTTTTTACAATTGTAACTAAACTTTCAAGTTTCATTCGTAATTTTGGTCAAAACAACTTTCTTTTCTTTCATAAACTTGGTTAACTTTCAATTTATTTTACAAATTTAATCTATTTTCCCAACCTTATTTTACTATTTTTTTTATTTTTTAAAAAAATTTATTTTTACAGCGTTTTTTTGACGAAATTATATTTACGAAATTATTTTGTACAACATTTTTTATTTTCATTTTGATACACCGTTTTTAATATTTTCCAACTTCACATCTATGTTTTAGTTTATTTATATTTTCATTTTTACATATTAGATTTTTGTACATATTTGTTTCTATGTATACAGGGTTGTAAAACATACAAATATTCATTTTTTATATTTTTTATTTTCACAAATCAAAAGTGCACTGTTATATATAATTAATCATTCTTTTTTCAGTAAATTATGTCTTACCTCTTGCAACACGCATGTGTGTATCCCATATAGTTTGTTACAAGTACAAGTGCCTTTTGAAGTTTTATTATGTATAAATAATCATCCATGTAGTGTCGTATATATTATTATAGATGCAAATCAATCATTTTATAGTACAAGTGGCATCAGCATAAAATCATTATCGTATGTTTGAAATTTATGTACATACTAGATTTTAACAAACGTAACCTATGAATTAACCTCACGACTTTCTGTTGTATTAAGTTTACCCCGTTCACAACCATACCCAACCAAACTATTTATTACAAAAATAATTTTCATCTCTTCCACTTACACAATCCAACTAAAAACAAACTTTTACTCCCATAACAATCCAAAACAAATCAACTTTTTCCAACCGGCTTTTCAAAAGTTTATGGATGAGAGTAGCCTAAAGGTACTATGTCCAGATCTGATTGTAATAGGTAAAACAAATTATTGAATAAACCATAACCATTCATGACTGTGGTACGAGAAGATGTAATGGTGGGTGGTCCTTCGGTCCTTACAAGTAAGAATATGTGTTTTTTTGGAGTATTAAAGGTATTACGTCCAAATTTGATTGCATTAGGTAAAACAAATTATTGAATAAACTAAAAACCATTCTTGATTGTGGTACGAGAAGAGGTAATGGTGGGTGGTCCTTTGGTTCTTACAAGTAACAATATGTGTTTTTCGTTGTATTAAAGGTACTACGTCCAGATTTGATTGCAATAGGTAAAACAAATTATTGAATAAACTAAAAACCATTCATGATTGTGGTACGAGAAGAGGTAATTGTGGGTGGTCATTTGGTTCTTACAAGTAACAGTATGTGTTTTTCGTTGTATTAAAGGTACTACGTCCAGATTTGATTGCAATTGGTAAAACAAATTATTGACTAAACCAAAAACCATTCATGACTATGGTACCGAGAAGATGTAATGATGGGTCTTTCAGTCCTTACAAGTAACAATATTTGTGTTTGACATTAAACCATGTGTGCCGAATAGAAAACCACAAACATAAAAACCTGGGGATGAAGTTTTGTATTGGATTGCATCTGCATGACTTGATCACATAATTAGACGTAGAAGTAAATATTTTTACTCGTTATCTATAAAATGCAAAAACTTAATCTAAAAGGAAATCTAACTCTATCTATATTTTTTGCATCATTACTAGCTTCGTCATGTTTTATACTTTACCATATTGATTTAACCCTAATCTTTTGTTTTCTTTTCTTTAATACTTGATTTTAATATAATCTTAACTATCATATTGCTTCCAAAAACGACATATACACACATAAAATACATATGATAATGTTAGGTTTGTAGAGTTTAATCCGAACCGAGGAAGACATTACAACCTAAGAAGATCAATAGTCCTAAGCAACCAGGAACAGAGGCAAGCTTGCCAGTATGGTTGGAAGTTTGCGCTTCAGACGAATCAGTACTCCTCGCCCGAGGAATGTTCTTTTCCTTGGTTTGGACGATCCGAAGCAGGATCGACAAATTAAAGTAGTATCACGAATTAGGGGCATTTTCCTATTTTCTCATATTGCTTTAGTGGATCTGCAGTTCGGTCAGAACCAAAGTTAGTAGCACTGATGAAGCAGTCACACTTCGGTCCAGACTATGCAGTAGAGACTTCGTATAGGTTAGACGTGGAGAGTAGAGATGTTGATAAAATAGAGAAGAGTTTCCAAGTCTAATTGTTGTTAAAAAAGTTGGTCTGCCCAACATGTTCCATGTCTTATCCCATCAGCTGGCCTATTTCAAAAGCAAGAAGCTAGAGGATTTTTCATCATTTTAGGATATCTCCCTTGCCTGGAATATATATGATATCAGATTGTAACAATGAGAGTATGTGAAGAGCGTAAGACAAATAAAGAGTGAAGAGTTCAGTAAATAGTATAAGTAGTATTGTTTAGTGTTCAACTCAGAAATATACTCTCTAGTTCCAACAATGGACGTAGCCCGATCAGTCTAGATCGAATGAACCACTTAAATCCTTGTGTTCTTTGTTTTGGTTGTTATTCTTCTTATTGATCTCATTAGCCTTGATTAAGTGGTGTAGAAAATGCACCTGCTTAAAGTCCTTAGTCCCAACAAACTAGCATCAGATATAAGGCTGAAGCGTGGAATATTAAGATCGACAGGTTTAAAGGTCATTTCGCTTCTAGAGAAGCTCCACATGCCCCTGATTGGATAGAATCATGAATGCATGAAGCAGGAGCAATGAGATCTGTTTGATCGACAGGCCCTTGGTGTTATACGATTTTCATTGGCAAAGAACGTTACTTACAACATCGTCAATGAAAAGACGATGTACGGTTTGATCAAGGCGTTTTCTAACATTTACAAGAAACCCTCAGCCGCAAACAAGGTGTTCTTAATCCGAAAGTTGGTCAACACAAAGATGAAAGAATGTGGGTTAGTGACAGACCATGTTAATGAGTTCAATTCAATCATATTGAGATTGATATCGGCTTATATTAGATTTGAAGAGAAAGTCCATGTATTGGCATTGTTATATGCGCTTCTATAGAGCTGGTCTGGGACGGTGACTGTGGTCAGCAGTGCATTAGGTACGTAGAAGCTCACGTTTGAAGGTTTTCACGATTTGATCCTCAGAGAGGATATCCACAAAAGGAGTATAAAGGAGTGTTCTAGCAGTTTATTGAGCACAGAAGGAAGAGGAAGAAGAGCCAATCGAGGTGATGGTGTTGGCAAAAGAAGAAGTAAATCAAGGAGGAGGGGAACTTGTAAAGGTAGGAAAGACATCACCTGCTCGAACTGCAAAGAAAGTGTTTACTTTAAAAATTAGTGCCCAAAGACCTCTACATGCAATGCGAGAAAAGAGATGAATGTGGTAAAAGACTATGGTGATGCACTTATCTGTTGCGTAGAGAGTTCAGTGGAGTCCCGGATAATGGGCTCATGTGTCTCGTTCCATGCAAGCCATTAGAAAGACCTAATGTAGAACTTCAAGCATTACAATGATAATTTCAGGCTTGCGATTGATCAAAGTCTTACCGGAGTGGGAGATGTTGTCCTACGAACAAGCTTATGTAAGAAGTGCACTTTGAAGCATGTCAAGTTCATTCGGATCTCAAGATGATGTTGATATCCGTAGGGCAGTTGGATTATGAATGGCACCAGATCGAGTTTGACAATCACCAACGGAAGGTGACAAAGGGGAACATGTTTGTTGCTAGAGGCCAAAAGCGAGGAACCTTATACACGGTTGAGACTTCGTGGACGAGGAAAACACTATGGTTGAAGAAATGAAGACTTGGTCACATTAGTGAGAAGGGGATGAACATGTTGGTATCCAAGAGGAAACTTCCTGATATGAAGAATATCACCCCAAAATTTTGTGAACCTTGTATCCTCGGCAAACAGAAAAAAGTTACATTTGACAAAATGGGACTTGTTCATTCAGACGTGTTTATCTCGACTTCAATTTCATCAGCAGGAGGTTCTAGGTACTGTGTCACTTTCATGAACGGATGAACAATAACATTGAATGAAAGGGCAAAGAGCATGAGATTGCATGTGGCGTTGCCTAAGATGTTTTGGGAAAATGTCGTTAACAAAGCAGCCTACCTAATCAATAGAGGACCCTCGGTCCTTGTAGGGACCGAGTAAGAATGTCGAGCCGTGAGATATCCCTCAGTCATTTGTGATTCTTTAGTTATGTCTCCATATGTAAAAGTTAAAGACAAGCAAGGGGCGAAGGTGAAGAAGTGATTCTTTATAGAGTAAAAATTGGATAGCATGGGGTAGCTCTTCTAAGACATTCAAAATTATAGGGTTTTCAGGAGCCGTGATGTGACATTCAATGAAGGTTCTTTATACAATGATTTGTTCGCAGTAGGGATGGTAACAGGGGCTGGTATACCAGGGATTGCATTCCCCATCCCCATAAAAGTATCCCCGTCCCCACCCCTATAACCTGAAGGGTTTTCTACAACTATGAACTAAATAACCTAAGTTCACATGCAACCTATGAGGATCTAAGTTTTCTTCTAATTAAACATATAACAAAATCCTAAAGGCCAGAAGAAATAAACTAAAAGAAAGAAAATAGAAAAACTAACCTTTTAGCGTTTCTTGGAAGCGAAGCAACAGAAGTCTCTTGCCTCAAATGCAGTCACACCCAAGCCAGGAGGGGGGAGAACGAAATTCTTGAGAGAATATGGAGGAGAATGGCAAGATTTATGAGGCTATAGGGCTCCCTATTTATAGGTTTCAAAAGATAACCAGATAAACCTTAAAGATAAACCTTTTTTGAATTCAAATTAAGATAAACCTTTATCTTATTAATTTAAACTATAATTATCTCTTATATATATATATATATATATATATATATATATATATATATATATATATATATATATATATATATATATATATATATATATATATATATATATATATATATATATATATAAATTTCGAAATCTATGTATCCATATATAGATTTCGCTGGTTACTACACTCACTCAAACAGTCACTTACTCAACTATTGAATAATTATAGTTTTAGCCCCTGCACCTTTAATTAATCAAATTAATCATCAAATTAATTCTAATTAATTCCAGATTAATTTTTAATTAATTAATATAGTTTCTAATTAATATATTATCACATTAATATATTAATAAACTATTTATTTAATCTCTATTGATTTATTAATCACATAATAAATCAATATTTCTCTCTACTGCATTTTCTACCAAACCTCCAGCTATGAGGGCAACCCAAATGGACTATGCTACTATTAATTAGGTAAATACTAATTATTAGTCATGGCTTAGACACCTAAGCCAACAGTCTCTCACTTGGATAAGTCTATGACTATAATTACCAATTTAGCCTCTAATTAATTAGCAACTGTAGCTTCCTAGAAATCGCTGCCGAACTCTGACCTAGTCAGTTCTGTCCATAGATAAGTGATCCGATGATCCTTCATCCAACAAGATATTTTCAGACTCAAGACATGGATTAAAATCAATCCTGGTCTGATTCTCTGTTTCCCGATTTCTGATTTGCATATGACTTTAAGACTACCAATTGAGCATATCAATTTAGTCCTGGTTGGCCAACCCTTTCAGTCAACTTCAAAATCATCGAGAGGCCTACAGATATCTGTTTCCCGATAGGGTCAAGGGACGAATAAGCTTTGACTCATATACTTATGTCTTTTACTAGTCAAATCATTCACAACAACACGTTTTATAACATCGTGTTACCGATGCGTTTTCGCATTGTCAATGAACAACCGCTTGGTAAAACATAACTTATATGTCTCTACTTAAAGATCAAAAGATATTATCGTCTCAACATTGCTCGTGATGTAATCCATGAAGCAATCTGTTGAGCGTGGGTTTATCCAATACTTAAATCCCTATTTCTAAGTACTCATGAATATTGTAGCAATCATATTGCTATGTCTAACTCCTTAGACAATCTACAAAACAATTCATGACAGCCTTCATTCATTCATACTTACTCCCTAAAAGTATGAGCGACTTTGGACATTTGAATAATTTTAAAGAAATTACTCAGGAAGTAAACATGCAAACTTGAAACACAATAATAAACAATCGACAAAAGGCAGTATCAAATACTCATCAACAAAACTATATTATTAAATCACCAAAGTCAATTACATTTATATTTAAATAAGTTTCAAATCCTATCTAATTACAAAAACTAATATCATCTCTTAATCATATGCGCCGCGCATGCTGGTTATGCTTAATCCTACTCAGAGCCTTTGTCAAGGGGTCTGCAGGATTATCTTCTGATGATACCCTCTTCACAAGGAGGTGACCTTCTTCTACTCTATGTCTTATGTAGTGGTACTTTCTATCGATGTGTCTAGACTTGGTCACATTAGTGAGAAGGGGATGAACATGTTGGTATCCAAGAGGAAACTTCCTGATATGAAGAATATCACCCCAAAATTTTGTGAACCTTGTATCCTCGGGAAACAGAAAAAGGTTACATTTGACAAAATAGGACTTGTTCATTCAGACGTGTTTATCTCGACTTCAATTTCATCAGCAGGAGGTTCTAGGTACTGCGTCACTTTCATGAACGGATGAACAAAAACATTGAATGAATGGGCAAAGAGCATGAGATTGCATGTGGGGTTGCCTAAGATGTTTTGGGAAAATGTCGTTAACAAAGCAGCCTACCTAATCAATAGAGGACCCTCGGTCCTTGTAGGGACCGAGTAAGAATGTCGAGCCATGAGATATCCCTCAATCATTTGTGATTCTTTAGTTATGTCTCCATATGTAAAAGTTAAAGACAAGCAAGGGGCGAAGGTGAAGAAGTGCTTCTTTATAGAGTAAAAATTGGATGGTATGGGGTAGCTCTTCTGAGGCATTCAAAATTATAGGGTTTTCAGGAGCCGTGATGTGACATTCAATGAAGGTTCTTTATACAATGATTTGTTCGCAGTAGGGATGGTAACAGGGACGGGTATACCGGGGAATGCATTCCCCATCCCCATAAAAGTATCCCCGTCCCCACCCTATAACCACCCTCATAACCGTCGGGTATTAAAAATCTGTCCCCATCCCCATCCCCATCGGGGAACGGGGATCCCTAACGAATAATCAGGTATTTTTTCCCCGTTACAAATTTTTGAAATTTTATATAAACAATTCCAAATTTATTAACTACAACCATAAAAAAGGCTTCCAACACAAACAATAAGTTAAATAAGTCAATTAGAGTTTTGGTCCTCTGGTTGGTTTTTACTTCCCTTGTATGACATATCAATATATATATATATATATATATATATATATATATATATATATATATATATATATATATATATATATATATATATATATATATATATATATATATGTATATATGTATATATATATATATATATATATATATATATATATATATATATATATATATATATTTATATGTATATATATATATATATATATATATATATATATATATATATATATATACACACACACACACACATATTAGATATCCAACGGGGACAGTTTCGGTTACGGTTATGGGGACCCGACAGGTAGAACCATCCCCGCCTCCATCCCCGATTTTTGTATCGGGTATTATCCGTCCCCATCCCCATACGTGCTCAACTCGGGGATTTATCCGTTAACTTCGGTGTTGGGTTTCAGGTATCCGTCGGCTATGGTTATTTTTGCCATCTCTAGTTCGCAGATACTTCAAACCAAAGTAGAAAATCCGAACCGAAGAAAGTTCAAATAGAGGTTGATATTTCGGATGAAGATTTTGTAGTGTGTTTCGGTACTGCAGACGAAGGCGGAGTGACCGAAAGTAGTGAGAGTGTAGAGACATTTGGAAACATAGTTTGATTGGGAGTGAATCGAGGGGCAATCTAGCCGAGATAGCGATTCTTCGTATGATGAAGATGAATGATCAAGTGTTGAAGTTGGAAGTATCCTTCATTAGTCCACTCGGAAGAGAAGACCTTTGGTTCAGTACCCAGCATTGACTTACTTGCTCCTGACCGAAAACGGAGAGCTAGAGACTTATCTAGAGGCCTTGAGGATGAAAGATACTTGAAACCCGACATGAGGATATTTAGGGTAAAGGAGGAAGTTAATAGAAGCAACAGATACAACACTAGATTGGTGGTGAAGGGTTTCCAATATGAGGATGTTCGAGATGAAGGACCTAGGCGCATCTAAGCAGATATCAGGAATGAGCATCATGTGAGACAAAGCTTCAGGAGTCCTAAAACTTTCAGCGGAGATATGTGTATATATATATATATATATATATATATATATATATATATATATATATATATATATATATATATATATATATATATATATATATATATATATATATATATATATATATATATATATATATATATATATATATATATATATATATATATATATATATATATATATATATATATGGTCCCGTTCCAATGATGACTCTTTTTTCGGTGAGGACTCGTAAAGACACCTTAAAAAATTGAAAAAAATATAAAAAAAAAAATACAAATCATAAAATCGAGAACAGTACTATATCATTATCAAAAAAATTTTGGATCATTGAGAAACAGTAATGATCCACAAAAATTTTTATTTTGTGGATCATTGTTTCATTATAAAAAAAATAATGATCCAAAAGTTTTTTTCGAAATTTTTTCTCCAATATAGTACTATGATCCATTTTATTATTTATATATATTTTTTATTTTTTTTCAACTTTTTTAAGGTGTCTACACGAGTCCTTACTTTAAGAAGAGTCATCACCCGATCGCTTATATATATATATATATATATATATATATATATATATATATATATATATATATATATATATATATATATATATATATATATATATATATATATATATATATATATATATATATATATATATATATATATATATATATATATATATATATATATATATATATATATATATGAGTAAATTACACTCATAGTCCCTGTAGTTTGTCTAAGGTTGCACTTGTGGTCCAAGTATTGGAAAATGCACGCGTCTAGTCCTATGGTTGGCAAAATGCATGTTGGTGGTCCCTTAGTCCATATAAAAAGACCTCATTACCCTTTTCATTTTCATTTTTCTTTTTCTTTTTATTTTTCTAATAATTAAAAAGCTAAAAAAGAAAAAAAAATTCACCCCCACCCATACCTCACCCCCATACCCCACGTCATACACACACATTAATAAACGGATGAAATTCGATGCAGACCTTCCCCTTTTTTGCAGACATTGAAGATTTTTCCGACAGTGCGATCCTGGGTCATTCCTAGGGTTTTATATTTCTGATGATCCTATCACTTTGTCTGCGTATTATATGTTTTACAATATCATCAATTGAACATACATGATTCAGTTTTTTTATTTCTAGCCGGTAATCGAACTTGTTTTCTATCGCATTTCTAAAATGCTATAAACAACGAAATAATGTTGGGGATTTTTGGAGCTACGAGATCGAACATGACATAGAAACAATTGTGAAACCATATATCATTTTTTTGCTACTCTTGTTTATGAATTTACTTCATCTTTCTGATAAATGTTTTGGCGTTTTCATAGAAGTAAAATCTTTGCTTATACGGATTCCTTTGCGAACAATGGGAGGTTAACCTACCTGCAGAAGAGGTCCCTCCAGAGCTTCCCAACATCAAACGATTCCAGGCATCGAGATTTGGGAATGACCCGATTTCTTTTTGGTGTGGGTTGATAGTGCAAAGGGGGTTGATAGTCAGGGCCGGTGCCGAGGATTCGGATGCCCGGGACGAGCCGGAAAAAAGGCCCTCTTAACGTGTAATAAATTAAATTACATAATAAACATAATCAAATCTTTATTACACTATTTAAACCAAACATGATCAATTGATCATCAATCTTTATTACACTTTCTAAACCAAAAAAGAAGGAGTTACACATTGATCAATCTGCTTGTAAACCAACAAAGAAGACAAACTTTTATGTATTTATTCTAGTTTCTAAACCAGACATGATCATCCATCCTTATTACAATGTCTAAACCAAACAATTCAAAACTCTAAAAATAAAATTAGTAATTTAGTATCATCCATCTACAAAATCAGCAACATAAAATGATTAAAATCAATGCAGAAACAGTAACAATCTTTATTCAGGAAGACAGGAACAATTGATCATCTTTAAGAACTAGTGAACCATCCCTTGAAGCTATTCTCAAAGATTGGGTCCTTCTAATGAAGCTATTCTCAGATTACCCTGCGTATGGACCATCTATGCTTGTTCAAAAGGAAATTTTCGGGTTTATGTGTTCAGAACAAACATTAAAACTAGTGAATCAAATCATCAATTGATCATTAACTGGAACAGAGGGTAGAAGTAGAAGTTAGAACCGTAGAATTTAGAAAATAGAAACCTGCGAATTGCGTCCAAGATTGGCGATGGATTGATGATTGATCTCGATTCCCGAATTCCCGATGGACCTGATTGGCGATTGTTTGTTGGCTTGCTGTGTCTGCATGCACGAGTGATGTGTAATTGCGTATACTGATTGTTTGTTGCGTCGATGGATTACGATGGTAGCGTCTAAGCTGAAGTGTATATTACAAAAAAAAATTTGTGCCCCTACAAAAATTGGGCCCTGTGCCTATGCCCACTTTGCCCATGCTCCAAACCGGAGTGTGTTTATCATCTGTATGACAGAGAGAGACAGGTAGAGAGAGCTAAGGGGCGTGGGGGGGGGGGCATCGAGGGAGCTCTAAATGTTGCGGCACCACCATTCTGTCTACTCTCTAAATTTAGAACTGGGTTTACAGGCCACCCTTCTTAAGCATTCTGCGTCGGAAGCCATGCTCCTCGAACCCAAATCTTTGGTCGAGGTTACACCATAAACACACTTAATATCTGAAAAAATGCCAAAACGATTGAAGTGGTGTCAGTAACCCATGAATTAATACCCGATAAACATGGGTGATAGGAGAAAGAGGGGAGGAGGGGCGTACTCCGATCTTTAACAGCTATGGTGGATCCTTCCTGCACCAAAATCACATGCTCCCGGTTCATGAAGTGGTATTAGAAGACAAGAAATGAAATGCACCGACGTAGTTAAGCATTTGGGGTGGTGGGTTTTACTGAAAATAGAGAGGGAGAGATAGAGAGAGAGAGAGAGAAAGAGAGAGAAAGAGAATGAGTGAGCGAGAGTGAGTGGGTAAGGGGTGAGGTAGGGTAGGGTAGCCTGTAGGGATGAGTTTTATTCTTTATATTTATTAAAAATGGATATGAGTAAAAAATGAAAAAGAAATAAGAAATAAGAAATAAGAAAGGGTAAGAAAGACATTTCATATGGGCCAGAGACCTATCATGAATGATTTCAAAACCACGGGGACCTCCGACGTGCGTTTTGGAAACCACAGGACCAGACGCATGCATTTTTCAATACTTGGACCAAACCTGCAACTTTAGGCAAACTACAAGGACCATGAGTGTAATTTAGTCTCTCTCTCTCACACACACACACTCTCTCTCTCATTCTCTCATTATATATATATATATATATATATATATATATATATATATATATATATATATATATATATATATATATATATATATATATACACACACACACACACACACAAACACATACACACACACAAGGTGAATACTCGCGCGTTGTGCAAGTGAAAGTTATATATAGTTAAATTTTTAACAAATACATTGTGGAAAATGATTATGTAATTAAAATTAACTATAAAATAATAATTCTAATATTAAGCTGATATATACAATTGCAACTATTTTGACTAATATTACTTAATAAGCTTTATCAGCGGCTTATGTATTAATTAAATTAAGCATAGTTTTAGATGTAATATTACTATTAACTATTATCTATTGTAATGATTAAAAATTTTTAAAAGTTACTTATTTGACCATATTTTGATTTTGATCTTGATGATTATTTAAAATATCAACAATAATTAAAAAAACCTAAGTAATAAAATGATTAATTGTATTGAGTTATTTCATTTAATATTATAACTCTAAAACATTTTCCTAATACTAATAAACACTTACACCAAAATTTAAAAGTTGGTTAATGATATATTGAAATATTTCTTTTAATTTGAAAACCCCTCAAGTTCCATATGAAAGTTAATTAACTATTAAAACTCAATACAGTTTGTTAATTTATGTTACTCAATTGATACTTATAATAGTTATTATTGCGATTATATAACATTATGCAAACGTCGTTTCAATCCTAAATAAACCATGATATTGCTTTTTTCTTTATTTAAATTACTTCCATAAAAAATACCATCATGTGGTTGTTTACGTAAAACATCCAAAAATTTGTTTGTATTTTTTGTTTGCAAATAATGAATATATATATATATATATATATATATATATATATATATATATATATATATATATATATATATATATATATATATATATATATATATATATATATATATATATATATATATATAATTTCATGATTTTACATATCAAAATTTAACAAATAACAAAAATTTGTAGAAAGAACTCACCACACACTCTTAATTTCATGACAAATAACAAAAGGTATTAAATAAATAATAACATAAGAGCATCGAAACGTCTATAATAACATTTATATTCATAAACCACATTAAGCCCTCCAAAATCATAAAAATGTAGAAAAAATTTCATGATATTATATATCACAATCTTACGAATTGGTTTGCAAGATTTGATTTTAAGTGACAAAAAGTACCAAAATAACTATTATGATACTTCTGTTAAAAATACTACAACTTTCACTATGATTGTCATCATCATTTTCTAAAATGTTTTAGGACAAATTGGTTTGCAAGATTTGATTTTAAGTGAATCAAAATCGGAGTTCGAGTCCCATGCTATGGTTTTTGGCTCATTCTTCAATAATGTCACATCAATAATATTCGTCAATTCCTTTGGGTTTAGATATTTTTCCAATTTCTCCATACCATAAGTATAAGAGACATTTGACACAATCATATACAATTTTTTCTATATCAGAATCCTTCCAATTGTAGATAAGGAAGCATATTTCGGTGCAAATCATTTAATATAGCAGAATTATGGTATAACAGTGTCAACTGTGCATACAATGGAAATTGTGGTTGTTACTCCTAGAAGATTTATTGATCATTTATAGTTGGGAAACACATCTCTCACACGGATTTCATATGTTGTTCCTGATGAAATTTAGGTATTCTCAATATCTTGACAAACTTATGAATAATCTATCTATTTCACTTTTAATTTGAATTTCTTATGTTATGCAGAATTAATTAAAACGAGGAAACTTCTTCTTATTCGTCGTCCGAGAAAAAGTTACATCGTATATCAGGACATATAAAATGGTGTTCTATATTAACAAAACAAGTTTTAGCCACAAAAAGGTTATAAATGCAGTTAAATTAGAAAAGGGAAAATCAAAAGCATTAGAGGAAGAATTTTTGACTTAAAGAAGAGTAACCGCAATTTCAAGATGAGGGAATCATATATATATATATATATATATATATATATATATATATATATATATATATATATATATATATATATATATATATATATATATATATATATATATATATATATATATATATATAATTCCATCATCTTGAAATTGCGGTTACTCTTCTTTAAGTAAAAAATTCTTCCTCTAATGCTTTTGATTTTCCCTTTTATAATTTTAACTATATATATATATATATATATATATATATATATATATATATATATATATATATATATATATATATATATATATATATATATATATATATATATATATATATATATATATATATATATATATATATAAGAGCAGATCAAATATCTGGTGGAGATTAAAAATGAGAAAATAGCATTCATGACGAGTGAGCTGTGACGTTTATCTCGATTACAATTTAAAAAAATTGTTGGTATATTAACTAAATATAACTTGGCAACATTTATTGTTTTGATAATTTATTTCCTTTGATTTTCTAGTGATCTTCGTCTTGGAGCATATGGTTGGAGAGTCACGGATATGTTCATTGCTTTTGATTCTTATACCATACAATATTACATATATATAACTAGACGAATCCACACGCATTGTGCAGGAACAAAATTATGTAGGTAAAATAATAAATATCTAAGTCATTGTCATCAACTATGAAACAACAATTTTATATAAGAAATCAAAATATTGATGTATCACTAATGAATTATCATATATCAATATATTTGTTCTATAAATATCAGAAAATAAATAAATAAATAGTTAATAAATATCATAATAAATAAACAATAAGAATTTTTCATTTGATAATGGTAAAACTAAGATAAGGAATTTATAGTATAGTTGGAATCTTTTTTGTTAATTTTTTTAGACTTATTGGTAATCAGTTAACATAAGTAAAAAAAAATTTAGTTACAAAGAATTTTTGTTTAAATATGATAACTTTAAATTTTCTATAGAGACTTTAACCAACTACAACTGAAAAGACCTATGTAAAAGATTGATTAATTGAATTGAATTATTTCATTTAGTATTACAATTCTTAAACATTATGCTAAGACTGATAACTGTTAGGACAAATTTAGTTGGTTTAATCTTTTCATTTCAGAAGGTGTAATATAGAAAATATCAATTTTAAGGGTTGTTTGAGGTTTTTCGGTTGGTGACCGAAATACAATTGGTTTTTCGGTCTGGCAGCTTGGTTTTCGGCCCATGGGTTTGGTTTTTTGGTCTGGTTAGGCGTGTGTATATATATAGTGTCTTGTGTTCTCTTTTGGGTGTTGGTTGTTTTGGAGCTCTAGTGATCATAGCGAAATTCTGTCAAGTTCTAGCAACCATTGTTCTAATGTACCTGACTTTATTAATATAAAGTGTGCATTGAAGAATTAATCTCCTAGTGTTCTTATTGATTTGACTGATACCGTGTGAAGATCCGTGAGTTTAAATTGGGACCTACAATTGGTATCAGAGCTTGAAAACCTTGTGTTTTTTAGTGTTTTGGTATCAATCTCATCTTTCCTTTGCTTGGATCTTGGAGATTTGAAGAATTTTGGACTGTTTGATCGAAATTTTGGTGTTTTTGTTCTTGGTGTTCTTCGTGTTCTTGAACTCTTCAAGCAAAAATCATCAAAAATAGTGTTTTTAATCCAAAACGGCGTTACTGTAGCTGTTTTGTGCGAGATCTAGATCTGAATTCGTTTTTCGGTCATGCTCTTGTGCTTTTCGGTGGCGGCGGAAATTCAGAGTTTTTTGGTTAGGGTTTCAGTCCGTTAAAGTGTTTTTCGGTGAGCCTATTAAAGCTTTTCGGTGTCACTTAGGGTTTCGTGGATTTCGGTGCTGGAGGTTTTTCGATGTAGTTTTTCGGTCAGAAGGTTTTTCGTCCCATTTTTTCGGTGTGATCCAAGGTTTTTCGGTCCAGGTTCTCGATCGCCAGAAATATTTTTGGGGTTTTCAATCATTATTTTGGCATTTGAAGGCTTTTTCTGTCCTCTTGAACCTCTAAAATGGCAACAAAATACGCTTCAGAAGTTGATTGTTCTTCTCAATCATGTGTTGATATAATTGCCAAACTTCGCGAACACAACGATAATCTTGTTAGAGAAATATTTGAACTCGAAAATCTCAACTATAGTTTAAAAAAGAAAATAAGACCTCTACAAGAAAAACTGGAAGCTAAAATAAGCGTTTTCAAAATATTACAGGATGATTACAACACTAAAAATTGTCTTCTCAAACTTGCTAACGAAGACATTCTCAAATTGACTGTCGAGCGTGACTATTTGAAAGCTCAAGTTCAAGATAAAGAATTTGTTTTTAAAAAAATTCGAATGGTCAATCACGATAGTCGAATCCATGATCGTCTCAACTTAAATGGGATGAAAACAAGGGTCTCGGGTACAAAAGTGTTCCACCTCCTTTTAATTATAATTGTACTCCACCCCTTGATTTAAACGACATATTTGTTACTAAGAAATCCAGTCAGGCTGAGAAGGTTGTGGTAGAAAATACTGATGCTTCTGTTCAGTGTGCAGATGAAATTAAGGAAGATGATAACAAGTCAAATTCTGAAAAGAGTTCTTCTAACATCTCATCTACAAACACTTCTGATGCTCGTGTGGGCCAAGGCACTGAAGCTACTAGTTGTTCAAAGACTGATGCTGAAATATGTTCAACTAATCATGCTTCTGGAAAATTCAAACCACGAAAGTTTGTGAAAGAAGGGAAAATTCCTGTTGGACAAAGACCTAGTCCCACTAAATGTGATTGTGCCTGTACTTATGGAAACTCCTTGAAAAACTCAAAAGGACAAGGACCAAGTCATAATCTCATTTACTTGAAAAGACAAACGTGTTTCAATTGTGGGATTGCAGGTCACATCGGCCAGGAACTGTCCATGTCGTCCATACATTCCCTTCTATGCACAACACGGGCAGAATGTGCCAAGAGGGAGTTCTTGCAAAAGAAAGTCCTCAAGATCACGATCAAGAGATGGCGACTGGAATGAAGCCAAGGCCAAGAAGCAGGCCCCTAAGGACAAGAAGACCGATTCGAAAGATAACTCTGCCAAATCGAAATCGGTAAGGTATAGTTCATCTCAAGGATCGTCCTCGAGTCTACACTGGCAATAGAAGCACAAATCAAGGGGGAGTTCTGCTTCAACATCAAGTGTTGATACACCCATCCGGTTGAACAACAAGCAACGAAATCCAAATACCGATGGGTACCCAAAGGCCAATACTCCAATTTATCACATTGTCCTACTAACTCTTCATGTTCTTTATTTGATAAGCAGGATATGATCTTGGAACAAGTCAAGTGTGTTGATGACAATGGTCGACCTAGTTTCAAAACGGACTGAGTTCCCAAGACCAACTAATCACGCATGTTGTGCAAGAGCAGCTATGGAAGAATATCATCAGACCCTAGTTTGTTGATAATAGCTGTTCCAGGCACATGACAAGAGACATCTCTTAAATGCATGTTATTCAAATCATTTATGGAGAGTATGTGTCCTTTGCGGGAGGGATGGGAGAGAAGAAGGATCACGTGGGGTTTGTGTCTAACGATGTGTTGAAAACCGAAAAGGTAACTTCGTCCTGAACTGAATTGATACGCTTATATGATTGTTAAATCAGTTCTGTAAATTTTACTTTATTTTTGTTTTAGTTAAATTTGTCCATTTTTTTACTTCCTTAATTCTCTTCCATGCACAAATTTAGGGGGAGAAGAAAAACAAAACAAACATTACAAAACTTTAAAAATACAAAAATATTTTTTATAATTTTCATATATTTAAAAATATATTTTTTTATAATTTTCATATATTTCCTTTCAGAAAATTAAAAACTACAAAAATATTGTTCTTTTCATATTTGCCAGTCGTCAATGTTCTCGATAAATACCAATCAGGAATACAGATCAAAATCTCATGTCAAATATGTGTTTCACTATCACCGTGAATCACTAAGACATTCTTTACCTACCGACAACGCACTGAGTAATACCACTAACTGCTGAGGTAACACTTAAGTGCTAGTGATTCTTGCTGTTACACCACAATAATTTTGAAGCACAGACAACTTTTCTAACCAATCTCAAAGACTTTCTGCAACATCAACTTCTAGACACTTTGAGTAAAACCACTCAGAGTCGAGGGTTAAAAAGTATGTGTCGATGGTTGGATTGCGTACCGTAATCTATCACACGCACCAATCTATTCTCAACCACTTTTATCTTTTTGTTGCAAGAAATAGACGACTCATCATTTTAAACCAAATGATGATGATATTTCGAAAATCCATGCCAATGATCTCTGCTACAACACAAGTATTAGATGTGAGGCATCAACAACCATTCTTACCTACAAAGCTTCTAATTCAAGAGTTGGATGACTTAGTGTAATAAACCATATACTGATGACAATTTGAAAGTCTAACTGATGGGTATATCTAGTAACCAAGACATATTACACGCTCATACCGCTCTTGACCTAAACTTTTTCTAATTAAGATGTTCTTGACTCAATGTGATATTACCTCACATTGATGAAATATCGAAACTCTAGGTCCGTGATCGTTGTTGTTTACCACAATAGCTGTGAGACCCCAACAACTTTACCGGATTCAAAATTGGCACTAGGATGGTTCACTCCGCAGAGTTTGGATACCATTGAACGTCTCGCCAAGAGCCAAGTCAACTTGTTGACTTGTCAACTGCTTTGAGATCTTTGATCAAGGATATGCAGGGGCCAAAAAATCAAAACAGCCACAAGTAGTTCACCGATACTCAAACAATCGTAGTGCGTTCCTCCGGGTTCACACAGATACTGCGAGAAGTCTCATTTTGAGCCAAGGATGAATCCTTGAACAACTGTGGTGAGAGTTTCTAACTCCGTGACTCATAGGATTTGCGATCAATGTACGTATCGAGAAGCGTCAGTCAAAAGCAACTTTGAAAAGTTTCGACTCGATGTTTATGTTCCCGAAGAAGGTGAAACAAAATTCCATGTGGCAAGCTGTTTGAATTCCTCATCGGCTAGTTACTACATCTACACCTAAAGTGATCAAGTGAAGAGATGAAGAGTCAGACACCAGTCAAAGTCAAAGTTAAATCAAAAGCTGGATGTGCTGACTCAAGACACTTACTGAAGCCTAAGGAATTTACCAAGTCAAATCTGAATACAACCAGTACCGAAGATAAAGTTGTCACTGCAAATGTGCTGAAGTTCATCAACATCTATACCCTTCACCTGCTAAGGGGGAGATTGTTGAAATTTTTTGCAGTGTTCAACTGAATCCAAAGAGAATCCTAAAGTCTAAATGAAAGCATTAAACGAATGGGGAGATTGTTAGGACAAATTTAGTTGGTTTAATATTTTCATTTCAGAAGGTCTAATATAGAAAATATCAATTTTAAGGGCTGTTTGAGGTTTTTCGGTTGGGGACCGAAATACAATTGGTTTTCGGCCCATGGGTTTGGTTTTTCGGTCTGGTTAGGCGTGTATATATATATATATATATATATATATATATATATATATATATATATATATATATATATATATATATATATATATATATATATATATATATATATATATATAGTGTCTTGTGTTCTCTTTTAGGTGTTGGTTGTTTTGGAGCTCTAGTGATCATAGCGAAATTTTGTCAAGTTCAAGCAACCATTGTTCTTATGTACCCGACTTTATTAATATAAAGTGTGCATTGAAGAATTAATCTCCTAGTGTTCTTATTGATTTGATTGATACCGTGTGAAGATCCGTGAGTTTAAATTGGGACCTACAATAACAGTTACAGCAAAATTTAAAGTTGGTTAATTATATTTAAATATTTCTTTTAATTTCAAAACTCCTTAAATTTCATATGCAAGTTAATTAACTATTACAATTCAACAATTTTGTTAACTTGTGTTACTCAATTAATACTTATAATAAGTATTATTGGTATTCTTTAGCATTATGTCTTAAAAGATGATAAAAACAATAATTTGATTTGTAAAATAATAAGAGCTGCTATGAAAGAATATATACATTAACATTAAAGATTAGAAAGTTGACTTGGTTTAATATTTCTAATTTAACAGTTCTTAAATGAAAATAAGTACAAAAAATATTGTTAATAAATTAATAAACTACCATAAATAAGTATAAATTGTTAACTTTAACAAATTATTTTTTAATATTTCTACATGAAAAACATACTTGAGTAGCAAAGAGAAAAATCTATTTAACAAATTAGTTTTATTAATCCTCATAGTTTTAAATCAATGGTCATGTATCTCATTTAATTTATGATTTTATGGAGCGCTTTAAGTTATGTCAAACGTTGTTTCGATCCTAAAACCTCATGCGGTTGTTTAGTTAAAACATCCACAAATTTATTTGTGCTTTTTGTTTGCCAATAAGAAATATAATTAAAACATCGTATTTTATTTATTTCTTGATTGTCGAATTAATATACAAATCTTTTTAATTATATATATATATATATATATATATATATATATATATATATATATATATATATATATATATATATATATATATATATATATATATGTGTGTGTGTGTGTGTGTGTGTGTGTGTGTGTGTGTGTGTGTGTATGTGTGTGTGTGTGTGTGTGAGTGAGTGATTTTGGATATCCTAATCTAATGAATAACAAATAATATAAAAATAAATACTACAATTTTTAATAACATGAAACTATCAAAATATCTATTATAACGACCAAACACTCATATACAATACACAAAATTCGTAGAAACTATTTCATGACATTACATATCAAAATCTAACAAACAACAAAAGTATGAAATAAATAATAACATAAAAACATCGAAATATCTATTAAAATATTTATATTCATAAAACATATCAAACCCTCCAAAATCATAGAAATTTTGTATAAACAACTTCATGATTTTATATGTAACAATCTTGGGAATAACAAATAAGATGAAAAAAAAAAATTAAATACTACAAGTTTTAATAACAAAAAGTACTAAAATACCTATGTTAATATTTGTGCAAAAAATAAGTCAAACAAAGAATGTAAAAACAATTTCAAGAAAAAAAAACTAAAAACAATTTCAAGAATATATAAAATCAACATATGTTTGGTGTATTTTTCTCATTTCTCCCGATTTTTCATATTTTAATCACAAGCACTTGAAAGACATGAATGTTTTTATGAAAAAAAATCTACTTATACAGCAACAACATGAATAAATGAGAGGAATACAAAAAAAATTTAGTAAATGATATTAATTTAAAAAAATATGAAGATTTATTTAGGTTTCAAATCACTTATTTAACATTAATTTACAAATTTATAATCATTATTAGAAAGAACTTGAAAAATTATGAGAGTTTCAAATCAATGTGGTGCAAGTATTTTGCCTATTTTATAAGATACTAGGCAAATCCATGCACGTTGTGCAAGAATAAAGTTTAATTAAAATAAAAACGAACATATGTTTTTAGAATTATCAATGTCATTGCCTTTAACTATAAAATAACAATTTTTATATAAAAACTCAAAAGAATGATATATATATATATATATATATATATATATATATATATATATATATATATATATATATATATATATATATATAATGATATTATAGATAAATAAGAAAGCTAAGGATTATTTAGCATTAAAACATTACAACTCAAAATGTTTTCTTACTTATGATACTTAATTGATAATTATGAATCTTAATTAAATATGATTAAATTTATTTAATCAACTAAATAAATAATATGATCATCTAATAACTAGCTCAAAAATCCCACACTCGCTATTAAAAATTTAACAATAAGTGTCTAATATTTTTTGTGAGTAAAAATGAAGTTTTGTCAAGTGACTCAACATATATATACCTTAAACTACATTAATGCAATGTAATAAAAAGTGATTAATTGTATTGAAATAAAGTCAAATGCAGGATTAATGACTGGAAGAACAAGTCTCTCTCCTTTGCTGGTCGTCTCCAGCTCATCCTCTCTGTTCTTTCTTCTATGCAAATATATTGGGCTTCTGTTTTTATTCTTCCTAAATCTATCTCTAGGGATATTGAGAAGCTCATGAGGGGTTTCCTCTGGTGCCATGGTGAATTGAAACGTGGTAAAGCCAAAGTCTCCTGGAAAACTGTGTGTCTCCCTAAGGAGCATGGAGGCCTTGGTATTCGTAACCTTGCTGTCTGGAATGTTGCCCTTATGGCTTCCCATGTTTGGAGACTCCTTTCTAAGAAGGAGTCCCTATGGGTTAAATGGCTCCATTCTTACCGTCTATGTGGCCGTAACTTTTGGGATGCCCCCAAAAAATACGGTTCAGGATTTGCATGGCGAAACATGCTAGATATGCAAGATATGATAAGAGAGAATATTGTTTCCCAGATCGGTGATGGATGCTCTACATCGGCGTGGTTCGATAACTGGCATCCTGCTGGTCCCCTCTCTAAGTTCTTGACTGCTCGTAACATCCATGCAGCGGGTTTCACTCCTAATACTAAGGTTGTTGACCTTATCCACAACGGATCTTGGGTTCGGGCCGGTCAATGGAGGGACTCCCATCCTATTCTTCTTCTTCATAACCCTCCTTCCCTATCCCCATCACTTCCTGATAAACTCCAATGGAGATCTAGTGACGGTAATCTTTCTGATTTTTCTGTTCGTTCCATTTGGCAGTCTATTCGCCCCTATGACCAGCCTTTTGATTGGTATCATCTGGTTTGGTTCTCCTAGAATATCCCTAGACATGCATTCATTCTATGGGTTGCTCTTAAAAATCGTCTTAAGACTCATGATAAAATCAAAATCTGGGTTGCATTCATTCTAAGAATATCCCTAGACATGCATTCATTCTATGGGCTGCTCTTAAAAATCGTCTTAAGACTCATGGTAAAATCAAAATCTGGGATACTAACTCCAATCTCAATTGTGCCTTCTGTGGGGATTGTGCGAATTCACTCTCCCATCTCTTCTTTGAATGTTCTTTCCCTTCTATGGTTTGGCATGACCTTCAACATGTCATGAATCTCTCCGTCCCCACTGATAGCTGGTCCGATATCATTAATCAACTCAAGCCCGTGTCTAAGACTAAGACCATTTGGTCCATCATTAGAAGACTTGTGCTTGCTGGAGCTGTTTACCACATTTGGCAGGAAAGAAATTTTCGAATTTTCAAAAAAACAAAAAGATCGTATCATGCAATCGTGAATAGTGTTAAGGATGATATCCGCTGTAGACTGCTGAGTCTTTCTATGAAACCTTGCACTAATGTTAATTTGGCTAAAACGATATGGACAATCCCTTAACAAACCACCTATTGCTTCTATTTTTCTCTGCTTGTATGGTTTGTTTTTTGCAGGTTATGTTCCTTTATGTTATTGTTATGTTTCTGTTTCCTTGTATTGTTTTTGTTCCTAGTTTAGCTTTGTTGTCCTTTGGGGCCTGTCCCGATGGATCTTCTGTTTTTTCCTTTGGTGGGGAGTCCCCAGCCTCTTATTGTATTTATTCTTTTTATTAATAAAATTTGTCAGGGGAACCGTCCTCTTTACCCTATTAATATTTCAACTCTTAAAATTCCTAATGATGGTTATATAACATTAAACAACTACAGTACCCAAAAGTCTTTTTAGTTATGACATATAAGTCATATTCATTAGAATCATTAAATATGATTGACATGAAAAACTTGAATGTAAGAAAAATTAGTTAATTGCATTAAAGTTTTATTTAAATGTTATAACTTTCCAAATTACATGTAATAGTTATACATCATTACCATTGTAACTCAATGTTTTTTTTACTTCACAGGTAATATATGTTTATGAGAATTAATTTAGTTTACTTAATCAATTTAAGTAATTTCTTTTAGTTGAAATAGCGTTTGCAATTGCTACAAAAACTTTAATTACACTTCTGTCAATATCTAAATTGTGATGCTCTTTATTTTTTAGATGATTTATTTTATAGGTTAACATTATAAAATTAATTTAATAAGGACACACACATTCTAACTTTCAAAAATTATATCAAATGAGATTGAAAAAAAAAACGGATGCATATAGTTGCGTTTGAACAATTTATTTAAGTTTTTTTAAATATGATATCATAAAAATGTATTATTATATAAATTGTGCGAAAATAAATTCAATAAAAAGACTAAATATATTTACTGCGTTCTTATTTTATTAAAAGTGATAAGTTGTTATTGTGAAGTTTAAGAATCAAATGCGTGTGGGAAATTAACAAATTGGAACAAAGAGATTCAATGTTAAGAATAATTAAGTAATTTAATTTTGTCTTACATTTAGTTTGATTTCATCTTTTTTCTTGAATTTTAAAATATAAATTTTCATACCAAGAAACTAAAAGAATAATCGAATTTGTCAAATGCTCATTTGTTATTAGTAACTACCGTCAAATGATAAGTGCTTCGATCACTCCTAGGTCCTAATTTGAGTTTTCTTACAATCAAGGGTATTGCCATATTAATTAGGTGATTCTAATAATATTATTTTTTCATACCCCGTCAATTTAAGAGAAATCTTAATTATTTATTAGGAACAGGATCCTCCTATAAAACAATAATCATAACTGGCGGCCATGAAACCATGAACATTTATTTATTTGTTCAAGTAGAACAGGCAAAACTATCTTATATTGAACGGTTTGCTATAGTAATTTATCTAATAAGAATTATATATAAAGGAATGAGAAAAGTTATGATATTAATAACAAAATAAGGGGATCGATTATGATGATATCTTAGTGAAAAAACAATACAACAAAAATCAATTAACTTGTAATGCAAAACATCACCATATTTTACACCAAATGCATAGTTGTGTCGTTTAAATATTTGATGGAGTTGAATATCGTATCCCACTACGTATTTCATGAGAACCTTTTCTTTTACACATCATATGACTATAAACTCGTACATTGTCACCCACTCTACATAAGAGTAATATAGATATAGATTTGGAAAGATAAGAAAATAAATGAGACAAACTAAGCATGAAAAATAATATTCTTATTCATGTTTGAAATACTAATTCTCTAAGCATATAACTTGCTTCCTTTCATCATTGCAGATTCTTCAAAAGTGGCTGTGAGACATTCGTAGAGACGCATCACTATGTTTTAAACCAATGGAAAGCTTCAAACGTTCAAATCTTTGATATACCCAAAAAAGATCATATCTCACGACATATTTCATCATTGAACACGTTTTCTTTTACAAATGAGATGACTACAATCTTGTACTAAACTTTTATGCATTGTACAAAAAGAAATTGGAAAGAGAATGAAAGGAATCAAGAGTAACCAAGCACGGAAAATGGTGTTCTTATATAGCCAAAACATCTCATTTAATCAAACCATTAAGTAGAATCAGTTGAACAGTCTAGGGAGTTTCAAATGAATATGGTGCAAGATAGAGCCATATCTTTAACCACAATCATTTGAATGATCTTTATTATAAGAGTTATATAGATATAGATATAAATATATAAATATATAGATGTTATGCTATCTTTTATTTTATAGTTAAGTGATCTTAGTGATATAAAGTTTCATTTGATATGTTTTAAGAATGAAATTTAATATTTCACATTATCATTGTAAAAATTTATAACAACTCATCCCAGTAACTATCGTTTTTTCTCGTAATTCATTAATTACTGACTATTGTTTTTGTCTCTAACAATTAATAAATACTTAATGACCATATATTTGATCATTGTATCATTAACCACGTAATCAAAATCATTGACCATTTATGATCACTAAAAATGTTAATAATCGGAGAAAACATTGTTTTTGTCTCTAACAATTAATAAATACTTAATGACCATATATTTGATCATTGTATCATTAACCACGTAATCAAAATCATTTACCATTTATGATCACTAAAAATGTTAATAATCGGATAAAACAGTGACGACTTTCATTGATTCGCGACTATTTAGTGGCCTTATGAGTCTGCCAAGATAGTATCACTATACTTTAGTCACTATTTAGTGACCATTTATATATTTTGGTCTCTAATGAGTTTAAAATGACCACAAAAATTTTGGTCATTAAATCATTTTAATGATTTTCTATTAATATTTCTTAGAATAGTCGAACTTGATATCCATTGAACATTTGAATGTCAATATGGCATCTCATATGATTGAGTTTACTTCTTGAATACCAGCCGTGCACTATAACTCTTCGAAACAATGTATGGTGATGTTAGCGGTGGAGAGGTGACACTGTTATTACCTTAAATATGGACAAAATGGCCCAAATCAACCCTCTCCACTTCTTATTCTTGGTTTAGGTGCCTCTGTTGCTAAGTGACGCAAGTATACGGATCTTTTCCCTTGCTCATTTATTCTACTAATCTTATCATTTTATCAACATTGTGATAATGACATTTACGGTGTTTTTTTTCTCAATACGATTTTTTTTCATAGAAGGGGCAAACATTAAATTTTACTTTGTATACTTATAATGAATCCACTGCATTCTTATATACGACCATATAGTCTATAAAACCAAATTACTGTCGTAGAGGTCCTTAACATCTCAATAATGGAACTGATCTTAGTGCTGTTTCTTCTACTGTCTCTTCCAGTCCTTTACCTTCTTCCCAAAACCATAAAAAATAGATCAAAAAACAGTCCACCCGGTCCTCTTGGACTACCCTTCATCGGAAACTTGCACCAGATCCATCACTCAAGCCTCCATACTTCCCTATGGCAACTCTCCAAATCCTACGGCCCAATCGTATCCCTCAACTTGGGTTTTATCCCAGCTATCGTTGTTTCTTCAGCGAGACTAGTGAAAGAAGTATTGAAAACCCAAGATATCATCTTTTGTAACAGGCCTTCATTGATTGGCCAACAAAAGGTATCCTACAATGGCCTTGAAGTCATTTTTTCACCATGCAACGAGTACTGGAGAGAGATGAGAAAGGTTTTGATGCTCCACTTGTTAGGTCCAAAAAGGGTAGAATGTTTTAGGTATATTCGTGAAGATGAGGTCTCGAGTGCTATGAAGAAGATACATGAGCTGGCTCTTTCGTCTGAACCTGTAAACTTGAGCGAACTCATGAAGAATGTGGCGAGTACTTTAATGATGAGAGTGGGCTTTGGCAAGAGGTACCAAGATGAACGTGAAAAAAAAGTGCTTCTTCGACTACTTACTGAAGTTCAGGCGATGATGGCGGAGTTCTTTGTTTCGGATATGTGGCCTGGTCTGCCTTTTATGGGTTTGGTTGATAGGTTATTGGGCAAGATGGATAGGCTAGATAAATGCTTCCAATACTTTGATGCGTTTTACCAGGAACTCATTGATGACCACCTCACCTCTCCAAAGCCTAAGCCGCATGAGAAAGGAGAGGATTTTATAGATATTTTACTTCGACTCAAAGAAGAGCAACTCGTTAACCTCACATACGATCACATTAAAGGCTTGCTCATGGTAATCAATATATACTCTCTTCATTGGCTAAACAACAGTTTAAAAGTTTCTTAGTTCTATATGATTTAGATTTTTCTTGATTCTGGTGTCTAATTATTGCTTTGTACGTTTTTAGGATGTACTGGTAGCCGGAACAGATACTAATACGGCTACAGTGGTTTGGGCAATGACAGCACTGATAAAGAACCCAAACGCAATGAAGAAAGCACAAGAAGAAGTGAGAAATGTGGTTGGAAAAAAGGGTAAAGTAGATGAGGATGATCTTCCAAAACTCATATATCTGAAAGCAGTAGTAAAAGAGATCTTTAGGTTATACCCTCCGGTTCCTCTTCTAGTACCGCGAGAAACATCAAAAGACACCGTTTTACATGGTTACAAAATCAAGGCGAAAACCCTTGTTTTCGTAAATGTGTTGGCTATCGGAAGAGACCCTGAAACTTGGGAGAGACCAGAGGAGTTCTTGCCCGAGAGGTTTTTGGGTAGCAATATCGACTTTAAAGGGAATGATTTCGAGTTAATTCCCTTTGGGGCCGGCAGAAGAATCTGTCCTGGAATCTCAATGGGAGTTGTCACTGTGGATCTTATGCTTGCTAATCTTGTTTACCTGTTTGATTGGGGCTTGCCGAATGGTACGAACAAGGAAGATATCGACTTTGATGTTTTTCCTGGTATTACCATGCACAAGAAGAATGATCTTTGCCTTTCTGCTCATGTGTGCCAGTGAAAGAAGATAATCCAAATAGTTGGGATGTTTTTCGTTGTTACTAAATAAATGTCCAACTTTGTCAGTCTATAGCTTCTAGGTATGTTTGGATCTACGAAGTAATTTTATGGATGTATATATATTTTCCAATCCAATGTTCGAGCCTAAAAAAATAATGCTATCTCTGTTTCCAATTTTCCTTAAGAATATATTGGCGGTAGGAATGTCCATCTTGGACAATTCAGCAAGATTTTCTATATACGTTACGCCGTATTCTTGAATTCCGCGTAGAAACCGATTAGGAAGAGTCGAAACCGTTACGGCCATGATGGCTTTCAAGTTTCAAACCAAATTGGTGTGCTAAAAAAACTTATGATTGGACGTATATACGTGGGGTCTTTCTACACAACATATACTCACACAAATACGGAGGTTTATTTGAGATTGTCGAAACCAAATCCCCATTGTTCTCCAATTTGAATCTCTATCACTATTTAAGCTACAAGGTGTTGTCACCTTTTTTTTTTTTTTTTATATCGCCATCCGGTTACTAACTTTTACTTTTCTACCATCTAAGAAAATATTGGTCACTCCTAGCTATCTGTCACTCCCCCTCACTTTTAAAATTAAAAATAATTAATTTTAAAACAAACAAAATAAATTAAAATTTGCATTGACACCAATGTTCTAAATGACGTGAGGCGTGACGTTGCGGCAATGTCAAACCTCAAGTTTTACGACCATTGTCGAGCCATGACGTTTCTCAAGGCATGATGTAAGGCAACAATTTTATATGAATGTTTAATTATATTAAATATAAATATATATATATATATATATATATATATTTATACCAAACATATCAGGCTTTTAGAATTGTTTCATCAATAAATAATAACAAAAAGTTAACAAAAACTCAAATGTTTTGTGTCCAATCAAGCAATGTAAGACAAAGAAGAAAAAACGGCCAGAAACAGTAAAAACTCGCGCCATGGCTCACCTTGACACGCGTCACGCCTAGCAGCGCCCCCATGAGAGTTTTCGGGATGTTAGAGTCCCGCCCACGCCTTGGCGCGCGCCATGGCGCGCATTTTAGAACACTGATTGATACTAATATTTAAAATTTTAAAAAACATGCAAATAACTTAAAGCTTAAAATAAAAATAAAACTAAACATATAATAAGTTAAAACTACATTAAAAAAAAACTAAAACACTAAGTCTGATATTTTTTCATAATATCATCATTCATTTTCGACGTCATCTCGAGAGTCGGTCTGGAGAGATGACTCATCGGTTGCATTAAAAGATGCATGTCGATCGATCGTTGCTTCCCTTCGTGGTCTTTCTCCTTTCTAAGTGTCCGTTTTTCTTGGAATTGCACATGAGATGTAATGGTCGAATATATTTTATTGAATTTTTCGTTAATTTCATCCATTCGCTCATCATGAACCAAGCTTGATTTCAAACTCGTCATTCTCTTGGTTGAGGTCGGAACCGACATGTGCATCGGAAGACGTCATGTAATGGGTCTCTGATATTTTTGATCGTTTCGATCCATGTTCAGCTACCGGGACCCCCTTCCATATCAGATACGCTCGTACAACTTCCCAAAAACCTATAAATTTAAATGGTTTCCTTTATTCTTCAAATGATAAATCTCTGGCGTTTTTTGGAGTATGTCTTTGTCGCCTTCACCACTTTAACGTTGCTTTTTTAAAGTTCTTGTATAAACCGTTAAACTTCATCACCGCCTTCTTCAGGTCTCGAAGTTTTATTGTTATTGTGTCTTTCGATCGCTAAGGTTCATGCCCCAGATTTGCATGAAACACCGCGCTAATAGTTTCCCAATATGGTTTTTAGATTGGGCGTTTCCAGATTCGGTATTCTTCGGATCATTGACCCGTGCCCGTGCCAAAATGATTTCTTCTTTGCGGATCCAAGGTATAGGAGCAACAGGGTCGATTCTCTTCTCGGATTTTTGGAATTTTTACGATGGAACGGAGCCTCATCTGAATCGGATTGAAGTTGTCTCTAGGGCACGACATCGGCACTTGAATAGGAATCAGATTCGTTAATGTTGATTTTTAAAATATGTAAAAAAAATACCACTCCGGTAAAAGAATGGAGAGATTAGCCAAATAAAAATTTTGGCTTAATGGAGAGATTAGCCAAATAAAAATTTTGGCTTAATGTTGATTTTTTAAATATGTAAAAAAAAATACATTTAGGCTAATTGCTTTTTTTATGTAGATCTTCTTAGCATTTTTGGTCTGCAGCTCGCAGACGACGCATAGACGTTAGCACTCGTAGACTGTTATTTAGAATATCGCAGACTTAGAAAGGTTTACTCGTCCCCTTCTACTCGCTGACATTGACCGAAAGTCTTTCTACATCTTCTTACTTAAAAAAGTAGTTTAGTTTTTTTATATAAATTATTGATAAAAATAATTGAAGAAATGAAAAGTTGGATATACAATTAAAATTACATAATATGGATAATTTAGTTTATTTTAGTAGTCTGTACACTTTAAAAAACAATAAGTCTTCTTATTCTTGTAGATTACAGACATTTGTTCAACCTCTTCTTTTTTAGATGTTTATAGATATGCTACGTAGACTGCTGTCTTTTTACGTCTTAGAATTTAGAAAACAAACAACACCTTAGTCATTTTGCCAAAATAAAAACTGATGAAAGAATTATAGTTGAGTATTTGTTGCAGTTAATTTATGTATTAATGATATCAGCCGCATTTATGATCTTATATCTATAAGCGGCAAGGTGTTTTGCAAAATACAATGTAGAGTAAATTACAATAATGGTCCATGTGGTTTGCATGAATTTGCAATAATCGGCCAACTTTTAAAAAAACCTCGATAATTGTCCAAGTGGTCCAATTACTTTCAATAATGGTCCAAAAATAAGTAAAAATAAGTAAAAAGACCAATTTACCCTTTTTAATTTCTTTTTCATTTTTATTTTCATGTTTTATTTATTTTAGTAATTAAAAAAAAGAAAAATACCCCACCCCCACCCCCTGCATCTTCTCTCTCTCTCTCTCTCTCTCTCTCTCTCTCTCTCTCTCTCTCTCTCTCTCTGTCTCCCTACCTCCTGGGTTTGTTCCCTCAGCCAGAGGTTCAACTTTCTGCCGGAGTTCGACCGGGTCGACTTTACCGATCACCGTGATTTTCTTCAACTTATTGCCCTCTTTCTGCCGGAGTTTTGGTGCCTGAAGTTAAACCTTCTTTCTGTGAAGTTATTCGGGTTGAAAGAAATCGTGATTTTAGGTAAGGGCAGAATATCCTTGAAAGTTAAAGTCGTAGTAATCTGCAGAATCCGTGTAGTAATGGAGGTAATGCGTGAAGTAAAGCTTGTGTCTGTCTGATAGTATTTAGAAGATCAAGGAAGGAATAAGTATACACTTGATTGTGCGTCGAATTTACACTGATTAACGTGTTCTTGTGTTTGTACACTGCTCCGACATCTCCAGTTGACACACCACCTTTATTTGTTGCATTGGATGTAAGTGCCTGCGATCCATTTAACAAAACAGTATCACTGTTTCCATAAGATCCGTATCAATAGCAATGATGAAATTGTATATGATACATAGTTACATACCACTCCGGTAACACTGGTCATGGAAACGGAATATTTCTGATCCGACAGGTAGTCTCTCATTAATACATCTAAGGATTTTCTTCAACTCATTGCCCTCTTTCTGTGTGAGATGAAATACGTGGATCTTCTACAGACATACGATGGGGGTCGATTGAAAACCTAGGTTCTGTACACGATCTTCTACCCAATCCATAATGTGGAAGCTCCGATTGAATTTGAGTATCCTTAACAACGAAGAAGCAGCGAAGGCGGATTGCATTCGTAGGGGTGGGTGATAACCGGAGACGAATGTTAATCGATGGATTTATGGTCGAGCGATTGTAAATCACCGATTGCAGTTGACCGATTGTGGTTGAAGCTGGAACAACGAAGAAGCAGCAGAGGCGGATTGCATTAGCGTTGACGATACAGTAGAGAGACGAAGGTTTAGAACGGTGTTGAGATAGAGAGGAATGAGGAATGTGAGGGATTTTTTGGAGAAATGCTAGTGAGGAGAGCAGATGGAAGGACGATGACACAGTTGATTTGGTAGTATCAGTTCCGCCATTGGAGACCTCGCCCTTCTTTTCCTTATGCTTTTGCCTCCATTTCGGTAGCTTCTGACTGAAAACCGAAGAGCTGTCCCAGAAATTTTTATTTTTGTTCTGCAATTCCATTTATTATTTGGGTTTCCATAGATTAGCTTTTCGTCGGTGGTGGTAGCTTGCCGGAGGAGAAGGACTTGAACTATGAAAGAAGATGGTGAACGTGAAGGAGAGAGACGAGCGGAGAGAGAGAGGTGTTGGGGGGGGGGGGGAGGTGGGGTGGGGTTGGAATTGTTTGTTTTTAATTCATTTAATAATTATACAATTAAATAAAAATAAAAAAGATATTAAAAAAGAGTAAAATTGTCTTTTAACCTGACATTTGGATCATTTTTGCAACTTGATCTTTAATTTGGACCATTATCGAGGTTTTTTTAAAAGTTTGTTGATTATTGCAAATTCATGCAAACCACATGGACCATTATTGTAATTTACTCTACAATGTATATCCATATCGGATGCCACAAATACGACACCAGTACTCCAATTTCTCTGCTGAATCTTATTTCAAACAAGAAGATATATAGAGTTTCAATGATAACATCGAAAAGGTTTAAAACTCAATAACAATTCTAGATCAATTAATATAAAAGGTAATATTAGTAAAGGTAATATTAGTAAATGTGTATTTTAATAAAATTATAACAGAATAAAATAAAATTATACTTCCCTAAAATATAGGATTATGTGATAGTTACCTAAAAATAATCAATTGATTTTTTTATTAATAGATACTAAAAATCATTTCTATCAATTTTATCAAAATAAATAGACAACGTTTATTGCTACGCATTTTTATCAAAATCATATACAACTATTATTAACGGAAGATAAAAATTAAAACTTTTTACAAATTTTCTACCAAATTAAAATATCAACCAAGGAAAATTAAACATTTTTTAAAGATCGTGTTCATAAAAATCATCGAGTACATCTGTTTTCTTTTCATGAACTAAAAAAATGTTTTAGAAAATTTCATTTCATCACAAATGAATATACATTTGATTATAAACGAATACACATCTAAATGTAAGATGAATAAACTTGAATACAGAGCTAATCATAAGTGAATACACATTTAATCATAATTAAATACATAAGTGTTCATTAATAAGTACACCTCTAATTGCAGGCAACCCTTCTTCATTTATGATTAAAACTAAGACTCATAAATGTATATTCTGGTATTTTTTTTTAAATCACAAAATAGTAGGTTGATGGATAGTTTATGTTGTGCATAGTTTATGTTGTACATTTCAAGATTGATAGTGCTTTATTTTTACAATAAAGCATTATCATTAAAAGATCGTTTTATCGCATAAAAACACTCAGAGGCACACGAAAACCGTATTTTTGTGTAACACGAAGAAACACAAGAATTGCCTTAAAACATGCAAAATGCTTCTCAATAACAGATATGGTTCAGACAGACCCGTCTAACCTACCTCGTCTGTAACCAAATAGATCGTATTTCATATAAGAATGCATGTTTTCCTAAACATCCAGGCAAAAGCTCACATTCCAACGGCAGCTCCTGATGCACACCACAGACTCCCAAAAGTCTGGCGGTGATAATAGATCTACTGTCGGGTCATCACTAGCCCAAGCTAGTCATTTGTTTTTGCATAGAAAACATCTCACAAATCACGGGGAAAGCCTATTATAATATCATTATTTCTCTCAAAAGAATTATGATTAATTTGTCTTTAATCCCCAGACATCCTCACTAAAATTGCAAGCCAACGAGAGAATATCTCATTTGTTCATACACTGCACATCACGGCCCACTGCTGTGTTGCAGATGCAAATCTGTCAGAACTATGGTAATTACCATAGGAAATCCTGATAAGCTCACCATCAAAACAGGCTTATATTAACAGGTGGCTAAACATGAATTACGATTCATGTTTAACTTGAACAGAGTTCTCCGGAGCTGCTGGTGTGAGGAAAACACGAGGGATTTGTGTGCTAACTTTAAATGGCTTTATTTCAGGAACAAGAATGAATCAAGACCCAATAAACTCTGAGAAAACAACCAAACCCGAGGAAGTGATGCTCCGAACCAAAGAGCAAAAATGCGAAAAACTCATAAAAGCTATAGCAATCGCGACATGACAGGAGCTTTAGTCGCGACGCAAAGAAGGACAAAACACAAGAATCCAGACGTTACAGCAATCGCGACGCGACGGACACCCTGGTCGCAACGCGAAGACACCAACGCGACAACACCAACTTTTCGATCGCGAGACTACCAACAAGGCGCACTAACCAGACAAATGGCCGACCAAAAGCAACACCACGACGCACCCTCGCGACGCGACGAGCCTTAGGTCGCGACGCGAGCACTGTGTTTCAGCAAGTATAAATATAAGCCTTCTATGCACGGTTTTAGACATCAATTTACAAAACCAATTTACCAATTTACAACACCAATACACCAATTTACCAATTCACACAAGAACACTCTCAATCAGTTGTAATATCCCGAAATTTCTCTTAGTTAGTTGTTTAGAAACAGTAGATTCTCCATTTCGGTGGTAATTCTAGTAGTAATTCAAGATAATTCAAAGGGTAAAAGCACCAAGCTACATGCCGAGGAACACCAAGACCATCGCCACGATCAGCACTCGAATGGAAGGCTAATCTCTTTAGATTACTTCCGGTAATGTTATCATACCTTTAGTGTAACATGTTTTTACTTTGATTCCGAACAAATGTTTTACTATTGTAACTATTAAACTCTTATATCATTAAAATGCAATTAGTGAATCATTTGTGTTTACTTCTACTTGTTATCATATTTTCAAGACATAGTATTATCAACTTATTATTCGTGCCTATCTCATCTAAATAACGAGTTAAGACGAGTAATCGCTTAATATACTTTGTGCCCAATTAATATGTTAATAATTTGTAATGTTACTATTATTTAGATAAAACATAATATTGTCAAACCATTGTTTGTACCTAATCTAATACGTTGTTAGACAAAGACAAACAATTGATTCAACATGTTATGTATTTACCCATTTAATAGCAATTGTTAGTAAACTATAATTATGTCAAAGTAATTATATCGGAATCATTATAGTAAAACATGCGAACCTAATTGTTGATAACTAAACCGGAAGTAATTCTTTCTCTATTCTCAAGTTACTATTTCAATATTATTACTAGGGGTGAGCAACGGGTGGTTTTACGGTTTTGCGGGTTAAACGGTTCGGGTTATACGGTTTGGAGATGAAGATCAAACCGACCGTAAACCGAACCGCTCAAAAGCGGGTTATTCGGTTTGCGGTTTGGGCGGGTGCGGTTTAGGCGGGTACGGTTTGGTTTAAACCATTTAAGCAAAGCCCACTCTAACTATGACTCGAGACCAAAATCAGATTCACAGGATCAGAAAATCAGATTCACGGCCTAAAGACTCAAAATCAAAATGAGATTAGAAGTAACATTGCTGATACGGTTCACTGATAAGGAAATCATATTCATAGGATCGATAAGGACAACATCAGAAAATCATATTCACATGATCGATAATGAACACAATAACAAATTAAATTCAAAATCAGATTCAGGAAATTCACAGGATCGATAATGAACACAGTAACACATTAAACTCAAAATCAAAAAACAGATTCAGGAAATCAGATGGAATTCGAACTTCATTGCTGATACGGTTCTGATAAGGAGCTGTTGGGTCCAAAAAATCAAACAAGAACTGAGAATCTGAGATCGATTTGCGAGTTTGAGACTTGCCGATTTCCACTTGCGACTTGCGATAATGCGATGTGAGTTTGAGATCGAGATCAATTTCTTGAAGTGAAAATCGAGAGTGCAGTCAAGATAGTGAAGTGTGTTGACTGAGTTCGATTTCTTGAATTCTTTCCGAGATGGAGAGTGAAGTGAAGCCGCTGATGACTGAAGAGTGAAGGCGTCGGCTGCTAGTGATGAATTCGTAAATCACGAATGAACAAGATGAAGTCTGACTTGTGAAGGCATGCCCTAAAGTCCTAAGGGCAGGTGGGTAATTTCATATTTAATATATTTTAAAAATATTTAATATTAATATCCTTAATCGGTTTTCGGGCGGGGACCGTTTAATTTTTTCCAAACCGCAAACCGAAACCGCAAACCGCTTAAACAAGTCATTTAACCCGCCAACCGAACCACAAACCGTTTAACCCGAACCCGTAAACCGAATAAGGTTCGGTTCGGGCGGTTTCGCGGTTTAATTCGAATAACGCTCACCCCTAATTATTACCATCACAATCAACATTTACTTTACAACTCGTTAAAGATTAACCACTAAATCCCTATGGACTCAACCCCGCTTGCCCTATCTACGTAGTAATAGTGGGTTATAAATTGTTTTTGACGCGTGTAACGATCGCGTTGTCAAAATGGCGCCGTTGCCGGGGATTATGTGCGCTTAATTTCTAAAGAGTTGTTAAAATATTTTTTTTTTATTTTATTTTGTGCAAACTCAATTGTTTATGCATACAAGACATAGCAGCAACAATTCACCATTGTTATTTAATCCGGAGCCTGAAAGAACTATTAGAAATAGTCGAATCGCAAGACGTTTATTTGGAACAATGATTTTGGACGAAGTGTTAGTAGAAGATGTCCCCGATGAATCACACATACAACCTCCACAAATTGGTCCTCATAATCCCATACCACAAGCACATCCACCAAATCCTCCACAATTCCGAAACAATGGCAATAATGGTGGGTATCAAGGAGACAACACCAACAATTGGAACGGCACAAATCGACACAACGGTGGCTTTCATGAAGGTAATCAATTCTAATTTCATCCTCGTTACTTTGAACAACCCAATAGACACTCTGTAGCATCTCACTTTCAACCAGGAGATTATGATGATCCTTCACCTATAATATTTCCACATGGAAATGAACATATTGTAGAAATTAGACCACAATTAATTGGAGTAATTCCACTTTTTCGCGGTTATAAAAATGAGGATCCTTATAATCACTTGTATGAATTTCTTGCAATTGCTAACGCAAACACACCGAGGGAAACCAATAGAGATACCTTTAAACTACATTTATTTCCATTTACTTTAAAAGAAAAGGCAAATATTGGTTTACATCACTTGCTCCTGGAAGTATTAATACTTGGGATCAATTGAGAACCAACTTTTTACAATAATTTTACCCAGCTAGTAAAACAACGGAAATAAGAAAGGCAATACAAGATTTTTCGCAAAAACCCAATGAAGAATTTCATGATGCTTTTGATCGTCTTAAGGAATTACTACGATCTTGTCCGCATCATGAGTTCCCTCGTTGGCAACTTGTAAGGTATTTATTTGATGGAGTAGATAACACGAATCAATCCATGATAAATGCTGCCTCGAGTGGAACATTTATGTTGCAAGATAGTGAAAATGCTTGGAGATTTTTAGAACAATTGAGTAATGGTTCAAAAGCTAATTACTCAACAAAAAAACAAGAAAACCCAAATCAAACTGTTGCAACAATAGCACTAGATAAAACGTGGAAAAATGGAGTAAAATCTGATATCATGTCTTTAAGCAAAAAGGTTGACTAATTGCTTACAAGCCTTGGAAAAGAGAAAGGTGCTAATGTTTTGCAGTGACAAAAGCCATGCGCAAATTGTGGAAACACCGGACACAAGGCGCACAATTGCACAAAGACTCATGAAGAACTCAACCACTTAAGTGGATATGGTCAATACCATAATCCACAAAGACCATACAGACCCAACAATCAAGGAAATTTTCACAATAACAACCAGAGAGGACCGCATCAAAACCAATAGAGAACATTTCAACCCAACCACCATGGAAGTGAAGGAAGTTCAAGCAGAAAAGAACCAGAAACTGAAGGAACAAAGTTAGACAAGATAATGGATTTCATCACACAAACGTATCAGAAAACCGATACCAACACCAAAACAATTGCAGCCATGGAGAAACAAATAGCACAACTAGCTGAACAACTCGGAAAACGAGAAGAAGGAAAGTTTCTAAGCAGCACCACTGTGAATCCTTCTCACAGTCAAAGACCGGGGAAAGAACATCAAGTCAATCAAGTAAGCACCTTAAGAAGTGGAAAGAAGATCAACAATCAGGTGAGTTCTCTTCCCAACCCAATTTTAGAAGAAGAAAGTGATACTGAGGAGATTTACAATGAGAAAGAGGAAATAGAAAAAAATTTAAAAGAAAAAGAAATGAAAATTGATCAACAAAATAACATCGCACCGTACCCCTCAGCTCTTGAACCATCGACCTCTAAAGACAAAAAAGGAACTAAGTCGGAAGACATGTGGGAAATCTTTTCCCAAGTCAAAATAAACATTCCCTTAGTCAAATTAATCAAAGAAGTCCCTTCGTACGCGAAATTTCTGAAAGATTTGTGCATTCAGAAAAGAAAATTGAAATCGCGTCTTCCCAAGAAAATAAACTTGACAGAACATGCAAGTTCCATAATCTCCAATTCTCTTCCTCCCAAACTCAAAGACCCAGGAGCACCTTTAATCTCTGTTACCTTGGGTAACATTAACATAAAAAAGGCACTCTTAGATCTTGGAGCAAGTGTTAACATTCTTCCTGGAAATTTGTTTGATCAATATGAACTAGGCAATCTAGAACATACTGATATTATTTTACAACTTGCTTATAAATCCACAAAAATTCCAAGAGGAATGTTAACCGATGTTATAGTCAAGGTAGATGACTTCTATTATCCAGTTGACTTTCTAGTACTTGACACTGAGCATACCTATAAAGAAAGTCAAGCTTCAATTATTTTGGGACGACCATTTTTGGCAACAACAAATGCCCAAATTAATTGTAGAACGGGAGCGATGGACATGACTTTTGGAAACAGGAAACTTCAATTAAATGTTTTTAGTACATTTAATAACTCATCACCGGAACAAGAGTGTTATCAAGTTGATGTAGTGCATCAAGCGACACCAACTATCTTACATTCTGATAAATTGGAAAGTTTTCTTACTAACAACAGGGTTGAGGATATAGAAACAAAGGAAGCATACATGATGGAAAAAGTTTTCCAAAGTCAAACACAGCAAGGGAGAATACCATGGTTTGCTAATCTTATTAAATATTTTGTAACAGGCAAAATACTGCAACACTGGACCACACAACAAAAGAGATACTTTTATCTCGATCCAAGTAGAAAAAAAGAGGAGAACCGTTTAAAGTCAATGGACAACGGTTAAAGCCTTACGTTCAAATGGTGGATAACTCAAAAGTGGTGTTTGAAAAAATTGCTTTAATTAACCCACAAATCTGACCATTTGAACATAAGGCACTGCGTCCGGCTGAAGACGTTAAACTTAGCGCTTTTCGGGAGGCAACCCGAGAACTTTGTGGGTGTGTTCACTGCAAACCCTCATTTACACTTATGCAAAGCATAAGTGTGTAGTGTGTTGATTTGTTTGTTTTTGTTTTGTTTTATTTCATAAAAACATAAAAAACATAAAAATTTGTGTTTATTAAATGTATGGACACACAGGTGAAAAAAGGGGGTAAAAACAAAGTTTGAAAAAGAAAAAAATAGCCCTCTGAAGATCCCTCGCGACGTGACAATCAAGTCTCGCGACCGCGACATAGGTAAAAACGCGCACATTATATTCAGAAGTTACAGGCTTCGCGACGCGACCACGTCCTCCGTCGCGACGCGAAGGAGCGTGCACAGGTATAAACCCTAACCTTATGTTGACCGCCGCATTTTACCCCATATCCACTCCTCGCGTTCTCTCTTGCGGCCAGGGCATTTTTCGACCAAAAATCTTGATTTTCTTCATTTTTTATTGTGCAAATCATCATACAAGGTACGTATAACATTACTCTACTCTCGATTAGTGATTATACATGTAAAAACATAGCAAAATCGCAAGGATTCGGGCCGAAAACCGATGATTGCGATCGGATGACTTTGAATGCGGTTATTTGGTTAAATTGATACCTATACATGTTAGATCTAGCCCCTAGGAACCTTTATGGCTTAATGCATTAAGTTAAAACCGAGTTAAACGTGTGAAATCGGGTCTCACGATCGACCGATCGCCGCTCGCGATCGCGACATCACCCACCCTCGCGACGCGAGGCTTGAACAGGGACGAACGCGACAAGGTCGCGAAGGCTGTGCAGGAACCAATTTTTTCGCTCATTTTTGAAAGGTTTTCCTCAACCATGAACTAAATAACCTAAGTTCACATGCAACCTAGAAAAGATCTATGTTTTCTTACTTTGAACATGTAACTAATTCCTAAAGGCCAAACAAAAATTAACTAAAAGAATAAATCAGAAAAACTAACCTTTAGTTTTAATCTTGAAGCTAAGCAGCACAAGTGTCCTGCCTCAAATGAGATCACACCTAGGGAGCCAGAGGGTGGATGAAAATTTCAGAGAGAATAATAGAATGAGCACCAAATAATGAGGTCTAGGTGTCCCTATTTATAGGGAAACAAGAAACCCTAGCCGTCAACCATTTTCCGGATTATAAGTACGCGCACCGCGGCCTATACATTGGCGCGCCGCGCGCCGCAATTCAACTATTGAATTTGTACGACTTTAATCCCTGACTTCCTGATTAATCTAATTAATGCCACAGAAATTAATCTAATTAATTCTTGATTAATTATTAATCAATCAATATAGTTTCTAATTAATATATTATCACTTTAATATATTAACAAACCGTATCTTTTATTTCTATTGATTTATTAATCCCATAATAAACCAACCTTTCTCTCTACCAAACTTTCTACCAAACCTCCAGCTATGAGGGCAACCCAAATGGACTTTGCTTCTATTAATTATGCAAATACAAATTATTAGTCATGGCTTAGACACCTAATCCAACAGTCTCCCACTTGGATAAGTCTATGACTATAATTTTCAATTTAACCTCTAATTAATCAGCAAACTGTAGCTTCCTAGAAACTGCTGCCGAACTCTGACCTAGTCAGTTCTGTCCATAGATAAGTGATCAGATGATCTTCCGTCCAACAAGATATTTTCAGACATGAGACATGGATTTAGATCAATCTCTGTCTGACACACTGTTTCCCGATTTCCGATTTTGCTTATGACTATTAGACTTCTAATTGAACGCATCAATTCAGTCCTGGCTGGCCAGCACTTCAGTCAACTTCAAAATCATCGAGTGGCCAACAGATATCTGTTTCCCGTCTGGGTCAAGGGACGAATAAGCTTAGACTAATATGTTATATCTTTTACCCGACAAATCACTCACAACAGCATGTTTTATAACACCGAGTTACCGATGCGTTTTCGTACTATCAATGAACAACCGCCTTGCAAATTATAACTCATATCTCTCCACTTTAAGACCATAAGATATTATCGTCTCAACATTGCTCGTGATGTAATCCATGAAGCAATCTATTGAGAATGGGTTTATCCAATACTCAAATCTCCATTTCCAAGTACTCATGAACGTTGCAGCAATCTTATTGCAATGTCTAACTCCTTAGACAATCTACAAACCAATTCATGACAGTCTTCCTTCATACTTACTCCCTAAAAGTATGAGTGACTGTGGATATTTGAATAATCCAATTATTCAGGAAGTAAACATGCAAAAGTGAAACATAAAATCTGACTGGCAGCTACTCCTGCTTATTACCAAGTCTCCACGAGGTAATCACCAAGTCGGATTTATCATAACTATTATCGTTTTCTTATTCTCTTTTAAACTTTCAATTCAAGCCTATTGTATCTATGTCTATGACCTTTTCACTCTTTCTATGTATCCAAGTGTCAAACACTTATACACTTTATTGCTGATGATCCTATCGGATACTCTTCCGATGATATCTCAATTTGTCATTCTGTCATTCTCTCTCACAACTCCATTCTGGTGATGTGTACTGTAACTGCCCATGGTTCTCGGGTCTTTAGTCTACATGACTACACCTTAAGACAATTTCGAGGTGTCATGATGTGCCGGTGAACCACACGCGCTCCATCAGAAACCAACGAAATTCTTTAACCATGAAGTCCTACAGCACCACGTTCTGGTGTAATCAATTACCGATTTGAAAACCCTTTAATCAATCACCCTAATCATTTCCCAATTATTTCTCACGTCTGTTCAAATAATCCATTCAGTATTCTCAGCCAGGCAATATCCTGAATCTAACTTACAATGCTCTAAGCATTAAGTCATCAGGATATGTTCATAACACTTCTGATTTGTCCAATAGGCTCGAGGAACCTGATGTAATCTCATTCCAAGCCCTTTCGGAATCCTAAGATTACCAACAATCCTTGTGTCATGATTTCCGGAAACCATTTCCTATCAGGGACTCTTTCTTATGCATCTTGAATCCCATCAAGATCATATTCTCAACGGCTAAGTCAATACTGTCAGTTTCATCTATCTAATAGATGTCTATGAACTACGTGAGTATGCTGCACCTTCTTTGTTTCTTTCATACCAATTCATTACACTTTGCAATCACAGGAAACTCCTTTCCTTGGGTTATGCATCTTGAATCTCATCAAGATCACATTGACAGAATTCTGATCTATCTAATAGATGTTCACAACAACCTGAGTATGTTGTATCTCTTAAAGTCTTTCATAGCGAACCGTTTCTTAACACCAAGTCATTACACTTTGCAATGATAAGAGACGTTTCCTAGAACCAGTATGTAACCCACATACAATGATAGCAGATACTCCCACTGGCTTTGACACCGTTATATGACTCTTTCGGACTATTCACAAAATCCAGAACTTATAGCACATTTTGAGAAACCGAAATCCAAACCTTTCCGACATATTAAAGGAAATCTTTCAGGCTATTCACAAAATCCAAACCTTTTGGCCTATTTTGAGAATCTGAATATCATTTCTTGCGAGATGCCCATGGGACGAATCCCGGGGCCTTGTACCTTTTGCAATGACACACTCTATGTGAGTCCCTATTAGTGTGCCGGTAAACCACACACACTCCACTAACGACTCACACTGTGCCACGCAGAATCCTCTCGGATTTCATCTTCTATTGAGACTGCTTCTCTCGGAATCAATTGCTTGACTCCAAGTGATGATTCATTCAATCAGATGTTTTGTAAGTACATTTCTATGTTCCCTTCATTGATGATTCAATTACTCCCACTGGTTCCTAGACCAGTTGTAAAGATCAATCAAACTGTCACATAGACTATGTCTCGTGGTAAGGTTCTCTTATTTGGCAGCAACCGGGCTCACCAATGCTTCCAGCTGTCGGATTACTTATCCGTACCATCTTTAGTGTTTTACCACTACTCGGTATATCACCCGGATCATAACTCCTTATGACGGTGACAATAACTACTGCTCAAGCGAAGAGAGGGTATGTAAGGTTTAACAGGAATCTAATTCCTGGTCAAGGCCCAGTGATGACTAAAGGTTCTTTCACTTGGCTAATCCCTGAACTCCTTCAGGATTATTCTTACTCCCATTGTTTCCTTAGAACATGAGCTCTTTCTAAAAGGGCTCTTCTTTCAAAGGATAACCAGGATGGCCAATGAAACGACATCGCTGATCAGTTTCAGGCTTATCATGAGATTCAGACGAATGCTACATGACCCTGGACTTTCTATGTACTAGTGGGACGATCCCAACTTTACATTTCAGACAGTGTCGGCATAACCTACTTAGTCTAAGATGTGGTCGGAATATGGCTTCTGCGGTCTGACTGGTTGAATATTCAATTCAATGAAATATTAGTCGGAAATGTATCCAGTGTATCTTATACACTGAGGATCAAAACTATTTCGATCAATGCTCCATCATCTTCCCTAAGACACATTATAACCATTAGTGTTCTTGGAAGAGGATAAACTGTGAAACATTTTCTCAGTCTATGTTGTTACTCAGGTTCTGTTGATCTTATGCTTCCTTTGAAATCTTTGAACACTTCAAGGTTCCAATCAATCGCTTATTCCGATAAACGAAGCCATATTTGTCAAACCATTTGGCAAATATCATGAAGCATAACTAATCGTGTTCTGTTCGAAGATTCGAGCAATACACAGTAACTTATGTGTTTGTTGCTCAAAATCTTAATACCTTTACAGTTCCATGTAAATTTATGACTTTGTTAATATTGTTCAAGACATGCAATCATCACCTGACTCCAAGTCAACTGATTCCAAAATCCTATCCATTGGATCTTTGGGCAATTCCTTTCTTGCCACAATTAATTTTATTAAGCACTCAATTCATCATGTGACTCTAAGTCAAATGATTCCAAAGTCCTGTCCAATTGGACCTTTGGTTGAAGTGATTCTCATAAAATTCACTTTAACAATCATAAAGAACACAATTTACGAATCCAATCCCATTGGATGTATCAACATTCAAGTTATTACCATTTACGTCATCAACACATTCACACAACATTTTGAGGACAATTAAAACAATCATGGTTCAAAAAAAATATTTCATTAAACCAGAATTATCCTCAGAACAATGTACTATGCGAATCCATGTCGTATGTATCTATAAACTAATAACAAGAACAAATATCTAGCTTAACTCAAAAACCGCACGAGCTCCAGATCCAATCCGAATATGCTCCTGTGCGACACCATGCTGCATCCTCCAGAGTTCGTGCATACAGAGCAAATGTATGAAACACATCCTGTATCAAGGAAATGAGGATCAGGTGTTCTGAATTCTAAGATATTTATGAGTTTACCAAAGGGTTTGGCTTTGGAGCATTTTTCCAATCTTTCCGTGACTGTGTGTCCCACCTTGTGGATTCCCAGTTTGAAACATCGAACAATCGGTCCAGACGATCTGGATCATTTCTTGATGCACCTTAATACTGGACTCAATCCTGAAGCAGCTGAATTAATGGAACTATGCTTCTCCATGAACGATTCTTACAGAGTCGACATTGAATGCACTTCCACGATTGTCTTATCCGATTACCCTTTCTGTTCATCTGGATGAACAGATCAGCGAGTTGAGCTAATGCTTAACTCCCAATCACAAAGGGAAACCAGTTTTATACTGTTCGCCTATGTATCCCTCAATCTCGGGAACACGCAAACTGGTGCTACTTCTTTCTAGCTTGCAACTTCAAGCTCTTTGAAGATCCTAGTTCATTCCCTTTATTCAACCAGTTCACGGAACCTTTCCTGAACTAGTTGTGCTAACTAATCAGACCCCAAGAATTATAAATCCCTGCAGAACTCAGGGTTAATGATCAATAGCATAAGGCAACGAACTTCCTTGGACTCAATAGTCAAGGAGTCATGCTCATCACAAGCTACTGTGTGATGCCATGTTTGGGAGCGGACACTCAGTTTGATATGGTTCGCCAGCAAAACTAAGAACTATTCTCTAATTGCAAAACCATATCATATAGTCAAGGCCAGTCAGCCTTACCATATTTAACAGGTGCTTTCTGAAGCTCTCAGAAATGGGTGAAGGAGGGGAAGGAGGAGAATGACACTTTCTTCATACATATATAAAAATTTGAATTTATTCGTTTAATTCATCCTTTTAAATAATTACCCAATATATATTATTTAACAAGGCTAGGATCCAAAATACCCCAACTATGCAGTGAAGAGGGATGCCGTAGTCACAACACAGTGGTCATTAAGGTAGATAACTTTTATCAATTTCAGTCTAATGAAATTCCTAGATCTGTGAGATTCATTGAACTGTTCAATGGCATGTTTAATCTCGGATATGCCCCACCGTTTGTGACTGGGGTGCCGAGGATCACAAACCGGGTGTGAATAACCATGCAAATTAGCTCGGTACTCTCGGGGTCAATTACCATCTCAAATTGATGTGCGGGTTAACCACACACGCTCCATCAACAATGATAACACCCGAGAAACCCATTGCCACTCTTTATGAACCCCCATTGGTGTGCCGGTAACCCACACACGCTCCACCAACGTTTCATAAAGTGCAATGTGCAATTTCATGGATTAGTATCAAATTCACATTTTTTCTTAAGTAACTAGATTTGGGAATTCTTGTAAAGGATTCTAGTACTTTGATCATTATACTTTTAATGATTAAGTGGTCCTATCAAACCCGTTCGGCTAACGACCCTCCACTGATCAGGCGAGCGGTGGGTGAGAGTGAACACCCATTAGACCGCCATTTTATAGGCAGTCTCCTTATATCCAATTTATAGACCAGCTTCGTGAATGAGGCCTACTAATGATTTGACTAACCAATTTATCTTATACATATAGTATTAACTTTTAATAATATATATAAGATGTATTTTAAACCCTTTTAAAATATTCCTGGTTTATCTTTTAATTTTTCTGAAATTTAACTATTAAATTTCAAGTTAAATTAAACCTTTAAATTTGATTTAATTTATCTTTTAATTAAACTATTAATTAAATTAATTAAATCTAGATATTTTAAACCTTTTAAAATATTTTAGGATTTATCATTTAATTTTCGAAATTTAACCATTAAATCAAAATTAAATTAAATCCCTTGAATTATCTTTTAATTAAACAGTTAATAAAATTAATTCAAATGTAGATAGGTTTTTCCAAATCAATCAAATCAATTTAAACCTGTCTTAAACCCCTAATTATCGAATTCAAACAAACTGGGTTTAAGGTTATCCATTTAATTAACCAATTAAAGTTACCAAAAATAGAAAACCTCCTAAAACCCTAACCTGGAAAATCGAAAAAGAAGGGGGGAGGGGCTATGGTTTCAAAAACCCTAAACCCCAAAATCGAAAGCAGGCCCAAAGGATTTATAAACTTTAAACCCTAATTAGGAAAACTATTACAGCCATTCAATAAGAAAACAACCAAATGCTCTGATACCACTGAAATGTTTTCCGCAACCATGAACTAAATAACCTAAGTTCACATGCAACCTAGAAAAGATCTATGTTTTCTTACTTTGAACATGTAACTAATTCCTAAAGGCCAAACAAAAATTAACTAAAAGAATAAATCATAAAAACTAACCTTTAGTTTTAATCTTGAAGCTAAGCAGCACAAGTGTCCTGCCTCAAATGAGATCACACCCAGGGAGCCAGAGGGTGGACGAAAATTTCCGAGAGAATAATAGAATGAGCACCAAATAATGAGGTCTAGGGTTCCCTATTTATAAGGAAACAAGAAACCCTAGCCGTCAGCCATTTTTCGGATTGTACGACTTTAATCCCTGACTTCCTAATTAATCTAATTAATGCAACAGAAATTAATCTAATTAATTCGTGATTAATTATTAATCAATCAATATAGTTTCTAATTAATATATTATCACTTTAATATATTAACAAACCATATCTTTTATTTCTATTGATTTATTAATCCCATAATAAACCAACCTTTCTCTCTACCGAACTTTCTACCAAACCTCCAGCTATGAGGGCAACCCAAATGGACTTTGCTTCTATTAATTATGCAAATACAAATTATTAGTCATGGCTTAGACACCTAATCCAACAATTTTTGCTATTTTCTTGCATGTAAAATCCATTTGATGATTTGTATAACTTGGAAAAATTGCAGATATGGCACCACGAAGAGAGCAAAGACAACAGGCAGTGCAAAGGGACGATCTCCCTATGCATCCATGGTTGCAATTTCCACAGACTCTCTTCTGTCAGGAAGAACTTGTATGAGTCAACTTTACAAAAACTTAGACGACGAGACGTCGAGGCAGCCCTAATAATGGACTGGAATTTTACTAATAATGTAGGGATCACAGCAGCACTTGATCAGTACCTGATCAAGACCGATGGCACCTACACTTGTTATGCATGGAAAAACCTGCTACAGATCCGAGAGCCCAGTTATAAGGAACTAATGCTGGAGTTCTTTTCCACGGTATCCTTCGACCCGACTGAGGAGGATATGTATCAGCGGGCGGCCATTTCCTTCCGACTTGGAGGGGAAAGCAGACAGTGCAGTGTTGCAGAGCTGGGATGGAGATTGGGTCTTTACCCACATGGTGAGGCCCGCTCACCCGCTTTCAGACAGTACCTTTCTCGATGTCTTACCGGACCGATTCAAGAACTCAGCAACGCCGATTTCTGGGGAGAGATTGCTGACACCCTGTATCTCCCCGACACTGCATTGGAGAGTGCGATCCGCTCTCCTATTCACATATTATTACACCGACTTGTTGCCACTTCCGTCAATCAGCGAAAAGGCAGCGAGAAGGTCCCAGCTGCAGATCTCTTCTACTTATGGTGTCTTTTGACACCTGAGAGGCACTGCAACCTCCCATATTCTCTGGCATTTTTCTTGGCCCGAAAGGCCACAGGGGCCAGGTCCTCTAGCCCCCTCTGTGGTGGCCATTTGATCACACGCCTGGCCCAATCATACAGCCTCTTAGCATTGCCAGAGATTCGAGTCATGACCGCGAGCGAGCCTAGAGCCATAGGACGCCAGTACTTAGAGTCCATGAGGGTGATCAGACAGTCGGGTGGACCGGGCGGATATGAGATTGCCGAGCCAGAGCAGGATGAGCAGGCACCCGATGCTGCTCAAGCACCACCCGTACCTCCTAGGCGACGTCAGCGCCAGCGCCAGAGATCCCCTGCTCAGCCACAGGATCCCGAGCCCGAGATTAACCTTAGGACCATTTACCAGCAGATGCAGTCATGGCATCTAGAGAGTCAGACACAGTACCGACAGATGCAGGATTGGCACCTGGCCAATCAAGTCCAGCATCAGTGGATGGCCGACTCGATGACCGACTTCTTCGAGCAGTAGGGATTTCAGCCCAGACACCCATATCCAGGTATTGTTCCACCTGTACCTACCTGATTGGTACACAGGTAGATATCCACCAGGGGATGGGGCTGGCCCGTCAAGGACCCAGTTTGACCATGACGACGAGGATGAGTGATTTTTATTTTTTATTTTAAAATTTTGGTGTGTTTTAATAGTGCATGGTGTGAATTTTTAATATTGCATGGTGTGATTTTTTTAAGTTTATTTTATGTTTGTTCAGAATGACGTTTTGTTTGTTTTATTGATTATACTACAGAAGGTGATGAAACATGCTGGCAGTAAGTTCAGCGCCCAAACGTATCAATTGATCCCGCCGTAAAAATAAAAAAAATAAAAAAATAATAATAATAATAAAATAAAAACTTTTCAAAAAGAAGTCAATTGCGAAAAACTCAATTTTTCTTGAGGACAAGCAAACCTCAAGTGTGTAGTATTTTGATAGTGCTTTATTTTTACAATAAAGCACTATCATTAAAAGATCGTTTTATCGCATAAAAACACTCAGAGGCACACGAAAACCGTATTTTTGTGCAACACGAAGAAACACAAGAATTGCCTTAAAACATGCAAAATGCTTCTCTATAACAGATATGGTTCAGACAGACCCGTCTAACCTACCTCGTCTGTAACCAAATAGATCGTATTTCATATAAGAATGCATGTTTTCCTAAACATCCAAGCAAAAGCTCACATTCTAACGGCAGCTCCTGATGCACACCACAGACTCCCAAAAGTCTGGCGGTGATAATAGATCTACTGTCGGGTCATCACTAGCCCAAGCTAACCATTTGTTTTCGCATAGAAAACATCTCACAAATCACGGGGAAAGCCTATTATAATATTGTCACACCCCGATCCTTGGCGGAATCGATCAAGGCGTGATATATTGTTCAAAGTCTCATGACAACTATGTTATAATATGATTAGATTCAATTAAGTACTAAGTAGGCAAACAAGATCCACAACGTACAAATACAAATTCAAATACAAACAACATTTATTACATCAAATTTAAATAGTCTTGTGGGTTTCTAAGGTATACCCTACTTTTCATCAACTTCATTCTTCAAATCTGTATCATGGGTAAAAACAGGTCAACTACGAGAGTTGGTGAGTAATCTAGTTTTATTAAAGAAAATTGTGAGTTTGAAATATTTATAATTTGAAACTTGTTTTCTTTGGAAGTCGACAAGCAAGTATTATTGAGATAACGGTTTATAAATCAAAAATTGATTAACAAATGATAACAACAACAATAAGTCCTCACCCTATATATACATATATATGTATATATATATATATATATATATATATATATATATATATATATATATATATATATATATATATATATATAGGATGGAGCATCTAATCATCATACACACTCAACTACGTGCAATCAATCACCTTAGCGTCCCAAGGCGGGGTGGTCAACCCAATAGCGCTATTATTGTCCATAACGTACCTCAAGAATACGGGCATAGTCATGGAGATTAGACTAAAAATGATAATGCACTACAAGTACATGTAGCGTAAACAAACAATAATTATACAAATAATGATTTAAGTAAAAGTGTCCCAACAATATGAAATAATCATTAAAAATGCATTTTTATATGCTTAGATACTTAGGAAAATGGTTTTAAATACTAAACAGTAATGAAACATTCTGAAATTATCAGAAAATCATTATTTTAAACAATAGTAATGACTGTAAAATTTTCATATTTTTCTTAACTGCTTTAGTATTTATTTAGTATTTTAATGATTAAACACCCACAAAATTCGGGAAAAATAATAAATGATTCCCACAAATTCGGGAAAATTAACCATAGTTTTCTAACATTATATTGAGTCTACTGTAAATAATTTGGATATTTTGGACTATGGGAAGTATTTCTTATGTTTTTCATTATTAACTAATCAATAAAATCATAAATAATAGGAAAATATTAAGCGAAATTCATTAGACTTTTTATTTATGATTAACATGTTATATATGATATTCTGATAAGGTTTTATAATTTTTGGACATGTGTAGCTATTTATTATCAATTTAAACCATTAAATAATCATTAAATCAGGAAAAAAATAAGCAAACATTCTTACAAAAAATCTGTAAATTTTGTCATGCAGTCTTTAAAATATTAATAAGGTGCAAAAAATATAAAATCTAGTTTTTAACATACATAACTATATTTTGAAATTTATTTATCTACAACAAAATAAAATACAAAATAAGCATCAAACAGCAATATAAATGCATGAAACTTTATAAATCCACTTTACTCAATATATGGGTTGTTCCAAAATTTTCCCAGAATTTATTAACTGCAAAAAGTATTTTATGTGAATTATTTCCCTATTTTATTGCAATAATTATAGTAATTCAATAAAAACAAGTTATTTTCTGAAAATTTCCAGAACTTCTTATTTTATTGATGGGATCCTGAGAAAAATCAGGTTTATGCATAAAATGAGTTTTAGATAGTTTGGTGGATTTAATTTATTTCATTCATGAATTTGAGACTTTTAACAACATACCTTGATGAATGCTTCAAGAGGGATGGAGATTTGAGTATGAGGGATTGTTCTTGGCTGGAAAATTGATATTTCTTGGAAGAATTTCGAGATTGAGAGTGAGAGAAAGAATAGAGAGGGTTTGAGTGGTGATGAGAATAATGTGTTGGGAGAAAAATGAAAGGGAAGATGATGGGAGGTGTGAGTGGGAGACCATGGGAATAACTTTTGGCTTTTGGTGGTCTTCATAATTTCCCACTAGCACAAGCATCTCTATGTAATACACTAATTAATATAAGAATTTTATAAAATTTAATGTAGAGTTTATAAAAATAGAGTTTTATAAAAAAAAATAGGTTATTATTTGATTATAACAATCTACTTTGATTTGAAGTTTAATTATAGCATTCAAGTTTGATTCTTTTAATTTAATTAGAGCATCATACTTTGATTTTATTTTAATATGGTATCATAATTAAATTTGATTATAGTTATAACGTTATACTATGCTATATTGCTATTAACGTCAATTTATATCGTAGTGTAAGGGTTTTGATCCTATTAGCATTGAGAAATCTCGAGTAGGGTTTATTAAATTTCCAATTGGGTTGGGTTGACCCGAATCCATTTTAGGCGGATGTCACAAATATCATTATTTCTCTCAAAAGAATTATGATTAATTTGTCTTTAATCCCCAGACATCCTCACTAAAATTGCAAGCCAACGAGAGAATATCTCATTTGTTCATACACTGCACATCACGGCCCACTGCTGTGTTGCAGATGCAAATCTGTCAGAACTATGGTAATTACCATAGGAAATCCTGATAAGCTCACCATCAAAACAGGCTTATATTAACAGGTGGCTAAACATGAATTACGATTCATGTTTAACTTGAACAGAGTTCTCCGGAGCTGCTGGTGTGAGGAAAACACGAGGGATTTGTGTGCTAACTTTAAATGGCTTTATTTCAGGAACAAGAATGAATCAAGACCCAATAAACTCTGAGAAAACAACCAAACCCGAGGAAGTGATGCTCCGAACCAAAGAGCAAAAATGCGAAAAACTCATAAAAGCTATAGCAATCGCGACATGACAGGAGCTTTGGTCGCGACGCAAAGAAGGACAAAACACAAGAATCCAGACGTTACAGCAATCGCGACGCGACGGACACACTGGTCGCAACGCGAAGACACCAACGCGACAACACCAACTTTTCGATCGCGAGACTACCAACAAGGCGCACTAACCAGACAAATGGCCGACCAAAAGCAACACCACGACGCACCCTCGCGACGCGACGAGCCTTAGGTCGCGACGCGAGCACTGTGTTTCAGCAAGTATAAATATAAGCCTTCTATGCACGGTTTTAGACACCAATTTACAAAACCAATTTACCAATTTACAACACCAATACACCAATTTACCAATTCACACAAGAACACTCTCAATCAGTTGTAATATCCCGAAATTTCTCTTAGTTAGTTGTTTAGAAACAGTAGATTCTCCATTTCGGTGGTAATTGTAGTAGTAATTCAAGATAATTCAAAGGGTAAAAGCACCAAGCTACATGCCGAGGAACACCAAGACCATCGCCACGATCAGCACTCGAATGGAAGGCTAATCTCTTCAGATTACTTCCGGTAATGTTATCATACATTTAGTGTAACATGTTTTTACTTTGATTCCGAACAAATGTTTTACTATTGTAACTATTAAACTCTTATATCATTGAAATGCAATTAGTGAATCATTTGTGTTTACTTCTACTTGTTATCATATTTTCAAGACATAGTATTATCAACTTATTATTCGTGCCTATCTCATCTAAATAACGAGTTAAGACGAGTAATCGCTTAATATACTTTGTGCCCAATTAATATGTTAATAAGTTGTAATGTTACTATTATTTAGATAAAATATAATATTGCAAAACCATTGTTTGTACCTAATCTAATACATTGTTAGACAAAGACAAACAATTGATTCAACATGTTATGTATTTACCCATTTAATAGCAATTGTTAGTAAACTATAATTATGTCAAAGTAATTATATCGTAATCATTATAGTAAAACATGCGAACCTAATTGTTGATAACTAAACCGGAAGTAATTCTTTCTCTATTCTCAAGTTACTATTTCAATATTATTACCATCACAATCAACATTTACTTTACAACTCGTTAAAGATTAACCACTAAATCCCTGTGGACTCGACCCCGCTTGCCCTATCTACGTAGTAATAGTGGGTTATAAATTGTTTTTGACGCGTGTGACGATCGCGTTGTCAAAGATTCAGGGCGACTGGAGTTCTAATCATTTATGTTGCGCATAGTTATTATTAGAGATGATTATAACTGATGTTTAAGTCATTTATGCAGTCATTATTATAATCATAAATGATTATAGTTATAATCATAAATGATTATAATACATGTGTACCCAATTAGATGATTAGAACACCAGTCATTTTCTATGACTCTTTTGATTACTGGAATCACAAAATCGAATGTCTTTTGTGGGTCTTTTGATTATAATGTGTGTAGACACAATTAGTCTTCGGTGAGTCCTTTGATTATTGGAATCACAAAAGTGAATGTCTTCCCTGTTCCATTAATAAAAAAGGCTCATTTTATTCATACCCCCATACACACACAAAATTATAAAGTATACCCCCATGAATGTGTGTGTTGGGGGTAGCTATAGCACAACCGTAAAAAAATCTTATATAAAATGTATGTAAAATACCTCATCGATGATTAACATGCCATTGAAAAGCTTTGTTGCCTTTTATCAATGAATAAAACACATATTATGTATAAAAATCCAGGACATTTGCAATCATACATGCATAAGGCACAATATAGTCAATATATTACAATATATCATATTGAAAATCAATAAATCAATAAAATAACCCCAAAACTTAGTCAATATATTACAATATATCATATTGAAAATAATCTCCTATATTTATGAACCTTAACTATACCTACAAATTGTAATTAAATGACTTGTTAAGAGAAGCATTAGACAATTGTTAAAAAAACATACATATTTTATTAAACCAAACCAACAAAGATAAATTTTTGTTTACGTCTTCGTTGGACTTTTTGCACAATCATAAATCTAAAAGATGGAGTTTATAAAAAAAAAATGGAGTTTATAAAAAAAATGAGTAAATTACACGAATGGTCTTTGTGGTATGGAGTAACTTGCACGTTTGGTCCCTAATTAATTTTTTTAACTCGGACAGTCCCTATCTTTTGATTTTATTACGCGTTTAGTCCCTAGCTTACGTAAAAAGACTATTACACCCTTTCTTAATTTCTTTTAACTTTTCTTTTTATTATTTTCAATTTTTAAAATAAGATAAATAGAAATAGGTCCCACCGCTACCCCACCCCTCTTTCAAACCAATGAGATAGCCTCTCTCTCACACAGTCTCTTCTCTCTCTCTCTCTCTCTCTTCTTCCTGTTCCTCTTTCTCTCGTACACACGAAGCTCCTTCAATAGTGGGTTTGATTTTTTTTTTTAATCAATTTGCATATGGGATCGTATTTTGGAATTTGGAGCGTGCGATTGTATATGAGATTATTGCATTAGTGATGTTGGTTTTAGGTTTTAGTTTTAGTTGTAGATTCGATTTTTTATTTGGATATGAGGTGCAGGTTCGATTTTAATTTTGGATTTGAACTGCTGGTTTGATTTTTCAGTGCAGACTCAATTTTGGTTTTCGATTTGAGTTGCATGTTCTATTTTAGATGTAATTTAGATTTATGGTTTGTTTCCGCCATTGTTCATTCGGCAGCTTTCAGGTGATTTCGATGGTACTATATCTGTGACCGGAGATGATAACTGGAGTTGGTACTAGGAACCGGGTAATATACGTGCAATCGAGGTGATTTCCGTTTGCCCCCAATTTTTTGGCATTTCCTGTGATGATAACAGGTTTGTTTCCGCCATTTTTCTTGACCATCTCGACTTGGCCGGGAACTGAAATTCTTTACTCTTAATTCCTTGAAGATGCTCCACAATTGAGTCTTTCTGGCAACAGACTCAGCAGACTCTCGGATCAAATGTACTCTCCTCAACATCAAGATCTATCTGGAAACCTACTTTACGGTCCAAATCCTGCTCGTATCAGCGATCTCTACAACTTAAACTACCTTTAGGGTTGTTTTCTGGGCTGGGGTCGAGCGGAGCTCCGACGATTGGGGCGACTCATTTGGATTGGAATGGTGACTGGTCTTGGCAATTTGACTACACAAACATTGATTGGTTTTCAGATTTTGATTTCCATTGAGGTTTGATTTCATATTTTGATTTTGGTTTTGGTTTCATATTTTGATTTGCACTAGGTTTGATGTTTTTCACTGGTTTTGATCTTGAGGTTTGTATCAGGGTGTCGGTGGTTGTTGCCGGAGGTAAACATGAGTGCTGGTGGTGGGAGGAGGGTGTTAAGTGAATAGATAATGTTTGTGTCTTCTCTGATTAAGTCTAGAAAAGGTGAGGTGGGGGTAGAAGACGGGAGAAGAGAGGAGGGTGTTAACTATGACCATGTCTACTCGGGACGACGAGAAAGGCGGTTCCTTCGTATACTGGTGGTGGCCGGCGATCTCTCACCACCCTGCTCCGATCCATATGCTGCTGGACTTGGTAATAATTATTCAAACGATTAACGGTACTTGAGATTGTGTTGTTGACGGCGAGGGTTTGGAGATTAAATCTCCGGTAATGGTTCAGGGAGACACGATAGGAAAGAGAGAAAGAGAATGTTTGTGGGTGAGGTATTATGTTTATTTTTTAATTGGAAATTAATAAATAAATAATTAAAAATTGAAAAATAAATTATTAAGGGTAAAATTGTTTTTTGATGTTCAGAGGTACCAAGCGCAACAAACCAAAAAACAAGGACCGTCCGAGTTTAAAAATATAATTAGGGACCAAGCGTAGTTTAAAAATATAATTAGGGACCAAGCGTGCAAGTTAGCCCATACTATAGTGATGCAAGTTACCCATAGTGATCACTCGTGTAATTTACTCTAAAAAAATATACATAAGAAAACCCGATAAAAAATAACAAATATCTAGATTTGTGCTTAGATTAGGGTCGCATACTTGAGAAAGTGGGAGTAGTCAAGAAAGAATAAAACAAAACACTATCATATAACTTTATGGATCTATCTATAGCATCTATTAATCAAATTACTTTTAGAGGATGATCAAGTTAGAGAAATGAATGATCGATTAAATATTAAACATTGCTTTATGTGTTCTACCGCGTGCCCCTTCTTCCCATCTACCTTGGTAGCTAGGACTATAATTCTGTCATGAAAATGGTGGTCTACTGATGATGGCATGGATATGTTTCTCGGTCGTGTTAATGGTGATGAAGGTAGATGGCGAGGTATAAAGGCGACGAACAGTATCCCGACTACTGATTATTTTCCGCATGTTTGTTTTTAGCAGTAAGAAAGTACTAGGAGTGACCTTCTTTCTTACTTCTATCAACAAGGTGGTATACAAGAAATAACACAAAACATGACGGTGTTACTGGTGGGCCTGAATCGAAATAAAGGTGTAAAGAAGGAGAAGGTCAGTGATGTTGGGTAGAGTTCAAAAGATGACCATGAACAAGATTGATGGTGCCCTTTTCCTGTGCACCTCTATGTATCCTTTTTATTCTCCAAAAATCGAGAAAGAAATAGAGAGGAAACAGAGACAGAGAGACAGAAAAAGAATCATAAGATCTTCCATGTTTGGTGGTGGAACGTCTGTTATCTCATTTCATGTGTGGCAGTGAAGGTATGGTGTGAGGAAGATGGTTCCATAGAAGGTGTTTGCCCTAGGATTTTTTTATAATATGAGAGAGAGTGTTATATTATAGGACTTGATAAAATTAAGATAACAATTAATTACCTTAATACCCTTAAATGATATTTTTAATTTAAAATTTAAAACTTAAATATATTAATAATTATAAAATGACATATTAATTATAGTCATAGATTTAATAAAATAGATTACTAACATCAGATATCACATTCTCAACCTTTTTAATGTTCTCAAATGAATGCAATTCAAATAAAATATACATAAACTTGATCTTATTAAGCATAAATTTGGAACCTAATGCCGACCTAAACTACAAATATTACGCATAGACTATAAATTATCAATGGGTGTTTAATAGCGATAATAAGCAATTAGGGGATGTTTAGTAAAATAAATATTAAAAAATTATTTTAGGGGTGTATATTTAATAGTAGATTTTTTTTTTTCAAAAATAGTCTATAAACATATAAAAAAAATATTTTTTCCATTTTAAAATATATATTAATTATTATTTGTTATGCATAAACTGTGATCTTATTAAGCATAAATTTGGAACCCAATGCCGACCTAAACTACAAATATTATGCAAAGACTATAAATTATCAATGGGTGTATAATAGCGATAATAAGCAATTAGGGAATTTTTAGTAAAACAAATATTAAAAAATTATTTTAAGGGTGTATATTTAATAGTAGATTTTTTTTTTCAAAAATAATCCATAAACATATAAAAAAATAGTTTTTCCATTTTAAAATATATATTAATCATTTATAACTACGTTATTATATTACTATTAATATATTTTATAATACATAGTGATTAGTTTAATATATATTAATAAAACAAAATTTTAATAGTTTTAATTTGCTCTATTTTTTATTTTTAAAAAGAAACCCAACACCAACTGCCTCTACCACCATCCCACCATTTCTAAGTTCTAAGGCTACATGGAGTGGTGGCCAATGGCCAAGGGATGGCCAACAAGTTTTTGTGGGTTGGCAGTCGTTGGCCATTTTGTAGTGAGTGGTGGCCAATGGCCAAGAAGGGGCTGTTTTTGCTATTTTCTGAAACATTTACACCTGTTGGCATCTCGCCAACAGGTTGGCGAAGAGGAGATGGCGAGTGGCTGGCGAGGACGTCGGCACCAACGATGGCGAGTCGCCAAGAGGGTTGGCAACCTCTTGGCGACCGGTTACTCCGTGTAGCCTAACCCCGAGATACACACCTTCTGTCCTTTTCCCTGAGCTCAATCAACAACCCTAAATAACTGGACCATGAGACCATCATCTGTGGACTAATGTCGTCGGTAACCTCCGAGACGGTGTCGATCACCTCTTAACCATCAACCAGTCTGCACTATAAAGCCTCCTCTCGCCTAGTACCGCCTCTAACTTCTCACGTATTCACCCCTTACCGTCAACACCATTTACATCAAATCCTAGATCTGTCACAGCCGCTACCATGGTTGTTTCCGGCGAACAAAAACCAAAAACAGAGGTGTAGAAACCTAGATCTCGTCACTACCGTCACTGCCTTCATCCACTTACCTCTCACATATTCATCTCGCTTCTTATTAGATTCTAAAAGAAACTTACGAAGAGTTAGAATTACACTCGCTGCCATTAGGCACCGAAAGATGAATATTTATTAGGGTTTTTTCTTGCTCGGATGAGTAAATTCAGCAAGGTTCAGTGATCCAGTTGCAACAGTATGATCCCGTATTTTTAGTCTTGGGTTTAAGCATTGTATAACAGTAGAATGATTAATTAAAAGATGCAAGCAGATATGGCTATTGAAATGGGTTTGAAAACCCGATGCAGTTGCTCTTAGACCGAGTGGTATGGACATCATGCCGTAAACGCTGCCCCCTAAGCCACGATGGTGAGGCTGGTGACCACCATCATGGAGGACCATGACGTTCATCTCTCATATTTATTCCTTGTTCATTATCTTCTTTTCTTCTCTATACTCGTAATAACCACATATGAATTGGTAGTGTGTAGTTAAGGAGTTGTGTGATGATCACACGTACCGGCCTTAGTGTATCTCGAACATTTGATGTGAGCTCTGCATCTAAATCCACCGACATGCAGCCAAAATATCAAAATTGTTCATTGTCCGTTTCAAATCATAAACCGGTTTATAGAGATTATTATAATTTTCAATACACCACACGTCTTGTTATAAGTTTTCAAATTATTGAAGTTAGTTGGAATATCCCTCTAATTCATTTGTCAAGTTGTGGGGTTAAAATGTTAAAGCCTTGAAACGAATGTTGTAAAAAATTGTTTGACGGTAGCTTGGCGGTCGAGTAGGGTTAACGGATTAATCGGAGACCCTAAATTATAAAAAAATTCATTTAAAAATATATAAATATAACAAAATAACAAAAATTGATTCATTTATTCCGAGATACACATCAAAGATTATACATTTGTTTATTTTTTTCTTTAATATTGATTTTTTTCAGTTTGTTTTAGTTATTAGAGAATATTTGTGTCGTCATTTAAAAATAAAAAAATAAATAAATAATAAAAAAATAAAAAATAAAAAAAATGACCGCCAATACTTATTAATCGGCCGCCAAGGCTAATATTTGATTGATTTTTGCAGCAAACCGTCAAGCTGCCCGATTAGGCCTAATCGTAATCGGTTGAATACCGTCAAGCAATTAATCGCCGATTAATCGACCGTCAAGGCCGATTATTGCAACACTGCTTGAAACTTAGCTTTGTAAGTAGATAACCATATTAAGGGACTTAAAATGTTAAGAATAGCTAAGTAAGGATTAAATGGGTTTACCAAGTTAATATTTAGAGTTGGTATTCTTTTTGTGATAATATTGTGTAAAAGGACTAAAAGTGACAAAAGTGTCAAAGTTGACTTTGACTTTATTATGCCTGAGGGTTAACCTAAATGTATATGAATATAGTTCCTAGGGGTCTAATATTAAAAGAACTAAACTTAGTCTGACTTATAGGGATCATTAAGGACCATTTAGGTATAAGTGTTAAATAGAAGGGTTTAAGTTGTCATATAACTAATATTGCAAAAGTCGTTAAGCGGTGCCAGGTTGGTCGATTGGCGAGTAGCGTGTATTCGGTCTAGGCGGGAAGTATTCGACGACTACTCGGGGAGTATTCGACAACTACTGCCGGTTGCACCACCCACAGCAAACAGAAATACAAGAAAAAATAAAATTTGCATACATGTATTTTCTACTCAAATATATATAACAGTAAAAATTGTAAGTTTGTTACTTTTTGTAATTTTGTAAAACTGTTGGTTGCATAAATCGACAGAATAGTGAAAGTATATTACACATTTTGACTTTGTCTAAATTTTAGTTAGTTGGAATGAACCATTCCATTCCTTCTATAACTCCGCCATACACTAAACACTACCTTGGTTTTAAAAGGAGAAAAAGGCAGAACAGGGATTTGTGGTCTTACTTGAATAGGCTCCTTAGATGGATGTGGAAGGGCCAAGGGCTGCACAAATAAAGCCAATACCTGATTAATAGTACTCCTCATGTATATAAAGAAACAACAATAAAATAAATCCTACATTAAAATAAGCAAGAAACAGTTCACAAGTAAGCTAGATGAAATGTAACACACATTACCTAATTAATAGTACTCCTCATGTATCTAGGACTACAATTTCCAATCTTCCTTACAATAAATTCACTCGTAGCAGGCTTCATTTAAAAAACAACATATCAAAAAACATAAAATTACAGATCAAATATTAAAATCCATTAAGATAAATTATAAATATCGGTGGTGGATTGGCCTGGTTTCCCTGTTGAGTTTCATGACGAAGAACTTGAAACAGGGTGTGGGATATGGTTAGGATCAATCTTGCTATATTGCCACTGGGGCCTATTCTTGACACTTATACAACATAACTTCGTAACCATCACCACCAGCCTCTCGTTACCTTGAAGCCCCGTGACCGAGATTTAAAAAAACCTTATGCTGATTGAGTTTTATTAATTTTGGTGGAAAGGATGCCCCAAATCTCAACCAAAAATCAAATAAAATCTGAAAACAAATCTCCATTTTAAACAATAGGAAAGCAAACTCAAATCTAACATTTCAAACCCTAATTAGTGATACGAATATCCTGACATAGACATCACCTGTGGAGAAATTACATCACAAAATCATCAGAATTTACGTTTATGCCACTCAATAATTTATAATTAAAACGATTGTACCTTGTTGAATCACGCCAGCCATTATCGCTAGCTACAATTCCCAGTTGAGCTTGTAATTCTAGCACTGGAATTTCCTAACATAAGAAACATACCAACCCCATCGGCCCCTGTAATGGAATTGTAGTTTCCAATTGCACGTAAGAACTTGTGGATTCATTTTCTGAACTTGTGGATACCTTTGCTGAGCACAGAATAACTCCAGATTTTGACCGGTAAATAGCAGTCAGGAGACTATGGTGGTGATGTGGGAGCAAACAAAGCACAGACATACCAGTACCGTATAGCTAACTGAGGTAGAGCTAATTCGACGGAAAGAGGAGGAGCATTAACAGATCTTGAAGAAGACGGAGGAGGAGAACATTAGGCAGAGTCCGACGGCAAAAGAGAGAAGCGGGAAAGATAAATGAGAATAGAATAGAGGAAATTCAACCCTAGTAAGAAATAGATGAGAAAACGTGTTAAAGGGGGGAGGGAGAGAGGAAAAATCTTTGAATTTTTTGGAATCCCTCTCTTACCCACGTTCCTTTTTTCATATCCGACATTAATTCAGGTTTGTATGTCGTAAATTTTTGTAAAGATGAGAATATTTTACCACACACAATTATACATGTCGTAAGTCATAAAGATGATATATTTTTATGACATATATTATTGTGTGTCATGATTTTTATGTCATTAAAAACAATTTTTCTAATAGTGTGACCGAGTGTTTTCGAGTTTTGACCGATTTCAAGGTTGACCGAGTTGCACCGATGTTGACCGAGTAGCACTGAGTTTGACCGAGTTTGACCGATTCTGACCGAGTTTGACCAAGTCTGAGTATTTTGACCGATTCTCATAAAAGCGCCTCAGACAACACCCGATTTCGAGTACTCGGCCGGGTAAGCCGAGTTTTACAACACTGCATATAGCCATAGATATAAGAGTTAGGCACTTATTCTTCCCCATTCATTTTTGCTTCATCAAGTTCTAAGAATAATAAGGAGACCCTTGGTTGTTTGAAGCAATTTTGGTGTAGATTTGAAGTTCTAGCAATAGTTTAGAGCTTAAAACAACTAATAGGTACAACCACTTATTATTCATCATTCAACTTCAAGCTAGGGTTTTGGGAAAACCCCAAATCCAAAAATCTACTTTATTAGTGCGTTTTACGCAACCCGACACGAAAAATTCACAGGTGGTCACCCATCCTGAATTAGCTATCGTTCGGGCCTTCTTAAGGGTAGATTTTTGACAGAATCTGCTACTCTCACGGTTTTAAAACACGTTGTGATAGGTAGTTATCCATACTCCTTATAAGCCGGTGCTTAGTTCTCTTACCTGATTGATGTGTGACCAGAGATCCCTTCCCCTTTCTCCCCGTCTATAGGTTTCAACGTCCTCGTCAAACACTCCAACCTCATTCCCCATCTATGGTACCATTTGTAACATTTCCCAAAGGCACGTATCATAATATTGCACGCATTGAGCATCCTGACACGAAATTTCCCCGGAGGGCGGGTCACTCATCCTGAAATTGCTCTTGTCCGGGCTTCCTTAACAATATAGTTCTTATTGGATTTACTGCTCTTAAGGCATTAAATTAATGTATTATTATACATTAGTATTCACACCCCTTATAAGGTAATGCTTAGTTCTCCTACCTGGTCGATGTGGGATCAGGGTTCCCTTTCTCTTTTGAGTTTTTATGGGACCTGGTACATTATTACCGATATGGTCGCTGACCACACATCAACCCAGTAGGAGAACTAAGCATTACCTTATAAGGGGTGTGGTTACCTACCTTTTACAACATGTTTTAAAATTGTGAGGGTAGCAGATCCCATAAGAGCTTTGTAGTTAAGCTTGCTTGTGTGGGTGTAGATACCTACTTATCACAACGTGTTTTAAAGTCGTGTGGACAGTGTATCCCATAATAACTATGTGGTTAAGCATGCTTGGGTGAGATAATTTTCTAGGACGGGTGACCACCCTGGGAAGTTTTAGTGTCGGAATGCCCAATGTGAACAATATTATGGTACATACCATTGTGGGATGTTACACAAATTTTAATAAAATAATTACCTTTGAGTTTATTTTGATTCAGATTTATGTGAATTTGAGTTGTATGAACTCATATGTAACACCACGTCACTCACGATAAGTTATCTTATATTAATCGTATTATAATTCTAGTACGAAATAATATCATAAGTGTTTGGTTGGTTTTAAAACATTTAAGATTTAGTTGCTATGCGAAAAATGCTAAAAAGGGATAAACCGGGTCGCGTGGTTTGAAACGGGTTGAGTTAAAAGATGAAATCGACACGTAAAAATCATTTTGGAAGAACCCGGGTCGTGTTAGCCAACCCGGGTCGTGTTTTGGGTTTCAAAAATGAAGCTAAGTCAAGCTAAGTCACATCAACGTCAACCTGGATCGGGTTATCAAACCCGGGTCGAGTTGGACATAAAACCCGGATCAAGTTATTGAAGCCGGGTCGGGTTCCGTCGAAGACATTTTTGGGCTGTAGCATCAAACCGGGGAGGGTTTTATAACCCGGGTCGTGCCACATAAAACCCGGACCGGGTTTTAGAAACCGGGTCGGGTTGACAGACGGAAGAATAAGCAGCAGCAGAAAACCGGGTCGGGTCAACCAGCACGGGTCATACTGTGCAAGGACCAGGACCGGGTTTTGGAGCCCGGGTCGGGTTTCGTGCCGACCCCACATATTTAAAACGCGATTTAAGCCATTTTTATTGGAAACTCTCGATTGAAAAACCCTCTCAAACCTAGAAAACATTCCGTCTTTGCTCTTGGACCAAATTGGAAGGCTAAAACGCTTTGGTTTGAAGTAATTTTCGATATTTAGATTATTGAAGTTAAGGTGTTCACTTCTACCCCTTTTGAATGATTGAATTTGGTCTTTTTGAGTTGGTTTCACGGGGTTGTGAAGTACCACCTGTGAATTGTTAGAACTTGTTCAAGTACACTCTTTTGGGAGGTGTTGAAATGCTTTTAATCCCGAGTTTTTATCCATTGTTATCGAGTTCAAGTCTTGATGGTTGAAAAGCAAGAAATTCACCTCTTGTGGTATGTATGTGAATTGTAGGTGTTGGGAAACATTGAAGGATTGTTTGTAACTCATGTGGCATTACCTAGAACTGTTTAAATCTTCAAAACCAGGTGAGTAATCTGTACTATATCTGATATGATATGTATTGGTTGAACTCTTGAAATGGTAACCTAGAAGTTAGCCAAGTTACCCAATTGATATGGTTTAACGGCCTCTGTGGCTAGGAGATTGGATTTCATATCCAAATTTTTACGCGCCTCTGTGGCTAGGAGATTGGATTCTGTATCCAAATATAAACGGCCTATATGGCTAGGAGATTGGATGTGATATCCAAATAATAACGGCCTTTGAGGCTAGGAAATTGGATTGATATCCAAATGTTGAATTAAACAGGGATATGCATATGTATATAGTTTTGATAACTTAATTATACATAATTACATGTTAAACTGTTTATATGATTACTCATTGAGCTCTATGGCTCATAGTGTATATGTGAATTGTCCCTGCAGGTGAGTGTGACCCTGCTAAGGGTAAAGATGTAGCCCATGGATAGGACAGTCTGTTGTAGCTGTCCGGCTTAGAAGGAGTTTACTTTTGTTATGTACTCCTTGATACACTTGTACCCTTTTTGTATAAACTTATACACCTAAACAATTAGTTTGTATGTTTGGAAACTGTGATTAAAAATGAAAAATTTTGAGTGTATTTTGTTTGAAAAAGCCGGGTGTTACATCATATCTATGGAAAACTAGGGGAACCATTTATAAACAAAGGATTTTGGAAAAGTAACAATGTATCAAAACACAACCCAAATAGAATCCACTCAAGAGTAGGCGAAGCACTAATCAGGTGTGACCAGCTTTGACCCTAGAACTCAAAATTATACTTCCAGTTACATGGTAAACTATCTTTGACCCAGTAATTGATCATTATAGCTCATGCAAGGAGGACAAATAACAGTTGAGCAGGAATTTAAATTTTCGGGAACTGCATATATCCCTGTTTATATGATGTTAGGAGTAAGCGGCTTATTATATCTACTTACCTTTATTGTTTCCATATATGTCCTAATACGATCTCTATACATGCTTCATGGTGGATCTCTGATATAGTGCAATGTGGATAATTTCACTGTGTAGATTGGCTTGATCAATAAATTCTGCCAGTTGATTGACCCTTTATATCATATAGATAATCTCAGTTCTAACGGTTTTTATCCAACAAAATTGGAACTTCGTTGGAATTTATTGGGTGTAAATACACGAGAGTATTCAGTTAGCATAAACGACACAAAGAGATTTATAACTTGATATGATTTCCCGAATTAAATTATTTAATTTACTGCCATGTAAAGAATACCAATTTTCCTATTTTAAGTAAGCAACTAATCACTTTTTGAACAAAATCATGGCTATTCAAAGTGTAACTAATTCCCTAAACTAACTCGAACATAGCCTAGACATGACAAATTCCAACTATAAAAGCAAGCAGGACACTTGGTGCTTAGATTATATTGAAGCTATATATGTGGCAGCTTCGAAGCACAGACTACATCAAAGGACTTTTAACATAAACTCACAATTCTTAAAAACAAAAATACAATATCATATAAGCATGCACACTTCAGGCTTAGTCATAATTCGCAAGCAGCCAAGCAACAATTTTACATAAAAATTTAAAGTCATTCACAATTGATATAACACCTTGTTAGAAATAGAATGCAAGTAAACAAATATTTGCTTCGTATTATATTCATTAAAATTCATAATTGTTTCATTAAAATCATCTACTTATATGAAGTATGAAGTGTTTTTTTTTTAATGGCTGTTTCTAGATTTTGTTGTAAAAGAAGGGTTGTTTGAGTTTTGTTTGCAAAAATGGGCTGTGACCCCATTTCTTCCCAAAGATAACTTATAGATTTAGAAAAATGTTCCTTGTAGTTTTATGATGTATTGCAGATTTCCTTTACATTTTTTCTACCTTCACTAAATATGTACATGGTATCATTTAATTATAAATATACTATTAAAATTTATATATAATATTTGATAATTATAGCGATAAAAAGTTTTTATTATAATACCTTCAAATAAATACAAATATCAAATGTTATTAAATTATATATATAATAAAATAAACACATAATTCACATTATATTGATAACATTAACACATTACAAGACTAATTCAAAGCATTAGGTCAGGAACGAGAGTGAAAGAAAGGGTTCTAATTTTTGTGCTAATAATGCTATGACTTTCAACTCGTTCATAAGTGATGCTGGATTAATTGAGCCGCGGATGGGAGGCAAAAGTTTTACGTGGGTCAGTAAGGATGGAGCCAAATTCAGTAAGCTGGATAGATTTTTATTGTCGGACAGTTTTGTTGCGGATTGGCCTATTGCATCGGTCATTGCTCTCCCCAAACTCTATTCGGACCACTCTCCTATTCTTCTCGATACTAACTTCAAGGATTATGGACCAAGTCCATTCTATTTGTTCAACTCGTGGATGGATGAAGATGGCTTTGAGGAGGTTGTGAATCAGTGTTGGAGCCATAGTAACATCAATTTTAACAATGTTTCAAAGATTGAGAGACTTTCTAGGAAATTACGTTACTTGAAAGACAATCTAAAAGCTTGTAGGTTAAAAAATTGGGAGAGCAAGAGGAAATGTAGAGATGATCTAATAAAAAAGATAGCTGCTCTTGATACGATGGGGGAATCTCTATACTTTGATAAAGATATGATTTTAGAAAGGTCGTCTTATTTAGTCACTCTTCAAGAGATGGATCGCAAAAAATTGCTGGAGGTGAAACAAAAAGCTCGATGCAAATGGGTGTTAGGAGGGGACGAAAATTCTAGTTTTTTTTTCACGGGATGGTCGCATCCAATCTTAATAGAAATAGAATTACAGGGTTGAACATCAACGGGGAGTCGAATGCTGACCCAGATCAAGTAAAGCAGGAAATTTTCAAGTTTTTTTAGAACAAATTCAAAGAAGATAATGCCTGTAGGCCTCCTCTCGTTAGTAGCAAGTTCAAAGTTCTATCTAACGATCAAAAGCAGATGTTGGTGTCGCCATTTTCTAAAGATGAAATCAAAGTCGTTGTTTAGGCTTGCGGAGTCGACAAGGCGCCGAGCCAGGATGGCTTCACGTTTGCATTTATAAAACGATTTTGGAGCGTGCTTGAAGATGATATCTAGCTGGCTATTCGATATTTGAGGAGTATAAAATGATCAATCCGGGTAGCAATGCTTCTTTTATTACTTTAATTCCTAAATGCAGTGACCCTCTTCACCTTGGAGATTATCAACCAATCAACCTCATCGGGTGTGTTTCTAAGATTATTTCAAAGTGTTTGGCTGAGCGGCTCAAGTTTTTCCTCCCATCGATTATTGGAAAGGAACAATCGTCTTTCATTAGGGGTCGATCTATCCTAGACGGGCCTCTCATTGTTAATGAAGTCATAGACTGGGCTAAAAAGAAGAAAATGAAAACTTTAATTTTCATAATCGATTTCGAGAAAGCATTCGACACCCTCAATTGGAATTTCTTGAAAAATACAGTGAAACAAATGGGATTCCCGAAAAAAATGGCACACGCGGATTATGTCTTGTGTCTCTTTCCCACGGATTTCAGTCATCGTCAATGGATCGACCATGAAACAATTTTGTATGAAGAAAGGCATTCGTCAAGGGGATCCATTGTCCCCCTTTCTTTTCATTATTATTGCCGAAGGACTTTGTGTCTTAATGATGGAGGCAGTGGGGAAGAATCTGTTCAGGGGGTGCAGCTGAATAGTGAAATTTCCCCGATTTCCCTGGTTCAATTCGCGGACGATACAATCTTCCTTGGAGAATGGAGCACGGGAAACATCAATAATCTAATCAGAATTTTAAGATGTTTTTACATTTGTTCAGGCCTGGAGATTAATCTTCTCAAATGCAAGCTTTTTGGTATAGGTGTGCGTAAGGAGGATGTGAGTCTTATGGCTAATATTGTGGTTTGTGGTGATGGCTCGCTTCCTTTTAAGTATCTGGGTTTGCCGGTTGGGGTGGGTATTCTAGAGTTAGTATTTGGAAAGATGTTGTAGAGAAATTTCACAAAAAGCTCTCTTCTTGGAAGGCCCGGCTGCTCTCGTTTGGTGGAAGAATGACCCTGTGCAAGGCTGTTTTGGGGAGCCTTGGGACATATATGTTTTCTCTTTACAAAGCCCCGGTGGCGGTCATTAAAAAGTTAGAAAGCCTTAGATGCAGATTTTTCTGGGGCGGAAGCTCGGAGGTAGAGAAAATCATGTGGGTGGCCTGGAATAAAATTCTTAATTCGAAGGAGGAAGGTGGGCTGGGTATTGGAAGCCTGCAGTCCTTAAATCAGGCCCTTTTTATAAAATGGTGGTGGTGGTTCAAGTCTGAAGAAGGCTTGCTTTGGAGACGTCATTTGCAGCATTTACGGCTTGGAAGGTAATTTGGGTAGTTCTAATTCTCATTCCAACAGAGGTGGAGTTTGGTGTTCTATCGCAAAATTGAATAAATTTATTAAGATGGGAACATTGACAATAGAAGTTTGTTTTTCACTTCCGAGTCGGGCTGGGAACGGGGGTTGGAGGACGATGGAAAGTTTACGGTTTCTTCCTGCAGAAGGCTTCTCGATAGCTTCTCCTTGATTGATTCTAATGTTAGCACTTATTGGAATCCCATGGCTCCAATTAAGGCTAACATTCGTATTTGGCGTGCAAGGCTAGGGAGACTTCCTACTAGAGTCAATCTTGTTGATAGAGGGGTTCACTTGAGAAGCATTCTTTGCCCTTTTTGCAACAGGAGTGATGAAAATGAGTACCATTTATTCGAGCAGTGTTCGTTTGCTCAGGAGGTCTACTTGAAAATTGCGGTGTGGTGTGCTGATTTGCCGTTAGACAAAGACTCTATTGACGAGGTGTTAGAAAGTGTCAAGAAGATTGAAGATAGTAGAAAAGAGAAAGGGAGACGTCTTGGTTGTATCTTTACAGCTTTTATATTGGTGTATTTGGACCCGTAGAAACCAGGTAGTCTTTAAAGGCAAGATTGAGACTTGTAATTTGGTAGTTGAAAAAATTAAAATTCTTGCCTTCCAGTGGGTCAAATGCAGGGATAGGAGACATAGTTCTATTTGTTAGGATAAGTGGAAAGACAATCCTACGGCGATGTAACCTCCTGATTGCTTTAGCTCCTTGCTCGAGCTTTCATTTTTAATATACTTGCTGTTAAAAAAAAAGTATTTTGATCTCAAGTGATCATCATTAAATCATTTTGATAGTCGTAATGAAGTTTCACTGGAACACGGGATTTAATTTTATATTTTTTAAATTTCAAAATAATTTATTTAAGCAATTCTAATTTTTTTGAAGTTCTAAACAGACTTAGACTTAATAGTAATAAAATTTAATATTCGTAAAGTTTTACATATCGACAAAGTCATTTATTGACATAAGCTAATTTGATTTATATATACGTAGGATCCAAAATAAAACTTGAAAGATGATGTAATATGAAACTCATAAATAAGACGAACGGATAATAATAGAAAATCGAGTTCAATTTCTTTGAATGTGGCGTGCATCTCGCAAAGGGGGTTCCATGAATAGCGATATCACGGTCACTTTAAGGTCTGAAAAATCAGTTTGATGGTCATCCGTTTGACGAGATTGAGGTACAATACGACAAAAACAGGTTATTTCGGAAGGCCTAAACCGTAATATGTTTAAAAATAGGGTCCTACTAATCTTACCCCTGAAACTATATCATTACCCCCTTAATTAGTAAATAGTTGGTGAATTAGCTTTTTCAGAAATTTTCTTGAAACTTTAAATTCTCAGCACCAATAAGATTAAGTCAACTTTTTAAAAATTAAAATTGCAGGTAAATGCATTTAAATCTGTTTAACTAAATTAATGTTCTTTATGTTGGAATCTCTAGCACATGGGAAGGGACAAAAACACCTAAGCATCATGTGTTAAGATCCAATCTGAATCTGGACCATGTGATATGTTACTAGTTGTGTATATATATCATGTTCTAGGCAGTTCACAAGACACAGAGTTGTATAAACTTTAGTTCAGTTTTTGAGTGATATTTCTGAACAATAATCAAAGAGTTATTTTGGTTAATTTGTGAGTTTATATATTGTCAAGTCTTTAATTGGTATCATAGCTTCAAACATACTTGGAGCTGTGAGATCTTAGCGGTTGATCAAAAGAAAAGTGTGAAGAGAACCTGTTTTTCTGAAGATGTCAAATGTGGAGGATGCCATTACAGGTGCTGCTAATCCTCAGACCAGAGTCAAGCAGATCGGGGCCACATCGGTAGCATGTCCGATGTTAACCCAAACCAATTACACGGTTTGGTCCCTCCGAATGAAAGTGGTCCAGCGGATACACAAATGCTGGAATATCATCGAATCTAATTCAGAAAAGAACGAGGAAAAGAATAACATGGCAATGGGACTATTGTATCAGGCAATCCCCGAAGCCCTCATCATGCAGATCGGAGACGTTGAAGACTCGAAGGTACTGTGGGAATCGATCAAATCGAGGTACGTCGGAGCAGACAGAGTGAAGGAAGCCCGGCTGCAAACCCTTAATACAGACTTTGATCGGTTGAAGATGAATGACTCGGAAACGGTTGATATATTCGCCGGCAAGCTCTCCGGCTTGGCTTCAAAATCAGCCTCACTCGGTGAAATAATCGACGAGTCGAAGCTTGTAAAGAAGCTTCTGAAGGTCGTTCCCCGGAGATTCATCCATCTAGTGGCATCCCTTGAGCAGGTCCTCGATTTGAAGACCGTCGGCTTCGAGGACGTGGTCGGACGTCTGAAGGCTTACGAAGAACGAATTCGCGGCAATAAAGGCGGAGATGAACAGCAGCGGGTGCTGTTCACCCGATCCAGTGGTGGTGGCGGATGGAGAAACGGTGGCGGTGGGTTGAATAGCGGCGGCGGAGAGATGAACGGCGGTGATGGCGATGGCGGATTACATCAAGAAGGAGGAGGCGGCGGGAGAAATCTCGATCGAGAAAGAAGCAGAGGAGATGAGAATTGGGGAAGAAGAAAGGGAGATGGGTTAAAAGAAAGAGAAGTCGGGTCTGGTGGGTACGGGTCAAGTGGATCCGGATCCGGAAACGGGTCTTGGTCCAATTCATTTAATTCCAAGCCCAATTCAAGTAGAACCCAGCCCAAAAATCAGCCCAATTCGAATTCGGACTCGAACCGAAACCCGAAAAAAGATCTGTCAAAAGTTATTTGTTACAGATGCGATAAACTGGGCCATTACGCGTCCAAATGTCCGGAAAGAATTCAAAAATTCCAAGAAAGCAATTTTATCGAACACGAAGATACCGATGAAGCCGTATTTTTCCATGAGGCCGTATTTTTGGACGAGGAAGTCTCTAGAAAGACTTAAAGATTCGGGGGTGATTGTTGGAATCTCTAGCACATGGGAGGGGACAAAAACACCTAAGCATCATGTGTTAAGATCCAATCTGAATCTGCACCATGTGATATGTTACTAGTTGTGTATATATATCATGTTCTAGGCAGTTCACAAGACACAGAGTTGTATAAACTTCAGTTCAGTTTTTGAGTGATATTTCTGAACAATAATCAAAGAGTTATTTTGGTTAATTTGTGAGTTTATATATTGTCAAGTCTTTACTTTACAGTATATTAACATTCACTAAGACGATTTAACAGGAGGTCGCCGGTTTGAGATTTACAAGAGGTCGACAGTACGAGAGATCGAGGATGAGAGTGTTGAACGTCGGCGATGTGAGAATGTGAAAGAGAAAGAAGCATGTGGGAGACGGATACAAGAGATGACGCCGATGATGTGTTTGTAATTTTAGGGTTTTCTTTATTATATATTTCTTTTGAAAGTTATATTGCCGTTCAAAGTTATATAGCATTTTAAGTATTTTATCTAAAATCACAAATCTTTTTCTTTTATTATATCTATATTTCTTTTGATAAGATTTTTTTAATAAATCTAACATTCATGGTCACGTTTTTTTTCTTTATTATATAATCGTTACTTAAATTAACTAATGATTATATCCCGTTAAATAAGTTTGTTTTTTTCTTTATTATTATTTTTCTTAAAAAATAAGTTTGTTTTTTATATTATGATTTTATTTATCTTGATTTTTTAAACAATTAATATTAGTTATATATAATAAAAATGATAATTTGTATAATAAGAAAAATATATCTAATGATTATTAATTAATAACTTTACAATAATTATAAAAAGGTTAAATCATTAAGAAATCATTATAGTTATTTTAGGAAAACAATGAACATAATAATAAGGGGGTAAATACTAGAAAGTAAAAAGGTATGAATAGCTAATCCCTTAAAAATAGGGATGGCTAAAGAGATACCCATTTTTACCAAAAAGATACTTCTTCATTACTTAATGATTAATTATTTGATTTTTTAATTACTTAATGATTAGTTGATAAGTATAATGATTATATAATTATTATTATTTAATTAACAAATATTAAATAACAAATATTTTTTATAAATAGATTATTCATAATTTATAAATATTAAGTAACAAATATTTTTATAAAAAAATTATATAAATCAATAAATAAGTAATTTAAAAAAATTGCACAAATGTAGTTCGTAATTTTTGTAAAACGCAATATGTGGCGCGGCTTGCGGTTCGTAATTTTTGTAAACCGCAATATGCGGCGCGTTGCTTTTCGTAATTTCTATAAACCAGAACAAGCGACGTGGGTTGCGGTTCGTAATTTTTGTAAAACGCAATAGGCGGCGCGGTTTACGGTTCGTAGTTTTTGTAAAACGCAATATGCGGCGCGTTGCGGTTCATAATTTTTGTAAACCGAAACAAGCGGCGCAGCTTGCGGTTCGTAATTTTTGTAAAACGCAATATGCGGCGCGGCTTGCGATTCGTAATTTTTGTAAAACGCAATATGTGGCGCGGCTTGCGGTTCGTAATTTTTATAAACCGCAATATGCGGTGCATTGCGGTTCGTAATTTTTGTAAACCGGAACATGCGGTGCAGCTTGCGGTTCGTAATATTTGTAAAACGCAATATGCAGCGCAGCTTGCGATTCGTAATTTTTGTAAAACGCAGTAAAGAAAAATTGTATCATTTCTGTTTTTCAATGATCCAAATTTTCTTTTTCAAATTTTTTTTCGATAATGATATAGTACTATTCTTAATTTTATGATTTGTTATTTTTTTATATTTTTTTCAATTTTTTTAAGATGTTTTTACGAGTCCTCATCGGAACGGGACCCTATATATATATATATATATATATATATATATATATATATATATATATATATATATATATATATATATATATATATATATATATATATATATATATATATATATATATATATATATATATATATATATTATAGAAACCGACATAAATTGCCGGAAATTTGCGACACTTATGGTTACCAATAATAAAAAAAGAAAAAAAGAAACATTAGTAATTTGCTAGCATAACGTGATATGGAAAAAAGAGTGTGTTATTATGGAATTTGATATCCTACCCATTCCTAGGTAAAAAGCTCCATGACACAGATTTCCATGATAAATATTTGACTCTTTTTGATAAATGTGTCAATTTAGTAGCACCTTAAAAATATGATCATTACCGGAATACTGAGGGATACCCAAGTGTCAGGAAAAAAGCATAGGTAAATCTTACAGGTGGATATATTGACAGCTTTCCGACGTAATTAATGGTCCTTCAATAATTTACCCACAGAAAACCGACAGCCAAATATTAGTGGTGGATACCTATTGACCGGATTTGGCCACTATACTGACGATAATCGTTTGACTATGTTTGAGGAGAATACCGACGAAATTTCCGACGTACACCAGTTTTTAGTGAGAGAATTACGTCATTACTTTGTCACAAAATTCAATTAGAAAAGGAAAAAAAATGCCAGTTCTTTTCATGCCCAAAATGGGACTTGTAGTAACAACTTAATATGCATTCGAATATAGTAAAACAAAATTAGAGGCGACGACCCTTTTAGTGGAGATAGTCAATTCGTTGAATTTGTTGTCGCAGCTAAGACGGGTGTCAGTGCTAAAGGCGTCGCTCCTAATACCCCGATTTGGGTGCGATGGTCAATGAACATCCCGACCCTTGAGAAAGTCCCTATAGGACGGTTCATAATAAAAGCAGGAAACATCCCGACCCTTGAGAAAGTCTTATCGGACGGTTCATAATTAAAGCGGGAAACATTTCCCCCCAAAATTTCATGTGGCCCCTAACACGTCGCTCCTACTGCCACTATGTGTCGTCGCTAATGCCCACTGTCGCCTCTAATATCATCGCCGCTAAAAGTTGCGACCAGAAACCACATTTTTATTCCTCTTTTTTATTACACGAACTCTATCTCTTTTCTCTGTTTAGTCGAAGGAGAAGCACACAACAACCGACAATTTCCTTGTTTTCTGGAGGTGATTTTTTCATGGTTTTAGTTAAAGCTTTTATGTTTTTTATCAATTTTAAAGTTTTTTTTAATAATTTTATGCAATAATGAGTTGTTATGTTTAGGATTGTTAAAGACTTCATAAGATAATGTTTAAATTATTGTTTGTAGTGGCTTAATTGTTAAGTCATTACGTGTTAATAACTTTGTATATTTGTGTTATGATATGTTTGATGCTTTGTTAATGGATTGTGTGATATGTTTGATGCTCTCTATAATTGTTAAGTACTTAATTGTTAACAATTTAATTAGTTAGGACTTAATATAATGTATGGGTGCTATGTTGTGATATATTTAAGTTGTTATGTTATTATGATAAACATAGATTGAAATTGTGAATGAAATTGTGATTGATTTTTTGGAATTTACATGTTATTGAAATTGTTTGGATTTATATCAACTTATTTGTTGAAATCTTATTTGTTAATAACTCATTTGTTAACGACTTATTTAGAATGATATAATCGGAAAAAAGTAGGATCCTATAATTAACAAAAATATGAAACCACAATGCTCCAATAAAAAAACACAAGTAGGATGTTATAATCTACAAAAAAAAAAAAGAAATTACAATGCTTTAAACCCTAGACTTAAACCCTAAATTCTAAAACCTAAACCCTAAATCCTAAACCTAAATTATATACCATAAACCTTAAATTCTAAACCCTAAACCATGAACCCCAAATTTTTGTTGGGCGTAATCTATAACCCTAAATTCAAAATCATAAACCTTAAATTCTAAACCCTAAAACCTAAACCCTAAACCCAATGTTTTTTTTTTTGGGTAAGGGGGTGGCACCTCCGATATATTTTAATAATAAAAAGAATTAACACAATAGCAAGATGGGGACACTCCACCTATGAAAAAGCAAAACCCAATGAGATAGGCCCTAAGGGAAAACTAAACCCAATGTTTAGGGTTTAAGATTCAAGGTTTAGGGTTTACCTTAAATCCTAAAATAAAAATGATCGATTTTTAGTTCAATTCTCTTTGTTTTAATCATCTTGAGCTTAGAAATACCCGCCTGAAATTGATTTAGAATTAATTTCAGGCTGTCCCCATTTTGGGACTGCTTTTTGAATACTTTATATCATTTAGGTTGTGAATGCGTATTACATGAGTATTCATTTAAGAAAGATTTGATTGTCATTTTATCTTTGCTTCTAGTATATATTTTGAAATATACTTGGGAGCTAAGGGGAGATGTTGCCGAAATTTTCTTAAACGACCAATCATGTAACACGCATTCACATATGATGTAATGTATTCAAAAATTGGGTGTAGAAGCTTACCCTTATGAATACTCTATTCGTTGTCTGATTTTTCGTTCCATTTCGGATGAACAAATAAATTCTCCAACATTTTCTGATCGAATTAGTTTATTTTGTTTTAGGACTGCCTTGTGAATACTCTATACATAGTCCTATTTTTTGTTCTTGTTTCAGTAAACAAAAAATTTTCAACATCTTGTGATCAAACTAGTTTATTGTTTGAACTCTTTACACACCTGGATTCCCCCTAAAAAATATAATTTTAATTTTATCTCGAACATCTTTTATGTTTCAGTTACATCATGCTTATTAATAAAAGTTGGATTACTCTTGAAAACCTAACTCTGTCACATTCAAGGAAGGATTCAACATGTTTGTCAAGAGAACCAAACCACACATCGATACTAGAGGTTTAATTAGATGTCCATGTAGAAGATGCAATATCACTAAATTCTTAAAACTCATAACAATGAAATCCATTACACATGTATATGGTTTCGGAAAACATTATATTACATGCACATATATGTTGAGTATGTGGAGTCTAATCCAAACCGGAGTCATTATGACCGAAGAACATTAGTTGTCTGAAGCAACCAAACTGAGGTGAGGAATGCCAGTACGGTTGAAGGACATGCTTTGTCTGGATCACTTTATTCGTTAGAAATTGTGAGCTCCGCTTCGGATGATCATGCGATGCAAAGTTGTAAAGTAGGTATCACGAGTCTGGTCTATTCACCATTCTCTTCTTCTTCTTTGCCTTCTTTATGATTGTCCGTAGGAAAGCATCATCCGGACCGAGGAGTAGTCTTCGCTCCGATCCGGATTGTAAAGCAGAATCTCCACATGGATCAGATGGAGAGAGTCGAGATGTTAATAAAAGGGTTAGCTACTTTAGGAGTGAAGTGTACCCTTGGCACAAGTTCCAAGGTCTACTGCTGGCAAAAAGTTGGTCTACACAACATGTTATGGAGAACTGTTGTTGTCAGAAGATGGTTTGCCACATCATGTTCCTTGACTTGTTACATCAGCTGGCGTAGTGCAGAAAGTCAAGGCTAGAAGATTTCCTATGACATCTTCCAAATATGATCCTAAGATATATATGCATCTCTCCCTGTAATCAAGAGTAGTACGAGTGTATGCGATTATAGTGGGTGCAGAGATTATACTTGTAAATTTTGTATAGCATTCTTATAATAAAATCTCTCTATTTCCACAGTGGACGTAGCTTGATCTCACGATTGAGTGAACCACTTAATTCTCTGTGTTGATCTTCATTTGTTTGTTCTTCTTATATTTCTTGCTGCAACGATTTTGTTGATTTGAGTGCTTACCGTCGAGAGTTTGTTTGGTTGTTCTTGATCTTGATATGTTGTGTTTACGATCTCACTTGTTGCTTACCCAAAAAACTGGAATCAGAGTTATGGCTGAAGAAGGGAATATCAAGATCGATAGATTTGAGTGCAATGATTTCGGATTCTGGAGAATGCAGATAGAAAACTATCTTTACCAGAAAAAGCTCAATCTCCATTTAATCGGAAGGAAACCATAAACTATGTCGTTGGAGCAGTGGGAACTGTAGGACCAACAGGCGTTGGGTGTTGTCAGGTTATCGTTTTCGAAGTCCGTTGCTTACAACATCGTTAATGAGAAGACCACGTATGGCTTACTCAAAGCGCTGTCCAATATTTACAAGAAACCTTCAGTTGCAAACAAGGTTTTCTTGATTAGACAACTTGTGAACACGAAGATGAAGGATGGAGGTTCTGTGGAAGAGCACGTCAACAAGTTCAATTCCATCATATCGAGGTTGATATCGGTGGATATTGGTTTTGACGATGAAGTCCAAGCCTTGCTGTTATTATCCTCGCTTCCGGATAGTTGGTCCGGAACGGTAACAGCGGTTAGTAGTTCGTCTGGAACCGCAAAACTCATGATCGAAGGAATTCGAGACTTAATCCTTGGGGAAGATATCCGAAGGAGGAATGCAGGTGAGTGTTCCAGAAGTTCCTTGGCGACCGAAAAGAGAGGGAGGAGACCAAACCGAGGTGGCGGTGGCTGTGGTAAAGGAAGATCGAAGTCAGAGAGAAGGGGACAGTCCAAGAGCAGAAAATATGTTGTCTGCTGGAACTACAAAGAGAATGGGCATTTATAGAATTAGTGTCTGAAGCCTTCTGGATCCGTAGGAGCGAAGGAAGAAGTGAATCTTGTGGATGATTTTAAAGATGCACTCATTTGCTGTGTAGAGAGTTCCACAGAGTCTTTGATAATGGACTCGGGTGTATCCTTCACACATATCACAGCCGAGATGTTATGAAGAATTTTAGACGTTACAATGGCAGGGTGAGACTTAAGGACAACAAGAGCCTAGATATAGCCGGAGTTGGAGATTTTACACTTCAGACATCCTTAGGAACGAAATAGACTTTGAAGGATGTCAAGTTCATTCTGGGTCTGAAGAGGACGTTGATATTGAGGAGGAAATTGGATGATTAAGGGAACAAGGTTGACTTTGGGAACCATCAATGGAAAGTAACAAATGGGAGCATGGTTATTGCTCGAGGTCAGAAGCAAGGATCCTTGTACATGGTGGAGGATTCCTAAGACGAGATCAATACTGCAGAAGAAGATCAAAATACCTCTACTTTGTGGCACCAAAGGCTTGGACACATGAGCAAAACTGTGACACCCCACTTCTACTGTTTGCAAATACTATGATTTTTCGTATAAATACATGAATACAAAAATACGGTTTATCAAAAACCGATAATTTATATGTTTAAAAACAGTGGGTGTTACAAATCCATACCAAAACTAACCATAGTAAACAAGAAAGGATTAAACCTTGAGTCCAAGATAGGAGCTAACTCGAGCTCCACTCCAGCTAAACTTCATCCAATTATAGCATAGCATTTTAGCCTGGAATACATGGCAAAACATAGAATACGTAAGACAATAATGTCTCGTGAGTTACATGAGTTTTAGACTCAAACATTTAACTTCTTTTTCCAACCTTTTTATAAAATTTATAACATAAAACATTTGTCAAAACTTTATAGTAGTAACATACTATAACTCTTTACTTTTCAAAATCATTTCATTACATACTTTGCAAAAATAGCATCTTTCTTACTTTCTTTGACTAGTATTATAAACTTGCTGGATTTTTATACTTAGGGCTTTAATCACCATAAGTGATACCCCAAGTCTCTACAGCTAGAAAGAGTAGATCAATCCTCACCAGTAGAAGTTGCTTAGGAAATCTACTTCGCGATGGGGCTTTTTCCCCAGTAGACTCCATACCTAACCCGGGTAGGTGGAACACGGCATGGTTCCCTTACTAACATTGCTTGCTACAAATACCAGTCATACAAAATACTTTCTGCTTACTTGAACATTACTTACATATATAGTGGCTAAATGCCAAACTTCATCACTTTCTATCTTTATGGCTAAATGCCAAATTTATAACTTTCATCACATATTAATCATATGTTCAAAACATGTCTTTATAACATTCTAGCCTTAATGCCAAATCATACTTTCCAAACATCTTATGGCTATATACTCATTCATACTTGAAAAAATATACGGTTTGTAACCAAAACATACTTCTTAAACATCTTGTGGCTATATGCCTATTCATACTTGAAAACATATATACGGTTTGTAACCAAAACATACTTCTTAAACATCTTGTGGCTATATGCATATTCATACTTGAAAACATATATGGCTTGTAATCAAAATATACTTTCACATAATTGGTTCATAGACCAACTTACTTTCACTCAATTGACTCATAGGCCAATACATACTTTCACTTAATTTAACTTGTAGTTCCAAAACATAACTTCAAATATAGCGTTATACTTTCACAAACAAGTTATAAATAATACTCTTGCATATAATTTCACATATAGAAATTTTATAAGAAATCTTGAATATACTTACTTGCCATGTACCCCAAAATGGGTAAAAATACTGCATGTACTCACCTCGTCTAGTTAGAGAAGTCTAACTAGAATCACTTCTTCCCGTTGTGTTTTCCTTTCCTTCAACTTTACTCCTTAATACCTAAAGAGTTCATTTAACACTCTAGTTAATACAAGCTAGGCATTAGTAATAATTAAAGGCCTCTTAATCTACATCTTAATAGATTAATATCACATTATTAACTCATTTCTTTAGATTTTGACATCTAAGACGCATAGTCAAAGAATTGACCATAACTCCCAACCCAAAAACTTGAATGGCACAAACTCAGACATTCTGAAAAATAGACACAATACATGACAAGTCTCGAGAATATACCGAAACTTGAATCACACTCTAAGACCTTAGAAAATAAGTGACAAGATTGACAGTGCAATCTGTCACAAATCTGGATTAGTGGAGGAATCACCAATTCCATTCCACTTGGGAATGGAATCAAGGAAAACCCTCTTACATAGGCATACTAGATATAACCAAGAGACCATCCTCCGAAATTCAGACCCAAACGACAAACCAATTAAGAATTAAAAATCACACAACAAGAAGGAAATGAGCAGCAACATTTCTGTCACAACTCAGCATAGCTTGAAAGGATTGGTCCGACAACCTAACTTATAAAACGAAATAAATCAAACATTTTGGACGAGTTATACTAGCCAAGAAGATAAAGCTCTCATCAAAAAATCAAACTCAAATCATAAGCCAATTGAGAATTAAAAATAGTGCAACAAGGACAATGTGCACAGCTACAATTCTGGTTCAGTCAAAGAGAAGGCATTGGAACCCTAGCTTCCTATTGGAATTGGATCAAGCCCTCTGGATGGAACACTTTAGACATGAGGATGACCTTCCCATCAAATTTTCAGACCTAAACCATGGATTATTTGGGAAATAAAAATCCCACAAGTTGACCTAGGTGTGCAGCAACCAATCTGTGGAGGTCGAATTGCACACACCAAAGTCCAAACCAAAACAATGAACTGAGTCAATCCCTTTTGGTCGAGTATGGCTCATGAAAAGGTTCTTCTCCACACAAAATTTCAAAACAATCCAGTAAACACACGATTTTACAAGAATTTCACAACAAAATTGGACACAGAAACCATACTCGTGGAAATCGGGTTCAAAACCCTAGAAAACGACCGAATGAGGTCTGAACCCCAACTGATGAACTGAAAAAGACATCGAGACGAAACCATGGGCACTGGAATCGTCTGATTTGGACAGAGTATGATTTTTCTACGAATTATACAACATAGGACAAATTTCCATCCGAAAATCAAACATTTGATTTCATTCTTCACTCATCCTTGGATTAATTGGTATGAACTTAACATACCATCATGTGCAGAACTTAAAGATCATAAAAATCGTTTGGAATCATAACTGAAACTGAAATTTCAGTTCATCCCGTGAAGAACATGTTCAAGAATTTGACTATAAGATCAAATACTAACCCTTAATCTTGATAATCTTCAACTTCCAAGCTTTAATTCCAATTTTCCTGCTTCAATTCTTCTAAGATTTCCAGAAATCGCATGACTAGAACTTCTTCCCGTAGCTTCCAAATGATCAGCTCAAAGATGGGAGATATTTTCTCCTTTTATACTTCCAGATTTTACATTTTTAGTCCCTAAGTTCACTTTCTTGAACATTAACCACTACAATCAATTTTTATCACATAGAATTTGGTTTTCTTACATTTTTAGTCCAAAAAAAAAATATATTTCATAATGAATCTTGAAGATGGTCAAATGACCAAATTACCTTTTTATGGTAAAATGACCAAATTACCCTCACGAACATAATTTTTATCACACCAACTTCTACTTCTCACACTTTTACCCACAAACACAAATATTTTTATTTCGTTACATATTAGCTCTAAAAATCATATTTTTCCTACTTAGAAGTCACTTGGATGTCAAATGACCATTTTGCCCTTCTACACCATTTTTCTCCAAACTCTTGGAATTTTACTACATTTCCCACTACATTATTTTAAAACTTTCAAAATATTTTAATCTTTTCCTTGAGTATTTTTCTCGAATATAAATTCAAGATTTTTGGGTCGTTAAAAAAACGGTAATGAAGATGTTGGCTGCGAAGGGCAAGATTCCAGATGTTAAGGCTCATGTCGAAGAATTATGTGAGCCCTGCATACTTGGTAAACAGAAGAAGGTCACCTTCTCTAAGGTGGGCTAAGCTCTAAAGGCTATGAAACTCGATCTTGTGCATTCTGATCTCTACAGACCAACCTCTAGATCTTCGGTCGGAGTATCTCGTTACTATGTTACTCTCATTGATGACTCAACGAGGAAGGTATGGGTTTACCTCCTTAAAATCAAATCCAAAGTGGAAAGCTGTTGTTGAGACCGAGACGGGTCTCAAGGTCAAATGCCTTATATCCGACAATGGTGGAGAATACAACAGTAGAGAATTCGTTGATTATTGTGCTTCGATTATTGTGCTGAGCACGGGATTCGGATGTTGAAGACGGTCCCAGAAACCCCTCAATAGAATGGCATAGTGTAACGGATGAATATAACTTTGAATGAAAGGGCGAAGAGCATGAGGGTGCATGCTGGGATGCTAAAGAGGTTCTGGGCAGATTACGCAAATTCGCAGCCTACTTAATCAACAGAGGACCCTCAATCCCACTTGGGTTCAAGATTCCTAATGAGGAATGGCAAAGTCATAAGGATTCCCTTAGACACTTAAAAACTTTCGGGTGTGTCTCATATGTCAAGACAAATGACAATAAGAGAGACAACCTAGAGGCCAAGTCGATGATGTGCTTTTTTATTGGTGTGGTGTGGATAACATGGGATACTGATGCTGGGATAGCCAGAATGGAAGGGTTATCAGAATTCGGGACGTGATATTTAATGTGAATTCCATGTATAAAGACACTCTCTCAGGCACTGACCGAAGCAAACTATCCGAATAGAAGGAGCAGATAGTGTTTGAAGGATCATCTGAAGATGATCATGCAAAGTATTCTGTGGAAGACTCAAGCAAGGACTGTGGAAGCAGTGGGAGCAATAAAGAAGCATCTGGGAGACCTAGAAATAGTGGGAGCTCGTACGAGGAGGAGGGTAACACTCGAACCAAAGCGAAGATGATGAATCAGGATCTGTAGCTCCAGGTATTTTCAAGAGATCCACTAGAGAAAGAAGACCTGCAGTTCATTACCCATGTTGGCAAGTTACTTATTGCTAACCAAGAATGGGGAACCAGTATCTTATCCTAAAGCCTTGAGGATGAAAGACTCCGTATAGTGGAAGAAGGCGATAGATAATGAGATACTCACTTGACAAGAACAAGACCTGGACTCTTATCAAGTTACCAGCAAATAAGAAGGAAATTAACCAACAAGTGGGTGTTTTGGGTCAAAGATGAAGCTGATGGGTAGAAGATATTCTCTCCGGTTTGAAGATGACCACAATCAGAACGGTGCTTGGGATCCTTGCATTAGAAGATCTCTACCTAGAGCAGCTAGATGTCAAGGCTGAGTTATTACATGGCAACCTAGAAGAAGACATCTATATGGCGCAACAAGAAGGTTTTGATATTTCTAGGAAAGAAAACCTGGTGTGCCATTCAAAGAAAAGCCTATACAGATTGAAGCAAGGTCCAAGGCAGTGGTATAGTTTGATGACTTCATGAGGAGAAATAGGTTTCGGAGGAGTGACAGCGACCACTGCTGTTACCGGAAGCAACTCAAGACCTCATACATCATCATGCTTCTATATGTTGATGATATCTTAGTAGCGGGTGCTGACATACACGAGATCAACAGGCTGAAACAACAGTTGTCCAAGGAATTCGAGATGTAGGACCTCAGACCTGCTAAGCAAATCTTAGGCATGAGCATTGTCAGGAACCGAACTTCAGGCGAGATAAAACTTTCTCAAGAGAAGTACATCCTGAAAGTTTTGGAGAAGTTCAACATGGCAATTGCTAAGGTCCGAAGCACCCCGCTTGGAAGCAATTTAAAGCTTTCAAAAGAACAATCCCCGAAGACAGATAAAGACAAGGAAGAAATGGCTAAGGTTCCATATGCATCCGCAGTTGGCAGTCTGATGTATGCTATAGTATCCACAAGGCCAGACATCACGCATACGGTGGAGTCGTCAGCAGGTTTATGTTGAATCCGGGAAAAGAGCATTGGGGAGGTGTCAAATGGCTGCTCCTCTACTTGAAGGGAACCTCAGACGCAACCTTGGTTTTCAAAAGGCAGAAACTGGTCCTTGAGGGTATTATCGATGCGGATCTAGGGGTTGTGCACGGAAGAGCATGACTGGTTATGTCTTCATAATTAGAGGAACCGCAATTAGCTGGATGTCAAAGTTATAGAAGAGTGTAGCTCTTTCAACCACCGAAGCAGAGTACATGGCAGTAGCAGAAGCTGGCAAGGAACTATTGTGGTTGAAGAACTTCCTATTAGAACTTGGTAAACAGCAGAAGAATTGTGTGTTGCATTGTGATAACCAAAGTGTAATTTACCTGAAGAATCCGGTGTTTCACAGCAAGAGAAAACACATCAAGATGAGGTATCACTTCATTCGTGAGCAGATAGCCGAAGGCACCTTCATCATGAAGAAAATACTTAGTGCGAAGAATCCTGTAGGTATGTTCACCAAGGCGGTCTCGCTAGGTAAGTTGAAGTTTTGCATGAATTCAACTAGTCTTCCGCAGAAGTAAAACAATGACGAAGAGCTAGAGAGAGGTTAAATCTCATTGGTTACAACTTAGTAGATAGAATAATCAAGTTCTGATTAGTCTCCAAGTGGGAGATCGTTGACTATGTAGAGCCTAATCCGAACCGAGGAGTCACTACGATCGAAGAAGATTAGTTGGCTGAAGCAACCAAACAGAGGCGAGGAATGCCAGTACGGTTGAAGGTTATGCTTCATATGGATCAGTTTCTTCATTATAGATAGTGAGCTCCGCTTCGGATGATCATACGATGCAATGCGAAGATCGATAAGTTGTAAAGTAGGTATCGTTGTAAAGTAGGTATCACGAGTCTGGTGTAATCACCATTCTCTTATTCTTCTTTATGATCGTCCGCTAGAAAGTATCATCCAGACCGAGGAGCAGTCTTCGCTCCGATCCGGATTGTAAAGCAGAATATCCACATGGATCAAATGGAGAGTCGACATGTTGATAAAAGGGTTAGCTACTTTAGGAGCGAAGTGTACCCTTGGCACAAGTTCTAGGTCTACTGTCGGCAAAAAGTTGGTCTGCACAGCACGTTTTGGAGAACTGCTACTGTCTGAAGATGGTCTACAACAACATGTTCCTTGATTTGTCACATCAGCTGGCCTAGTGCAGAAAGTCAAGGCTAGAAGATTTCCCATCACATATTCCAGATCTGATCCTAAGCATATATATATATATATATATATATATATATATATATATATATATATATATATATATATATATATATATATATATATAGGGTCAGGATAAAATATATCCTGACAAGTATTGTGTAACCATGAAACTCAATATGGACCAGTCATTTAGGGTATGTTTGGTTGGACGTAATGGAATAACAACGGAATGGAATGGATGTGGTAATGGAATGGATGTGGTAATGGAATGGTTCATTACCATTACGGTGTCATGTTTGGTTATCTTGATGGAATGGAATGGCTCATTCATTCATGTTGTTTGGTATGTATAAAAACATAAAAGAATGGAATAAGAATACTTAAGAATGACAAAAATACCCCTACTACTCATTTTAGTTAATAAGCCATTTGTGCAACTTATCGCAATTACTATTTAGCGCAACTTAAAATGATATCAACCAAGCTAATAGAATAAATTCTTTTTCATCCCAAAACATATATACAAAGTTGAAGTGTAATTTATATTCCTACGATTAAAAATATAAGCAAAATGTTCCTCTGTCAAAAGATTGAAAAAAAAAAGATGTTTCTCCACCAACCAACCACCGAAATTACTATAGTCAATCTAAAACTTTCTAAGTTGTATCCAAAAACATACACAGTGGCTATGTCAAAATTTTGGAGACTTTTCAGTTTGTTTTTTTTGAACGGCGATAATTTTATTGAAAAAAAAAGAGAGAAAACTCCAGCGGGGAGATGGAGCAACATACAGAACAAAAGTGTGCAGATCCAAAACAGAAAAATAACATAATTAGACCAAATTGGCAATAATTAGCCAATTGGAGGAGAAACAAAACCAAACAGCACCCCTAAGAAGCCAACCAAGTGAGCAGCTCCGAATAGAGAGGAATATCCTTCGGTAAGTGCCAGAAAACTAAACCCTTGAGGTGAAAGAGACTGCATGGGTATTTTAGTCCAAAACTGCCAAAACTGCCAAAACTGGAACACTCCTGCTGACTAGCACAACCAAACCAGGCTTTTGTCACTAGGGAAGAAAGCTGAACAGACACCAGAAGATCTTCGAGAATATAGAAAAATTCAAATTAACCACCAGGGGTAAAATCGTCCATATCCAATCCAGGCCCAAAAACCATAAAACGCCGAGCAAATACTCCCACCAGAAGATGTAAAACGCAGAAAATCTCTCGAGGCATCTCCAATATAACAATTAGAACCCAACCAAGCTGCAAACATCACGAATACGAAAGCAGAATGATCTAAAATGCTACAAGAGCTATCTGGGGCAGGAACAAACTCCAAGCCAAGGGGAAGAAGACATCAGTTTTCACTACTTTCCACCCCACCAAGTTACCCATCACCATCACTTTTATCAATCTAACTAAAAGACGCAGACCACTTCCAGAATTAGACTAAAAGGTGCACACAAGTTTCATTGAGTCATTTGATCGAGCAGTTGTTGTGCAACATATATAAACACATACATATGAAATTTCTAATGTTGAAACACATTTATTAATATCAAACTAAAAGGTGCACACCAGTTTAAGATGAACATGGTGAGCAAAACCGGAATATCGATACAAAGAATAGATTCTAACCTTGAAAATTGCTTGAACATTGACCATTTGAAAGCTTGATGTATCAGTAATTGATTAAAAACGTCACAGGATGTATATATAACTATACAACCGTATTATTGGAAACGATTTTGGAGATATGTTGATGTTTTCTTTCCGAATTGGAGGGAAAACGATTAATGGGTAGCTGATTTTCTGGAACGTGAAAATTTCAGGAAGGGTAAAACTGGAATCTCTACAATATGGCGTGAATGGAATGAAAACAAAATCAGGGGGGACCCCTGGAATGAAAATCCCGCGTTGTGAGGGAATGGGATTCCGTTTGAAATGGTGTAATCCTTTCCTTGCTCCAACCAAACACACATTTATCATTCCATGTGAATGGTTCTTTCCTTTCCTGGCCTTATTACCCCCTACCAAACACGCCATTAAAACACATTTTTTAAGAATGACTTATCTGTTTATTTAGAATATTGTTGTTTTATGTAAAATATTTTCATTCTTTCTAGAATTGTTACAATTTTTGTACATTCTTATTGTTGTGATGTAAATTTTCCAGTAATTTTGTCATAATTGAATCAATTCATTATATTCTTGTTGTTTTGATGTACAAAATTTAGTTCATTCATTTAAAAACGAAAAATTTTTAGTATTTTCATTCTTACGAGAATGAAATCTGATGGTCAGGATTTGGTTACAAGGTAACACAATAATTGTCATTCTTATTATAACCTAGCCATATATATATATATATATATATATATATATATATATATATATATATATATATATATATATATATATATATATATATATATATATATATATATATATATATATATATATATATATATGCATCTCTCCATGTAATCAAGAGTACTACGAGTGTGTGCGATTATAGTGAGTGCAGATATTATACTTGTAAATTTTGTATAGCATTCTTATAATAAAATCTCTCTAGTTCCACAGTGGACGTAGCTTGATCTTGCGATTGAGTGAACCAGTTAATTCTCTGTGTTGATATTCGTTTGTTTTTTCTTCTTGTATTTCTTGCTGCAACGATTTCGTTGGTTTGAGTGCTTATCGTCGAGAGTTTGTATGGATGTTCTTGATCTTGAGAGTTTATGTTTACGATCTCGCTTATTGCTTACACAACAATATCATGGTTAAAGTACAACTTCTCCAGTTGTACATGACATAGCTCCAAGTCAAAATCAGCTCCTCGAGTTGTTGCAATCTGTATTTCCTATAAAAACAGGGTTCCCCTCCATATTATGTAGTAAAAAAGAAACTGTAAAATCTTCGTTTAGGTTTATGATTCGATACACGTGTGCAAATACGACTGTGCTCTATTCTGGGGCGAAAACAAGTCGTTGCAGAATTGTCTTGTTTATAATGAGAGTCGACTACGACGTTTGCACTGCTCAAGGCACACGACAAATAATATGAGTTGACATTGTATTGTACGATAAGAATATGGTAAGATGGGTCATCATATTGATGGATCTTTATGGAAAGAATTTGATATAAAGTACCCTAAATTCTCAAGGGAACCCGAAAAGGTTCACCTAGGGCTTGTTGCTGATGGTTTTAATCCATTTTCTAACTTTAATTCGGGTCACTGCATGTGGCCGGTTGACAACGCAGCGGTCGTCGTGCGGTCAAAAATAGTAAAATAAACCTCACTCACACTAGTATAGTGGTAGTCAGGGTCGATCCACAGGAGTTTCATGGTCAAGATAAGACGATAGCTTGCCAACTGTAGTGTCACGCTACAGCCAGAGGGACTAACTTCCACTTTCCCAAAACAGTCCAAAAATCCAATTTCCAAATCAAATCCAAAACAAAGCATGAGCTAAACTAAACTAAATCAATCTCTAAACTAAGTTTGTTTACTGAAATCAGAAGTAAGATTCAGAATCAGAAACAAACAAGAATAATCCCAAAAGCATTCAAAGCAAATAAGCATAAATAAAGGTAAATAATGCAAACCAACATGAACCGAATGATTAACTTGATTAAACTCCAATCTAGAATGTTCAAAACAGTAAACAACAAAATTCAGAAACTTTAACCTAATGCTAATGGTTGTCACACCCAAAAACACCAAGCTACAAGCTTAAAACAACCAAACTAAAACTAAAAGTAGAGTGAAAACATAAAAATACCACAATGGGCTGATGAAATCTCGAAACTTGAGTCAAAGTCGTCGTAAGTCCACCTTAGGATCTGATCTTTGCCTCCGGAATTCGACCAAATGGCCTCTATTTATACTTGTGGAAAATTAGAACCCGCGTCGTGCAAAGCTTATAACTGCGGCGCACGTAGAGCCTTATCCCCGTTTTTTCGTGGTTTGAATTCTCTCCAGCGCCTTACTTCTGTCGTGGAGCGTCGCGCACACATGCCTACCCGTGGCGCGCGTGTCCAGTCGACTTCTTTTGACTTTATCTTCAAACTTCTTCATTTTGTATGCGTTTAACCCCCTGTTTATAACATTTCTTTGCAAACAAGCACTAACACAAAAAGTGAGAATACTAATGTATAAATGATATAATTTCACCAAGAATAGGGCTCAACAACGACTAAAGTACTTGATATTACTAGGCGTTGTCATCGATCATACAATATGTATGAAAGAGTTGTCATTAATATTTTCCTTATTGATTCTTGTCCCTAAAATACCCAAGAAGGACATGGATATTTTCCTTAGGGTATTGGTGGAAGTGCTTAAGCAGTTATGGTACACAGACGTACCTACTAAATACACAACGACAAACACATTCTTTAATATGAAAGTGGTGTTGTTATGGACAATAAACAACTTTTGTTCCCTTACTGATCTATCGGGTTAGAGTGGACTAGGGTACAAAGCATGCCGAACTTGTGATTCGTAACAAATAAAATCGTTTATCCTTGTCACGGTCGTTTCTTAAATCCTAACCATCCCTAGAGAATGTGTTTGGACTTTAACGGAGCACATGAGACACGCCCTGTTCCATGACAATTTACTGATCAAATAATAAAAGCTCAATTAGATAATGTACCGAGTCTTGTACCAGACAAACATCCTAAATTTGGAGTTGCTAATAAGAGAAAGCGAACGGATGGGTACACTTCTTCGAACTTGAGTATTGGTCTTTTTTCAGCTGAAGTACAAATTAGATGTTATACATATCAATAAAAATATGTGTGATAGCTTATTAGGTACTCTTTTGAAGAATGACAAGTCTAAAGACACATCAAATGCAAGGAAATACTTGGAAAACCTAAACATTCGAAAAAGTATTGGACGCAAATAATGGTAACAAGGAGTTTAAAACCCCTACGAAATACTCCTTCACAGACCCTGATCAAATACTTTTTAATCAATTTATAAAAGACATTAAACTTCTGGATGGGTTTGATATCGATTGGAGTAAGAAGGGTTTTGGCCAAAAATGAATATACACCAATGACAAATTGATGTATGTTTTTAGCAACTTTGCTCCAGAACACTGATAGTGAAGGATATAAGGGAAGTGAAGGATGTTATTATTAAAATCTTGTGCAAATTATAACTAATTTATCCCATGATATTTTTGAAATAATTTTTCATTTAGTTTTACTTTACCTGAGGAAGCAATTTATGGAGGCCCGATACATTACAGATGGACTTATCCGTTCTAAAGGTATATGAAAAAACTAAAAAACTATGTGAGGAATAAGGCGAGGCCAGAGGGAGGGTTGTATGACAGAAGGTTATGTTGCTGAAGAAGCTTTTACATTTTGTTTCATGTACCTTAAAGATGTCCAGACTCAATTCAATCACCCTGAAAGAAATGAGGATGTCGTCATATGTAAAAGAAAGTTGTGGGTGTTTGAGTCTAACTGTCGACCAACAAGCACAATGCAATCAAATATCTTGAGGTAAGGGACAAAAATAAGCTAGAATAGAATGTGCTCGAAAAACATGAAGAAGTATAGGAATACATGGAGTAAGTGTTCCTTTCTTTAACCTTTCATTATCTCATTTTAACTTTTTTCCCTTTACTAAATATATATATTTTGTCATCAATGAAGGAAATTCAAATCTGAACATCCCCACTCTGATTTAAAAACCGAACTCCCTACAAGGTTCCTCCACAAAGTAATACAAAATAAGAAACATAATGCTTTATTTCAATAAAAAATCAAGAATAACACACATTAATTTAAATTTGATAGGTCTATCAGATTCAAGTACTAAACACTCCAGCGTTTCACAAAGAGTCGTCGAATCTTCAATTGGTGCATGTGTAAATTCTCTACTTACACCTCTCTGATAGTCAATGGTATTAGGCTTGTGGTACTTCGTCGTGACGCACAACGCACAACACAGAACTTTGGGGTTTTAGTAGAGGGACTCAATCAATAAAAATATTATGCTCAGCTACAAGAGATCATTGCATTGCATTATCCATTTGGTATTTTGATTGTACTATTTCGGTGCAAGTGGTTCAATATTACGCGTGGACTCAAATGTGAAAATAATAATATCACCAGAATCGACACATGACACAAATGGGACAAAAATGATCAACTCATATTTGATTCGCAAGCCAAACAAGTATTCTATATCTGAGAACCTTGTCAGGGAAATAGAAATATTTTATATGTATATTTGACTCATTGTAATCAATATTGCGCGTGAACTCATATTCGATTCTGTAACACCCCTTTCTCAAACTGTAGTTTAGGTCAGTTTATAATACAAAACATCTTACAATATGTGACTATCAAAAAGCCACTTAATTTTTTTTTACAAATGTACTCCCAAGGGGTATTACAGACTGAATACAGAAACCATAATTTAAACTTATCTGTATTTCACACTGTTCTCACTCCAGCTCCTGCTCATCTCACCTAAGTACATAGCATTTAAAAATAATACATGAGACATAAAGTCTCGTGAGTAATATGGGTTTTAGACCCAAAACTTTTCTGCTCAAAACTTGAATTATAAACAAATAAACTACTAGAACTTATTTTCATAATAAATCTCAAATCTCTTTTCTTTTCTATCTTTAAAACTCAAAAATACTTTCTTTCTCAAAAACTGCTTTCTTTTATCAAAATTGTATTCTTTCTCAAAACTGATTTCTTTCTTTAAAAACTGCTTTCTTTCTTATAACTGCTTTCTTTCTCATTTACTTGTGACCAACTGATACTCATGAATTAGTTTATTTTAATTCATTTTACTAACTCCCCTTCGCGTGACAGAACAGATCCATCCGCAAGGTTATGCTATCTCTGTCTCCCCTTCGTGGCTTGGAACAGATCCAATCACAAGGTTATGCTGAGCTAGACAACTACTTCGAGACGGGAGGTACCACCCCAGTAGTGTCTTCAGATCTCCCGATTATGTGGGTGATCCTAGTCCGGACAACTGACTCTTATTACTTTCTTAACTTTAGTTCTTATCTCGTTACTTTCTTCACTATATCTCAAATTGGTCAAAATGGGACACAATTTATAATAAACTCAAACTCATAAACTTTATAACTCTTAATCAAAAATACTTCCAAAACTAACTTTAACATCTCTAGCTCACATATGGAGCTTCTTTCAAAATACTTTATAAACTATACTACTTTAAATCTGTTTAAAACACTTAGCCCTAATATAGGGCTACTTTAAAACTATTTCCAACTTTAATATTCAAAAGTATTTGGAAATCTTATTTTCTGAAATATTACTTTTGCTATGTACAAAAAGTCCACACATACTCACCTTGGTTTAGCTATAAACCACTATGCTTCTTATACGCCTTCTCCCTTTCCGTGCTCACTAGTATTTGAAGCACCTCCTACACATATATATATATATATATATATATATATATATATATATATATATATATATATATATATATATATATATATATATATATATATAATAAATATATGCTACAACAGACTCTACAGTTCTAAGGTCTCATATGACACAACTTCAAGTCATAACAAGTATATGACTACTAACAATCATCTTTCTATGAATTATATACTCTTCAATGTACTCGTATTCTACTACAGTGCCCCCGAGGGGTCGTATTCTGAATTTAATAATTTTCCACATGGTTTCATACCATTTTAAGCCTATGGTATGAATTATAGACCAAACGGACATGTCTAGCATCGAGTCAAAATCTCAAAATTGGACAGAATGCTGCCCAGCAAAGAGCACGACTCGTGCTCTTTTTGTGCTTAGGGAAGCACGACTCGTGCTAATGGTACATGGCTATTTCTGGGTTCTACAGTTGAGCTCGACTCGTGCAATCCATAGAGTAAAAAGGCACGACTCGTGCCATGTCTGCAGACTCGATTTTTAATCCGATTTTTGAGCTGCAGACCTCTATTTTCATCTATTAAGTGCTTAATACTTAACTTAATCGTTTTACTATCATTCCATGACTAAAACCCTTACTTTACATCAGGTTTTAACCCATGGAATCACTAATTCCAATTCCAATTCCTTGAAAACCCGTTTTTGATAATTTTCACTAAAAATCCATCTTTTTGAAATTAACCACTTAGGAGTGTCTTAATACATCCTAAGTGATCATTTGGACTTAACAAAATCATAAAAACTGGTATTGATCATATAAACCCGTGAATTAGGGTTCTTGAGCAAAATCACCATTTTCTTAATTTTCACATATTTCATGGCTAGAACATGCTTTTAGGGTGATTTTGAGCAAGATGAATTGGATGATTACATTGGAACCATGATTTCTAGAAAATCAGAAATCAAGAGTTTGATTCCCGTTCAAAATTGTAAGCTTAAACCATAGAATTCTTACCTCCTAAGGCTTGGAATCACCAATTCCAAGTGTTTCCTTTGATTTTCTTTGTAGAAATTCCCAAGCTTTTGATCTTCCCGTGCTCTTCTCCTGCTCTCTCTCGATGGTTCTATAAGCTTCTGCTGAATTCTGGAAAAGAGAGTGATAACTCTCTCTTTTATGTTTAAATTTTTTATTAAGTATTTACACTTTTAGTCCCTAACTTCTTCCTTTTGTTCAAAAGTGATTCAAAAGCTCACATCTTCACAAACCAAGTTATATTAACTACTAACTTAACATTTTCTTGACATTTTAGTCATTTCCACATCAAATGACCATTTTGCCCTTTTTGGTCAAGTTTCACTATTCACGCGGTAAAACTCCAAATTTTACTTAAACTTTTATTTCTTATAATATTATTCCACAAATTACATATTATTTTACATAATGGTCTTACAATATGCCAAAAGACCATTTTACCCTTTGTGCAACTTTTGCGGGTTCTTACAGATTCGAAAAGGAGTAAAAAAATTTATATGTATATTTGACTCATTGTAATCAAATTTGACTCATTGAAATAGAAATATACTTAAATTGATATGTTCTTATTATTAAATGGCACTATATTTCATATTACATTTCTGTATTCTGTATCTTATAACTTTTCAGGCTAGATAAGATTCTTCTTTTGAATCGTTAGCACATACTTGATGGCCGATGTGATGGGCCATAACGAAGATGGTGATGGGGATCCGCCACCTAATTCTATTAGAGGCCCTGGCCAGCATGAGCGGGATGTTATGTCTTATTGGGATTTATTTATTTACCATATTTATTCTTTTATTGTAAATTATCATGAATAATATATTTTTAATTATATTTTCAGCTATAACCCCATGATAAAGAGCCATGGCTAAATACTTTAACCTCTCTGAGTCATGGGCAACCAATGACAAGCAGCATCTAGCATTAGCTTAGGACAAACTCGCCACTTATACTCTAGTTGGTCATGTGTATGACCTCTTCATCCATGAGGTTGGCGACTATAGATTGTAAGACATATCCTTAAACAAAACATCATGGAAATATGTTTCAACCGCCGAGAAGAACATCACGCATTACAAGAAAAATGGCCATCTAGGATTAAACTATCAGAGACTGATTGAGTTTTAAATACCATGTATCTAGGACTAATGAATCAGTCTCATATACTATTTTGGACAAAATTTAATGTATGAAATATTAGTGGCTGACCATCACTATTTGAGACTGACATTCAGTCCCATCTGTGTTTACGCCAGTTTTAATTTGGAGGGAAATGTATTAAGGACTAAATTCCGGTCTGTGATAGACTTGCCATTGTCTTTGACATAGTGTGAAACTAATTAACGACTTAATTCAGTCTTGGATATACATGAATTTGTTTTGATTTTATAAGAAACTTATTAAAGAGCAAAGTTTAGTCTCTGTTGGAATTGCATCAAGTTTGACTTTGGAGGAAAACTTATTGGAGACTGAGTTTCAGTCTTTAATAGACATATAGAATTTTAAATTCGAAGGGAAACTTATAAGGGACTTAATTTGTATATCAAAGATTGATTAATTACCCACATATAACATATATTAAAGATAGATGGGTCGGTTACAAGTACTATTTGGAAGGTAACTTATTAGAGACTGAATTTCAGTCTCTGATGGAAATGCTCCAATTTTGACTTCGGATGAAAATTTATTTGAGATTGTATTTCAATCTCTAATAGTCATGTATCATTCTACATTTTGAGGGATATTTATAACAAGTTGAACTTAAGTATTAGATATTGATTAGTTAGTCGTCAATACTCTATATATATAAGAACGATGAATCAGTTATGAAAACAATTTGGATGTAAACTTATTATGGAATTGAATAAAATTTGACTTTGAATGGAAACATATTAGAGATTAAAATTCAATCTATAGGGATTCTTCTAAAGAACTACATTTTGATTATAAGACTATTAGTTAGTCGTGGTACCATATATATGAGACCGATAAGTCGGTCACGAATACTATTTAAAGAAAAACTTGTTAGGTATTCCATTTCAAAATTTAATAAAAAAGACACATTCTTTATTTGGGAGAGACACTTATGAGTCATAAAAACTTTTAGTTGGGAACTTAATTATAGCGACTGAGTTTTAGTATATCTATATACACCCACCGCTTCTAAGTAGCTGGGACGCTTTTTGAGAATGAGATAATATCTAAGAACTTATCAAGGGCATAATTCACGATCAAAACGACAACAGAATTATATTCAGTAGCTAATTTATGATTATTATCATAAAAATGTTGAAAAAGATGATATTTTAGTTGTTTTAAGTGAACAAGTGATGTTAAAAATAATAAACAAATAAACATAAATCATAAAACCTCTTTTGAATTATTTATAAAAATAAAAATAAGGTTATATATATATATATATATATATATATATATATATATATATATATATATATATATATATATATATATATATATATATATATATATATATATATATATATATATATATATATATGTGTGTGTGTGTGTGTGTGTGTGTGAAGATCGAATTGAACAAAATAAAGAGATTTGAACAGTATAAAGTTATCTTTCTTCTTGTAATTTTAGATTAAAAGAGAAAAATAAAATAAAAAGTAAATGAAAAAAAGGATGAATAGACTTAGAAAAAGAGGGGAAGATAAAGAGTAGAGGAGATGGAATTGAACTCCCACCCAAATTTCCACTAAGCTAAGTGATATTTTGATTGAACGTTGCCATATAAAGATAAGAATAATTAATAGTACTGGAAGTATTATTGGAATATTGGGGTCAAGCTCGATATTGATAATCGAAATGTCTAGGTAGGATAAGTATTCCATGGGCTAATTTTGGCTTTTGTTCTGCTGTTGTTTTGGATAACTTTTTTGGCTTTTGTTCACTATTACAAACATCATCATATAAGTATTCCATGGGCTAATTGTATTTGAATGATGATCTAAGATACAATCTGTTAATCATATTATATTTAGAACTTAAAACAAAGTTATCCTAATGAATGAAAAATTGAAATTACAATATTCAATTTTGGTCATCAAACCGCATCAAAACCGCCCACGTCACACCAACCCGCACCGCATCACATAATGCGGTTTTGAACATTCGTGGTGCGGTTTGCGGTTTTTTAAAATCTCAAACCGCACATGCTGTGCGGTTTACAGTTTTGATTCTAAACCGCACCACACCGCATTGCGAACACCTCTATGTGTAAGATTGTACAAAGAGTCGTAGCTTTTAACAAATAACCAAAAAACAAGGACGTACATTTTAGGTGTATAGCTATCACGAATGCACGGCATTCTTTCCTTAATTTTATCCATGCAGTCTATAAATAAAATCAAAGCTACCACTTGAGGTCCATTGTGCCTTAATTCCTCAAGACCACAACAATCAACAATGACATTGTTCTTGCTGTTTCTTTTTTTGTTTCTTCCTCTCCTCTGCCTTCTTTCCAAAATCATCAAAGTCAGATCAAAACTCAGTCCACCAGGTCCGCTTGGACTACCCTTCGTCGGAAACTTGCACCAGATCTATAACTCAAGCATCCCTATTTTCCTATGGCAACTCTCCAAAAGCTATGGTCCAATCGTATCCCTCAACCTAGGATTCATCCCAGCTATCGTTGTTTCGTCAGCGAGTGTAGCGAAGGAAATATTTAAAACCCAAGATATCATCTTTTGCAATAGGCCCTCGTTTGTTGTAGCAAAAAAAATATCTTATAATGGTCTTGATGTGACTTTTTCACCCTACAACGAATACTGGAGAGAGATGAAAAAGATTTTTATGCTTCATTTGTTATGTCCTAAAAGGGTTGAATCTTTTAGGTATATTCGTGAAGAAGAAGTCTCGAGTGCCATGAAGAAAATACATGAGATGGCTGTTTCGTCTATGCCTGTAAACTTGAGCAAACTCGTGAAGACCGTGGCGAGTACTATAATGATGAGAGTGGGTTATGGCAAGAGGTACCAAGATGCACATGAAAGAAAGGAGCTTCTTCGATTACTAACCGAAATCGAGGTGATATTTGCAGATATCTATGCTTCGGATCTTTTGCCTGGTCTGCCTTTTGTGGGTTTGGTCGATAGGTTATTGGGTAAGACGGGCCGTCTAGATAAATGCTTCCACTATTTTGATATGTTTTACCAGAAACTCATTGATGAACACCTCAACTGTCGTAACCTCAAGTCCCATGAGGAAGAAGAGGATTTTATTGACATCTTACTATTACTGAAAGAAAACCTACTTGTAAACCTCACGCACGATCATATTAAAGCCTTGCTCATGGTAATCACTATTGGCTGAACAAGAGTTTATCAGTTCGCTCGATTTCTATATGCTCACTTTCTTTGTTCCAGTGTCTAATTGTTCCTTGTTCTTCCTTAGAATGTTTTATTAGCTGGAACAGATACTAGTACGGCTACTGTGGTTTGGGCAATGACAGCACTGATAAAGAACCCTAAAGTAATGAAGAAAGCACAAGAAGAAGTGAGAAATTTGGTGGGAAAGAAGGGTAAAGTAGAAGAGGATGATCTTTTAAAACTCACCTATTTGAACGCAGTAGTAAAAGAAATCATGAGGTTATACCCTCCGGCTCCTCTTCTTATACCTCGAGAAACAGCAAAAGATACCATTTTACATGGCTACAAAATCAAGCAGAAAACGATAGTTTTGGTGAATGCGATGGCCATCGGAAGGGATCCTGAATCTTGGGAAAGCCCAGAGGAATTCTTGCCGGAGAGGTTTTTGGGTAGCAATATTGACTTTAGAGGGAATAATTTCGAGTTGATTCCGTTTGGGGCTGGCCGAAGAATATGTCCTGGAATCTCAATGGGAGTTCTGATGGTTAATCTTTTACTTGCTAATCTTGTTTACTTGTTTGATTGGGGGTTGTCGGATGGTATGAACAAGGAAGATATAGACTTCGATGTTATGCCTGGGATAACGATACACAAGAAGAATGATCTTTGCCTTTTACCTCAAGTGTATTTGTAAAAGTATATTATTCAAATGTTTAGCTGCTTTTTGTGTAATAAAAATAAAACTTAATTTACTGGTTGTAGTAAAATAAAATTAAATAACTTAATTAGTAGACTATGTATGCATGTTATTTATTACTTAATACAAAAAAGTTGAATTAATAAAGAAAATCAAAATGTAAGAGGTTGTCCACTAAATTCTAACTTTTTATTTTAATTTATCCTTACGTTTTGTTCGATATTTTCAACCACCATTCTCTCAAATAGTGTTTGTACATATCATATTTCCAAACTGCATTTTATCTACAAACAGAGCTTAAAAATAGAGCCGAAAGTATATTTTCATAATCAAATATAAATATTTTTTATTATTCTATTGTTCCTTTTAGAAGTTATTTACTTAACCTGTTTCTTATTTATTCCAACAAAATGATAACTTATGTTAGTTTTTCTTTTTTTACTTTTAAGGCAAAAAGTCGTTTCTAAGGTCAAAGTTTGTGATATTTTTGAACTTAGGATAACTCTATCGCGAACCCGTGCATGGTGGAACCATCACGCCGGCGGGGCCGCCCCCCCCCCCCTAATCCCCTAATGAAGTTTCATTGTAATAGGAAATTTAATTTTATATATTTTTAATTTCAAAATGATTTACTAAAGTATTTCTAATATTTGTGAAGTTCTAAAACCGACTTAGACTTTAAAAAGAAATTTGAACGATCAAACGTACACACACTCTAAATCCTACTTTTAAACTAGACAAATGTTCATTATGGGACTTGAAGCCTCAAACTCTTAAGGGTGAAGAAGTCCATCTTCCCCGGGTAGGGGTGTTTATTGGACGAAATCCAATGATTTTTATAGAACCGATCAAATCCAATAATACATTGGATTTTCAATTTTGTCAACTAATGCAATCTAATTTATTTTATAGACTAATTTGGTCTAATCCAATTGGATGTTTGATTGGATTAGTTTTATCCATTGGATGTATATATAATTTGTTAGAGATATAAACATTTTATTATATTTTCCAATATATAAGTTTATAGATGATATATGTTGATGACATTAAAGTTTGAAATGAAAATAATATATAAGAAAAATATATTATATAAGTTAAATGGTTAGAAATAGAAAGTTAAATGGCTAGATTTGAAAGTTTTGAAATCAAAGTTTGTGTTGGTAGACCAAAATTCTTAAACAACCCTATTGTTACAAAATAGTTTAAAACTATCTAATTTTCACAACTTTTTCTAAACAATCCTATTTTTGCATAAAAACATTCTCCAGTCTAGCAATTATATATATATATATATATATATATATATATATATATATATATATATATATATATATATATATATATATATATATATATATATATATATATATATATATATAGGGCTAATAACATAAAAAGCACTGTATTTTCCCAAAAATTCGGTTTAACCACCCATTTTTCAAATATTTCAAAAAACCCACCCAATTTTGGTAAAAATTGTCATCTCGGCCACTTTTACCAGTTAAAGCCGGTAAACAGGTAAACTCTTCTAACGTGGCTTTTTAATTGTGATGTGTAACGGTGATGTGGCATTTAGCGTGTCTTAACCCATTGTTAAACCATACTCCCCCAAGCGATCGTATTGTATCGGAAACAAAATGTACGTGTTCTCCATTCGATCCAGGGTTTAGCGATTTCTCCATTCGATCGAACCTTCTAGCGACGAGTTCGACTTCTTCAAAATCGATTTTCGGTAATGTTCTCACTTGTGCTTTATTTAATTCAATCAAACTTCCTTATTAGGGTTTTTTTTTTTTGAAAATCGACTTCGGCTCACTCGTAAAATCGAGTACGTACTAGATAAAATCGACTAGTAAAATCGACTTATGCATTGTTCTTTCCAGTGAATAAGTTTCTTACTTAGTAATGTTCTCACTTGTTCTTACTCGACTGGTAATATCGACCGGTAAAATCAACGTTCTTACTCACTAATAAAATCGACTTATGCATTGTAGTGAATAAGTTTCTTACTAGTTCTGTAAAAATCTTAGTCGTTCTGTAACTTTCTTACTCGATTTGTAACTGTAAATTGCAAACCACTAGGGTATATATAGAATTTGACTTATTCACTGTTCTTTCCAGGTGTGTTATGGCCTTGTCTTCACAGATACGAAATTTGAATGCGATTAAGGCAATCAGGTATTTCAGTTTATAAAATATTTTACTCAATTAGTTATGTTTTAATATTCGTGTTTTCATATGTTACAGTTTAGGCGTATATAAACACTTGATGGCAAAGGAATATAAATCATGGTGTAGAGCATTCTTTGAATCAGGTAGGGCTTGTGAAGCTAATGAGAACGGGATGTGCGAGTCATTTAATGCAATGATTGAAAAGGCAAGGAAAAAGCCGATTATCACTATGTTGGAAGAAATACGGTTATATATTATGAAAAGGTGTTACACAATGTCTAAGGTACATGAAAAATGGGAAGGAGATATATGCCCAGCAATTGTGAACAACATGGCAAAGTTTAAAAGGAGTTTAAGGTACATACTTGACAATGAATTTTAACTTGGATTGAATGTTATGTATTTAACTAACTATTATTATTTCATTGAACTTAGGTATTGGATTGTCTTTCCAAGTGGAGGAAATTGTTATGAGCTTCGAAGTGATTTTGAATCATATAAGGTAGATATAGATGGGCAATATTGCACATGTAGGTCATGGGAACTATGTGGGTACCCATGCCTGCATGCTTGTGCCACATTCTACTCGTTGCATACAAGCCCCGAAAGCAATGTCAGTTTTTACTTTGAAAAATCCAAGTTTGTAGAGGCATACAAAGACAACATTCGACCTTTAAATGGCAGTAATATGTGGGAGGTCACTAATTATACGAAGTCGTTACCTCCAAAGGAGAGAAGAATGCTCGGAAGGCCTAGTGTGAAAAGGAAGAGGCACGTGTCAGAGAAAAATGACAAGTTCCCAACTGGTCGCGTAATAACATGTAAAATTTGTTTGGAAACCGTGCATAATAGTAGAACATGTAAAAATCCAAAACAGGTGGTACCACCAATGGAAAAAAAGAAGCTAGGTAGGCCAAGAACTGTTGAGGAACCTGAGAGACGATCAACGGGAGGGAGGTTAGGAAGTGGGGCAAACGGAGGTTCAATAGGAGGTAGGTCTGGAAAAGTTCATCAACAGGAGAAATCATCAAAATCATCAGGAAAACAACCAACCAAAGAAACACCAAAAAGCGCTATGGAAGAGACGCAACAACCCCAAGAAACAATAGATGTGCCTATGTCCACGGTATGTTTTATTTCCAAAAAAGTTTATCTCAACATACTTTGTCCGGTTAAAACATATTTCCAAAAAAGTTTATCTCAAAAAGTCTATCTATTTTTCTACCCGCAGGATCAATTTATGGAGACACAGGGTGATGTTGATGTTGAAGTCGTAAATGAAACTCAAACCTTCAATATAACAGGAACCGTTAAGGATTTAAGGCAAAGCGGGTACACTGAAGACGAGATTACTAGAGTTCTTGTAGATGAACCTGTTGTTGAAAAACTTGATTATCAAGAGGATACAGAAGATGAAGGAATAGAAGAAACACAACCACTTGTTGAATTGAAAGAAAAAACACGAAGGCCATCTGAGAGGATCATCGTCAAGAAGCTTGGAAAGAAAATTGATGGAATTGGATCTGGTTCTGGGACTCCAGTAGTACTGGAACTGGAATAGATTATGGATCTTGAAAAGTGGGTAGATAGGGTTAGGTGAGCATATTTATAGCCTCTTTTGTTGGTTTTTGTAGGCCTTATTTAACTTTTATTGGCCTTTGTTGAAAAACTCACCCCCACTTGTGCACACTCCTGCTTTTGTAAACTATTTGGTTGGTGCAGGGAATCAAAAAATCTGGCCCCCTTGCTAATTTGTTGTTGTTTAGTTTTTTATGGATTTAGGGAATTATTTGAAAATTTGGTGGTTAAACCATATTATGTGAAAGATATAGTGATTTTTGTATTTTTAGCTACATAAGTTGCCATGTCAGCACATAAAACCAGCAAAACTAGCCAAAACAGGTAAAAGTGGTCGGGATGAAACTTTTTTCCAAAATTGGGTGGTTTTCTGAAATATTTGAAAAATAGGTGGTTAAACCGAATTTTTTGGAACATACAGTGCTTTTTATGTTATTAGTCTATATATATATATATATATATATATATATATATATATATATATATATATATATATATATATATATATATATATTAAATTATTAATTGATAATAGGTTGGATATTAATTGGATATACTATTGGTTCAGTTTGGTTGGATATCCAATGAATTTTCATTATCATCCAAAAGCTGACCCAATCCAATTGGATTCTGAAATTTCGAAACCAATTTAATCCAATTGAGGTTGGATATTCAATATAATTGGTCGACTTTTAATTGGATTGATCGAATTTATTTTATCTGGGTTTTTTTTTTTTTTTTTTTTTTGCACACCCTTACTCAATCCTCTCAACTCACACGTCATATCAGGTTTTATCTCTCCTCTCACTTTCATCTTTTCCAACCTACAACACAAATAACTTATATTTCTCAATCCACCACAATATATAAGTAATAAAAGCATAATGTACAAGCTAACATCCCATTGTTGGGAGTGTTCATGAACCTAAATCCTAGCTATCTATCACGAACCCACAGCTTCCAAAGCCCTGACCCGACGTCCCAGCCGAGCCCGGCGGCCCCGCACACGACCACTTGCGAATGTTGGAATCTCTACCACATGGGAGGGGACACTACACCTAAGCAAAGCACATGTGTTAAAGCAAGATCCAACTGTCCATTTAGTGTTTGTTATCATAGCTAGGAATGTGATATGTTTCTTAGAAGCATATATATTCAGGTCTAGCTATCCAACAGAAAAACAGCGAACGCACATACAACTTCGTCCACCCTAAGAGAGCAACACCTTTTCAAACACAATGATACCGTTGGCTCAATAGCCTTTCGGTGACTTAGACTTAATAGTAATAAAATTTAATATTCGTAAAACTTTACATATCGACAAAGTCATTTATTGACATAAGCTAATTTGAATTATATGTACGTAGGATCCAAAATAAAACTTGAAAGATGATGTAATATGAAAACCATAAATAGGACGAACGAATATTAATAGAAAATCAAGTTCAATTTGGTTGAATGTGACGTTCATCTCACAGAGGGGATTTAATGAATAGTGATATCACGGTCACTTTAATGGACTTGAATACTCGATTTGTTGGTCATCCGTTTGACGACATTAAAGTACAATTCTACACAAACGTGTTATTTCGGACGGCCTAGACTGTAATATGTTTAAAAACGATTATCGACGGGATATTAAGGGAAACCCAAATGTCGGAAAAAGCACATGGTTAAATCTTAAAGACGGATTTACTTGCAGTTTTCCGGTGAAATGGTCCTTCGATAATTTACCAACAGAAAACCAACAGCCAAAGATTATCGATGGATACCTATTGACCAGATTTGACCATTATATCGACGGACTACATTCCGACAGAAATCCTTACAGACGAGAACCGTTTGACTATGTTTGAGGAGGATACCGACGGACACCAGTTTTTAGTGAGAGAATTACATCATTAATCTCTCACAAAATTCAATTAGTAAAAACGATAAAATACCAGTTTTTATGCCCAAAATAGGGGTGAGCAAAAATACTGATGGTACTGAACCGAACCTACCGTACCAGTACGGTACCGAATTGGTACCGTACCCTATACTTCTGTTACCGTACCCTATACTTCGGTTCGGTACTCGGTATTTAATTTTGGGCTATTTCGGTACCGATAACGGTACTTTTCCCATTTCTATGTTCAAATTAAACTATTTTCCCGAACGGGTACCGGTACCGAATCGGCACCGGTACCGTATCCTATAATTTGGAGCGGTACTCGGTACCTACTTCTACGTTATTTCGGGATTGGTACTTTCGATACCGGTACCGGTTCGGTCCAGGTCTGGTACCATGCTCACCCCTAGCCCAAAATGGGATTTATAGTAACAACTTGATATGCATTTGAATATAGGCAAACAAATAACAAACCACTACGAGAATAAGGCATATTATGAGGAGTACATGACCAAGAATGTAAGAAAATAATGAACAATGGAGGACCAAGGTCATAATAAGTGAGGAGGATGGGCGACGACAATGTTGAACACTGTGACCGGTGGCAGCGTCGGCAAGTTGGTGAGATGTAAGGGCTAAGTCGTGGGAGGCGGGAGGAAAAGAAAACATTGAAGCCTGAAAGTGTTTGAAGAAGTTTTAACTCAAAAAGTTTTAAAGTTTTTGAGGTTTTTGTAAAGTTCGTCATTTAAAAAACAAGGACTTTGAATCTTAGAGATAAACTAGTCATGCTTGTCTTTTCGAGGGGGATAACTTGTATGGTTAACCTGGAGGAGAAAAGTTTGTCTACGTTAACCCTCTAAATTAATGAAAAATAAAAAGTTGTTTGTCTAACAAAAGTGATAGTAATTACTTTTATAAACTTATAATTGGTTATTAATAATTCGATAGAAAATAGTTACAGATATTGATTCCATAGAAAATTCTACAACAGAATAGCACGGATTTTGATTGTATAACAAATTTTGTAGCAAAAGAGCTATGAATTTTGATTATGTAGTGAATTTTTGTAGCAAAACAACTATGGATTTTGATATCGTAGCAAATGTTGTAGCAAAACAACTATGAATTTTGATTTTCTAACCAACTTTGTAGCAAAATACCTATGAACATTGATTTATAACAAATCTTACACTATAATAGTTATGGATTTTGATTCCATAGCAAATCTTGTAGCCAAATAGCTATAGATTTTGTCTCCGTGTTAATTTTGTAGCAAAATAGCTACAAACATTGGTCAATAGTAAATTTTGTAGAAAAATTCTACGGGTTTCGATTCCGTAGCAAATTTCATAGCAAAATAGCTATAAACATTGATTGGGTAAATTCCATATCTATTCAACTATTAGCTGCGGAATGAATTTCCATAGCAAAATAGCTATGATCAGACATTTTGTAGCATATTCCATAACAGAACAGCTACAGATTCTACTTTTGTAACAAATTTTCATAATTATCCAGGCATTTTCTTGTAGTGAAGATCACATTGCATCACAAGGTTTAGACCTTTGAATCGTACTTTTTTAATCAATTATGACCTTTGAATCATCTCAACTTTCAATATTGCCCATTTAAATTGTCCTATTTACAGTTAATTGGAGGTTTCCTTTTCACTACCTGTTGAGTGTCGTAACCAACAAAATAAAAGAGTTGAAATATGGTTTTAAAATGAATTGTTGATTACCAATATTTCGTGATTACACTACTTGTTATAAATACTAACTAGGTAGTATAAATGGCAAGTAGGGTCGATCCACAGGGAGCAATGGTCTAATGGATTATACCTTGACTTTCACGAGGTTTACACTTTAAAAGATAGTAACAAAAGGGGGGTTTTGATGTTGAATAGGAATATAATTGTAAATTTTTGATTTGGGACAAAATATAGAAAAATTGCTTTTGTGTTTTATAATTTGGGGACAAATTCTGGTTTTGTATTTGTAGTCATATGATTGGAAATAACAATAAGAATGATGTTTATAACTTTAATCTTTCTAAGTTGGTACTTTGTGTATGCCGAAAGCTCGCGCATACACCATTCACCAAATGTACCTTAGTCAAGAGAAGCTCGTTAACTAAGACTAATCTTACTAATCAAATCTATTTTAGTTAAGTGTATGCCGAATGCTCGCACATACACCATCATAGAATTTGAATGAAAGATTGCATTATGATTTATGTGAATGTTCCCAACAATGTTCAATACTCCTAAACAAGCGTTGGAGCGTCAAAACATGTGATATGATTTTCACCTAATTAAAGATGATTGTCACAAATAACATTTTATAAAACAATTACGGATTTTATAATTTGTATGACAAGATTGATAATTACTTGAGATCAAATGGCCAATATGAAATAAGTAAAAACCAAACACTTGTTAAATCTCAAAATCATATCACTAGAAGGATATAAAATCAAACATCAAACTTTTATATTAAATCACAATCATAATCCTTAATACAAAACCAGAAAATAAAGTTACTAGCCACTCATGACTAGTAAAAGAGAAAAGAACTTACAAAATGAAGATAATCCACACTTGAAGTTGCACACAAACACAAACACAATGTATCTAGAGAGTATTCAGAAAATAATGGTAAGATGGGATGGTTCTAAGGCTAACTAGACACATCTATTTATACTAACACACCAAGGGCAAAATGGTAAAATGGACAATGGCAAACATCATCATTCCAACACCCACTTCTTTCATCACATGGCCTCAAAATCAGGTTGGATCTGGATCTGGTCGTGTAGCATGGGAATGACAGCACAAGAAGGAATAAACAACTCAAAGTGGGCCAAAAAGCAGATCTGGTCACCAGGAAATGTTACACGGCCGTGTAATTTCTTGGGCCAAAATTACACGGTCGTGTAATCCTGCATTTCTTCTGGACCCCACCCTGAGCTGACATGGCATCCACGTGGCATAGCAAAGTTACACGGCCGTGTAACTTGTAAGGCAAAAGTTACACGGTCGTGTACCATACTGTCTTCGGGACGACTTCATTTTTTGTAACTTCTTCGTTTGAGCTCCGTTTCTTCTGAAATTTCTTGTGTAGCCTCCCATTGTCATCCAATGTAAGATTCAACCTTCAAAAGCACCTGAAAATAACCACAAAGTGTGAAAGTAGATTGCTATTCTTGAAATCCCGAAAAACATGAAAATATGCAATAATGAGAATAAAATGCAAGATAAAACAAGGATAAAAAGGCATGAAAACATGCTTAGAAATGCACTTAACAAATATCCCCAAGCTTAGACTTTTCTTGTCCTCAAGGAAAACAAGGATCTAAACAATGCGGATAACAAACTACAAAATAGAAAAAGAATAGACACCTTAGGTAGCAACCAAGACAACATCAATCAAAGCTAAAAATCATGTCAACTTGGACCCTACACACATATAAGTTAGACCATCTATTTAAAACAAAAGATCATTAAAAGGAACAAATTTTTATCAATTACTTGGCATACTCACGTTGGGACAAAATATAAACTCACACATGAAACTTTCACTAAGTATTCAAAGCGTCTCGCAAGCAAAGGACGTGCTCACAATTGTTCACTCCCCTCGTGTTTATTCACTTATGTCACAAGATGTGTGACCTCGCAAGCTCCGTTTTCAATATTTGGCTATAAACACTCGTTTTTATAGGAGGGGCGCTCGGATATCGAATCTAAGAAGCTTATACTAAGTTGACTTTGCTCAAGTCCTCCAACCGACCTCATTTGCATATTTATTTATTAAACACATGATTTTCCAAAACAGAGGGACAAAAATTTACAACTCGAATCCTATTTACAAAGGATAGAAACCTAGACGACCGAGACAACCAAATCTTTTGAACTTCAACTTGACCCAAGATGTATGAAGAATTTTTTAAAACATGGTCAATGAAGTTTTTAACTAAACCAAAATTAGATTTAGTTGTTGAAAGCAAAAAGGAGGAGGCTTTCAAAACAAGTAATCTCTTTTATTGTATTTTTGTAGGAAATTTTTGTTTTAAATGACTTGAGTGATCACTTGGTTCGGTCTTTTCTTTTCTTTTTTTTTTTTCTTTTTTTTTTTATTTTTTGTTTTATTTTTTTTTTTTAAGACCAATCTTTTAGAACCAAGTAAAATGATTTCTGGATTTTCACCATAAAAACATTTTTACCAAATTTGCTAAAATGATTAGACAAAATAATTTTTTTTTATGATATTTTTGTAAATATAAATAAAAAAACTCAAAAACACTAATGACCAAAATAATATAAACAAGGTCATATGACATCTATAAACACCTAGTACCACATAAGACCAATAAATGAAAAAAAATAAGATTTTTGTCCATGACTTTGGAAAAATCGCGATTTTGAGATAAACCTTATGTTTAATAGACAATATGCAAATGTATGGTCATGAGGGGGAACTAGTACAACTTCCATAGTACTTCTCCTAGTCGATTACACACATTGATGAACTCACGGGTGGATAAAGCGTCCTTTGCTAGAATAGTTTTGATTCACTTTCATGTGTGTTCTTATAGTTCACCCAAACGTATCTATGCTAGAAAATTAACAAAAAGAAGTTCCTAATGAAGATCTAAAGTTTCAAAAGATGGTGATGTTGCATGTAGATAGGGGACAAAAATACAAGAAGTTTAACTATGAGATGTATTATAGTTGCAATTTAAAGGTGTCACATAGGTGAGAAGTAAGAGATAACAAAAATGCATGCAAAAGTTTAAAATAAATGCAAGAAATAAAATATTTTTGAATTTTTGTTGTTTTAAATTTTTTTTTTTTTTGAATAAAGGGATTTATTCCCCCATCCCCAAGCTTAAAGTAAAAGCAGTGTCCACAATGCATTAGGGAAGGAGAAAGAAAGAAACAACCTACTGAGGATCGGGAAAGGGCCCCCGTGGCGGAAATGGAGGATAAGGGTATGGTGGGTAATATGGGTAGGGTGGAAATTGTGGTGGTTGGAGTGGCTGGCTTCCCGGCTGCTGTTGTTGCTGCGGTGGCTGCAGTGGTTGCTGCTGTTGCCATGGGTTGAAGGCAACGGATCTTTGAATGTCAGAGAGTATAGACATAACATCTTGGTTATGTTTATATTGGTTCTCTCTAAACTGCTCAAAGTCTTGGCGCAGCTCCATTTGATGTGTATCAATATTGCCAAGATTATCATAGATGCCTTGATAATCAAGGCGAAGATCCGCAAGCTGGGAGTTGATGCTAGAAAATTGCTCCATGTATAGACTGTGCTCTGGAGGAAATGAGCTAGCAGAACTTGAAGGGCCGGGCTCCTGGGGCTGTCTAGGTGGTGGGCTGGGCTCTCGAGGGGGTAAGTTGGGAGCGGGTAGTTGTAGGCCCATGTTGGAAGGAGGCTTCCAATTTGTGGTGGAGACAGGGTTGGCTAATCGAAGGATTCGGGCATTTCGGTTGTTGACCCGCAGATAATCGCGTTCGTCGGCTTGCCAAATTTCGTCGGATTCGGGGCATCGAAATAACCTCATACCCTCAAGAACATCAGAGGTGAGGTATCTCTCACCCCTGACTATCTCAAGGTTATCAGGAAATCTGATGCCCAGGGATGGATGTTTGGGTATTAGTGTGATAATGCCACCGCAATGGAGCTGGCCCGATGAACTTCTACTTAATTTAAGTAGTTTGTACATGATCCAAGATCCAAAATTTGGGGTTTTAGGCCCTGGATTGATCATGCAGTAGAGAAGCTCAAGCTCATTTAGGCCGGCTTTGCTTATCTCTTCTTGTGGGAAGAAGATAGAGGCAATGATGCGGTGGGTGACTTTGAGGACGGGATGGATGATGCTGGAGGCCTTGGCATTACTGGGACGGTAGAAGTTTTCTGTGGAGATTTTGGTCCAGAAAGTGCCAACTTCTCTGTGGAACAGTTTGTTTAGTTTGCCTCGTTGGTCATATGTGTTGGCGACCGGCGCGCCAATAAGCTCACACAATTGGTTTTGTGTGATTTTGTATGACCTGTTGAACATTCTAAAAGACAAAACTGTTTTATGAACGTTAAATTCGACAGATGATAAAAATTCAATAGTTGGGTTGGAATAGCTTTTCTCGCTTATATTCATCAACCCTTCCCAACCAACATTGGACAGGAGTTTGCGTACTCCTGCCTCTATGTGTAAGTCTCGCAATGTTGGGATATCTACAAATTTTTGTGCCTGTCCAGTTCTTTCCAAGAAGTTATAAAAACGTGCCTCTTGGGCATCGGTCATGAATGAGATACCTGCATCGCCCATGTCATAGTCCTGCTGTTCGGGCTCTTCATCGGAAGAGCCACTAGAGGCCGAGTATACGACTTGCCTTTTATTACCCCTAGAGTAGGTACGGGATGATGATGCCATTTCGGGACAAAAAAAATTTTTTTTATTTTAGTTTTCTCAATAGAAATTGGGACAAAAATAACACACAAATAAACAATCAAACAAATATAAACACAAAGGTTTCACAATTCAAAGCCAATAACCAATTATCTAGCCAAAAATCAAAAATTATGAAGATTTTGAGTTTTGGAAAGAATTTACCGAATTGAAGCTTGACAATGGTGATATTGACCTTGATTCCTTGTATTCTAGCCTTCCCCAAGCTTGAACCTAAACAAATTCAACAATTTAGCAACAAAAATTCGAAACCCTAATTTTCTAGGGTTTCAAGAAATCCGAATTTAACCATGGAAAATGTTGTTTCTTGTGCTCAAAATGAAGGAAAAGATGAGAAATAGTGAAACTAACCTTTGGAATTTAACAAAACTTGAAGAAATTAGGAGAAAAAATGAGGAAATCGATTTCTTTCTTGAAGGATTCGGACTCGGCAGTGGGCAAGGGAGCAAATCGCAGCATATGAAGTGAAGAAATGAGGTGTTCCACTTATATAGTGTGCAAAATGACGAAATTACCCCTGGCCAACATTACACGGCCGTGTAATTGTGGCTTGGAACATTACACGGTCGTGTAATGTCCTATTTTGACCGGTTTCATTTTTGACCATATGTTGATGTTACACGGCCGTGTTATTTTGTACTCACATATTACACGGTCGTGTAATGTGGAATTATGACCGATACGAACTTTTTTACCATTTTTAAATGTTACACGGCCGTGTAACTTATAGGGTAAAAAGTTACACGGGCCGTGTACCATACTGTCCATTTTTTTCGTTTTTCGCTTTTCGCATCTTGAGCCTCGGTAGTCCGTTTTCGATTCCGATCGTTTTCTCACGTAGGTAATTGAAAGTTATAAACAGAAAAATTATAAAAATACAAAAAATCACACTTTGAAAAAATGACAAAAATACCCCCGGGTTGCCTCCCGGTTAGCGCACTTGTTTAACGTCTTTGGCTCGACACGGGCCCGTGTTTGAGTTTAAGGACCCATACACGGGGGCTGAGGAAAGCTTACCTTGGACATTCCTCCATGTCCACTCCTTGGTTGGTAGAGAAACACTCGGTAAACCGTTTGAAATGGTGTTTGTTTCTAGTTTGTTTTGGTATAGGAGGTGGATCTCTATTTTGCAAATCCAGATCATTGCGTTGATGATCCTGGCGATCCACAGGCTTGGACTCTTCAGTAAGTCCAGTTGTTGTTTCGTTCATTGAAACCATTGCTACTAAATTTTTGTTTTCATGCTCATTTGGTAACAATGAATTGTTTTCCCTTAGGTTTTCGGGAGGCACATCGCTTGGGTAGCGGATGGATTGATCAATATTGAAGGTTACAACTTCACCATCGAATTCCATAGATAGGGTACCATTAAAAACATCAATTTTTGTTCTCGATGTTTTTAAGAATGGTCTCCCTAAAAGTGTGGAACTTGAATTCGGTGAGTCGTCATCTCCCATATCGACGACATAAAAATCAGCGGGAAAAACCAAGTTATTCACTTGGACTAATACGTCTTCCAACACGCCTTTTGGACGTATGGTAGACTTATCGGCCAATTGAATAACGACTCCGGTGCGTTTCAATGTTCCTTTTAAGTTTTTGAAAGTTGAAAGTGGTAGGACATTGATAGAGGCACCGAGATCAAGCATGGCTCTCGGTATGTTTGTATCCCCCAATTTACAAGGAACCGTGAATACGCCCGGATCCCCGTATTTTGGTGGCAATCTTTTTTGTATGATTGCCGAGACATTCTCGTTGACTTTTATTGTCTCATCCCCTTTGAGTTTCTTTTTAGATGTGCAAAGTTCCTTAAGGAACTTAGCATATCTAGGAACTTGTTTAATGGCCTCAAGTAAGGGAATGTTTACCTCCACCTTGCGGAACGTGGCCATGATTTCTCTATCTTCCCTTTCTTTCTTTGATTCTAAGAATCTTGAAGGAAAAGGAGGTGATGGAGTATGGCTTGGAATTTCTGCTTGCTTTGTGCCTTCTTTTTCCGCATCTTTGGGCACACTTGGGTCTTTGCAAACCTTCCCGCTTCTAAGGGAGATGGCACTCACGTTGTGCCTTGGGTTTGCTTCTGTTTGGGCTGGCAATTTAGTATACAGCCTACTTTCTAACTTGCCAACCGCTGTTGCAAGTTGTGCCATTTGTTTTTCCAAGAATTGGATGCTTGCTTTTGTCTCTTGCTGAAAAGATATGGTATTTTTAGCCAAGTTAGAGACAATTTCCTCCAAAGACATACCTGAGGGTGCAGTATGTTGTGGTTGTGGGTATCGTGGTTGATATTGAGGTCTCGGTTGCGCATTTCTCCACGATTGATTATTGTCAAAATTCTTGGAATTTTGTCCCACGTGGTCACCCATAGCATTTACATGCTCGTTTTCATCTTGCAAGGATGGCCACATGTCGGTCGGGTGACCATGTTGTAAGCAAATTCCACAAGCTCTCGCTTTTGGTTCGGCTCCTCTCTCTTTAGTTAACAAAATGACAGCTTTTGTTAGTTCAGATATTTGAGTTTCAATGTGAGGAGTACTTACTTGCTTTTCTCCTCGTGGAGGGTCGGAATACCATTCATCTTCTCCGATTGAATGCTTTGAATCTTCGGCCAAAGTAGCAATTAAGGCCCGGATTTGGGACGGAGTCTTGTCTAGCAAGGCTCCACCACTTGAAGCATTTATAATTCGCCTATCAAGATGAGATAGGCCTTCACAAAAATTTTGGAGAAGTTGGTGTTCAGACAAACCGTGTTGTGGGCACCGAGCGCAAAGTTTCTTAAACCTCTCCCAATATGTGTGCAAGGACTCTCGTCGTCCTTGACGCAAGGTGAGAATTTCTCTACGTATGCTTGAAGCTTTTGGCTCCGGGAAGTATTTGTCAAGGAATGCTTGAGCAATATCGTTCCATGTTGTTATCGTCCCCGGTGGGAGATAGTACAACCATTCTTTTGCAGCATCGTAAAGAGCAAAGGGGAATGCCCTTAGCTTGATTTGGTCTTCTGTCACATTATGGGGCTTCATACCCGAACATACCACATGAAATTCCTTAAGGAATTTATGAGGGTCTTCATTTTCCAAACCTCTAAAGGTTGGAAGTAAGTGTATGAGCCCGGACTTAAGCTCAAAATTCTCCACATTGGGATAATTTATACACAAAGGTTGTTGTGTATCTTTTCGCGCACCCCATTGTCTCAATGTCTTTTCTTCGTTATCCATTTTCAATGGGTTAGAAGAAAAATCGGGAGTAGAAGTAGAAGTGGAAGGCGGTGTAGGAGAGAGTGTTGGTGTAGTATGAGATCTTTGGTAATCAAGCTTCTTTCGAAGCTTAGTTTTCTTTCTTAATATTTTTTCGGTCTTTTCTATTTCTTTGTTGATCTCAAGAGGTGTACCTGTTCGATCAGATCTGGGCATAAAATATTAGTAATACCGTGCTCCCCGGCAACGGCGCCAATTTGTTGAGTGTCGTAACCAACAAAATAAAAGAGTTGAAATATGGTTTTAAAATGAATTGTTGATTACCAATATTTCGTGATTACACTACTTGTTATAAATACTAACTAGGTAGTATAAATGGCAAGTAGGGTCGATCCACAGGGAGCAATGGTCTAATGGATTATACCTTGACTTTCACGAGGTTTACACTTTAAAAGATAGTAACAAAAGGGGGGTTTTGATGTTGAATAGGAATATAATTGTAAATTTTTGACTTGGGACAAAATATAGAAAAATTGCTTTTGTGTTTTATAATTTGGGGACAAATTCTGGTTTTGTATTTGTAGTCATATGATTGGAAATAACAATAAGAATGATGTTTATAACTTTAATCTTTCTAAGTTGGTACTTTGTGTATGCCGAAAGCTCGCGCATACACCATTCACCAAATGTACCTTAGTCAAGAGAAGCTCGTTAACTAAGACTAATCTTACTAATCAAATCTATTTTAGTTAAGTGTATGCCGAATGCTCGCACATACACCATCATAGAATTTGAATGAAAGATTGCATTATGATTTATGTGAATGTTCCCAACAATGTTCAATACTCCTAAACAAGCGTTGGAGCGTCAAAACATGTGATATGATTTTCACCTAATTAAAGATGATTGTCACAAATAACATTTTATAAAACAATTAGGGATTTTATAATTTGTATGACAAGATTGATAATTACTTGAGATCAAATGGCCAATATGAAATAAGTAAAAACCAAACACTTGTTAAATCTCAAAATCATATCACTAGAAGGATATAAAATCAAACATCAAACTTTTATATTAAATCACAATCATAATCCTTAATACAAAACCAGAAAATAAAGTTACTAGCCACTCATGACTAGTAAAAGAGAAAAGAACTTACAAAATGAAGATAATCCACACTTGAAGTTGCACACAAACACAAACACAATGTATCTAGAGAGTATTCAGAAAATAATGGTAAGATGGGATGGTTCTAAGGCTAACTAGACACATCTATTTATACTAACACACCAAGGGCAAAATGGTAAAATGGACAATGGCAAACATCATCATTCCAACACCCACTTCTTTCATCACATGGCCTCAAAATCAGGTTGGATCTGGATCTGGTCGTGTAGCATGGGAATGACAGCACAAGAAGGAATAAACAACTCAAAGTGGGCCAAAAAGCAGATCTGGTCACCAGGAAATGTTACACGGCCGTGTAATTTCTTGGGCCAAAATTACACGGTCGTGTAATCCTGCATTTCTTCTGGACCCCACCCTGAGCTGACATGGCATCCACGTGGCATAGCAAAGTTACACGGCCGTGTAACTTATAAGGCAAAAGTTACACGGTCGTGTACCATACTGTCTTCGGGACGACTTCATTTTTTGTAACTTCTTCGTTTGAGCTCCGTTTCTTCTGAAATTTCTTGTGTAGCCTCCCATTGTCATCCAATGTAAGATTCAACCTTCAAAAGCACCTGAAAATAACCACAAAGTGTGAAAGTAGATTGCTATTCTTGAAATCCCGAAAAACATGAAAATATGCAATAATGAGAATAAAATGCAAGATAAAACAAGGATAAAAAGGCATGAAAACATGCTTAGAAATGCACTTAACACTACCCAACCGATGTTTCCGCTCTTCCACCTCCCACATTCCTCCTCTTCTCCGCCACCATGTTTCCTTCTCATTTTCCCTTATATAACATTGATGCAATTTTCACGATTAAATTTACTGAATTTGTAATAAATTTTACTTAGCACCTTCAAATCACGATGGAGCTAGCATCAATCAACCAAACAGATCAATCACCAAGAACAACACCAAACCTAGGGTAACTTTCTTTGTTGGAGCTAGAAATGCTCTACAATGATGAGTGATAGCTAGGCTAGAATATTTCCTTTGTATTTAGGCAAACCCTTTCTCATATTCGCAATCAAAAATTTTTGTCATGGGTTTATGTTCAGGTGAATGAAGAAGAAGAATGTGATGTTCTTGTATTTATGGTATTTTTATCTATATTTATCCATATATTGCTTGAATGTTATGGAAGAGATAATAACATTTGAGTAGATGCGAGAACTACTTTTCAAAAAAATATTAGTAAAATTGTTGGAGACATTTTCTGCAAAATGTTGAACAATATCTTGAAAATACTACTCCTGTTTTTTTGAAGAAACACTAGTATTTTCTTTGAAAATTTATTTGGTAGAGTTCGTTGAATTTATTTGAGTTGGAGGATAGGAAAATGATCAATTAAAGTAGTGTACATGTGTCGGTGCATGGATGTACAAAAGCTTGAATGCTCCTTATCAAATTTGATCGTTTCCCACTCTCAACCACAGAGAATGAACTTCACATGTCGATCTCCATGTTGAATAAGCCTTAAAGGAACTGTCATTTCTCTCTCCTATTTAATGTACTCAATCTCTCTCTCTCTCTCACATTGTCGCCTGTCGAGTGTTTGAACAAGTACACAACCATATCACTTTTTACCAACTCACCTCACCCACTTACCCTAACAAAAGAAACTCACTCACCACCTTACCCGCCTAGTCAAATTACCCCGTCCCCAGCCTGACACTCTCTCACTTACACACTCAATCATTTCCTTTCATTTTTTATGTATATCCCTTTTTATAAACTTGTAGTCAAGGCTCATATATTATACACCTATCATTGTATGATGTTTTTCAATATATATATATATATATATATATATATATATATATATATATATATATATATATATATATATATATATATATATATATATATATATGTGTGTGTGTGTGTGTATTATGAATGTTGTTAAAAGAGTTGGTGTACTTTATACCGGAACCGAGCGTTACATTTTACTTAATAGCATTTTTGTAACGCCTAGTTTCTTATCTCCGAAATACGCCATTAATTACTCAAAATAACCACAAGGGTTTAAGGTGTAATCAAAGTTAAGAACAGAAGCACAAGTAGTTATCAAAAGAACAAGTATTTATACAAACATGTCCCGTAAACTTGGTTACAGAAGATCATTTTTACGTAAATATACATAAGTTTCAAAAGAGCGTGTTATAGATCACAAAAACCCAAAAGTCTAGTCCCAAAGTCAAGTCAATCTATCCTTCTGCAACTTTCTTGCCCCTGTCACCTATAACACATACAACATAACCATTTTTATGAGCTAATTAAGCTCAGTGAGAAATATTAAAGACTTAGTAATAATTTCGTCATTTCTCAACAATTACAATTATATAGAATCACTGATCTCAGTCTCTTTGACTAACTCAGTCATTTAGTGTGCTCAATCACACCAAGTACTCGTTATATCAAGGAATTCTCAACCTTGTATAACTCATACAAATTGATTATCTCAACCAATTAGAGTTTACAATTAATACAATTTTATCAAATCTAAATCATAAGTAATGAATTAGGACCACTCACCTGATATCTATTCAGCTCGTGGTCCACCCGGCCTCGTGTATCTCCTTCCCTCATATGAGTATCAGCTGTAAAAATGACATCACATATCATATCTCAAACATCCTTAGACATCTCAGTAACATCTAACTCACAACATCAAGAAATCAGTAAACAATAAAGATCTCAACCTGTGGACAACATGTATTATCAAACCAAAACCCTCAATTTCGGGTTTTACCAATTCAACCGTTAAAACTTCGCAATAATCGCAACAAAGACTCAATATAACATATATTAACATCCTACTAACAACACATGAGCTAAATCAAAGTATACTTTCAGATTTGGACATCTAGGGTTTGAAACCCTAAAACTCAAAATCACTAACCTCATGAATTAAGAACTTGAGAACGCATTTCTGGTGTTAAATCCAACTTCCCCAATCTTTTCTTACGCAAAACCCTTGATCAAAATGACCAATTTTTGCACTCCTAGCTCTGAAAATCGCCTTACGGTGTTTTTGGTTCGTAAATGGAGTAAATGAGGAAAACAATCAATTTAACCCACTGCAGCAAAACGGGTCCAGGTTTTTTAACACGCCCCGGGTTTTACCTACTGTATGTTTACTGAATTTTGACACAACTCGTGTCCACTAACACGACCCGTGTACTCTATTTTTGACACTTTTAAAGTTTAAATTCCTCCTAAATGAATTTCTAATCATCCTAACTCATATAACAACTTAGTAAATCTTATTTACTCTAAGATTAACTCAAATTTACTTACCGAAAGTATTATGGCATTACAATTTTTTGGATTACTTTCGCTTATAGCAATCAACTTTCATGTTAATGTCTAGCATTTACTTTCATTTTAATGTCAATTATAGCATTCAACTTTCATGGTAATGTCGATTATAGCATTTTACTTTCATTTTAATGTTGATTATAGCATTTTACTTGAATTATAGCATTTTACTTATATTATAGCATTCTACTTTCATTTTAATGTCAATTATAGCATTTTATTTGATTTTAATGTCGATTATAGCGTCCAACTTTCATCTTAATGTCGATTATAGCATTTTACTTTCATTTTAATGTCGATTATGTCATTTTACTTACATTTTAATGTCGATTATGTCATTTTAATTTCATTTTAATGTCGGTCATTTTAATCTATTAAAATAATCATAACATTAAACTTTAATTTCTATAAAAGAAAAACGTTTTTTTTTTCGGTTTACATGAGTACTAAAAGGGCTAAATGTATAATTGGTTAAGGGGTTGTTTCGTTTTACTTAATTCATGGTTTTAAGGGGCTGTTTGCTCTTGACGTAATAGGTTAACCACTTAAACTTGAGATCTATACATGGTTGTTTATTTTTTGTCTTAATCCAGATTTAATGACTTAATGTTGTAAGACGCCAACCCAACTCATCTCACATTAAATTTATGAATATAGTGAAATTTGTTTCTGGGAATGTAAGGGAAAAAAGATCATGCATACAAAAATGGCAAATCTAGAAATTCGGGGATGAATGCATACTTCTTAAGTGTATTTTCTTATGTGTATTCCTGTTCCCAAGTTTGAAATGCATGTTTCTTTTGTAGACGAGTTTAAAAAATGTAATGGAATATTACCCATTTCTTGCATCTTAAGAATAGTGGATTACTATTTCTTGCACTACAATAGATCCAAAGATTTGATATGTAAGGTACATTACACTTGTTAGAAATTATACATGATAAAAATATGGGATGATACAACATCCCATTAAAATCTAAAAGAAAAAACTAAATGAACCAAGTTATAACATAAAATCGAACTAAAAATTTTAATCTTGATCGATGCAATTGCATATCACATGTTAGCAAAAACCCATCAGTCTGTAAAAAACTGTGAGATCAGTTTGTGAATCATTACACTTCGTTAAAAATAAAACAAAACAAATAAAAAAAGAAATCCATCATACTCGCACATTAATTATCTTTTCCTACATAAATCAACAGTTGACTGAATCATTCCACAAAATACTTATAAACAAAAAGTCACAATTAGAACAAGAAGCCGCCAAAGCTTGTTTAAGCTTTCTTGGATCTTCCTCTTCTGAGCGGTGCTGCTCCTCCCTTTGTGGCGGCTGATGGGTGGCCTTTGGCAGCAGTCTTGCCACCCTTCTGCTTTTTCGTTCCGGAATGCCCGTTTGCTTCTTCTTCATCACTATCATCACGGATTTCTTCTTCAACTTCTGACTCAGGTGGTTCCTCTGTTTTTGTCTTCTTCCTCTTGTTGGATTTTTCAGATGTTTTTGCGGGAGTTTTTTTGGTGGGTTTTTGTTTCTTGGCAGTTGCAGTTTTACTAGCAGGTTCTTCTATAACTGAATTAGATTAAAATTAGAGAATATTATTTGGATTAAGAGTCTTATTTTTTAAATGTAAATTTGAACATACCTTCACTTGTATCTTTGCCATCGTAAACATCAAGCTGTAAAAAAAAACAAGTCAGCTAATAATCATAGAAAGTAAAACCAAGAATTAATATATGACAAAAACAGAAATGATAGTTTTTATTATAGCTAACAAACTTGTATTTACAAATATAAGAAAAAAATGACCATATTAAACCACCAACAATTTCTACCAAAGGTAACTTTTTTGTTAAAATAAAGAAAACTTTAACAAAAAATTGTTTTATCAAAAATTACATAAATAAAATTGGGTTATGTTGCAATTATTCACAATGAAATGGAAAATAAAACACCACCTGAGTAACAAAAATTAGCAAAATGGAAGGAATCACATTTCTTCAGGAATGGTCCATTCCATTCCGTCAGTAGGTTTTTTTCATTCCATTCCTTCCCTGATTCCAAGATACCAAACACTACCCATAATAATAATATTACAGAAAAGAAATACCTTGTCAAGCTGTTTCCCTAGATTTGATCTATCAACCACCACCAATGAATGTCCTAAACCACATGCAACGCTACACAAAAACAAAACACCATATCTTTATATGTATACGTATATGTATATGTATATGCATATGTACGAGTGAAATGCAAACCTGATAACATGCATGCCCTCAAGATCATCAACCTTTTTGGGTATAGCAGAAGATCTGCAACCACATAAAACACAAGAATCTTATTAGCATTTTAAGAACCGTAAATATGATCTTGAAAAAATAAAGATACATGAAAAGAAGCATACTTTTGCTGATTAGGACCATATCCAAGTTCACCATATTGAGCAAGGCCCCAACTTATGCATGAGCTTTCAGCACCAACAAAATAATGCAAATTGCCTGAATCCATGCAACGTATGTTCCAACCACTGCAAAAAAACAAATGCGGATTTACTTAGAATACCGGTTTAAATGTAGAATACCTAGATATATAAAAGGCTAAAAGTACAATGTTGTAATAGAACAAACAAAAGTAGAATGCTATATAATAAACAAGCAAAAGTATGTTGGTACCTGAGATCCATGAGAGGTTTAGGGTACATCCAACTATCACCCCTAGGCTTTACTTTACCCCACATGTACATCTGCCCTGCACCTGTATTAACAATAAAAAACAAACATTACTTCTTTTTTTTTAAAATAAAAACAAAAACAAAAGTGAAAAGTGTATCACTAAAAATAGAAGCATACCAGCAGTACAAGCAGAAGTCAAAGAACCAGCTGAAATGACTGCAGTGGTCGGTAAAGTATTATGTTTTGTAAAAACATCAACACGTCGTGGGCTCCACTCATCTTTTTGCTCTCTATGTCCAAGCCTATTATCAATATTTAAATAAATAAAAATAAAAACTATAAGAGCATTCACGAAATTAAAGAATTGGCCAAAAAAAAAAAAAAGAAAGGGTGGATAATGAAGGGTAAAAAAATTAAAAAAAGTAAAAGTAATTCACCTTCCATATCCTCCAAATCCCCACCTACAATGTATTCAAGACGCAAAATCAGACCAAAATTTAATAAATAATAAAATAAATTATAAACGTAACATAACTTACGTATAAAGATAGCCCTTTGAGTCCAATGCAACCGTGTGATTTGTCCCACATGCAACTTTTATTATTGTTTCCTCTGAAAATGAAGCTATTGCTTTTGGCCTAGGTTGAGCTTCATAAGAAAGTCTCACAGAGCTTTCTTTTGTATTGTACTACATATATAAAAATATATATAAAAATAAACATGATAAATATAATCAAATATTCAAAGTATCAAACTAATATAAGATGATAAAAAAACGTTACACATACCTCATTGTCAGTTCCATGTCCAAGTTGACCATACTGTGGATGTCCAGCAGTTCTAAAAAAACAATGCATTGAAAAAACTTGTTTTAACGGGATAATAAGTGTGAATTGACGAGGGTAAAATTGACAATTTACAGTATTGAAGCGCCTTCTATGGAAGTTAACCAAACAGAAAAATCGCCCCCACATGCGACATCTTTTACATCCGTTACAAGACAGCGTACTGGAGATAACTCGAACTCTACATAACCAAAAACGTTATGAACTTGTTAGAATAATGGAATCTTCTAGAAGCCGGAAAATAACCACGTGAATCTTTTAGAAGACAGAGCAAGTAAAAGTTACCGTTTTTTGTTGACCCAGTACCAAGTTGCCCATGCTTGTTCCAACCAAAAGAGAAAGAGAGACCATCTTCGGTTAGTACAACGGTATGGCCACCCCCACTTCCTGCTTTTACGACTTTATACCTAAAAAGATTTGAAATTTTTCAAAATCGAAAAAGAAAATACAGAAGAAATAAAGTAAAATCGAAAAGTATAGTTTGATTAAAAGGGCATAAAGGGTTTCGATTTTTTGTCTTACTTAGAAAGATCGGTCACTAGTGTTGGCCTGTCTCGAGTGATTTTATCCCCATGTCCAAGTTGCCCTTTCTGCAAGATGTCAAAAATGATACGAGTTTTAAAATTGATTTAATATTGAAGTATCGTTACAGTTTAAAGAATATGATGTAGTCATCTTTTTCATTATAAAATTAGATGGTAAATGTTGAGGTTTATGTGAAGAGAAATGATATGAACTCGCCTCGTTTCGTCCCCAAGTGTAGCAACGTCCATCGACGTCTAATGCCACACAATGACAAGATGCTGCATAAAGATTCACGAAAGGATATAAATTTTAAGAGTTTGACAATGTATTTTTTTGAATCGTGGACCAGAAATCGATGCTTGGAACTTACCACAACCGGATGCGACGTAGCGAATGTCGACGCCGACGAGAGGCTGAAGTCGTGTGGGGGAAACTAAGTTGCTTTCCGGTGACACCTTGCGGCGATTAACGGAGTCCCAAGACGTCGCACCGCAGAACAGAAGTTCCCCTCCCTTCACGTCGTCTTCTTTCTTCTCTGTCTCCACGGCCGCCGACGATGACATCTCCGGTTGAGGAAAACGACAGAAACAACTGGTAAACCACCAAAAGCCGACAAGAACACTAATGGCCGAAATAAAAAAAGGGTTTTGGCAAAACCCTACTCGAAGAATGGGAATGTAAAGCGGGATAGGAATGAATTTAAAAAGGCGAGAAAGGGAAGTTATGGGAGAGGATGTTCAACAACTATTTGGTCACTCTTTCCAATGTCATTTTGTTTCGTATATTTCTTTGGGAAAAAAACAGGGTTTAAGGGCTTGGAGCAGGGTTTAAGGGATTTGGGCTTGTGCTATGGACTCCTTTCATGACTACGCCCACACCTATTCACTATAGAAAGTTGCAATTCTTATCGTAGGTTTGGGTTTAATTTTATTTCAAATCCTAAAAATTACATCTCGTTATTGTTTTTAGCTACCTCTTGGATGCATTAATGCAATCATGTAATATATTATCAATACAGATTCATTTTCTTTCATAATTCTATTACTTCACATATGGTCTTTTATTTATATAGTATTATCATTGTTATTTTATTTGATGGGTCAACAATGATCTACATTTTAGAATGGCAACACAAGCACACAAGTCTTAGATGCATCAATACAATCAGAGTACATTATCAAAACATATTTATTTCGGGTTCATAGTCCTATTACTCCATATATTATCTTTTATTTAATTAGTATTATTATTTTATTCAATGTCTCTTCTCTGTGTCAATGTAGAGAGGGCATACATCTTCGAATCCACAATCACTCATTGAAATGGGTCAAAGATTATCTACTTTTTTTAGAATGGTGATATCTTAGTATTTATACATACATTTTAGGTTATATCAAAGTATTTTGGGCTTCAATTGTTATAATTTGGACAAAGGTACTCATTATATTCGGAATTTGTCATTTTCACATGATCATTGGGCTGTTGGCAAAATGAACAAAAAGGAGCAGAAACTAAGATGGAATCTGGATTTTAAAGAAGATGTTGACTAGCTGGAGAACCCGACGTCATTATAGAAAATGTGACACGATGGAATACTCATCCCGGCGTTAATGACATGGATCACGTCACTACAGTAGGATATTGATTGCTAAAAACATAGGTGACAACTGTAGATCGTGAGGCGAACCGAAGGTCTTGGCGGCACGACCATAGGTCAATTTGAAAAAAAAACTATAAATAGAATAATTCTCTTGTTGAGAAATAGAAGTTCGCCACTCTACGCTCTTGAACCATTTTCAGAGCCCCAACACAGTTTTAAAGCATATTCAAGCATAATAAATAATAGGATGCGGGAAGATTGAAGATTTAGAGTCTCACATCTAGATAATCATTTGGTTATCTTATTCCATTATGTTTCAATAGTTTTCATTGTTAATTTCTGTTCTTTACTTTTAGTTATCGGTTAAAAAAATCTAGTTTCCAATTTAGAGAGATGAACCCTAGTGTGTTTGTGATTGAATTTGATCTCCAAATTTTGAAAGCTATTTAATTTATCATGTTAAATTTAATCATCAATCCACTCGTGTCGAAGTTAAGATTTTCAGTAGTTTATTGCTGAGTTTCTATGATTTGATGATCATTCTATCATAAAACTTGGATTATAATTATCCTTGACCATGTGATAGTTGTAACTAGCGGATGCTCAATCCATAGGGTTAGGCTACTATAAAATCAACTATAATGTGTGTGAGAACTTTTGTAAATGACCAATCTTAGTAACTAGTAGTATCTCATGACCATTTAGATGTTTTAAATATTAAATCTTACATGATATGAACTAGCATACTAATATTTTAGATTGCTGATTATCTGACCATTATGTTAGTATCTTAAATATTATATGGTTAGAAATTAGACCAAAATATCTAGCCATTTTAGGAATTGATGAACAAATTGATGAAATTCATTACACATAATTAAAGTCAAATAGACACACTATAGGGAATCAAATTCCAAGTGGGAACGCCTTTACTTTTCTTGTTTTCAATCTAAAGTTTAGTTTCTTAGGCTAGTTCTTTCTTAGATTTATTGTGTTATTCAACATTTACTAAAAATTCAACAATCCCTCGCTTAATTTCTCGTTATTTAGTTAAGTTGATAATTGTATGTTTTTTGAACTAAATAATACTTGTTCCCCTAAGTGTTTAAGACTGGATTTTACACATCAAATGGCAACATGCACACACTTTAAACTATTCCTACTGTACACTATGCGACTTGAACCTTCAACTTGTATTATTTTTCTAAAATTATTCAAATTAGCGTGTTACATAATAAAAATTCATCCACATTGATTGAATAGTGTCTCTTATAATATTTATTGTGTAGATAAATAAATATGTTTCAACTTTGAACGATGTCCAAACATTTACTGTTCGATATATATATATATATATATATATATATATATATATATATATATATATATATATATATATATATATATATATATATATATATATATATATATATATATATATATATATATTAAATCGAAAAATGGTATCAACGTTGTCACCATATATTGAACTATGACGCTATGAACTTGCAATATAATTGATTTTTTTAATAGTTTTTACCCCAATTTAACATTCATCTTTTTAGTTTCAATGTTTTTGAAGCTAAAACAAAATAATAATATCTATTGAAACTATGAGATAAAAATATGTTTTTATGATAAATTGACTACTAATTAATAATACACATTGGAAACTGTGGTATAATAAAGATTGAAATATAAATGTGCGAAGCAATTTAATACAAATAAAATATTTCAAACTAATGTGGTAAAATATAAATAATTTATCTTAAAACATATTCGATATATATATATATATATATATATATATATATATATATATATATATATATATATATATATATATATATATAAATTAAATAATAGTTCAACTTAGTTTGTTTGAACAATGCTTAAATGTTTGTTATTCAAAATTTTTATGTACATATATTGCGGTAAATCTAAATAACGTCAACACCATTGTCATTTTTTACTACGACATACTTAAAAGTCATATTATGATCAAAATTGATGGATAATGAAATCAAATTAGTGGTATCATATAAGGGAAATATGAAATGTTAGATAGATGTGTGAATCAATGTGGGGTAAAGAAAAAAAATCAAAATAATATGGTAAAATATAAATTATTAATGTTGAATCATATTGTTTTATGATAAAATGATATTGAAAGTCATATTATGATCAAACTTGATAAATAGTGGAAGCAAATAAGTGACATTATATACCAGAAAAATGGAAAGTCATATATGTATGTAAATCAATGTGAGTAGGCATGTCAATGGAGCGGGTTTTGACCTTGATTCGCTCCAAACCCGTCACAATTTTTCGGATTTGGATCTTAAATTTTGATTCGTTTACTCGTTTATGACCCGTACCGTTAACCCTTTTATTAAACGGGTTGGGTATGGATCAATGTCAATTCGCTCCATTTATGACCCGCTCCGTTTATATATATATATATATATATATATATATATATATATATATATATATATATATATATATATATATATATATATATATATATATATATATATATATATATATATATATATATATATATATATATATATATATATACATACATATACATATATACACACACGTGTTTGATTCTTGGTATGAGAAGAGATTGAATGTGGTTGCTAAAAGTAAAACCAAGTTAGAGCTTTATTTAGAAGAACCTCTATTTCCAAGAAGTGATTCATTTAATATCCTAGATTGGTGGAAAGCTAATAGTGCCAAACATCATACACTAGCAAAGATTGCACGAGATTTTAGCGGTTCTGGCAACTAGTGTTGCATCCGAGGCTGCATTTAGTGTTGGAGGAAGAATAATCGATGAATGTCGTTCCTCCATGCTACCTTGAAACGGTAGAGGCATTGGTGACTACACAAGATTGGCTACCATCGAGGAAACAAAAAAAAATACTCGACTTGATGTTTAATTAGAATGTAATTCTTATTGTATTGACTTTTGAGTATAAAGCAATATAATTTTATTATAATAAACGTTTATCTTTTTTTGAGAAATTTTTCTTTGTGATAAAAATTTAAATTGTATAATTTAATATTGTAAAAGGGCCCGGTAAAAGGGTCGGGTATTCGTTAATTCGGTGGATGCGGGTATGGATTGAATATTGAAAACCCTGCGGGTTATTGGAGCAAAGCGGATCATATATTCATTTTTTTAAAAGGGTACGGATTAAGGGTGATTCGCTTCAAACCCGCCCCATTGACAGGCCTAAATGTGAGACAAAGAGAAAAAAATCAAATTAATGTGGTAAAAGATAAATCATTTATCTTGAACCACATTGATTTGAATGACCTCTTTTATAAAAAATAAATACATAAATACATATTGTAAAAACCATTCAATTAAATCAAATGCAAGTGTTAATTATATTTTTATTAGAAATGCAAAAATAATACTTTATTATAGTCTTTATTAAATACACATAATTTATATATAATTTATTATGTATTTTGTAAAAATCATTCAATTCGATCAAATGTAAGTGTTAATTATATTTTTATTAGAAATGCAATAATAATACTTTATTATAGTCTTTATTAAATACACATAATTTATATATAATTTATTATGTATTTTGTAAAAACCATTCAATTCGATCAAATGTAAGTGTTAATTATATTTTTATTAGAAATGCAATAATAATACTTTATTATAGTATTTATTAAATACACATAGTTTAGATGATTGTAAAAATATGATTAAGATAAAGCAATTAGTAAACATTATAAAAAGAAATTTGAAAAGTCTTTTAAAATATGAAAAGACATGAAAGTTTCAAATCAATATGGTGCTTAGAAATATGCTTATTTTATAGGGTTGTGCTATAAATACCTCCATTACATTTTGTACCCCCTTGACATCCATCACAACAAAATGAGTTTTAATTAAATTATTTTTTTAATGTATAAACCTTCCATGATTTGACTAATTAATTTGTTTTATCCCTTTTTGTTTTTTGTCGTATTTTCTTTTATTATTATTATTATTTAAAAAAATTACACCTTAAATATTTTAGAAACAAATAAATAATATGTTATTCAGTGGGTCGACTTTTTACGATAAAGAACGGCGTGACGGGGTAAAATGGATGTCATATTCACGCAACTAACAACATCATTTCTGAATGTTTTTATTATTATATATATATATATATATATATATATATATATATATATATATATATATATATATATATATATATATATATATATATATATATATATATATATATATATATATATATATATATATATGCAGGTTCAGATGCGGATTCTAAATAATGTACGAACGTAGTACCCAATTTCGACCATATATGATTTAAGGATACGATCGGTATTTTAACGGGATAACTGAATTTAAAATTAAATTAGATTAACGATAATGAATATTTACGATTGATAAATGGTAATTGATATCTGCTTGAATTCAAATTAGATTACACGATCAATGGTTCGTTTATAAATAGCGATTTTGTAGTTGTTCATATCGTAAAAAAAGCAAGCGTATATTCACAGTAACCGTTCGTGGAGATCAAATTGGAAGTACTCATAGGTATGAATTTTGTCAAATATGTTTGTAATTGTGACAATTGCGATTGCGAATGATGTAATAGCAACAACTGAGTTGTGATTTTGTGACTAGTGTGTTCGTATTTACAGTAACCGTTCGTGGAGAGCTTATTGGAAGTATTCAAAGGTATGAAATTTGTCAATTATGTTTGTAATTGTGACAATTGCATTTGCGAATGATGTAATTTCAACAATTGTGTTGTGATTTTGTGTCAAGTGTGTTCGTAATTGTGTGAAATCCGTATGCGAATGAGGTTTATCATTATATGAATGTCATTCTCTGAGAATGGTGATATGTTGTCTTATACAAAGCCATTCTCTGAGAATGGTTTATAGTTTTATTATTTCATTGACATTCTAAGAGAATTAAATAGTTGGTTAATGTGTATTAATTAATCAAATGTTGTTTTTCAGGAGAATATGGCATTTTGGATATGTGTTTGCGTGTTGATGATTGTAGAAGTGGAATTGTCAAGGGAGTTATGTTTTCATGATTATGTCTACGAATTGGAAAATAAGAGATATTGCAAAATATGTCATAAGTTGGGTGATCATGATAGCAGAAACTGCCCGTTTGGATCTTTTTAGTGTAACACCCCATCTTGCATACACCTTATTTGGTGTATTAATTTATAAAACATCATTATGTAAAGATTTCATTCTTTTAAAAACTTTTCTTTTATGTCAAAAAGACATCTTTTAAAACCTTTGGTCTCAATAAAAACAATTACGTAAAAGATATTTAGACAACCTTGGGGGTTACAAACTCATATCAAAACAACCACAGTAAGCCTTTAATCATCACAAAGCTATGTCCCGTATTAAACTAACATTTCTACCGAAATTTCGGCATGACCTCTGGGTAATATGGACAAATCCATACTGACCCGACTCAATAAAACAGCCCAAAAATAATACGGGACATAACATGACTTTATTGTACAACTACAAGGGAATTCTAAACCATAATCATACATCTCTCAATTACATGACATACTATACCGCAATTGAGATCCTCTATATTCTGAACGTCAGTTCTATCTACATTCCTCTCATCAGCTTCTAAGTCCTTTCCTTCTATCATCTGCTAACCAACATCTTGTTCCTGAGTACATAGCATTTTAAAACAAAAATACGTAAGACATAGATGCCTCGTGAGATACATGGGTTTTAGACTCAGTGAGTTTAAATCAATTTAAATATCATTTGCCATTAACAAATAAAGAAAACCTTCCCTTTCTTTTCAAAACCTGCAAACTCCACTGTTATGTTAAAACAATAAAACAGAAGTTCATTGCTATAATCATTAAAATAGAAATCATTGCTTCTCATCCAAACAAAAGCTCATTGTTAAAACATCAAATACTTTAGCTCTAAAATGTCAGGTAAGCAATTCATCATAAGCAAACATAATTCAGGTACTTTCTTAATCATCATAGACCAACTGTAATTCATGATTAATTTATTATTATTTGGCTTTATACGGGTTTCCCCGTATCCCTTTCCCTCCCCGGAATAGAACGAATCTATCCGTGAGGGCGTGCTAGTTCCCTTTCCCTTCATGGAATAGAACAAATCTATCCATAAGGGCGTGCTGAGACAACTACTTCGCGACGGGAGGTACCATCCCAGTAGTGTCTTTTGACCTCCCCTTACTAGGGTGAGATCCTTGTCCGGACGTCTTTCTCATTACTTTCATTTAGTTCATATTTCAATTTTTACCATTATCATTTTATCACAAGTTGGTCTCTAGATAAACATCATTCAAAACAAGTAAACTCATTTTCAATTCATTAACATAAAACTGTACTTCTATTTCAACTTTAAAAAAATCATTTGTAAACCATTTCAATCAGTCAACATAAATCAATATTTTCTAATTCAAGCTTTAAAAACCACTTTGAAAACCATTACTCATGAAACATTTATCATAACTTTTAAAAATCATTTGTCAAACTGTTAATCATAAAAAAAATTTAACATAAAAATAAAACTTGTTGCTATGTACCCAGAAAAGTCCTCATGTACTCACCTCGGTAGCTAGGTATGTCTAGCTACAATAATCCACTAGCTCTTGACTCTACATGCTTCCAAATATCCTTCAACCTCTATTGATTTAATAAGAGGTTAGTACATGCTACTATACTAGACACATAATCTTTATTAAATCATGCATAAATTCTTTCTAAACATCATCTAATTCTATTCCAAAGATTAAGTGTGGTTATTAAAGTACAATAGTCCATTTGGACACTTTTACCCTTTTTGTCCCAAATTCGACTAATTATGAATTTCTTTAGTTTAACATGTAATTTAATTAACTTCATAATTCTAACATACTTATAAAACACTATTAATTGCTTAGATGTCAAAACATCTCTTGTTTTACTCATTTATGCAATTTTGACAATTCTAAAACAATAAAGTTTCTATAAATAGAAGTTCTTTTAAAACATGTTATTTCTCATTTACTTGACTCCAATATTTCACCAATATTTCATAAAAGTCATTTCAGTTCAATTCTATGATCTATTTGTGTCATGTTTTGAAAAATATCAATATTGTCCCAAAAGGGTTGGAATGCCCAATTCAATTCCAACACTTTACCATCATTTTCTTTCAAATACACATAAACATACTCTATAAAAGATTTTTTTTTTTCATTCTTTTCACATATAAATGTATCTAACATATTCCATTGATATTCTTTTGTCCAACATGACATAATTATCCACATTTTATCTTCATATATCCATAGAACTTGCATGTATTCATCAAAAGAATTTTTTTACTCACTTAAGTTCATCTAATTTAATAATTTGATGGTGTTTTGAGTGAACTTTTATGAACTAAGCATAATCTAGGCATTAGAAACACCATACAATCAACAATTTCATGAAACCCTAAATTTCCCAAAATTAGGGTTCATCCATATCATTAAATTTCTATGGATTTAACTTAAATAAATCATGGAGGAATGTTTCTTACCTTAAGAGGAAGAGAATGCAGCAAAAAGCCCATTGAAACACTTAGAATTAAAGCTTGATTGGAGCTACACCTACTAATTTCACCAAGAACACACCTAGTGTTCTTGAGAGAATTTTCTGGAAAAAGAGGGGAAGAAATGACTGATTTGCTCCATTATTTCGTCCACATAACCCCTAAGAAGTAGTGGAAGACACTTGTCAAACTTATGGGGTGTTAGATGTCAATTTTGGAGCTGATCTGCCACACCCACGAGGCCACACGTGTCCAGAAAGTGTCCAGCGCACAAAAAAAACAAGTCTGCAGCGTACACGGGTCGTGTAGACCCACACGGGTCGTGTAGGAAATGTAGAGAAGCTGTCTAGAACCTTTAGGAAATCCACACGGGTCGTGTACAACCACACGGGTCGTGTACATCCTTAGAAAAGTTTTCCAGTATTTCATATTTTCCTTACATTTTATACTCAACTTCAATAAGTCATAACTTTCTCATTTCTTATCTAAATTTCACAAACCATATATGCTTAGAAAGCTAATAAAACGTTTTACAACTTATTCCTATTGAAATTTCCCCAATTCTAATTAAATGTATCGGTATTCAAGCTCAAACCTGGTTACTTCTTGATTTTTGCTGGTTTTGGGTTAGCTTCAATCGATCATAACTTCTTTATCTGAACTCCAAATGTTTCCATTCTTTTTCCTGCATTCTTATTATTCCATATACTACATTGTTCATGTTGTGAGAAATTTCCTAATTCGAGTTACATTTTGAGTTACTTAGTTCTAAATTTCCAACAACTTTATTTTTACAAGATTTCCCTTTTTATGCCAAATTTCTTCTTAAATTAAGTTCATCAATCATAATTCATACATACACCATTAAGGACTTAATATATGACTTAATTTTAATTATTTACACATTATTACACATCAAATTCATATTTTCCTCATTTATCCTTTAAGCTCTTAACAAAAGACTTAATCATCCCATTACATTCCGTTCACCAACTTACATATAAACCTTAAACATTGGAACGAAAGTTGGTTGTTACATTTAGTTTTATAGATTTATTAAAAGGATTAGAATATGAGATATTGGATAATATGTAATAAGGATAATGATATTTTGGTTTTGTAGTTGAAAGTTGTTATCATTCTTAGATAATAATGAATGTTTATAAGTAATGTGTACGTTTGAATTTTTTTTTTTTTTGAAGAAACAAGTATATTTTCGAATTTTATATGTTTATGTATTTGATTGTGGGTTAAATATGTTACAGCTGTAAATGTTTTGTATGTTTATTTGTTTGTGGTTATATCAAATTTTTTAAGAAAGGATATTAAATCGTGGTCATATGGTTACAACTTGTTTGGGAAGTTGTTTTTACAGTAATAATTTTGTAATATATTTTACATTCAATAAAATTTGTTGAAACCAATATTATATGAAAAACAGATGGAGGTTGGTGAAACAAGTGGGAGTCAACGATATGTAAACAATGAAGATTCGGAGGAACTTGACAATGTTTCAATCCATAGTACAGGGGATATTGACACAGGAGTACATTCTCCTAGAATTGGTAAGTAAATATGAAGGCTCGTTGATATGAATAATGTTAAGAACGTAGTGAATTCTTTAAGAATGTACAAATATAATAATACATTTTTACATGCAAATAGTAGCAGATGAATGAGGATGTACATTTTTCATTATTATATTTACATTCTCTAAGAATGATTGTAATAAAGATTTTATGTTTTCATTATTATGTATACATTCTATGAGAATGGTTTTATTCAAATGCAGTTTTGGATGTGTTTTATAATTTGCAGATGATGAAGAATAAGTTTTCACTAATGATTTTGTTTCCCTGGTGGTACAACATACTAGATTCCAAGAACTGATGAACATATGAAGCCCAAAAATAGGAATTCAATATCCTTCATTAGATGCTGTTGTTACAATGTACAAGGAATATGCATTTCAATGAGGTTTTGATATAAGGAAAGGTTCTCTTAAGAAGACTAATCATGATGTGGTTACTAGTCGTCATATATTATGTAATCGGGAAGGGAAACCTAACACCGACAATGTGGATACAATGGACGTTCAAATTAAGAAAACTAAAAGACGAAAAGATTTACATAGAACTTACTGTAAGGCACACATTTTTTTTTTGAATTATACCAGGTGGTGAAGGTTACTAAGTGTATAAATTTGTGGAGAGACATAACCATAGATTGATTAGTAAGACAAATATGCATCTTTCACTGGCTAGTAGAGAACTTGATTTTTCACAGAAAAGTTATATTTATAACATGACAAAGTAGAATGTTGGAGGAGGTAAGGCATATAGATTAATGACTGGCATTCAAGGTAGGTGTTCAAGTCGTGGCGGTTTGGCTATTGATTACAAGAATTACATGTGTAACCTTAATTGTTTCATCGCAGGTAGTGATTCCCAAATGACTGTGAATTTAATGGAGGATAGAGTATAATATTCTCCAAAGTTTTCATTTGAATTTAGGGTTGAAGATAAGCAATTGAATGCATTGTTTTGGGCTGATGAGACTGCAAAATGGAACTTTCGGGAGTTTGATGATGTAGTTTCGTTCGATGCAACTTTCGATACAAACAGGTTAGCTATTTGTTCGGTTTTATGTAGTTTTTTTTAATTTGTTATTGATAGTTTATGTTCATAGTTTATATTATGGAATTTGTTATTCATAGTTTATATTCATATTTTATATTATGCAATTTGTTATTCATAGTTTATATTCATAGTTTGTATTTTTTTTTTTAGAATTATCTGATGATATTATTGTGAAAATGGTTGTTTTGATGGATTTCTGATTTGTGTATAGGTACAATATGGTATTTGTCGCATTCACAAGGTTAGACAATCATAAAAAGTGCGTCACACTCGGTGCTGGGTTGCTTAGTAGGGAGGACATGGATTCGTATGTATGGTTACTTACATGTTTCAGAAAAGCGTTTGGTAAACATCCTACTATTGTATTGTCTGATCAAGATCCAGCTATGAAAAAAGCAATTGAACAAGTTTTCCCTAAGTTGCATCATAAGTTATGTATGTGGCATATAACTACAAAGTTGGGATATAAGGTGATGTGTTCAATTTATTTAATTGTAAAATTGTGTTAATTTGATTATAAGAGAATTTTTTTCAATATTCATGTAAATTTAGTATTTTGTTTTAATTCATTCTCAGAGAATTGACTGAAAATTTAACGTGTTACAAATGCTTTTAACTGGTATGCTTCGGTTTACCATTCTTTGAGAATGTGGGTACATGTTAGATGGGTTTAAGACATTCTCAGATAATGGATTGCATTTTTTTGGGTTTAATTGTGTTAACTGTTATGACTAACTTTATATTTTATTTTTTTTATAGGTACCTGCAGAAGTTTTTAATAACAAATAGTTCAAGGATCAATTGTCACCATCATTGCTAATCTTTTTAGACTACCTAATCCCATTCTTTGTACTGCTTCTTTTTGCATACTCGACAAACTTTTACAGCTTCTGAAAATTTTATTGGTGTCATTCTTGTTTTTAGTACTCTTCCTTTGTCTTTATGTTTTCCTTTTTTTTCAGACACTTTTCTTTTCTTTTTTCCTTTTTGCCACACCATTATCTTCATTTTCATCATCATTGCCAATCTTTTTAGACTTTCTTTTTCCCCCTTTCTTGTATTCTTTATCTTTCATGGGTGTTCTTTTATTTTTTTTCCAGCCTTATGTTTATTGGGTGAAAGGGCAGTTTTCCTTTTCTCTTTGCTTTTTTTTTCACTGAGCTGAAAACATCTATAACTTCTATAGTGTCCCTTTTTTGTTCAGTTTCGTTGTAAAAAACATTAATAACAAACTCGGTCAAACGAATACATTACTGTGGTACATTCTATAGTGTCCCTTTTTTTTCCCTGTAAAAAACATTAATAACAAACTCGGTCAAACGAATACATTACTGTGGTACATTCTATGAGAAGTAACTAACACACAAAACAACTGGTTTCTATTTTAGAAAATAAGTTTATGTTCAGATTTTCAAAGAATTTTTTCATTTCAACAGTTTGGATATTTGTAATTTTATTCTTTATCAAATAATGTAGGTCTATTTTAATTCATTCTTAGAGAATGACAGGAGTATTGGGTATTTGTAATTTTAATTCATTCTTAGAGAATGACAGGAGTATTAGGTATTTGTAATTTTATTCATTATCAAAGAATGGAGGTTTATATTAATTCATTCTTAGAGAATGACATGAATGTCATCAATTTGATTCTCGGAGAATGTCATCAATTTGGGTTACCACATTAGCCCATTCTTAAAGAATGGTTGTTGGTATCCCTTTTCAATACCTAAACTAGTTATACATGTTTAGCACAATTCTCATACATGTTCTGTTTATAATCAAATCATACTTTTATTACTTGATTCCCAGAGAATGTCCTGAATTGAGTTACCACATTAGCCCATTCTTAAAGAATGGTTGTTGGTATCCCTTTTCGGTTACAATTCTTATTACTTAGATAGGTTTAAAATACTGCATTTGCTCTGTTTATAAGTAATCAATATAACACCACTCATGTTATTAACAAAATTAGGGCAAATAAACTTTCATTCTACATTCTAGAGGAATACATTTAATTTTTGGTATTATTCTTCTAGAATGATACCTTTTTAACTGAATTCATTCCAAATTTTGAGTTCTCAAAATAAACCATAGTTTATATCATACACATTCAACACGAATGTATTTTTTCCCCTGAATATTATTTTTTTCGTGAATGCTAATAACAAATCATACCTTTTGGAGGATTTACGAAGTCGTCTATGTCATCTTCGTCTTCATCAAGTATAACTGGGTTCTCCTGTGTGTTTGTGAATTTAAACTGCACATTCTCATGTAATCGGTGACTGCTTCTTCTTTGTGACATCGTCGATTTAGGTTTAATTGGAAGAATGCAGGTCTGGAAAACTGATTTCGTGCTCGATGAATCACAACTTTAACTTATTGTATGATGTTATGATTTGAATGTTGATACTGTTAATGGAAACCGATGTTATCTTCTCCATGAAGGTAGCATGCGTATTCCAATCAATTTTACCCTTAACCGGGGTTTTGTTTTTAAAAACACGCGTATTCCAATCAATTTTATTTAAAAAACACTAATTTTTACAGCATTTGATTTGTTTGATCTAATGGCCCATATTTAGTCATACATTAACACTATATTTATGAATTTCATTTAATACTAACTCTATATATATATATATATATATATATATATATATATATATATATATATATATATATATATATATATATATATATATATATATATATATATATATATATATATATATATATATATATATATATATATATATATATATATATATATATATAAGGTTTATTTTTAGATAAATTGCATAATAAAGACTACATAGATTATAATAAACATGAATATATGATTAATCGCATATGGTGTTGTTAGTAAAAGAATTTTTATAATGATCTACTAATTTTTTACAGATCGTTACTCTACAACAATGAATTGTTGAAGCATGATAAATAATAATAATGTCAAATTAAAATACTGATTAAAATATAATTTTATCATTTAGTTTTTCATATAATATGTTGATTTAAAGTGATTTTTTAAACCGCATAAGTCACTCATTGAGTTTATCTGGACCGGCTATACAACGAGTTAATAATACACCATCAAGAGTATGCCATGATTTACGGTGATGTTTTAAACTGCATAAGCCACTCGTTGAGTTTTTCTGGACCAGGTTTTGCAGAACGTGAATATTGGTTGCAAATGCCCGACACTGTAATTCTCATCGCTAATAGATATCATGTTATCGTTATTTTCCTAAACGATAGTCGTTTTTCAACGTGGTTCCCACTTCGGTATTATTATTTACTTTGTTATTTTTTATACATTCGTTCGAATTTGATATAATCGTTTTGATATAATTTGACATAATTTTATAAAATTATAAACGTCGTTCATTATGTCGTAATTAGTTAAGATATATAGATTATAACTAGTTGTGTATAGAATCTCTCATTTTATAAGATATATAGATTATAACTAGTTGTGTTCCCGCACAATGCGGCGGGACACAAATTGGTTTAACTGTTTTTTTTTCCTAGAAATTGGAAATTAAAGGTAAAGCTCAGATATTAGCATATAGATCTACACTCTCATTTTCTAACATTCAAATAACTAACCCTTTCGAATTCAAATTTGTTAATTAATGATTTTGAAACTGAATCACTCATTACAAAGTTACAATGATTATTGAACTCTTATGAAAATAATTACAAGTTTCATGTGATTCTAATGTCAAAATATAGTTGCTTTGAATAGCCCAAATTATGTAAATGGTGAATATGAGGTATTTTCCTTGCCATGAAGTGTTTTTTGGGTTATCCACTAAAATAACTAAAATTAGAGGGATGATTACAAAAACGTAAAAGATTTTTTAGTAAAAATCAAGGTTATCAAACTCCCGAGTTTACTCGTAAACTCTTACGAGTTTACGATCCTAGATTCCAAAAACGATCCTGATTCTACTAAACTCGTTTTTTAGCAAACTCGGACCAAACTCGTAGACTCGTATACGATCCGAGTCTAACTTTTTGACATTATTTGAAATTTACATTTTGACTAAAAACTGAAAAATCTAACTTACATTTTGACTAAAAATTGAAAAATCTAACTTACATTTCATGAACATGGCTTCAAATCATATATAATTATTTTGAATGTTTGAAACTTTTTTTGTAACTTATGAACTTATGGTATAATATGTATTTCTTAATTTTTGTGCTTTTGGTAGAATCTTACGATCCGATCCGATCCTACGATCCCGATTTTGCAAAACAAAAAACGATCCTAGGTAGGATCTCGAGTTTGATAACCTTGGTAAAAATATTCGTAAAGTAATTTGAGGGAGGTGATGTACTTTCTATTTTTGCGAAAAATGCCTAATAACGATTTCCTTTCTAGGTTATGAAAATTATGTAATAGAGATGTTCGAAAAATAAATGATTTGTTTTTTGCAAAATCAGAAAAGTACACTGGAACCTGCTAGTTGTTTCAGTATCTAGTTTTCGAGGACCTGCTAGTTTTATTTGACAAACTATTTATATAAAAATCAAAGTATGTTACAGTCATATTACAAAGAACATGAAATGCATCAACAACATATAAATGCACAATGTTACAGTCATATTGCAACTTAGTTATTTTACGGTTGAACAAAAATAAACTATTGCGATTAAGAATGGGCGTGCTCGAATCATTGAATATGGAAAACATGAAATCATAATTGATTATTAGTCGTCTAGTTTTGAATTTAGTTATTTCATAACAAATAAAAGAAAACAATGACATGTTGAAAAGAAATAACCCTAACATTTAGCAATACGTGGCATCTAATAATTGTCAGAAAATTGCAATTGTTAATTAAAGATGTTAGGTGCTAATTAAATATCAATATTATATATCTGTTTAATTTGCGTTCTTTTGGTTTCCATTGTAACGTTTTTTTTTTTGTGTAACGCGTTTGTCTAACGCGGGTTTATGGGATCCGGTTTTTGGATCCGTTTCTTTTCGGATCTTACTGAGCATATATTTTGTTCTTTCGCGTTCTTCCTTTCCAGAACCATCCCCACCCCCACCGCTTCACCTTTACACCTCATGCAAAAACGGGAAGACAGACGATCTTTACGCCATGGAGATCCGATTGTAGCTGAAGCTCGGTGTCGGTGGTTTCTGCGACTTTCCATGCCTTCAATTTTCGATTCTTTTCGATAATCTTTGTTGTGTCCATTTCGTTCTCACTCGATTTAGCCCCATGCGAGCAATCAGTCGATCATTACGCCATGGAGACAGAGAGAGACGATGTCGCTAATTAGGGTTTGGGGGTATGACTATCAGCGTCTCCGACCAAACCCGACAAAATTCAATCCGCACCAAAACAATTTGTGTGTGCGGGAGACTTGGACTCCACTCTGTGTTATCTCTTCTAGAGAGAGAAAGTTAGAGCAAGAGAGAGAGAGTAACAATGGCGATGGCGTTGGCTCTTCGTAGGCTTTCGTCTTCTGCAGACAAGCCGTTGCATCATCTCTTCAATGGCGGTCATCTGTATTCCATGGTTCGATTCTATTCTTATAATCTTCGATTTTGATGGATTTTTTGTTTATTTGAAGTTTTACTGTGTGAATTTTGTTGTCTGGTTGTTTTGATAGTCGTCGTTGCCTAGCGAAGCTGTGTACGAGAAAGAAAGGCCTGGCGTGACTGTGAGTTCGCTTTCTCCGTTTTAGTAGTTTTGTTTATCGTAGATTTTTTGGTGAATTAATTCTTCATGGTGAAATTTTCATGAAATTGCAGTGGCCAAAGCAATTGAATGCTCCACTTGAGGTCGTAGATCCTGAGATTGCTGATATTATTGAGCTTGAAAAAGCTTGTCAATGGAAGGTCCTCTCTCTCTTAACGTTTTGTTATGTGTTTTTTCAATTACAATTTACAAATTTCTGATTCAAATCGAGATTTCATCTCAATCTATCAATAAATTTACGAACAGTTTCTATTCCAAATTTTAATTCGTTTGTTGAGAAATTTCTACCCTCTCTTTTGATTTTTAACTGAAAATCTTTAGACCAGATTGTGGTTTAATAAACTTGATATCATGATGTTGTTTTACTTATGAACAAGGTTAATTAGTAATAACTAATTACTAATTACAAACATAATCAGTATATATATTAGATTTCTGGTTGAAAATGAATGAATTGTGGTTTTATTCACTGACTGGTTTTCTGTATTTCATAAAAAGGGACTTGAACTTATCCCATCAGAGAACTTTACATCTCTATCAGTGATGCAAGCAGTTGGATCTGTGATGACTAACAAATACAGTGAAGGGTATCCAGGTGCTAGATACTATGGTGGAAATGAGTAAGCAGACATTACAACCATTCTTTTAATCACAAAGTTTCTATATATTTTGAGCTGTTTAATTTAGTTTATTATTATTAATTTTTTTTTTTGCGTTTTAGGTACATTGACATGGCGGAAACCTTGTGTCAGAAGCGTGCTTTGGAAGCCTTTCGGTTGGATCCAGCAAAATGGGGAGGTAGATACATTTTAAGACATTTATTATATTGTTAATTATAGCATATTACTTTCATTTCTTATTAAAATCGTACTTTTTCAATAAGAAAATCTATCAAGTTATAGCATCGTACTTTGAAAAATCTTCTCAATTATAACAATGAAAGTACCTTTTGTAATTGAATGACACTGTTATAATTAGGTAACTTTTATAAAATTACAATGTTGTAATGGGAAGAAATGAAAGTACAATGCTATAATAAACAAATAAATGAAAGTACGTTGCTATTTCTTGCATTTGGAAATAGTATAAATGTATAATATCATCATATTAATGTATAATCTTCATTTATTATGCTGTGAATGTGCAGCCTCTTTCGGGTTCACCAGCTAATTTCCATGTGTACACTGCTTTATTAAAGGCTCATGACAGAATCATGGCACTTGATCTTCCTCATGGTGGGCATTTGTCACACAGTTATCAGGTGCTAAACAATCTATTATTTTTATTTTTATTTTGTATTAATTTATCATATGATAATTAGTCTCACTCCAAATGATTTGATTTTATACTTTTTCTTACTTTTGTAGACCGATACAAAGAAGATATCTACGGTGTCTATATTTTTTGAGACTATGCCTTACAGATTAAATGAGAGCACTGGCTACATTGATTACGACCAGGTACTCTTAACTTTTTTTTTCTGATTTTTCTCATATTTATTTTTGTCAGGGTTATATGCAAGAAATAGCAACATACTTTCATTTTTATGTTTATTACAACATCCTACTTTCTTTTCTTTCTATCACAACACTGTACTTTGAAAAATCTACCCATTTATACAAAGTAATTTTCATTGCTATAATTCGTTAGATTTTTCAATGGACAATATCTAAATGAGAATTTTTTTTTTTGAAAATACAATGATATAATTGGGTAGATTTCTCAGAGTACAATGTCTTAATAAGAAAAACTCGAAGTATAAAGCTATACATGGGTAGATTTCGATAAATTACTTGGACAGATCCCTTGCTGTTTATGAATTGCCTGTAAGTTTTCATATTATTTTGTAAGATACGATTAATTTCTTGAAATACATTCAATATATTGACTAAAATGAAACAATTCCTTTTATAAGGCCAAAGCTTGGACGATGCAATTACTAGCTGTAGCATGTTTGTCATTAGCAGCAAAAATGGAAGAAACTGAAGTACCCCTCACTCTCGATTTTGTTAGGATATAACAAAACAAGTTAGGCACTTCCGACAAACGATAAACGATTCCGGCAAAACACGCGGAAATAAAATGGAGAATAACGGCAAACCAAGAAAAAACTGTAAAATCGAAACACAATATTTAACGTGGTTCGGTCACGGGATCACGACCTACGTCCACGGGCGAACGAGAGAGAGAGGGTTTTATTAACACCAAGAAATTACAATCATACAAGGCTAAACTGCACTTGTAGTCTGACCGCTCACAAGAAAATATCACTCGCACTTTTGGCTGCCAAACTGGACTCTGCACAAAAGACTATCTCACAAAATCGTGATATATCTATTTATGTGTTTGTGTTTCTTTGTGTTTGTGTTTGTGTGGTGCATTGGTTTGCTTCTCAAAGCCTTGTATTTATAGGCATGAAAGACAATGTGAATTGAAGTTATGCAGCCTCAATCTTTCTTCCTCCCTTTGATGACCAACAAAATTCTCCCTCCCTTTGATGACTAAACAAAATAAAAAAGCCTCCATTTTCAACAATCTCCCACTTGGAGGCTTGAACAACTTTCTCTGTCGTTCAATTCCTGCAACATTTTTAATCACACACTCTCTCGTTATCTGCCACGCCATCCTCTTCAAACTTCTGGAAGGCCAGTTGAAGTCATACAAAACTTCAATTTGTCAGTGGTAACTACCTTGGTGAACATATCTGCTGGATTCTTCGTTCCAAGGATTTTCTTCAGATGTAAAGTTCCATCATTGATTAACTCTCGAATGAAATGGTACCTCATCTGAATGTGTTTCGTTCTACTGTGAAACACCGGATTCTTTGCTAGGTGTACTGCACTTTGGTTGTCACAATGCAGTACACAATCCTCCTGCTGAAATCCAAGTTCTGATAAGAAGTTCTTCAACCATATAAGCTCCTTGGCTGCTTCTGCAATAGCCATATATTCTGCTTCTGTGGTTGAAAGAGACACTCTTCTGTAACCTAGACATCCAACTGATTGCGGTACCTCCGATTGTGAAAACGTATCCCGTTGTGCTTTTACCCGAATCCGCACATCCACCCAAATCTGCATCGGCAAACCCTTCTAAGACTACCCCCTTTCTTCTGAAACATAGGGCAATCTCAGCTGTTCCTTTCAAGTAGCGTAACAGCCACTTTACTCCTTCCCAATGCTCTTTTCCTGGATTTGACATGAACCTGCTCACTACTCCCACTGCATGAGCAATATCTGGTCTTGTGCATACCATTACATACATCAAACTATTAACTGCAGATGCATAAGGAACTTTAGCCATCTGTTCTTTGTCTTCTTCCGTCTTTGGGGATTGCTTCTTTGAGAGTTTTAACTGACTTCCCAAAGGTGTACTTCTGGCCTTGGCATCTGCCATGCTGAACTTTTCTAAGACTTTCTTGATGTACTTTGTTTGCGAAAGTTTTAATGTACCGGTAACTCTGTTCCTGGCTATGATCATGCCCAATATCTGCTTAGCAGCCCCTAAGTCCTTCATCTCGAACTCTCTGGACAACTGCTTCTTAAGCTTGTTGATCTCCTGCATGTCGGATCCAGCTATCAACATGTCATCAACATACAATAACAGGATGATGTAAGAGGAGCTGAATTTCTTCAAGTAACAGCAGTGATCCATCTCACATCTGCGATACCCACTCCTTTGCATGAAGCTATCAAACTTCAAGTACCACTGTCTTGGAGCCTGCTTCAATCCATATAGACTTTTCTTCAGTTTACACACCAGATTTTCCTTACCGACTGTAGGAAAACCTTTTGGTTGTACCATGTAGATGTCTTCTTCCAGGTCGCCATGGAGAAAAGCTGTTTTCACATCTAGCTGTTCTAGATGGAGATCTTCAGAGGCTACAATACCCAAGACCATTCTGATTGTAGTCATCTTCACAACTGGAGAGAAGATCTCATTATAATCGACCCCTCTTTTTTGTTGGAACCCCTTGACCACTAATCGTGCCTTGTATCTTTTACTGCCATCAATCTCATCCTTTACCCGAAACACCCACTTGTTCTGCAGTGCTTTCTTCCCTGCTGGGAGCTTGACTAAGGACCAAGTATGGTTCTTGTCAAGTGAGCTCAATTCGTCTTCCATAGCCTTCTTCCACTGTATGGAATCTTTCATCCTTAAGGCCTCTGGATAAGACTCAGGTTCACCATTCTCTGTCAGCAATAAGTAATTTGCTGAAGGAGAATACCTGACTGGAGGTCTTCGTACTCTAGTGGATCTACGAACAGTAGGAGTTGAGGTCTCTGCATCATCTGCAACCCCGTCTTCTGAACTACTGTCATCTGTGCTCCCACTATGTCCATATACATTAGAGCTCCCACTGCTTCCTGAACTTTCACCTATCTCTGGAGTACTGATAGGTTTCACAACGTCATCTTCAGAGATCTCTTCAAACTCGACTTGATTTTTTGCTTTCTCTGGTTGTTTGTTTCTGCCTGAGCTCTCTGCAAGTTCATCTTTATATAGGACATTCTCGTTGAACACCACATCCCGGCTTCTGATAACCTTTTTATTTTGGTTATCCCAGAAACGGTACCCCATGTCATCCAACCCATAGCCTATAAAAGTGCATTTCCTTGCTTTTGCCTCTAGCTTGTCTCTCTCCGAGTCTTTAACTTTGACAAAAGAGACACAACCGAAAACTTTCAAGTGTTTGAGAGAATTTTCATGACCTTGCCATTCCTCTTCTGGAATCTTGAACCCTATGGGGACTGAGGGTCCTCTGTTGATTAGATACGCGGCTGTGTTGACGGAATCTGCCCAGAACATCTTGGGTAAACCTGCATGCAGCCTCATGCTCTTAGCCCTTTCGTTCAATGTACGGTTCATCCTCTCAGCTACTCCATTTTGCTGAGGTGTCTCTGGAACCGTCTTCTGCATTCTAATTCCCTGGTCAGCACAGTAATCAACAAATTCTTTACTACTGTATTCGCCCCCATTGTCTGATCTGAAACACTTGATCTTCAAGTCTGTTTCATTTTCCACAGTAGCTTTCCATTTCTTGAAAGTGCTGAAAACTTCAGACTTATGCTTCAAGAAATAAACCCAAACCTTCCTTGTGCAATCGTCTATGAACGTGACATAGTATCGAGATCCTCCCACTGAAGAAACTGAAGTGGGACCGTAGACATCTGAATGAACTAGCTCCAGCTTTACAGACTTGGGCTGATGACCCACCTTCTTGAAAGTGACTTTCTTCTGTTTGCCAAGAACACATGGCTCACAGAAATCGACTTTCACAGTCTTTAGCTCTGGTATTCTTCCTTTGGAAACTAGCATCTTCATTCCCTTCTCACTCATATGCCCAAGTCTTTGGTGCCATAGAGTAGATGCCCCAACTTCTTCAACAGCGTGTGCTTCGGCATCAGAAACTTCCACCATATAAAGTGTACCCCGCTTCTGTCCTCTAGCAACAACTAGATTCCCCTTTGTCACCTTCCACTGATGATCACCAAATGTAACATGGTGACCTTCATCATCAAGCTGCCCCACGGATATTAACATTCTCTTCAAGTCAGGAATGAACTTGACATTCTTCAAAGTCCAATCTGTTCCTAAAGTTGTCTTGAGGACCACATCCCCAACACCTGTAATATCCAGGCTCTTGTTGTCTGCTAGTCTGACCTTTCCTTTGTACTGCCGGAAATTCTGCATTACTTCTCTTGAATGACTAGCATGGAACGACGCACCAGAATCCATGATCCAGTATTCTGTTGAGTTTTCAACACAGCAAATGAGAGCATCATCTTCAGAATCTACTGCCATATTGACTTCCTTCTTGCCTTTGTCTGTCGAAGGCTTTGGGCACTGATTTCTGAAATGACCATTCTCTTTGCAGTTCCAACAGGTAACATCAGTCCTGTTTTTCTGACCACCTCTCTTTCTCGACTTCGATCTTCCTCTACCACCGCCTCCTTTGTTGGGCCTTCTTCCTCTGTCTTCTGTACTTAGGAGACTACTGGAAGATTCTCCGGCACTCCGTCTTCGCACATCCTCTCCAAGGATTAAGTCGCGAATACCTTCGAATGACAACTTAGCACCTCCGGCTGAACTGCTAACTGCTGTTACTGTACTGGACCAACTCTCAGGCAACGAAGATAATAACAGCAACGCCTGTACTTCGTCTTCGAATCCAATATCAACAGATATCAATCTTGATATTATTGAGTTGAATTCATTCACATGGTCTGTCACCGAGCCGCCTTCTTTCATCTTCAAATTCACCAACTGCCGAATCAAGAAAACCTTATTTGCCGCTGAAGGTTTTTCGTACATATTAGACAGCGCATTTATGAGATTGTAGGTTGTCTACACACTGACAATATTGTATGCTACATTTTTTGCCAATGATAACCTTATAACTCCAAGTGCCTGCCGATCTAATAAGTCCCATTCTTCCTGTGCCATCGCTTCAGGTTTTGTTCCGAACAGTGGTAGATGTAATTTTTTTTGGTAGAGATAATCTTCGATTTGCATTCTCCAAAATCCGAAATCGTGACCTTCGAATTTTTCGATCCTAACTTTCCCATCTTCAGCCATAGCTCGAAAAATAATATTTTATAAGGCCAATCGAAACCTCGTTTCTGATGTGGAAGATCAGACTAAGCTGCAACCACAGAGCATACGCGAGATACGACTTCCTTTAAACCCGGAGCTCTGATACTAGTTTATTAGGATATAACAAAACAAGTTAGGCACTTCCGACAAACGATAAACGCTTCCGGCAAAACACGCGGAAATAAAATGGAGAATAACGGCAAACCAAGAAAAAACTGTAAAATCGAAACACAATATTTAACGTGGTTCGGTCACGGGATCACGACCTACGTCCACGGGCGAACGAGAGAGAGAGGGTTTTATTAACACCAAGAAATTACAATCATACAAGGCTAAACTGCACTTGTAGTCTGACCGCTCACAAGAAAATATCACTCGCACTTTTGGCTGCCAAACTGGACTCTGCACAAAAGACTATCTCACAAAATCGTGATATATCTATTTATGTGTTTGTGTTTCTTTGTGTTTGTGTTTGTGTGGTGCATTGGTTTGCTTCTCAAAGCCTTGTATTTATAGGCATGAAAGACAATGTGAATTGAAGTTATGCAGCCTCAATCTTTCTTCCTCCCTTTGATGACCAACAAAATTCTCCCTCCCTTTGATGACTAAACAAAATAAAAAAGCCTCCATTTTCAACAGATTTGCAGGTCAAGATCCAATTTTGACTAAAGTTGTTGACTTTCTTTGTGGGGTAAATTAATTTTGACCATGGAGTCTGATTTCTGATTTAATTTTCAGGTGGGTCGATCAAAATTTGTGTTTGAAGCAAAAACCATTCAAAAAATGGACCTCCTTGTGTTGACCACATTAAAATGGAGGATGCAAGCAGTGACTCCTTTCTCTTTCATTGATGATTTTCTTGGAATAGTCAATGGCGGTCAACCCACTTCCAAATCTACGATTTTTAGATCGACCCAACTGATTTTATGCTTAATCAAAGGTAAAAAAGAAAAAAGGACAAAACTCACAGTTGAAGATGTTCAATACTTTCTCATGAAAATTTTATGTCTAAGTTTAATATTAATTGTTATTTGCTCGGAGCTGTTTACTTTCACTCGGTCGACTGGTATCTTGAAACGTCTTCATCGTTGGCGGAATGGTAACAACTTACCTAAACCTCGGTTGTTGTTTCCGCATTACATTATTTACTATTTCACTGGAATATCACTTGCTTACCTCGATATTTTTCTTAAACAGAAGTATATTTTAGGAGCTTTCAAGCCGTCTTGCAATATTTCAATCACACTTAATGATGCCAAAACTCGCAAGCAGGTATGGAATTCTTAATGCTCTTATTCCAGATAGATTATTAGTATACTGATATTTTAGCCCTATTTGTGCTTCTATATTTATGCTTCTTTACTAATTCTCTTATCAGGTTCCATTGAAGAAGGAAAATGGTCAGATGGCAATGGTACCCCTTTTTCAAAGTCAAGAAAGCATTGCTGGAAAGGTATTTAATGATGTTTTTGTTGGATACTTGACCATTTTAGTGATTTTAACAGCTCCTATTTACTTATGTACCACTGTTTGTAGATTTGTGTAGACCCAGTGCAAGGGAAGAAAGTTGAACGTAATGGTATTAAAATAGAACTCCTTGGTCAGATTGGTGAGTTTTCTACTTACTATTATAACAAATTGGCATTAGGAGTCCTCACTTACTTAACTTGGAAAGCTTGTAATATTGATTTTAATTGTTTGCTATCTTACACGTAATCTTTTGGTGTGTTTGGATGGGTAAAGTACAATATTGGCCATTTGGCATTTATCATGTGAAACTTGACATTTATCAATTCAACAACAATTGAAACAAAAAGGGTGGTAATGTTGTAAAGATCCGTGTCTATATGTATTAAGCCATCATTTTCGGCTTAATGCATTAACAATTTCTCTATGGATTATGTGAAAGTAATTGGTAAAATGATACAACAATAAAAAAATATCGGTCATTGTTGATAATTGAATCACATAGTATTATTTTATCCCACAATAATTTAACTCCTCTTATGCTTCAATATTAAATTTAAATATATAATAGCTGTTACAACAGTTTGTTTATCTCATGTTGCCTGTGAACTTTTTACCTATTTAGTAAAATCAGTTTCTTGAAAAGTTTGCCATGCGATTCCAGTTAATATGTTGATATTTATTTTTCTTTTGCAAAAATTTATTTTGACAGAGGCAACTTTTACTACTTTACCTCTCTTGGTAAGTTTGTCTCTTTTCATAAAATGACAACTTTTATGTTGATTTTGGTCATTGTTAAATCAAATTTACTTTTTTACCCTTTGTTATGTAGTTCGTGAAGTGGATGTTCCTGGGAAATCTTGCAAATATTTCTTCTACCTCTGATGACAGTACCCAAAAGTTAAAGGAAACTTCTCTTCAGAAGTTGAACATTTTGGAATCCCAAATGAGTCCATTTTCTTAAAGAAATGGTTTTATAACGATTTTCAGGTAATCAATAATTCATATATATATATATATATATATATATATATATATATATATATATATATATATATGTATATATATATATATATTGCTCTTCCCGTGTAACGTTTTTTTTTCGCATGGTTTTTTTTTGGTGTCACACGGGTCTTTGTGGATCCGGTTTGGTGTTTGTCGGATCCTTGTGGATCCGGATAGTTAATATGTCGCTGCTTTTTTCGTGTGATCCAGATATCTCCAGTACCGCTCCACCGCTTCAGTTCTCTTCTCTCTCGGACCTGGACATCCCACCGCCTCCTTCTCCAACCTGGACAGTTCAGCATCGTCTCCTCCCATAGATCACCGGCATCTCCTTACATCCGCCATCATCCCTGGTATCGTGTTTTCTGGATCCGGCTAAGCATCCATCGCCCACCGCCATAGCTCCCATAGTTTTCTGATTCGTTGTTTATTTTAACAAAGAGCGAAACAACCGGTTTAGAAAAAAAAAAGAGTTCATTATCCCCTCGCCCCGTGCTTTTGCACGGGATACCCACTAGTTATATATTAAGTATCAACATCAACATAATTCTAAACAACATTATTGTTTTTTACTTTGACAATAATTTTTAATATTTTTCTCCTTCAGCTTTTTGTTGTTTCTCTTTGAAACCCCGCATGTCCTTCACGATAGAAAAACTTTGAGTCTTTGAATTAAATTACTTCCTTGAAATCATAAGTGACAAATTAAGAAACATAAGTGACAAATTAAAAAAAAACCTTAAAATCAGAATAAAAATGCTACACTACAAATTTCTAATTTTAATATAAAGAAATAGAAGCAGGATGTTATAACAAACACATAACTGAAAGTATATTGCCTTTTCTTGCATGTAGCCCCATTTCTTTATATAACATCTTCTCTATTTTGACTTTCATCTTCTCATCTTTGTGTCTTTATATTCATACACATACTAAATCTAGAAACAAGCATATCAGTAAAAAATGCTTGCACTTATAGAAATATGGGAAAGAACTTTATGAACATTTATTGTACTTTACCTTCTGTAAAACACAGTGAATGAAAAAGGATTGTATCATATCTGAAATTGAACAAAGAATGGGGTCATTCACTCTTTCCTTCTTTTTTCAACAATTTATAACACATGTATGAGAAAGAACCAAAAAAAAAGGGGGGGGGGTACCAAAATAAACATCTGGATGCAAATCTGTACAAATGACTGAAGTACCATTGGGCTTCAAGCTTGTAGAGAATTTGAAATTAAACATTGCAGTATGTAAAAAGATAGAAAATGAGATACTTATTCTTTATTTGGTTTGGATTGGTTGTACATCCAAATAAAATAAACAATTTTGAGCCAAATAATGTAAAGACTTATCATGAGTTCATCATCTTTAAACACCTGCAAAATGGAAAGATGTCATTAGGAACTTCAATAGTTACACAATAAATTGTACAATAAAGTAAAAGATGATAAATGTTGGATTAAGTTCATTGAGCTTTCCAAAATAGGTATTCAGTATTAAGAAATTAAGTTTATCAAGTTTTCCAAAATAAAATACTGATAAATGTTTGATTAAAAAATAACACAAATCCAACCAATCACCATGGAAAAACAAAAAACAACAGTCATATATGATGTATATGACAGATAAAGCACCTACATATTTTTACCGATTTTCCAGATTCCAACATACAAAACCCACCCACACTTGTAACCAACACAAAAGCAGATACATACAAATATAGAGTTTTACCACTTTCTTGCTCGAACCAATAAAATTGTTGATAAGATTTTGCAATGTAATGGGAATCAAAAGACCGAGAAATGTCCAAAATCAATACCTTATACCAAAAGAATTAGGACTCGAAAATAGAAAACCAAGATGAATACTCCAGCATCTATGTACATCTCCATCTCGCATCATAACCTTCATAAACATCAAAGTTTAGCTTCAGTGGTTTCTGGGAAATAAATTAAAAGTGGATCTATTTGAAGGATGAATGTTATGGCTTAAATTTTGGAAAAACCAAAGAAAAAGGGTGAAGTGTTAATCAAATCATTTAGACATTTCATACCATGAGATAGGAAAGGGGTGAAGATCATAGATCTTGAGGGACTTTGTGACAAAAAAACATCAGTAGGCAACATGGGCAATGGATTTATTCCTTTTGATGAATAATTTACTTGGTAAAATAAAAGAGAGGGAGTGTAACGACCCAAAAATTTTGAATTTATATTCGAGAAAATAATTAAGGGAAAGATTAAAATATTTTGAAAGTTTTAAAATAATTTATTGGGAATTGTAGCAAAATTCCAAGAGTTTAGAGAAAAATGGTTAAAAAGGGTAATTTGGTCATTTTACCATAAAAAGGGTAAAATGGTCTTTTGATCCATTAATAAGACCATTATGTAAGATAATATGTATTTGTGAAACAATAATGTAAGAAATAAAAGTTTATGTGAAATTTGGAGTTTTACCGCGTGAATAGTGAAATTTGGACAAAAAGGGCAAATTAGTCATTTGACATGAAAATGACCATTTTGTTAAGAAATTTCAGCAAGGAGCCAAGTTAGCAATTATTAGAACTTTGTTTGAAAGGTTTTGGGTCTTAGGACCATTTTTGTAAAAAAAGAGGAAGAGTAGGGACAAAAAGGTAAATATGGGAAGTATAAAAATGGAGAAATATCTCCCATAAGATTTCAGAACATTTCAGAAGCATCGAGAGGATTTTTGGAGAGGCAATTCCTGCAGAGGTCGCGAAGAATTGAAGAAGGAATTGGAGCAAAGACTTGGAATTGATGATTCCTAAGTCAAAAAGGTTAGTGAGAAACTTCTAACCTTAGTGTTTGTGTGTGTGTTCTTCACGGGAGAAGTTAGAAACTGTAATTTCAGAATGATTCATGAAGGTTATATGATTTCTAAGGGTGAAACATGTTCATATGATGAGAGCATGTATCTAAAACAAATGAATTTGATGATTTGGTGGAATTTGGGGTTTTTGGCTCAAGAACCCTAAATTCTACATTCATGTAATTGAGTTGATTCCAATGGTTTAAAACTATAAGTAAACTGCTATTTTAGGCCTAAAAGAGACTTTAAAATGATTAAGTTGCATATTAAGGACTTAATCCTCGGACCATATGACCTGCAGCACAAAAATCAGCCAAGGAAAAAGAACCCAGGAAACACACGAGTCGTGTGTTCCATAAGAGGAAAAGCACACGAGTCGTGTCCTTCCTGGAATTCCTTCTGTCCATTTTTTGAGTTTGGAACTCGATGTTAGACTTGTCCGATCGACCCGTAACTCATACCATAGCCTTAAAATGGTATGAAAACATATGGGAAATTGTTAAATCAATAATCCGACCTCGCGGAAAATCACTGTAGCAAGCAGTGGCTAAAAATCAAGTAATCATCCAAACTTGATTTTTGAGATTTTAGCTAGATTGGTCCGATAAACTTCAAACTTGAAACACAGGTTTAAAATGGCATAAGACTTCATGGAAAGGTGTTGAAATTAGAATACGATCTCCTGAGACTACTGTAGCAAAATACGTGCAATATACGACTTATTTAAAGATTGATCATTTTAAAGATATCTACTTATTATGATCAACAAAAGTATTAGAAAGGACTCTAACATGTTATAGAGTCGATTTAAATGTAATTAATGTACCAAATACTATATATATAGGTGCAAGTCAAATAGGTGAACACCGAAAGGGTAAAGAACCGAGGGACGTCTAAACGACTTTCAAGAGTAAAAAGGTGAGTACATGCAGTATATTTACCCATTTTGGGGTACATGGCAAGTAAGTGTTTACAAGATTTCTTGCAAAATCTTATATATGAAATTATATGCAAGAGTTTTATTTCTAACTTATTGGTGAAAGTTTAATGCTATAATTGAAGCTATGTTTTGGTCTATGCAACTATTATGTGAAATTATGTTTTGGTCTATGAACCAATTATATGAAGGTATATACATTTTGAATACATGTTTGAAAGCATGGATAGGCATATAGCCATAATATGTTTAAGAAGTATGTTTTGATTACAAAGTGTAAATGTTTCTAGTATGAAAGGGCATATAGCCACAAAATGTTTGGAAAGTATGATTTGGCATTAAGCCTAAAATGTTATTTAAACATGTTTTAAACATATGGTTAAGTATGTGAAATTAAAGTTATAAATTTGGCATATAGCCGTAAAGATAGAAAGTAATAAAGTTTGGCGTTTAGCCACAAGTTATATGTATGTAAGCAATGTTCAAGCAAGCAGAAAAATGTTTTGTATGACTGGTAATTGTAGCAAGCAGCGTTAGTAAGGGAACTATGTTCCAACCTTCCCGGGTTAGGTAAGGGGTCTACTGGGGACAAGCCCCATCGCGAAGTAGATCGCCTCAGCACTTCTATGGTGAGGATTGATCCGTTCTTTCTAGCCATAGAGACTTGGGGTATCACTTATAGTGATTAAAGCCCTAAGTATAAAAATCCAGCAAGCTTATAAAACCAGTCAAAGGAAGCAAGAACAATGTTATTTTCGTAAAGTATGTCAAAGAATGATTTACTTGAAAAGTAAAGAGTTGTACTATGTTTCTATTATAAAGTTTTGAAAGAATGAAATTATGCAAAAGTTGATATAAAATGATTTTGAAAGGAATTAAGAAATAGTGATATGGTAATATCTTGAAACTTTGAAAGATGTTATTTTTATAAAGAAAGTTGTGAAATGTTTTCAAGAAGTAAAAAGTATAGTATGATGTTATATAAAGATTTGACAGAAGTTTATGTTATAAGTTTTATAAAAGTTGGTAATGAAGTTTAAGGCTGAGTCTAAAACTCATGTAACTCACGAGACAATTATTGTCTTACGTATTCTATTTTATGCCATGTATTCCAGGTTAAATGCTACATTATAATTGGAAGAAGTTTAGCTGGAGTGGAGCCCACATAGCTCCTATCTTGGACACAAGGTTTAATCCTTTTCTTGCTTACTATGGTTAGTTTGGTATGGATTTGTAACACCCACAGTTCTAAATGTGTAAATAATCGGTTTTTGTTAAACCGTATTTTTTTGTATTCAAGTATTTATACGAAAAACCATAGTATTTGCAAACAGTAGAAATGGGGTGTCACAAGTTGGTATCAGAGCCATAGTTTAAGCGAATTAGGATTGGCTTGTTCCACTCCTAGGCTTAAACTCATGCTAGTATGTCATATGATGTCTTAAATGAAAAAGACATTATAAAATGTTTTAAACATGTAGATATATAACACTAATAAGTGTTAAGTTAACGTTTAAAGTGAACAAAGATTTGACCGTGAGGAAAATTATAAAATATTTTCCGTAACTGTCTATATTTACTAAACGCTACGTTATAAAGTAGAAGATTTCTATTAGTGATCACATGTAATGATATGGTGTTTTATGTCAAAGAAGCCAGTGTTCCGTGGAACCTTGTGGTAACAGCAGAATCAATATGTATAGGTGATTATGGTAATATGGGCCCGTATTATCATAATCACAGGATATGTATTGAGACTGGTGGAACCGTAAAGGAATTATGGTAGTCTGGTGAGTAAGGTTGTGAAGAGAGTAATAAGAATAACATAGAGGTTATATGCCTATGTAATAAGTATTAAAGGTTAATGCAGTGGATATATACCACTTAGTATGACAAGGTAAAAGAAAGTAATAAGATAGTTAATACTCTTGAGACAATATGAAAGGAACCAGTAAAAGAGACATGGCCAGAAGGTATAAATATATTGGATATGTTAATGGAGTATACAGTACAAATATAAAAGAAAGAGTCTAACTGAAAATTTCGTTGTCTAACGGAAACGAATTATGATTATTGAATAAAGATAAAAGTAGTGTCACTTCAGTGACCAAAGAAAGAAAGATTGGAAAATAATATTAATAATAAATAAAAGTAGTAACACATCGATACATGTGACAAATTACTATAACTTTATAGTAATACATTAAGAAAAGTTTACAGAATTACTAATCTAATCTGAAGAATCAGAGGGAAGCGAAATAAAATCTTCTAAACTCCACTCTTTGTCATCAATAGGTTGACTTGTACCTTCTTGAGGATTTGGAAGGGGTATGTTTTCAGATATTGGAGGAGGAGCTCCAAGATGCGGTGTCTCGATAGGGTTGGAACCCGTAACCCCATGAGTATGGGCTAAAAGTTGACTCGTTTGAGGAGTGTGTAAGTAGGGAAGTGATGAGGAAGGGTTCAAATTTGGAACCAGCTGGGGGTAGCTATAAGATGGAGGAAACCCGGCTAGGTTACCTACAGAGCCTCCAAAATTATCCTCACTCGCATGTTCGAGTAAACCAGGATTAATACTGCTCGTACCAGAATTAGATGGCAGAGGTTGCTGCTGTGTATGAATTCTTGATGAAGTTTCCCCCTTTTCCAGAAATTTTCTTTTCTTATATTCATTCTTATGACCAGCTTGTATTAGTTTCTTTGTGCCGTCCGTGAGACCTGATTGTGACCCTTCCATTATTGCTTCTCTCTCCCTTTTTAGGTTGGGTAATAAATCTTTCGATAATCCTGCTGCTCCACTAAACTCGTTGCCAAATTCCTGTGACATAAATAACTTTAGTAATTACAACTTTATGAAAAAAAAAAATGTGTAATTCCTTACCTCAACACGATCAATAAGAGTTTGGAGACTCTTAAGTTGTCGTTGGGGCCAATGTTCAATACCTTAGTCTCTACAGCGTTTTTTTAATTGTGTCGTTCCAATATTGAGTTCCTTCGCAGCTTTCTCTATTGGTTCATGAAAGTGTTCAGCTATTATTTCTCTACTTAATGAGTGTCTGAAACCTCTTCTACTGCCAGCTACTGTGGTTGTCGGAGCTGAAGGATTGAGTTCAAATGTATTATTATTATTTGGGATCATTTGAACATGATCCTGATTTTCTGAACCAAAGATGGACATTGATTCATTAAAATCAGTAGTTTCTATTGGTGGTAATTGTACGTTTTCAATCATGGACTCAGGATTTTGAAATCCTTCTAGGTTCCTCTGAATCACCTGAAGTTGATTTTGATATTGAAAACCAACCCCAAGTCCGGGATTCACTTCAATACTTATGTTATGAGTCGTTTGTAATTGATTGTCATTTTGAATGTCAGCCATGAATTCTTGATTCATGGGGATGATCTCACTAATCGTTGAGGGTACGTCGATGAATGGATTGTAGCCAGATAAAGCATCCACAGATGGGTCTACATACAACAATTATCAGATGATAAAATAAAATTGAATATTCATAAAAGCAATCATTTAAAAGAATTTAACCTGGTAGAAGGTGTGGAGTTTGATCAAGTACATGGTCTAAAGATACATTCACCGGATCGTCTAAGTTGATGTTTAGCTCAGGAGAAATTTCTGGCTCATCGTTGAGTAGCTCTATAGATAGTATATCTGGAAGACTGTTTCATAATTCAAAAAATCAAACAAAACATTAGAAAAAAAAAAGAAAACAAATAATGGATGTTTAGAATGTTAAAGTCACCGAACTCCTGTAAAGATGTCTGATCTGAAGGACCCTCTCCTTGCGGAAAACCAGGTCCAGGGTTTGGCAGATCGCCCATTGAAGATCTGTTTTCCATGACTCAGCTTTAAATATGAGTTCGTATATGAACAATTTAGTGATAGAAGAGAATGAGACTGAAAATGAGCGTGGAAGTAAATGATGCTACTTACGTGTATATATATAGCATTTTGTAGCTGGAACCGAAAGGACGCATGTAATTGAAAGCACAATTCATGTTCTTATTACCAAAATTCAAACCATCTACAGTAGATGCGACCCTTCACTACCCTGAGTGCCGGTTAATTTTCAAAATTCACTGCTAGACTCTAGTGATAAAGGGATATTGATGAGATTTTTTTGGAATAAAGGCGAATTAAGTGATGTCGTTTACTGATTACTTAATTGCACAGACTGTTGTAGGCTGTTGATTATTAGTGATGTGATGTCACATAAAAACAAAGTGTACGACCTATTTGTTAATATTTGAGAGGTATTGATCAAGAATATGGTAGAAAGGTCAAAAGATTCACGACATGTATGATAGATACATGTAATATGTAGTAGAAAATAATGACAGTAATAATTTATTTGTAAACGTATGAAAGTTAGTAAGGATGTGAAATAAAATAAAAATGAATGTATTCCTTATGTGTGTGACAAGTCGAGAATTGTAATGTAAAGATAAGAAGTTGTGAACTTCTAAAAAGAAAAGAAGAAGTTATGATCGAGTAAAATGTCCATAAAGGGATAAAATTTATACAAGGAAAAGATTTTTGATATATTTATAAATTTATAAATATACGAGATATATATATTCATGTTTAATGGTATTGGAATTTTCATAAGTAAGGAATGTTGTGAGTATAATCTCACATATTTTAATAAAGATATGAGGAGAATTATAAAGTAGATTGCTATTAATGATAAGGTATTGAAGTATGAAACTATTTTGTAAAATAAGTTTACAAAAGATTGTATATAAATGAAATGAGGTAAAATATGAATGAATGACTAAAAGGTTGAGAAAGCAGATAAAGTGACCAAAATGATATTTTGGTTAACTGGGATGATATAAAGTTTTAAAGAAATTATGATAATCCTTTTCAAAGGATTTAAAACAAAAACTGTTAAGAACTGATTACAGAATCGAAAACAACCAAGGAAGAAAAGATTAAAAGATAAAATAATGAATTATGATGATATATTGGTAAAAAGAAAGAGTGGAGAACTTTTAAAAAAAAAAAAAAAAAATGATTTTCTTTTAATAATTGTGCGATGATTCCGAGGACGGAATCCCAATAAGGGGGAGGTAGTTGTAACGACCCAAAAATTTTGAATTTATATTCGAGAAAATAATTAAGGGAAAGATTAAAATATTTTGAAAGTTTTAAAATAATTTATTGGGAATTGTAGCAAAATTCCAAGAGTTTAGAGAAAAATGGTTAAAAAGGGTAATTTGGTCATTTTACCATAAAAAGGGTAAAATGGTCTTTTGATCCATTAATAAGACCATTATGTAAGATAATATGTATTTGTGAAACAATAATGTAAGAAATAAAAGTTTATGTGAAATTTGGAGTTTTACCGCGTGAATAGTGAAATTTGGACAAAAAGGGCAAATTAGTCATTTGACATGAAAATGACCATTTTGTTAAGAAATTTCAGCAAGGAGCCAAGTTAGCAATTATTAGAACTTTGTTTGAAAGGTTTTGGGTCTTAGGACCATTTTTGTAAAAAAAGAGGAAGAGTAGGGACAAAAAGGTAAATATGGGAAGTATAAAAATGGAGAAATATCTCCCATAAGATTTCAGAACATTTCAGAAGCATCGAGAGGATTTTTGGAGAGGCAATTCCTGCAGAGGTCGCGAAGAATTGAAGAAGGAATTGGAGCAAAGACTTGGAATTGATGATTCCTAAGTCAAAAAGGTTAGTGAGAAACTTCTAACCTTAGTGTTTGTGTGTGTGTTCTTCACGGGAGAAGTTAGAAACTGTAATTTCAGAATGATTCATGAAGGTTATATGATTTCTAAGGGTGAAACATGTTCATATGATGAGAGCATGTATCTAAAACAAATGAATTTGATGATTTGGTGGAATTTGGGGTTTTTGGCTCAAGAACCCTAAATTCTACATTCATGTAATTGAGTTGATTCCAATGGTTTAAAACTATAAGTAAACTGCTATTTTAGGCCTAAAAGAGACTTTAAAATGATTAAGTTGCATATTAAGGACTTAATCCTCGGACCATATGACCTGCAGCACAAAAATCAGCCAAGGAAAAAGAACCCAGGAAACACACGAGTCGTGTGTTCCATAAGAGGAAAAGCACACGAGTCGTGTCCTTCCTGGAATTCCTTCTGTCCATTTTTTGAGTTTGGAACTCGATGTTAGACTTGTCCGATCGACCCGTAACTCATACCATAGCCTTAAAATGGTATGAAAACATATGGGAAATTGTTAAATCAATAATCCGACCTCGCGGAAAATCACTGTAGCAAGCAGTGGCTAAAAATCAAGTAATCATCCAAACTTGATTTTTGAGATTTTAGCTAGATTGGTCCGATAAACTTCAAACTTGAAACACAGGTTTAAAATGGCATAAGACTTCATGGAAAGGTGTTGAAATTAGAATACGATCTCCTGAGACTACTGTAGCAAAATACGTGCAATATACGACTTATTTAAAGATTGATCATTTTAAAGATATCTACTTATTATGATCAACAAAAGTATTAGAAAGGACTCTAACATGTTATAGAGTCGATTTAAATGTAATTAATGTACCAAATACTATATATATAGGTGCAAGTCAAATAGGTGAACACCGAAAGGGTAAAGAACCGAGGGACGTCTAAACGACTTTCAAGAGTAAAAAGGTGAGTACATGCAGTATATTTACCCATTTTGGGGTACATGGCAAGTAAGTGTTTACAAGATTTCTTGCAAAATCTTATATATGAAATTATATGCAAGAGTTTTATTTCTAACTTATTGGTGAAAGTTTAATGCTATAATTGAAGCTATGTTTTGGTCTATGCAACTATTATGTGAAATTATGTTTTGGTCTATGAACCAATTATATGAAGGTATATACATTTTGAATACATGTTTGAAAGCATGGATAGGCATATAGCCATAATATGTTTAAGAAGTATGTTTTGATTACAAAGTGTAAATGTTTCTAGTATGAAAGGGCATATAGCCACAAAATGTTTGGAAAGTATGATTTGGCATTAAGCCTAAAATGTTATTTAAACATGTTTTAAACATATGGTTAAGTATGTGAAATTAAAGTTATAAATTTGGCATATAGCCGTAAAGATAGAAAGTAATAAAGTTTGGCGTTTAGCCACAAGTTATATGTATGTAAGCAATGTTCAAGCAAGCAGAAAAATGTTTTGTATGACTGGTAATTGTAGCAAGCAGCGTTAGTAAGGGAACTATGTTCCAACCTTCCCGGGTTAGGTAAGGGGTCTACTGGGGACAAGCCCCATCGCGAAGTAGATCGCCTCAGCACTTCTATGGTGAGGATTGATCCGTTCTTTCTAGCCATAGAGACTTGGGGTATCACTTATAGTGATTAAAGCCCTAAGTATAAAAATCCAGCAAGCTTATAAAACCAGTCAAAGGAAGCAAGAACAATGTTATTTTCGTAAAGTATGTCAAAGAATGATTTACTTGAAAAGTAAAGAGTTGTACTATGTTTCTATTATAAAGTTTTGAAAGAATGAAATTATGCAAAAGTTGATATAAAATGATTTTGAAAGGAATTAAGAAATAGTGATATGGTAATATCTTGAAACTTTGAAAGATGTTATTTTTATAAAGAAAGTTGTGAAATGTTTTCAAGAAGTAAAAAGTATAGTATGATGTTATATAAAGATTTGACAGAAGTTTATGTTATAAGTTTTATAAAAGTTGGTAATGAAGTTTAAGGCTGAGTCTAAAACTCATGTAACTCACGAGACAATTATTGTCTTACGTATTCTATTTTATGCCATGTATTCCAGGTTAAATGCTACATTATAATTGGAAGAAGTTTAGCTGGAGTGGAGCCCACATAGCTCCTATCTTGGACACAAGGTTTAATCCTTTTCTTGCTTACTATGGTTAGTTTGGTATGGATTTGTAACACCCACAGTTCTAAATGTGTAAATAATCGGTTTTTGTTAAACCGTATTTTTTTGTATTCAAGTATTTATACGAAAAACCATAGTATTTGCAAACAGTAGAAATGGGGTGTCACAGGGAGGGAGAGAGTGTGTGTGTGTGAGTGAGAGAGAAGAATCACTCCTTTGCAGTATGATGTTTGAGGGCTGAGTTTTGATCTGATATACATGATTTACTCCCATAGTTTGCTAAGCTTGTAAAATATGCGTTTGAGGTTAGTTGTTGAACTTCACAATAAATAGTGTGTGAAAGAGTCGTATCACACACCAGTTCCAGATAGTCAGACAATTAAAAAAACAAAAAAACATTACACCATTAAAAATGCAATTGTTTTGATTCATAGCTTATATGGCAAAGTAGAAAGTACCTTCCCTTTTATACCTTATTAGGCCTGAAGCATGATCAAGGTCAAAACACAGTTTAAGCTAGATCTGGTAGGGCGTGGTAGGTATCAAAAAGAAATACTTCATTCAATGTTATACAGAACCAAAAAATGTCAATTATAACACGATAATCAATTGATCATAAATACATTTTCTGCTTTTTGGCAAGGGGACCATTAGGGTCATCATCGGAATTCTTCATTTCTTCTGTGTGATCAACCACATATTCGTTCTTCTACTCCTCCACCAAATTATATCCATCAAAAATATCAACAACTTCACCCACATCTAAAGGCGAATCAAGCAAAAAATCATGAAAGAACACATCACCTGCCTCCTGATTCGAGTTCAACGCATCGACCTAACATTCTTGCTAATAATTCTATAAAGGGTTAATGAAAAATATAATTATGATAAGAACTCATCACATACTAGGCCCGTATCAAGCCTTAAGCCCAGGTGTAGAACTCACTCCCAAAAGCTAGCTTATAGGAGGAGGGGACACTTAGACTTATAAGCCACCAATTGAATTTGTTTTCCGCCGATGTGGGATCGTAACAATACCCCACGCTTTGAAGAGCCAACGTCCTCATTGGTCACGGCTATATTGGTCACGGTTGGCACCCCTCTTTGGTCCAAGCCACCACTCCATAGGCCACCACTCCGAGTCATTGTTGGTCACGGCTACGTTGGTCACGGTTGGCACCCCCATTTTGGGTCCAAGCCACCACTCCGCAGGCCACCACTCCAAAGGTTGGAACCTCGAAAGATGGGGACGGCTCTGATACCAATTGATAAGAACCCATCCCATACTAGGCTCGTATCAAGCCTTAAGCCCAAGTGTTGAACTCACTCCCAAAAGCTAGCTTGTAGGAGGAGGGGACACTTAGAATTATAAGCCACCAATTGAATTTGTTTTCCGCCGTTGTGGGATCGTAACAAATTATATGGGAAAACAAGTATGGTCTTATGATTTGGCGTATGAGTTAGATCTGTAAATGGGTCTCCTTATGTTCAACCTTCATTTTTTGAATCAGTGGTTGCAAAAAAACAAACACACGTTAAACACACTTTTGGTGAGCAGTGAGCACACGTTAAACACACTTTTGTTGGCGGTTGATAGAGTGATAGGTGATACAGCTTGACTGGTCGCATCTTTTTCCGGGTGAAACTAATGTAGAAATGGCGGTAGGTGGCAGGCAGTGCTGAAACAGGGGAACTGATGGTAGCTGGGGAGGGAGCGGTGGTGGTGGTGGCTGGGGAGGGAGTGGTTGCGGATCAAAAAGGGGTAGAAGAAACGGAAACGACGACCTGTGTGGTGGTGGGCAGTATGGTTTATTGAGACTCAGTTTGGCTCATTCAACGGTATAGAGAGAAGCAGGGGGAATATAGGGAAGGAAGATGGGGAGCGAGAATTGGGGAGTTGGGATTTCAAAATTCAATCTATAAATCACTTCCCTAATTTACGAATCCCTTAGTCAAAACTCAAAGCCAATTCCGTTATCAAAATTAGAAGTTGTTAGATAAAATGATAAACATGCTTTAAAACTTGTATTCTATGTTTAATAACGAGGTTTTGCTACCGCGCTTCGCGGCGGAGCTTCTGCCAAAAAACTTGAAGAATGACGCTATTATATTGAGTCGCGTTAATAAAAGTACAGTTGCTCTTATATAAATTGACATTTAATAACCAAATTGATGCAAGAATTAGCAATGTAGTTTCATTGATTTATTCATTTTAGCATCCTGCTTTCATTTTTTCCTATTACAATGTTCCTGCAAAAATCTAGCCAATTACAACACTATACCTTCATTTTAGGTCATATTATTTAAGAGTGGTTGAAGACATATATAGAGTAGAAATTATACAATTTTTTTAACATAAGACAACAGTGTACTTTTGAAATTTACTCAATTATAGCAATGTTTTGTAATTGAGAATTTTCAAAGTATAACTTGCTAATAAGAAACAAATTTGAAGTACAATGTTATAGTTGGGTAGATTTGTTCCGAGTACAATGTCCCTATAAAGAATAAAGTAAAAAATGAAAGCAGGATCTATAATAAACAAATAAATGAAAGAATTTTGTATGATCTCAACCAGGTTAGAAGCCACTCCCGTAAATTGCACTGTTGTTTTCTTCTTTAACTGAAACAAAACAGAAAGGGGTCAAATGAGTTTGAGATTTCCAAATTAAATCAATATATAATACTAAAAATCAACTCCCCTCTATGCTTGCAATACCATAAAAAACTTGGACTCTTAAGTTTGAGATGCCCTCTGTCTCCCGAACAAAAATTTGCATTTAACATTAGTTTTTAAAACGATTAGAAAACTAAAAACATTTAAACACTTGGGTCTTCCATAATATTGGCATTGAGATGTGAAATTAGTTCATCACTTTGCTATAGAAGACTTGATGAAGTTGGGGGCAATTTACCTGTAGAGCACTTTTCACTTAAGGAATATATGCTTATTGTTCCCATAGCCTCCATGTACAAAAGGATTGAAGGTTGTTAGTGTTTTGAAAGAAAATTGAGAAACATATGCAAGAAAATTTAGCTCATTGTTGTTATGAATCCAGGATGTTGATGAGCATATTGTAAGAGAATGAAGATGAGATTATTACAGTTTGCCAACTCATATTTATCCTTTATATGTAAGATGTTGGTTTGCACTTGCAAATGAGTGCAGCTGCATTTGAATTTCAGTGTAGATTAGAAGAAATTTAGATACATATTTGACAACTATATATTTCCGTAAAATATAGCTAAAAAGGGATCTAAGCATGTTTTTCATATTTTCCCCTCTGAACTCAAATCAAACAGTTGGTGGGCATTCATGTTTCGGTCAGAAAACATGTGTCTTATCGTACACCTTGAAGACTTGATGCTTGTTATTGCAAATTTACAAACGAAAACACAGAAATAAACGAATGTAAGATGACGCCTTGTCGTAGAAGAGAACTCCGACCAGTTTGGCAAATAATCAACCAAAAATATGCAAGATAAATTAATAAGGATCAAGAAAACTAATGGGGAGAAAGAGAAAGAAGAAGTACCCTAGCTTCATCAAGACGGTACTGATTTAGGATTTTGTGCATCTTCTGTCTTTAAAGTTCCCGGGTCCTTACTTCATCAAGTCCTATACATCTGAATATAGGTCCCCGTCAATTGTAGTGGTGGGGTTGACGGCTAGGGTTCTTGAAAGAAAACCGATGGATTTTGGAGGAAAAAAGGTGCTATGGTGGCGGTGGTGGGCTGTCCGATGCTTCAAATACGAAGGTGGCTGTCAAAGGGGAGGTGCAGGTAAGGAGTGAAAATGATGGTAAGCTGTGAGGTTGTGAAAGAAATGAGAAAGAAAGAGTGTTCTAGCTTCTCTCACACAGGGGATGAATGCCTAAGACACAGTAAAAGGACAACGTGTTCCAGCTCCTCACAAAGGGGATGGATGCGACACAGTAAAAAAGCACAGTGCTGCTGTTGTATGGAAAAGACGTTAAGAACAGTGGACATAACATTTGGTAAATGTTATATTTTATAATTTATAATTTGGACTTTTTAATAATTAAAGACATAGGTAGCATTAAATATTTGTACAGTGTGCAGGAAATATTGTATATATATATGCTTTATAGATGTATTGTATGCAATAAATGTTTTTTTAGATAAACTTAACTGAGTCACGTGTTTTTCAACTCGAAAGACCACCGGATTCAAAGAAACACAAACCACCGAGTCAAGTTCAAACCAAAGAAACACAAATATCGGTGATCCTCGTCAAGTCATTATGCCCAATGAGAAATCCCCACGTGCCAAATAAAACCAATCAGAACAAAACTCGTGGATCGATGACTATTTCAAACCATTTCAAAGCCGTTGCAGACTTGAACCCTACGTTTTCTCCCTTAATATATATACCCTCAGACTCATTCATCCCGTAGAATTTCCCCCAATTTGAAGCCCTAGCCTCCTAATTCTCTCCGATCTCCAAATCTATCTTCAATCAGGTATGAAAATTTCATCGACAACCCTGTATCAGTCAATAAATTTTGTTTATTTCCTTGTATTCGGTTCTAAATACGTTTCTTGATTACTTTTCAGCCTTTGTTTGAATCTGAACAGCCATGGCCCGTACAAAGCAGACCGCTCGTAAGTCCACCGGTGGAAAAGCTCCCCGAAAGCAGCTTGCCACCAAGGTATGCGATTAGGAACTAATACATTCAAATATCCATCCCTAACTTGATTTACTCATACATCTTTCTTCTTAATTTAGTCGATCAGTTCTCCCTCAAAGAAATTTTCCCTAATTTTCGCAATTCATATTGAATTTTTCAGGCCGCCAGGAAATCCGCCCCTACCACCGGAGGAGTGAAGAAGCCTCATCGTTACCGCCCTGGAACCGTCGCTCTTCGGTAAGCCACTCAATTTACAATTCAAATCCGTTAAATCTCCGTTATGTACTTGCTGATTGCTTAACCAAAACACGATTTGCTTAAATATCTGATGAACAATTTCTTTACGAATACAGTGAGATCCGCAAGTACCAGAAGAGTACCGAGCTTCTTATCCGCAAGTTGCCATTCCAAAGGCTTGTTCGTGAAATCGCTCAGGATTTCAAGGTAAATCCCCCATTTCCGTTGTCCGTCAGAAACCTAATTTTTACAGTCTTCACTCGGATGTTTTCTTACTTTTTCTTGGTGTTTGTAGACTGACCTGAGGTTCCAGAGTCACGCTGTTTTGGCCCTTCAAGAAGCAGCAGAAGCCTACCTTGTTGGTCTCTTTGAGGACACTAACTTGTGCGCCATTCATGCCAAGAGGGTTACCATCATGCCCAAAGATATCCAGTTGGCCAGGCGTATTAGAGGGGAACGTGCTTAGGTTTTCCTTTTAATTTGAAGGGATGTTTAATTTGTTTTTGTCGTAAGGATATGTATTCTTTACATATCGAACCTAATGTTCTTGATTATGTTATGTTTTAGGCTGTTTAAAAGAACGCATTAGTTTGGGATGTAAATTCTCTATATATTGGTAATTGATATGGTGTTAAACGTTATATTGTTCTTATCATGTTTGATATATGAGATTGGTAATGGAACCTTGTTTTGAGAAATTGCATAACAATTTTCAAGAACAAGCAATGGAATGTACCCATTGTTCATGTTTGAAACACTCATTTGGTTGCATACGAAGTTTATACCTCGCATTACTTGATGAAGTTGTACTTTTGTAATCTGTAAGTCAAAATTTATATCTAATAACATTAGTTGTAATTTTTAGAAGTCTCCTAAAAACTTTTAGTTGTTCTCTTAGTCATATGCATTTATGAATTAAAATGAGGCACAATCATTGTTTCTTATTATTCATACGTTCAATCATCAATGTATACTCCGTCTTTGTTGTATGCTTCTTTCATATGTGTAGACTAGATCATTTGTTTTATGCTTCTTTTATATATGTAGACTAGATTATTTTTTATTTTTGGTTTTCTCTTATGTCTTTATATTGCTCGGATTACATTGATTTTATATTTGAGTTTTGCTATTTAAAATATGTGGAAGTTGAGATATATTTGGTTAGCTCTTTTGTCATAATTTTGTTGTTCCATTAGAAGTGGAATATCAGTTAGACTACTTTTCGCAAGCACCGGGTCTTCACTTCTAGGTTAGTGAATGGTTATTGTAATTGCAAAGAACAAAGAAAAATGCCAACAGTAGCAATACATTAACTAGCATTTGGCATTTGCTTTGGGGGTAATAAAATGGAAAAATGATTTAAAAAGGTAATTATGTTTCCCAAATGTACAAAAAACATCATCGAACTATTTTTCGTACAAAAAACACAATCGAACTACGCAGGTTGTTCACATTTAACCATTAAGGTTTCATCTATGTAAAGCAACTTTGTGAAAACTTGCAAATGATGAAAACCTATCAGGGACGAATTTGGGTCCCTAAGTTGGGGGAAGCACGAAGACTTATTTTGGAGGATGCTCATTGTGCTAGATATTTAGTGCACCCTGGTAGCAGTAAAATGTAACGGACCCTCAAAAATCAGTATTGGTGGCCTGGTATGAAGAGGGACGTGGAAAAATTTGTAGAGAGGTGTCAAACATGTTTGCAAGTAAAAGCGAACCATCAAAAGCTGTATAGAAATGTTCAACCATTATCTATTCCAATGAAGAGGTGGGATGCAGTCACAATGGATTTTGTTACAAAGTTGGCTCGAACTTCACGTGGATATAATACAATTTGGGTGTTAGTCGAACGATTGACCAAGTATGCGTTGTTTATTCTTATCCGGGAAAAGTACCCTGTTGAGAATTAGCAGGAATTTATATCAAAGAAGTGGTCAGGAGGCATGGTGTACCTATCTCTATAGTCTCTGATAGAGATAGTCGTTTCACTTCTAGATTCTGGAAGAGTTTTCAGGAACAAATGGGTTCTAAGGTGTTAATGAGTATGGCCTACCATCCACAAATAGATGGGCAGAGTGAGCGCACCATCCAGACATTGGAAGACCTGTTGCGTGCTTGTATTATTGATTTTGGTGGTAGTTGGGATGATCACTTACCGCTAGTAGAGTTTGTTTACAACAACATTTTTCGTTCCAACATTCAAATGGCCCCGTATGAAGCTTTATATGGAACACCGTGTCGTACACCCACATGTTGAACAAAAGCGGGTGAAAAACCATTGTTGGACCAGAAATTATGTCTCAAACTGAAGAAAAGATAAAGAAAATTCGTGGAAACATGCAAGTGGCATGGAATCGTCAAAAGCAATATGCCTACAAACGATCGAAACCCTTGGAATTCAAAGTTGGAGATATGGTGATGTTTAAGGTGTCTCCTTGGAAAGGTATTATCCAATTTGGAAAACATGGGAAACGAAGTCCCAGGTTTATTGGACCGTTCAAATATTAGAGAAGGTAGGAGCAGTGACGTATCGTTTAGAGTTACCAGATGAGTTTCATGGGATTCACAATGTATTCCATGTGTCAATCTTGAGAAAAACTTCGTTTAGTGAAGCTCAAAAAGTGTCTTTAGATGATATTGAATTAGATGAAAAGTTGAGAAATCAAGAGCAATTGGAAAAGATTTTAGACCGAAAGGAAACAAAGCTGCAGAACAAGAAGATCAAACTTGTTAAAGTTCAATGGCGGCATTATAAAGGTGCATATATGACATGGGAAACCGAAGATGAAATGATGGCAAAATATCCTCACTTATTTGATTAGTTCTGGGGACAGAATCTCCTTAAGGGGAGGAGATATTGTAACACGACAAGATCAGGTATGTGTGTGTATGCTCTATTATGCTATTTGATGAAAATATGATTATTGAATGCATACCTTAAGGATATAAGGAGTTAAGCTTTTAGAAAATGATAAGATTATGCAAGCTTTGTGCCACTTATGAAATGGTGACATTTAAGAGATGAATTATAGTTATAATTATTTGATAAAGTTTAAAATGAGGTAAATAGGCTTTGGTGAAAGTTTGGAATGAATTTAGGTGTTGAATTAAAAGTTGGGGAAAAAGAGTGTTAAGAGGCGATATAGCGGCGCTATCAGTAGCCAATAACGACACTATGGTAAAGTAGGCTGCTATATAGTGATATTCTATTAAAGTATATACCAGATAGAAATTCGAGTGCAGCGACGCTATGGTATAGTGATAACGACGCTACCGTTTAAGTAGAGACGGTAAGAGTAAGCTTAGCGACGCTAACTACTGATGACAACAAAAAGCATTAGGTGGGTTTTAGTTGGTAATTAAGCCTTAAAGACATCAAAAACACACTAGAACGGGGAAAAAGACTGTGGTTTGCGGTCAATCTCTACTGATCCAAGAAGGAATCAAGGGGATTTTGATCACAATTTCGAAGTATCAAGGTTAGTTATTCTTCTTATGCTTAATTCTAGTGTTAAAGTTATCTTTTGAGGATAAGATGTTAGTGGGTGACGGCGTTAGAATTCATGTAGAGAGTTATATTGGTTTCCTTTTATGTATGTGCTATTATAAATGAATCAATGAACTGAGAATTTGGAAATTATGGTAAAATAGATCGAGGGTAGCAAGCTGTTCATAGTTAGTGAAGCTAACTATGATGATGACATCGCTAAGTATGAAATTCATAGTTAGCGACGCTATATGAAAGAAATAACGACGCTATGAGTACTGGACATAATCTGTTAGTCAAAATAGGTATGTAACTTGAAAGAAATTGGGGGTTGTAACTAAGGTATGTTTAATTGGTAAATACAGTAGCAAGAGTAACAAGAGAAGGAAATATCACCACTGGCTGAAGTTTACTACTACTAGGACCCGAGATGAGTAATTTTATGGTTTTGGTATCAAAAGATTTAATTAGTATCTTGAAACTATTGCAACTCATTTACAAGGAAATACTAGTAACCAACCGAAGTATAATTGATGAATGTTCTTATAAAATACATTGGATGATAATTTAACGGATTGGTGAGAAGTCCCTTCTGTTCCTTGGTGATATGGTTGGTGTACCGCCTACACTTTATGGGTGACATACAACGGGACTGGTGAGAAATCCTGTTTGTAGTCTATAACCATTATTAGACTGGTGTACAGTCTCTCAGACTGGTGAAAAGTCTGTATACTTATGAGACTGGTGTAAAGTCTCTAATGCTAGTGGAAAGTCTTGTTCTTTCTTGGTGTAAAATATAGGGCTGGTGAAAAGCCCTAGTGTTAATGTCATGCTCGAATTTATAAGTTCGTTTAACTTTTTCCATGTTTTACTAATATACTATTATTCGTGTTATTGTATATCTTGGTGATTGGTAAATTATTGTTCAATACGTTACTCACTAAGTGTGTAGCTTATGTATTTGATTTGGTGTTTAACACATGACCTAGTAATTCGAAGGGTAAGGCGGCTTGTGAGCAGTGAGCATCCAAGCATCATATCTTTTAACATTTGTATGTACTTGTATACCCGGCTAGACCATGGGACTATCTTTTGTATATTTTGTATACATTGTACATGATCGTTGATCTAACTTGTAAATTGATGCTTATACTTTAGTACCCATTATATTTTGAATGTATGTTTTGTATCAACTTGGGGGTGTATAATGTATGAGACAAACGGGTGTTACACGCGGGTTGCGCTAGGGTTAGCCATCATACGCGTGGGTCGGGTGGATTGCCACGCTGGGCACAACCTGGAGCGTGTGGAACGGCCAATTCACCCCCATTTTGGCCACGTAGCATCTCATTTCATCCCAAACACTTGCCACATGAATTCCACTAAATACCAACAGCATAATGCACACAAATTTGGTCATTTTCAGCCAATTTCACCTATTTATTCTCCAAAAATTCTCTCAAAGAACACTAGTTGTGTTCTTGCTATTTTACTAGGTGTTTGATGATCCAAGCTTGAATCTCAAGTATTTCAAAGGGCTTTTTGGTGCAATCTGATCCTCTCAAGGTAAAAAAAATACTTCTACATAATTTGTTTGAGTTAAATCCATATGAATTAGATTATGGGATGAAACCTAATTTTTGGGGAAATTATGATAACATTAAATTGGTGATGAATGATGCTTGTAAATGACTAGATAATACTTAATTAATGATTGCTATGTTATTAACAATAATAAATCTCAAAGAGTTGAGTTGGTTCATATAATGGAAATTTTATTAAGGAAAAATTAGACAAGAATTGTTGAATTATGATTGAGTAATGAGAATTATTCTATAGCTAACAAGGAATTTCTATTTGAATGTTTTATTGTCTAAGAATCATCAAAGTAGGATTCTTGATGTGATGGTAAGCATGAAACATAGTAGGATGGAATGTTAAGGAATTTGGAATTTGGAATGTAATAATATTATAAATCATGTCTATAGGAAAGATCTATTTATTATAATTGGAAGTTGGAATTGTATCAATAAATATGTAAGTGCAAGTCTATAGTGTCTTAATGGATTACGTGATTATACGAGACTTTCATAGAAAAATGGTATATTATGTGTGTGTGTGTGTGTGTATATATATATATATATATATATATATATATATATATATATATATATATATATATATATATATATATATATATATATATATATATATATTGAATATGAATTATTAGGTGGTGATCAAGAAAAGGGAAAGGTGCTTTGGAGGTTTAGCTAACTCCTTCTTAATTTCAAGGTGAGTACATGACGAATTTTCCAATTGGGTACATAGCAAACAAGTTAATATGTTTAAAATCCTTTTTACAAAATTCTTGTTAAAAGCAAGTGAGTCTTGACATTTTCATTAAGTTGTTATTGATTTACTTTATGGTCATTGATTTCTTTTGGATTGTGGTTATAATGGATTATTTACTCATTGTTTTGAGAATTGAAATGGATGCATTCATATGTGTTGTCTGGACTAGGACCTTACCTGTTGGAAGGGGAGGGGGGTCACATAGACACTACTGAGATGGTACCTCCCGTCGCGAAGTAATTGTCTATAACACAACCTTATGAATGAATGTGTTCTATTCCATGAAGGGGAGTTATATATGCAAGCACAACCTTATGGGTGGATTAGTTTCATTCTATGAAGGGGAGTTATATACCGGGAGCCCGTATCTTTGATATGTTTTGGATTTGACCAAGTTGTATTTTCATGGTTATATATCTATGATGATTTCAAGAATTTTAGTCTTTTGAAGTTTTGATATTATACAATGAAGTTGTTTGGGGTCTAAAACCCATGTAACCCACAAGACAATATGTCCTACGTATTTTTGTTGTTTGAAATTGCTATGTACTTAGGTTGCAAGGATGTTAAGTAGAAGACCTTCATGTGGATTAGACGACTTTTGGTATTGAGGATTTAGTCATGTTTTGTACTTAAACTATGGTTCATGATCCTATGAAATTGTAATCCCATACAACTTATGTTTTTTGTAATTAGTAACTTATTGGGTATGATATTCTATTTAACAGGTCACTTACAACTTTAATGACCTATTAGCCCAATAAAAAACTTTGGTGACCAAATCAGAAAAAAACACAAAGTTGATTGTGCTACAGTGACAATAATAATAATAATAATAGTTAGAAAAAAGTAATAAAATGAATTAGTTACACTATATAGAGATGAAAGGAGAGGAGAAAACCGGATGAGTCCTCTAGATTGGCTCCGAAGTGGTTACCTGCCTATAGACTTGGCTTGAATTCGAATGTTGGCAAAATCATTTTTTTTTTGTTTTTTTTGGAACGGCCAATGTATCCTACTGTAATCATCAATAAATCACCAATTCCCTTAGTGGGGATTGAACCGTCAAACTCACGGTTAGAGAGCGACATCTTACCACTTGGCCAAGAGGCCATCATTTTTACTTCGGCTAGACTTATTTTTTCCCGAAGGAAATCAAAGGAAACCAACGGACTCAAATAAAATATTCCTTTTTTTATAAGCCGTCGGAAATTACCAACTGTCGATGGCTTCAACATCTGTCGTACGGTAATTAAGGATTGTATATTTTGTTAGAAATCTGTTTGTATTCCGTCTGTTAATTTTTAAGGGAACGTTGCCGGCGATAATTTCTGTAGGTAAAACCGCGTTTTTGTAATTGAACTTCTTTGTAAACCAACGTCAAAATATAATTTGTGATTAAAAAAGTCGAAGAACAACTATTTACTTTTCATTTCTATAACGGCTTTCATAATTATGTTTTCATTACACACCCAAACAATCTTTGATCACATATATTTTTGAACTTACAATAACAAAACAAATGTATCTACACTTTTAAATGAGGGTACACTAGAAACCATAAATGACTGCAATAAATATCACATCGATGGCGCTGTGGACTATTCTTTTTTTATCACTGAATGCGGACCCAAATGCCTGGACTCGGTATTTCATTATGAACCACAAATAGAAGATAATTACCAGAAGGAGCAATGTTACCGGATGGAGGCGCGGTTACTTCAACTGTATGATAAGACCGTCCCACAGTCTTAGCGGTGTAGCCACTGTCGACGACTAACAACCTTTGGTTCATAGAAAACGAGTGCGTGTTAAAAGAAGGTGCTATCATTGTCACTGAGACCAAACTTGGATTCACTGGGCCTGGTATGGTAAATCTAATGGTCATTTGCCTACCATAGTGCATGTTAGATTTAGTTCTGGGAGAAATAATATTAGGGCGTAATATGGATGCACTTGGATCTAGATAAGAGGGTGCAAATGCCTCCAAGCTCAATTCAGTTGGATAAAGTACGTTCGTGAATTCATATTTATCATGAGGATTACTTCCACCGACAAGAACCCTCCCATCCCTTAGCAAAACCGCTGTGGAGTGGTACAACCGAGGTATGCTACTTGGGTTCTGTACCTGAAACCTAGACCCAATTGGGTTCTCAGGTCGGTATACTACTGGGTTCAGAACCGGGTTCCTTCCAAGCTCCCACCCTGCAGACCCTGCCGACGCACCATTAATGTTCAATACATGGCCGTTTGGTAGCAACAACATGTCACCTAATACTCGAGCCAACGGCATGGTTTCCATGAGCCATTGCGGATTTTGGTCAGATATTTTGATCCGACCGCAAGTATCCAAGGCTCTATCAAATTTTCCGTTTATTAATGCATTATTGAATGCTCCTTTGGGTGCACCTCCACAAACCAACACTTCAACGGTATTCACAGCTCCATCTTTTATCTGCAAAGGCAGTAGTACTGCTGAGCCGGTGCTTGGGTAATTCCTTGGTTGACCACCGGGCATTGTTGGGTAATTCCTGACAACTTGGTTCCTTGAATAGTCGAATAAAATAGCACGATTATTTGCAAAAATGAACAAATGTCCATCAGGGTTGAGAAATACAAACGGGTACAGATTGTTTTCAATGATTGGATCATTCGTTTCAACTAAAAAGGGTAAATTGTAAGAGTCCTCGGTTGCGGACATTTTCGGATAGAATTCATAGTTAAACGTTTGACGGCCCCCAATGATAATTTGGCGACCATCAGGCAATACTTGATTTGTTGCATACCATCTTGGCTGATTCAACCCATTTTGTATCTCTTGCCAATCGCATTTAGCGCATGATTTATATATCCGGACAACTTGAGAACCATCACCCCAGCCGCCGGTCTGTGTCAATCTTCCGTTGGGCGTTAAAGCTCCAGACGAACACCAAACATCAGTGAGTACCATCAGTGGACGTATGGAATTGGATGCAACATCATACTCGACGGAATGGGCTGAACAGTCGGTTGAGTTGTGGCGGCATTTGCCACTAGGAAGTGAGATTCTGGAGGTGCCAAAGTCGGTACGGTCAAACATGACAACACGATCGTTGGGGAGTAGCTGCATGTGCATGGCGGAGATGCCAATGTTTGGGAGGAGGATGGACCACACTCCACCTGTTGCTGAACATGGTGTAGTATGGAGGAGGCAGAAGAAGAGGAGTTGGAGATAAATGAGGAAAGTGGAAGTGGCCATATGAGCTTATTAGGTATTCGGATAGTTGTGGAGCTTTTTTTGTTTTCTGAGAGGTGTTGGTCGTCACCTTAAGTACTGGTCGTGAGAAGAGCTGAGGCTGCTAAAGTTACACGGCTGACGACTGTACACATGGACTGAGATTACATACGCTTAGATTTTTATAGTACGTACACTGATATGAGTAATTTGGCGTTGCTAAACTATGCTTCTAATGAAGTTGTTTGTGGAACCATACGCTTAGATTTTATAGTACTGTTATATAATTAGGACAAACTCGTTTATAAAATATTTATTTTTGTAGGATATAGTTGTACGCTAATATAGAGAAAAAAATGAAATATTTTACCTGTAAAAAACAGAATACAGTTCACTCAAAAAGAACAAACATGTAAATATGCATGTGAAGCTCTAATTTTCAATCACGTCAAAGCCACCAATAACATGTGAACTCAAGGTTATCTACATCAATCAGTATTAATCTTTCTAAATTTACGGATAACTCAGAACGAAAGCATTAGACGACATGACAAGTTTGTTATTTTATTTTCTTTTTTTATAATCGAGAGTTATGTCGATTATAACACAAATTTATCTGCATATATTAGGGTTGGCTACATCATATCCTTTTTCCGTTTAAAAAACACCAAAATGAGAAGACATTCTTTCATGTAATCCACAATCTCCATTGATGATCATCACGTCCACCAAAATGAAGTTCTTAATAAAAATTTGCTTAGCTGTTAAAAAAAAGGAATTCTAATTAATATATGGGGCCAATGGTTTCTTAATCAAGTGGTAAAGATGTCGTTTGCAAGAGACATAAGTGGTTCTAGAAGTAATTTGGAAGTAGGAGTAAGATAAATTTGATGTTCTATAAAAATAAATAAATAAATATATGGTTATCAAAATAATTTCAGTGTAATCATTTATGAACTAAGACCACCTACAATGTATAGTACTTAAATGGAATGGTTCAATAAGATGGAATCGGAATGTCAAGTTGCCATTTAATGGTTTACTGAATTGTTCTATTAATTGGAAAAAACAAATTTTTTTTATTTTTTAAAATATGTTTCATCAAACTTCAAGGAGTTTAATGCATTCAATCCCTTATGAATGGGGCTCTCATCAACTTTCATTTTTCTCTTGTCACATGAGCATGGTAACCACTCACTTCACTTTTTAAAATAAAAATAAATTTAAAATAAAATAAAAATAATAATTTCAAAATAAAATATTTCATTAAAATAGATAAATTAAAACCTAAAAATTACATTAAAAGTATAATAAAAAAACATAAAAATTAACTTAAAACTAAAATTAAAAACTAAAAAACTACGACTCATATCCTTTCCGGTGAGATGTTCCGTCGATTGCATCAAAAGATGCATGTCGATCCCACGTTCTTTGTTCTCGTGGGCTTTCTCCTTCTTCAACGGACTCGGAGCGGAACTTCCTCGGGATCCGATTCGATTCCTCAGCTTGTGTCTCTATCACAGTCTCCTCCCTTGAATCAGAATCCTCGATGGGCTCGGCTTGCGGTTTCCTAAAAGTTGTGCTAGGTGTGCCGAAAAACGGGTTAAACGAGGATTGCGAGTAGTAGTAGGCGGCACCAAAGGATATTGGAATTATGGTGGCGAAAAATGGTCATTCCATTTGCGGGATATACGGTGACGATGACATGTCGGTTTACAGGAACATATTTTTCGAGGCTTTGGATTTTTTTTAAGATGACTTCTTGGATATCATTGAGAATTTTTTGGGAGTAAGTTGGTGTATAGAGATGAATGTATGTGTGAGGTTTTGGTGTATAGCCGTTTGATAGGAATGGCAACGGGTAGGGGCGAGGAGACCCATACCCGACCCGAAAAGTTTCGGGTCGGATTCGGGCGGTGCCTTATCGGGTTTCGGGTTTCCGGGTTGGGTTTCGGGTCATTGCATATATATATATATATATATATATATATATATATATATATATATATATATATATATATATATATATAAACACACACACACACACACATATATATATATATATATATATATATATATATATATATATATATATATATATATTGTTATCGGGTCGGGGCAAGAAGACCTAAACCTGACCTTATACCCGATATTTTCGGGTTTCGGGTCTCGGGTTTTTTTGTTCGGGTTGCCCCGTCGGGTTCGGGTTTTTTTTGCCATCCCTACCGTTTGACAAAGGCTTAACGGTCAAGAGACCGTTTGCTCGCACGACGTCGCGAAGTCTCGCAGGTTGCATATTGCGGGGTCGCCACATTTTTTTAATTTTTTGAGAGGGGGGGGGGGGGGGGGGAGGTGTTCCCCACGGCGTCGCACACCCCCTACCTCGCACCCATGCTGGAGGGCCTCATAATAATAATAATAATAATAATAATAATATAAAAATATAATAAAAACTACCTTTAGCGGCGACATATTTCCTCTTTAGCGGCGACGCCATCTCCGGTGACACGTCATCACCGGAGACTGAGTTAACCATTAGCAGCGACGTCTTTACCGGCGACGGCAGGCATTTGCGGCGACACCCATTACCGGCGACGCATTAGCGGCGACGAATAGGCATTAGCGACGAACTATTTGCGGCGACTCAGTAGCGGCGACATGTCGCCGGTAAAGGTATTAGCGGCGACATTTGTTATCTTTAGCGGCGACATTTGTCGCCGGTAAAGATCCCTTTCCTTGTAGTGAGTTTTCATTCACATATGCTTGAACGTGTCATTTAATTAGTTGCATGCAGGGCCTGATTGATGTTAGACAATCGGCCGGTTATTCTTCAGATTATTGACATTTATTTAGAAGAATATATAAAAAGTTCCTGACGGATAAACAAAATGATATGCATGTATGTAAATATTAGTTTCAGCGAGAGGATTGTATGGTCATAGACTCGTAGCAATTAAGGATGTAGGTGAGTGGTTGTAACTTTTCGTGCTTGAAGAAGAAAAAAAGTGAATTAAAGTTTGCATGCTATATGTCATTGTCGTCTTTGATGTTTGCGTAGGGGCCGTGTATTGCATAAAGCTCGTGCTAATTTACTTTGTGCTGTATCCCCAGATTTTTAAGATCAAGGGGAAATCCCAGATATATTTCTCTGAATTTTTGTACTTAGTTGTTATTGTAAATATAAACTCAATTAAATGAAGTTGGGATAAATAAATTATTTGGAATACTGAGATGGTAATGGTTGATCAGTTGGTGTTGGTAGGCATAGTTTTTGCAATATGGCAAATAAACCGTAATGGGAGAGAGTATTCGTCGTTGTTAGTTGATGCATTATCTAGAACTAGCTAGTCTCAACGACCTCAAAATCATGGTAATTAAGGTATGACACAATGTAAAAGGTGTGGGCTGGCGCATGTTTTGCTTTCTTAAATGCTTGGTATACGCTAGACGTCCATTTGAGGTTCCAGTGGATGATCCTCTGTAAACTGTTGCATTTTCCATCGATATTAAATTTTTAAAGAATTTCCACATGGCTAGAGATATTGTTAGCTGTCGTTGTGATATGAGAAATATTGTCCATAAAGGAGACTTAGAGCTGAAAAATAATCCATTTCATCCTCGTGTTCGATTTTTGATAGGGGCCATGTATTGAATAGAGCTTGTGCAAACATATTTTGCATAATTTCGATCCCTTGATTCACAAGAGTTAATACAAGGGGCAAATCAACAATACCTTTTGCGTTTTGTAAACAACTAAACATAGATACATTTCTAAATAAAAACTGCACTAAAATGTTAAGATGTAGAGTCTAATATTGAAGAGAGGTTTCTGGTGAGAAGAGAGGCTTCTAATGAGAAGAAAGACTTTTAACAAGAAACAACGCTTCGGCCAGAAGAAGACCTTGGTTGAGGATAGAGGATTCGGCCGAAGACAGAGGACCTCGGTTAGAGGACTTCGGTCAGAGGACTTCCGTCGATGATAGAGGTCTCAATCGATTGGAGGAATAGATGTCTCAATTATGAGGATAGAGGCTGCTAATAGAAGAGCAGCAAGACGAACCTCTCGTAGAAGCATAACCTCGATTCATCTAATTTGTTGGGGGACCAAGTTAGTACGTTCAGGTGCAACTTATGTCGATGATGGACCCATGGACTGTAATCTAGGAGAAATTAGGTCAAACGATCTCTATAAATATGCCTCATTGATTGTAACCATAATGTGTGTCGAAAACTTCGTATCGAAGATTATTAATTAAATATTTCTCTAGTTCCAACTGGAAGTAGCTTGATTACTTTGGTCAAGTGAATTACTTAAATCTTTGTGTTCTTTTGTTATTCACATCTTTATTATCGCGTTTGATTTTTTAAAACATTCTTAATCCTAACAACTAGTATTAGAGCAATATCTGAAGATGAGAAGATTAAGATCAATAAATATGAAGGTCACGATTTTGGCTTTTGGAAGATACATATATAAGACTACATTTATCAGAAGAAGCTACACCTACCATTGAGTGGAAGGAAACTTAAATCCATGAAGCAAGAGGATTGGGATATGTTAATTAGATTGATAGGCCCTTGGAGTAGTCAAGTTGTCACTGAGAAAGAACATTGCTTACAACATTGTGAATGAGAAGACGACGTTTGGCTGTTCAAGGCGCTATCTAATATGTATGAGAAATCCTCAAAGACTAACAATGTTTTCTTGATCAGACAGTTGGTAGACACGAAGATGAAGGAAGGTGGTTCGGTAACAGATCACGTCAATGAGTTTAACTTAATAATATCAAGGTTGGTATCGGTTGATATCAAATTCAAAGACGAAGTATATACACTTCTATTATTATCTTTGCTACTAGAGAGTTTGTCTGGATGGTCACAACAGTTAGTAGTTCATTTGGAACCACTAAGCTCATGTTTGAAGGCATTCATGATTTAATGCTAGGAGAGGACATATATAGGGGGAATTTTGGGGACTGCTCTAGCACTGCTGCCCAAAGCCTTCAATCGAGAAGGTGAGGAAGGAAGTGAATGTGGTAGAGCAGTGTGAGGATGCACTAATTTGCTGTGTAGAAAGTCCGATTGAATCTTGGATTATGTATTCAGGTGCCTCGTTTCGTGTAACTCACTGTCAAGAAGTAATGCAGAACTTCAAGCATTAAACGGGAAGGTGAGGCTTGCTGATAACACAAGCCTACATATCATATGAGTTGTTGTCCTCAAGAAAACTATAGGATCAAAGTGGACATTGAAAAATGTCAAGTACATCTAGGGTCTAAAGAGGACCTTGATATTGGTAGGGCAGCTAGATGACGAAGGACACATGTTGAGTTCGACAATCACCAATGGAAGGTAACAAAAGGGAAACTAGTAGTGGTCTGTGGACAGAAGAGGAGGATGTTGTACACGGTTTAGACCTCCTCTGATGGGATCCACTTAACAATCGGAGAACCAAAGGCTTCTACTAAAGGGTTTTGTTCATCGTGATTTATACAATTTTTGAAACTTTGCAACGGAAGACTTAAAAGGAGTGAACAACATGATTCAAATCACACCCATTAAGGATCAAGTTTTGCATGAATGTAAACATATTAAATCTTAAAAGGAGTTTAGTCTACAACCTTTACTGACTACATGTAAAAGTCGGTCCCTTGATGGAGATGTCGAATGCAAGGAGCCAAAGAAGCCTCTTTTAGAAGTTATTCCACCACTATGAAGTTTCTTGAAATGCTAGTTCCTTATTATGAATACCTTATTCAAGAGCAAAACATATTCTCTAACCCAAGAACTACACTTAAGGTATTTAGTGCCAAAACTATAGTAGTAGTGTGTGTGCGTGTATGCAAAATCGAATTGCATGCATGTGTGTACCTTTGAATCATATGACACACAACGGACACACACACACACACACACACACACACACACATATATATATATATATATATATATATATATATATATATAGGGTCCGGTTCCGGTGAGGACTCTTTTTTCGGTGAGGACTTGCGAGGACACCTTAAAAAATTGAAAAAAATATAAAAAAAATACAAATCATAAAATCGAGAATAGTACTATATCATTATCAAAAAAAATTTGAAATTTTTTTTTGCATCATTGCAAAACGTAATGATGCAATTTTTCTGTTTTTATTTTGGATCATTATTTCATTATAAAAAAAATAATGATCGAAAAGTTTTTTTTTGAATCTTTTTTTTCTCCGATATAGTACTATGATCCATTTTATTATTTATATTTTTTTTATATTTTTTTTCAGTTTTTTTAAGGTGTCCTCGCAAGTCCTCACTTTAAGAAGAGTCCTCACCCGATCCTGATTATATATATATATATATATATATATATATATATATATATATATATATATATATATATATATATATATATATATATATATATATATATATATATACACACACATACACACACACAACACACATATAATCATTCACCCAAAGAGAAAAAGATATCTAATCATCCGCATGCAATGATTTACATGTCTAACTCTTTTGTCTTCTTTGGTTTGTCCCAAACCATGAGGTGAAAATACCTGGAGAGAGAAAGTCAATTACACTTTTTCTTATTATTTATAGAAACATGCCTTTGTTTTTATAAATAATAATTCTCCATATCACATGTTTATTAGCTTAATGTATGTACACTCATACCAACGTGTATTTAACACACAGACACACACATACACACATATAGGGTCACGTTCCGATGAGGACTCGTAACGACACCTTAAAAAAATTGAAAAAAAAATAAAAAAAATACAAATCATAAAATCAAAGAATAGTACTATATCATTATAAAAAAATGGAAAAAAAATTTGGATATTGAAAAACAGTAATGATCCAATTTTTTGTTTTTCTTGGATCAATAGTTCATTATAAAAAAATAATGATCCAAAAGTTTTTTTCCGAAATTTTTTTCTCTAATATAGTACTATGATCCATTTTATTATATATATATATATATATATATATATATATATATATATATATATATATATATATATATATATATATATATATTATTTTTTCAATTTTTTATGGTGTCCGCACGAGTCCTCACTTTATGAAGAGTCCTCACCCGATCGCTTATGTAGCTCCCGAACAATCATAGATCTAAACAGGTATCAATCAATCAATCAAACACAAGAGGAGAATCGACCTTTAATGCACATGATATATTTAGAAATCGTCTAGTACATAAGATCGCAAAGGTCGCTTGAACACAAAGAATTTTGCTATGCTAGTCTAATGCTCCAAAACAACCAACTAGCCTAATGAAGGCTAACGACACACATATATATACCTACGTTACCTGGACCAAAATCCTAAGCCCATGGGCCGAAATCCTATGCCAGGACTGACCGAAATCCTAGGGATTTCGGTCATCGTGACCAAAATCAAGGGGGATTTCGGTCCCAGGCCGAAATCCTCAAGCAGGCCCCTAAACTTTGATATTTTCTATTTTAAGCCCTATAAATGCAAAGATTAAACCACTAAAATAATTCCTAACAATCTCCCCCTTGGTTTAATGCTTTCATTTATCTTCGAGCTCTGTCTTGAACTTGATTCGGTTGTACACTGTAGAACATTTCAACAATCTTCCCCTTAGCATAACAATCTCCCCCTTCGCAGATCACGGGTATAGATGTTGGTGACTTTCAGCACATTTGCAGCGACAACTTCATCTTCGGATTAGACAGTCTTCAGATTTGACTTTGTAAGTTCATTGGACGATCCGGTCTTCATCGTAGGCAATTAATCAGCACATCCAGCTTTTAATTTGACTTTGACTTTGACTGGAGTCTGACTCTTCAACTCTTCTTGATCTCATACAGTGATACATGTGTAGATATAGCAACAGACTGACTGAAGAGGAATTCAAGCAGTTTGTCACATGGAATTTAGCTTTAACCTTATTCGAAAACAGGAAATTCGTGTCGAAATTCTTGAACTTCAACTTGAGATGACGCTTCTCAATACGATATCTGACTTCACATCCTGTGGGTCATGGAGATACAAACTCTCATCACAATTGTTTAAGGATGCATCCTTGGATCAGAATGAGACTTCTCGCAGTATCTGTGTGAACCTAGAGGAACACACTGTGATTGTTTGAGTATCGGTGAACTACTTGTGACAATTGTAAATTTTGGGTCAACGAAAGTCAACTATAGTCAAACGAAGCGTACGTCAATCTATATGTTGAAAAGTTATTTTCCATGACTTTTGCAATGAATTATTAACATTATAGTATTACGTATGCTAAATCAAAACAATTAGCGATTAAAAGTCGAAAATGCGAACAGCAAACTACTGTAGCGTAAAAATTCGATAATCGTAAAATTATTATTTTGAGAATAATATTATTCATAAAACGATCTACTCGTAAATACGAAACTGTGGATATATAGAATGTCGAAAACGGAGTTCGTATGTGGAAGTTACAACCATTAAATCGCTGTGAGCGGATAAATGTACACAGGGTTTTGACTCAAAATACAAAACGAGGTGCCTTAAACATCAAATATGAAATAAAAATTTATATGATAAGTAACGTAATAATATCTAGTATTTAATTTCAAAGCTAGATGCGATTTCCGGTAAGACGTCAAAAATCGCGAAAACGGAAGAATACCGCGCTTAAACGCGTATTCCGGCACCCAATGAGTTATAATTCAATCAAAATAAATGTTTGGCAATGTTTTTATACAAAATAATTATTTAGAACTTCGTTTCGTCAAAAACGCATAAAAATTCACTAAAACGTCTTACTATTTTATAAAAATCACACATTTTTATAAGTACATTGCTATTTTATAAAAACCACACCACCCCACCCCCTACCCCCCATCGGCTGAAGTAAGTCCCAAGGCAATCCCTAGCAACTATTCATGCAATCTATCCTATGAATATTATAATGTAAAGAAACCTAACCTAAAACTAATAATAAATCTAATAAACTAAACTATGATCAAGTCACCATCTCATTTGAACCAAAGCCACAACCAACTCATCCTCTCTTCTCTTCCTCTCCTCCTTGCTCTCGGCCTCAAACCACCATCACCATCACCATCTTCAAGCTTCATTTCCAAGCTTCTTTCACTAGTTCAAGAGGTAATCTTCATCCATCTTTTGATTCTAAACAACATGACACAAGTTTTACATCTTTTACACACACTAACATCCATCAAAATCCATTGAATAATAGCTTGGTCCAAAGGTATTTGAGCTCAAATCTTCATCATCTTCAAATATCTTGAAAGCCTTCTTGGTAAGTTATGATCATCTAGTGATTTAAGTTCTAAATACCTTCATTTACTCTTTTACACACACATACTCACAAAAATCCATTGAATAATAGCTTTGTCCAAGGGTCCTCCGGGTCTTAGAACCAAAATCTTCAATCTTCTTCCAAGAAACCTTAAGATCAACCACTCAAGGTGAGTTCATACCCCTCATTTTCATGCTTTCAAACCTTTTTGGGGGAGAATACAAGTTCCTTTATTATAAATGTTGATTTATTCAAGTTATATATGTTTAAATGCTATATATGATGTTTTACACAAGTTCACAAAGTTAGTATTTGGGTAAAAATACCTTTGACATGAAATATGGATAGATCTTTGTAAGATGTTCATAATGATACATAATATGTTGTATAAAAGTTACTAGACTATAATTAAAGTGTATAAAAATGTTAGATCTTGGACAAAAATGTTATAAAGATGAACTTAGCATGAAATGTGAATATATCCATGTATTATGAACACTTTGACATATTAAGTTGTGTAAAAGTTACAAAACTACAAATAGAGTGTACAAAAATACTAGATCTTGGATAAAAACGTTATAAAAACGGAAACTAATAAAAACTACGTTTTTATAAATAAAAGCACTATTTTCTAGCAAAAATGGTTATAATCAATATATTACACTATTTTTGTGAGAAATATCTCAAAAGATGATATTTACAATCATTTGAATAAGTTACTTCGTTATTATTCACAAAAATATGATTATTACGACGAAATACTAAAAATAGACTATTATTGGAATAGTTTATGAACACAAGGTTATTATGACGTTTGAGCATGACAAAAATAATTATATAAAATTATATAATTATTAAACATTACTATATTATCATGGGAAATGATATTTTTACAAGGAAATTGACATTTTAACAAAAATGACCATTTGGAAAGATTACCATCATTTTGACAAAATCACAAGATTTAAAATGTTGTCATCACTTATGTAAGATGACTAAAACAACTTTATTTGCCATGACATGTTTATAAACTTTAAATCTATCTTATTAGCATATTTAGTGCCTTGGATGTAAGAAATTATAATTTTCAACTCACTGACATCTTTTAGGCTTAAATACGTTAACACAACGAAAACACTTATATAAATTATAATGAGTATAATTTATGGAACGAACAACAAAGATACGACATAAATACGAAAGATAATTATATAATTATATAATTATTACATACTATAATTATCATGGACAATTTGATAATTACAAACGTAAAGGAGCTTTCAGTACATTTACATACTATAATTATCATGGACAATTTGATAATTACTAACGTAAAGGAGTTTTCAGTACATTTACACACTATAATTATCATGGACAATTTGATAATTACGAATACAAGGGGTTTTCACTACATTTACAAGCAATGATTTACACTATAATTATCATGAGTACATTTTGATAATTACAAATACAAAAGGGTTTTCATTTCAGTACGAACTAGGATAAAACATCACGTTGGGTGGTTATGTGAGACATTTCTTCACAGTACTGAAAGATGTACACAATAAGTCCTGGATTATAACCTTAATCATTCATGAGCGAGATACTTGTGTATAGATCTATACGGGACTGACAATCCCGCACCTAAGCTGCTAGCTACAGCTAGACCGGCAGGTCTGGGGTGACAAATGTCTTAACATTGCGACGCCTGAAGAACGTCGTGGCAGGCCTACATACTAGTCACAGCAAGGTTATAATAACTCACATGAACGACAAAGAATATCCTTAGTTTGGGGAAAAACATTCTTCAAATGGTTTTATATAAATATAAAACTACATGTTGCTCTACACTAAATATAAATATGGCTTTTACTTATACATACGGGTTTTATGAGATTAAAACCACATTTTATCAAGATACAAATATAAGTATGGTTTTACTTATACATACGAGTTTTATGGTATTAAAACTACACTCGAACAAGTTATAAATATAAGTATGGTTTTATACAAGTTTTATGGAAATTAAAACTACATTTTATCAAGATATAAATAAGAGTACGATTTTACCTACGTAAAGGTTTTACGGAATTTAGATCTACAATTAATCTACGAATAAACATGTATTTACATGGTTTCATACAAGAATAAGACTACGTAATACTAATTTCAAGTATAGAACACTTATACATTTTTCGGTCTTTGAGTTTTAAGACTACGACTCATTTATAAGAAAATATTGGATTTTCTGGTTTCAAACATTATCTCTTTACAAGGAAAAACGATTATGGATTTTCTCATACAAAAATCTTATGAACTCACCAACGTAATGTTGACACTCTTTCAAATTACTTGTATTCTCAGGTAACAATTAGTCAGGTCCGACTAACCTTTTGGAATGGGACGCGAAGACGTCTCTTTTACTTATTTCATTATCATATTGTAATTGGGTTGAAACAATACCGTTTGAACAATGTAACTTTCCAATTATAATGTATGATGGTTGTTATCTACTTATGTTTCAATGTATGCAATGGTTGTGATGCTATGTCCCGTTCCGCCCTCAGACGATTCCGCCATCGTGGTTTGGGGGTGTGACACTACTCGTGGCCTTTTTGATTTTGGCCATTGCATATCCTTGATCAAAGATCTCAATGCAGTTGACAAGTCAACAAATTGACTTGGCTCTTGGCGAGACGTTCAATGGTATCCAAACTCTGCGGAGTGTACCATCCTGGTGCCAATTTGAATCCGGTGAAGTTGTTGGGGTGTCACAGCTATTGTGGTAATCATCAGCGATCACTGACCCAAAGTTTCAATGTTTTATCAATGCGAGGTAAAATCACATTAAGTCACAAACATCTGTATTAGAAGAAGGATTGGGTCAAGAGCGGTATGAGCGTGTAATATGTCTTGGTTACTAGACATACCCATCAGCTAGACTTTCAAATTGTCATCAGTGTATGGTTTATTACACTGAGTCATCCAACTCTTGAATTAGAAGCTTTGTAGGTAAGAATGGTTTGTTAATGCCTCACATCTACTACCGGTGTTGTAGCAGAGATCACTGGCATAGAGTTTCGAAATATCATCACCACTTGGTTTAAAATGATGAATCGTCTATTCCTTGCAGCAGAAATATAAAGGTGGTTAAGAATGGATTGGTGCGTGTGATAGATTACGGTATGCAATCTAACCATCAGCACAGACTTTTAACTCTCGACTCTGAGTGGTCTTACTCAAAGTCTCTAGAAGTTGGTGTTACAGAAGAAACCTTTAGATTTGGTTAAGAAATGGTTGTCAGTGCTTTATACTTACTGTCGTGTAACAGTAATAATCACCAACACTTAAATGTTACCTCAGCAGTGAGTGGTATTACTCGGTGCGTCGTCGGTAGGTAAGGAATGTCTTAACGAGTCACAATAATAGTGAGTCACATCTTTGACATGAAATTTTGATCTGTATTCCCAATTGGTATTGATCAGGAACATTGACGATCGTGCAGAATTTTAAGAAAATATTTTTGAATTTTTGAATTTTCAGAAAGGAAAGACATAAGAGTAAAAGACCTATTTTTGTATTTTTGAATTTTATAATTTTTTGTTGTTTTTAATTCTCCCCCTAAATTTTTGCATAGAGGAGAATGACCGAAAATGAACAAATTTAACTAACAAGAAAAATTTACAAAATTTACAAAAATTGAACTTTTCAGTCATCAAAACAAATCAAATCCAGTTTGGAGCGAAGTTACCTTTTCAATCTTCAACACATCTTTAGTTACGATCCCCACGTGATCATTCCTTACTCCCCTCCCGCAAAGAAAACATACTCTCCATCAGTGATTTGAATGTTGTGCAGTTGAGAGAGGTCTCCTGTCATGTGCCTGGAACAGCCACTATCAACAGACTAAGATATTATGATATTCCTCCATAGCTGCTCCTGCGCAAGATGCAGGATTAGTTGGTCTTGGGAACCCAGTCCATCTTGAAACTGGGTCGACCATCACTATCCACACTCTTGACTCTTTCCCATGACATATCCTGTTTATCAGATAAGAATGAAAAATTAGCAGGATTATGCGATGAATTGGAAACGAGGCCTTTGGGTACCCATCGGTAATTTGGTTTTTGTCACTTGTTATTTAACCGGATGGGTGTATCAGCACTTGAGTTTGAAGCAAAACTCCCCTTGACTTGTGCTTATGTTGCCAGTGTGGATTCGAGGACGATCCTTGAGATGAGCTCGACCTTACCGATTTCGATATGGCAGAGTCATCTCTCGAATCGGTATTGTTGTCCTTGGGAGCCTTCTTTTTGGCCTTCGCTGCGTTCCAATCACCGTTGCGTGACCGTGACCTCGAAGGTTTTCTTTTGCAAGAACTCCCTCTTGGCACATTCTACCAGTGTTGTGCATAGAAGGGAATGTATGGACGATATGGACAATTCCTGGAGATGTGACCTGCAATCCTACAATTGAAGCACGTTTATCTTTTCAAGTAAATGAGATTGTGACTTGGTCTTGTCCTTTTGAATTTTTTAAAGAGTTACCACAAGTAAAAGCACAACCACATTTACTAGGACTCGGTCTTTGTCCAACAGGAAGTTCACATTCTTTCACAAACTTCTGTGGTTTAAATTTCCCAACGGTTTTTGTGCATTTATTAGAAACAGAACTAGGACCATTTTTGTCCTCCTCGGTTGCATCTTCCACTATGACTGTATCTGCACTAGAAGAATAGGCATTAGTAACGTCTACCTTAACATCTACCTTAGCATCCATGAGTTGATCAATGTCATCAAGCTTCCCTTTTTCTCGTTCAGCTTTATCACGGGCAAGTAAGATCTCATCGTAGGTATAAGCCTGAGTATAATTATCATTAACGGAGGTGGCACACTTTTATACCCCAAATCCTCGCCCTGCTTATTTTTCCACTTAAGCTTTTTTCAACCATTGATTCAACTACCGCACTTGATGCATCAAACTTTTTGATATTAAAATCAGCATATTTGAATTTAGCTTTTAATGCTTCAACCTCGGCATTTATTCTGGCAACTTCTTCATTGGCAAATCTAAGGTGACATGATTTTATGCTATATTCTTCTTGCAATTTATTAAAATCTGATGTTTTGGCTTCCAGTTTTTCTTGAAACGGTTTCAGTTTCTTTTTAGTGTTATAAACGAGATTTTTCATATCAAATATTTCTCTAATCAGATGGTCATTGTGTTCACTATATTTGGCGATTATCTTTTCGCAATCTGGAGTGCATGGTTTTTTGCAAGCGTCTTTTGTCGTGGTAGCCATTTTGACCAAAATTTTTTGTAAACAATTGAAAAACAGTGGACTGAAACAAAATTGTTTAGATCACTTGGAAAATAAGAAAATGTAATTCAATGAAATGGAAATCAAAATGGATAGTTGATTGAAAATTAAAGATTTGATCGAGAATAAAAATTGGGTATATTTCATAAAAGACACTAACTTTTCAAAATATTTCGATTTTGACACTGTGTTATTTTTTTTCAATTAAGTCACTAAGTTTTCAATTTTTTTTCAATTAAGTCACTATGTTTTCAATTTGGTTTCAATTTTGACCATTTGACCGGTCAACCCGGTAGTCAGCTGACGTGGCATGATGACGTGTCAGTCTTTGATGATGCGACGCTGACGTGGCATGCTGACATGGCACCCGAGTGTCAAAATTGAAACAAAATTGAAAACATAGTGACTTAATTGGAAAAAATTGAAAACGTAGTGTTTTAATTGAAAAAAAATAACACAGTGTCAAAATCAATTTTTTTGAAAAGTTAGTGTCTTTTTTGGAAATTTTCCTACATTTTTTAAAATGATAAATTCGTCTTTTTACGTTTTTAGAACGTATAAATATATTTTTTTACAAGTATAAAGATGTATTTTTATACTTTTAGAAGCATACATACATTTTCATAAGTATATATACGTATTTATACTTCTAAAGACGTTAAAAAAACTTATTTATACTTCTAAAGACATAAAAAATATATTTATAATTCTAAAAATGTATTATACTTCTAAAAATATAATAATATGTATTTATACTTTTAAAGACGTAAAAACATATTTATACTTCTTAAAATGTATTATACTTCTAACCGAACGAACTTAAACTAACATAAAAATATATTTACGTTTTTAGAACGTATAAATATATAGTTAGTATCTTTTTTGGAAATTTTTCTACATTTTTTAAAATGATAAATTCGTCTTTTTACGTTTTTAGAACGTATAAATATATATTTTTACAAGTATAAAGATGCATTTTTATACTTTTAGAAGCATACATACATTTTCATAAGTATATATACGTATTTATACTTCTAAAGACGTAAAAAAAAAACTTATTTATACTTCTAAAGACATAAAAAATATATTTATACTTCTAAAAATGTATTATACTTCTAAAAATATAATAATATGTATTTATACTTTTAAAGACGTAAAAAACGTATTTATATTTTTTAAAATGTATTATACTTCTAACCGAACGAACTTAAACCAACATAAAAATATATTTATATTTCTAAAAACATAAATATATGTATTTATACAAAGATGTAAAAACATATTTATACAACTAAAATGTATTATACTTCTAACCGAATGAACGTAAACCAACATAAAAATATGTATTTATACTTCTAAATGAAAAAACATACACGGACGAACTTAAACTAACATAACGGAACAAATATAAACAAACAAACATAAATTAATGAACAAATACTTATTTTTAAGTTTTTAGAAATATAAAATACATTTTTTTACATATAATCACGTATCGTATCAATCAAAAGCATGCTTATAGTGGAAAAATAGTGAAAACGAACTTAAACCAACATAAACGAATAAACATAAACAAACAAATATAAATTAACGAACAAATACTTATTTTTATGTTTTTAGAAATATAAACTACGTTTTGTTTTGCATATAATCACGTATCGTATCAATCAAAAGTATGTTTACGGTGGAAAATAGTGAAAACAAACTTAAACCAACATAAAAGAACAAACATAAATTAACGAATAAATACTTATTTTTACGTTCTAAAAACGTAAAAAGACGAATCTATGATTTTAAAAAATATATAAAAAATTCCAAAAAAGACACTAACTTTTCAAAAAAAAATTGATTTTGACACTGTGTTATTTTTTTTCAATTAAAACACTACCTTTTCAATTTTTTCCAATTAAGTTACTATGTTTTCAATTTTGTTTCAATTTTGACACTCGGGTGCCATGTCAGCATGCCACGTTAGCGTCGCATCATCAAAGACTGACACGTCATCATGCCACGTCAGCTGACTACCGGATTGACCGGTCAAATGGTCAAAATTGAAACCAAATTGAAAACATAGTGACTTAATTGAAAAAATTTGAAAACTTAGTGACTTAATTGAAAAAAAAAATAACACAGTGTCAAAATCGAAATTTTTTGAAAAGTTAGTGTCTTTTATGAAGTTTACCTATAAAAATTTGATTTAAAAAAATTTTAAAGAGAAGATTTGAAAAGGATGGTGACGTGAGGAAATTTGATTTAAAAATGGATTTCAATTTTCTCAAACCTCTTTCTCCTTTATAATGTGTCGTCAAAAAGGTTTTGATCATACGCCTCTCACTCTCTTGATTTAAAAATGGATTTCAATTGTTGGGTCGAAGTTTGGTTGACCGAGCCCAAAGAAACTTGACCTAGCTGTGGGCCAAATTCTTTAGTCGACAATACAGCACATCCTGGAAGAAACTCACATCACACGCCTCTCACTCTCTTTCTCGTCTCTCTCGAATACACATGACGGCGAGGTTCAGACAAACAAAAAAAAGTACCGAGAACACAAAAACACCACCGGGAACTGAAGATGCCAAGCCGAAAACAATCTCTACCACCGAGAACACAGCCTAGCCTTTGAAACCCTAGCCGAGATCCCACCTTCAGCCGCCGGAATCCTCAAATGTGGACCGAAATCTGAAGCCGCCGCCGAGATCTATGAAGATCAGACCGAAAATATGCAAACCCTAACCAAAAACAGATGCTGGCCGACCGAAATCTCCTTCACCTGGCCGAGATCTACTACCGCCGCCGAGATCCTCAAAAACCCTAATCCGAAAATATTTTTGGGCCGCCGGAATCTGAGGTCTGTACACCGAAAACGCAAAAACCCTAGCTGAAAACCCTCTTTTCAGCCGCCAAATCCAACTGGATCAGATCTTCAATGCGATTTCTGCGAAAATTTGAAAGCCAGATCTTAAAACACGATTTTTGCAAAAAAAAAAAAAACGAATTTTAAATATCAAACGAATTTTAAAACACGATTTTTGCTCAAAAATGGATCAGAAACATGTATTTTTAACAATGTTTCGATTCTTTGGATCAAAACAAGCCAAGTTTTTCAAGAAGAAATATGAACACGAAGAACACTAATAACAAAATCGTCCAAGAATAATAAAAAAAACGTCCAAAAAACACCAAAATAGATCGATTGTTTCGAAAGATTGACACCAAAACACAAAAAAATAATAATTTTAGGCTCTGATACCAATTGTAGGTCTCGAACAATCCTAGATCTAAACATGTATCAATCAATCAATCAAACTCAAGAAGAGAATCGACCTTCAATGCACACGATATATTGAGAAATCGTCTAGTACATAAGAACGCAAAGGTCGCTTGAACACAAAGAATTTCGATATGCTAGTCTAATGCTCAAAAACAACCAACTAGCCTAATGAAGGCTAACGACACAATGAAGTTATTAACCATAAAATATGGTTATTCATGCTCTTCCCAACTTTAGCAGAACAACAAAAAAGACTTGATCAAGAAAAGACAACACCACCTATTCATCCATCTAATAAACGCTGCAAAGTGTTCACAATTGAAGGTAACAACGCAATCACTACTTGCACTGCTTTTACTTCAGCCGAAGTAATCACCTGAGTTTGATTTTATCACAACCCTTCACATATTGTTAATTGAGACTCACCTTGTACTTTCACTAGCACAATCTTCTTACTATAATTTTCCAGCACCATAAGCAACCAGTCCATGCCAAACAGTAATTCAACTTCGTGATATCAATCTACCTCTAATTCATAAGGATTAGGGTCCCATGAATTTTAAACTTACTTTCATCCCACTACTCCACGATCAATATACGACATTCATTTAAAATTCTCGCGAATTTCTATTCCTTAAAGAAATTAAGAAGAAATATCACCACCTGACTTAACTACCACGCAGTTTAAAGAAGAATTCAGAATAAAATCTTTTGGCATCTCGTGTAATTCCAGCCTCGCCCTACTGTAGGTTTTAGAAAGGTCCACTCCTGAATAATATCCGTTTGCGAACATGATTCTTTCGTGCGGTTCTTTCGATTTCCAAATCAAACAAAAGAGGCGACTTTTGTTCATCTCGACGCGTACGCATGCACAAGATGCAAACGACCGTAAAAAACAATCAACTAAAACCGGCTCAATAACGACTATAATGCTTAACATTATTAGACGTTATTAGCTTATCCGGTTAGAGGGTGTTTGGGATTGCTTATTTAAAACAACTTATGCTTTTTATTAAAAGTGGTTATTAGCTTATCCGGTGTGAAAACAAAGTTTTAGAAAATGTGTTTGGTTTAGCTTATCCAGTACCAAAACGTAATAAGCTGATAAGTCATTTTTAGTGTTCAACAAATGCTGTTTATGTATGTAATAAGAAAATGACTTATTAAAAACTCTTTAAATAAGTTAATAAGTAAGGGAGAAGTGACATATCAAAAGCTGCTTATTTAAGTCAACAAGCGCTAATAAAATCATCTAATCCAAACACTTAAAACTTCTTATTACCAATGTCAAACGGGAATAAGTGAGTAAGCACATTAAATAAACAATCCCAAACATCCCCCCTTCGAATAGGTGCACTTGAGTGGTGAGAGGAAAAAGTAAAAATTCATTAAATGTCTATCCCGTTAACCGCCCCAAGGTACTCATATTTCCTACTATTAGCCGGATTTTCCTCACAGATCAAAAAGAAATATGGTTGTTTGCTAAGAGCTATACATGAAAGAGTAGAACATGAAATAACCATAAATAGACCATAAAATCTTTTTGAAATATTGAAATGCAAAAATAATAAAATATTTTTGGAAGGAATTCTTTTAAAGAAAAATTACAAGAATAATATTTTTTTGGAATTTTCAATTTAATGAAAACTAAATAAAAAACTATTTCTAGCATTTTTGATTTATTGAAACTAAATATTTTGGTACTTTTAGATGAAATATTGATGATACTCGAAAGATATTAAAAAACATTTGCACTTCGTCACGATGTCATCATGAAACATAAAGAAACACTTTGTAGTTTTTGACTCTTCACAATCTTGCATGAAAAGAGTCCATGTGTTTAAGAATTCAATATATTGAAATTGATCAAGCATTTTCAAATGTTTGAAGAATTATGTGTTGAAAATAGTTACAAGTAAGCCCATTTAAGAATATTTTGTGTGAAAAATTCCATATTCGCAAGTTTAGTGAAAACAGATTCGTCGATTTTAAGAATTTCTATAGTTTCCTTTGAAGCAATAAAACGAATTTCCCATAAAATAAAACAACCATCTTATACACAAGTTATCCGATGCATCAAGTGATTTTTGAGATTTTTGCATTTATTTGATATTTATTATGATTTTAGGATGGCTAAGGATAACAATGTGGAATGCCATTACGAATTATATTAAATTGCATGAGTCGTAACTTCAATTTGTCATTAAGACATCAACCGCAAAATCGAGTTGTCGAAGCATGTGATCTCTTGTTCTTTCACTTGAGAATGAAAAATGTGAAGATAACATAGATTCGCTAGAAAAGCCATCAACCAAGCATATTAACAAGGGATATCTTAACCTTTCCCTTAGGAAGGGAACTTTTATGTATTTTAATTTGTAGCTCACTCCTCACCCTTTCTTTGCCTATTTATCTATTATGTATAAGATTCACAATTTATATAAAATTTTCAAGGAAAATCTTGAAATTGGAAAGTCATGTTAATGAGACATTGAAGTGAATCCAATGTTAAACCATTAAAGTATACATACAATGATTCACAATGAATTCCTGGTGATCATTGTACTCAAGATTCCATAATTTTAAAAATTTACTTGAAAATTGGTTTGAAAGAATTCCAAAGACATTGTAAAAATATAACGAAGTGATACAATTTTCAAGACGACAAAAAAATGGAGAAATGATGTAGAATTTCTGAAGTATGAAAAAAATATCTCAAACGTTTTCTTAAAAAATTCCAACTTTTTAGGTCAGAAATGTCAGCGCATTAAAAAAGGTAAGAAATGTAAGTGCGTTAAAGATTCTAACTTTTTAGGTAAGAAAAGTATGAAAAAAAAAATTTCAAAAGTTTTCTAAGAAATGTAAGCGCGTTAAAATAGTTTAGCAAAGGGTATTGAAAGTTTGATATGCTTTGCTAAAATTTGAAGGATTTTGAATCAAGAGATGTAGCTAATGTTCGGAATGCTTCGCAATAAATTTGAAGCATAACAAATTTTGTGAACTATAGCGAAGGTTTGGTATCGTTCACTAAAAAGAGAAATATATAAAACTTATCGAGAGATTGGCACTGATTTAACTTGCAACATGCTAAGGCCGTTTGAGATTTGAAGAAATGCTAGTTTGTTTGAGAGCTGTCATGAATATATTAACCAACCGATCTTTTATATGGGAAAATGTATCTCGAGGTGGCCCTCTTCTACATGATCTTTGATAAAATGACACCGAAACACAATGTGTTTGGCGTTTGAATTTTGGACTAGATTATGACATATACAAATTGTACCTTCAGAATCATGAAACAATGGAATTCGTTTCATATTAATTGCATAATCTTTGAGTTTACTTTGAATCCAAATGATTTGCAAAGTACAAGTTGCAATTTCTATATATTGTGCTTCAACAGTAGCGATAAATATAATTGGTTTCTTAGTAAATTGCCAGCTAACCAAATTTCCATCTAAGAATTGGCAACCACCGTACTGATCTTGCAATAAAAAAGATATTCGCAATGATGAGCAACTGAATATGGTTGAATAAAGAATTGTCTGTTGGTCATATACCATATGGCTAGTGAAGTGGTCTTATGTAGATAGCTAAATTCTTCACAACAGTAATGTGTGGTTATCTAGGATTCACTTAGTACCTAGCACAATTAACGACAGAAAGCATCACATGTACTAGTTTTCAAATAGAGAAGAGAACCAATCATGTTTCTGTAAGTATTTTGAAACTTCAGGCTTGTCTAGCGAAGGGCTTATTTTGTACCAAACGCCATCAAAACTTTTGCAATTGAGCAATTTTCCATTCCAAAGCATTTTTTTCATATAATATTCTTGATTTATGAATATGCCTTTGCAGTTTTGCTTGATATTTAACCCACGAAAGAAATTAATTTTTCCTATTATACTCATTTCAAATTTGCTCTTCATCAAGTTCTTGAATTCTTTCGTTAGCTGAGGATCTGTAGAGCCAAAAATAATCTCATCAACATATATTTGTACAATTATTAGATGATCTCCGATCTTTTCTCGAAACAAAGTTGGTCCACGGAACCTTGTTTAAATTTATAGATTTTAGGAAATTTCATTAATGATTCATACCACGCCAACCATGCTTGTTTTGAGCCACTAAATGTTTTATCAAAAACGTATTAATAGTTCAGAAATTTATCATTAACAAAACCTAATGGTTGCTCAACATAGATCATTTCTTCTAGTTCTCTATTTAGAAAAGAACATTTAACATCCAATTGATAGACATCCAGATTCTTATATGCATCATAAGGCTAGAAATATGCAAATAACTTCAAGACTTGCAACAAGAGCAAACGTTTCATCGTAATAAATACCTTCCTATTGAAAATAGCCTTTGCCACCAAACGAGCTTTATTCCGAACCATATTATGTTCTTTATCCAACATGTTGCGACACACCCGCATTAAACCAACAACAAAAGCATCAGGAGGTGTAGGAATTAAGCGTTCATACCTTATTCCATTCAAAATCTGCAAGTGACGAATGCATTGCTTCAACCCATTCGCTATGCTTAAAGCAATCTTTGGAAAAGAAAGCATGGAACATAAGTATTCTTGTTGTATGTTTAAAACGACATTCATTATTTGATTTGTTCTTCTATTAAGACACCTTGAGAAGGATCAGAAATAACTTGTTCTTTTGGGTGATTATGTGACCATTTTTCTAATGGTGGATATGCATGATCAGGATTAGGAAGTAGGAACTATATCTTCGAAAGCATCACTGACCGATTGTCATCAATACGATAAAAAATAACCAACAAACCTAGACACCTAGGGTGTAATGTCCCATTTTTATTTTAACATTTAGATAATTATTTATTTATTTAAATTTCGTTTTAGAAATAAATAATAAATAATAAAAGATGAAACAATTAAATTAAATAAGAATAGTAATTGAGAAAATTAGCTAGCGACTAAAAACAAACGTAATTGCATTAAGGGACCTAAAATGTCAAAAACATAATAATTTAGAATTAAACTACATTAGAGAATAACGTATAAGGTGGGCAGCGGGGCGGGGGAGATCGGCGGGACTGTGAGAGGCAACGGTGGTGTACGCAGGGGCGGTTCTAGTATTGTGCATTGGGGGGGGGGGGGGGGGGGGCTGTGCACCGGCTCAACTTTCGCGGGTATTTGTAAATTTTTTTTTCTAGTACGTTGCACCTTCTTGGAAAAAAAATGAGACCTACTAATATGAAGATGTAATGAATCGTTTTACCAAAATGAGTATACGAAGAGGTGAAATTTAATAGTACTCGTACTTGTAAGCTTTTTTTTTTGTTATTATTATGTACTCGTACTTGTAAACGTTTTTTTTATATTATTATGTTTGATCGTAAAAAAAATTTATGTTATTATATATTTACATTTTAGGAAATTTTTTTTTGCACCCCCTAGTGATAGTTCCTGGATCCGCCACTTCTTCTGGGTGTACGGGACTTCTGGCCGAAGGCGTGTGCAGCGGTCGGTGGGGTAAGTTCTTTCCGGTCTCTCATTCTTTTCTTTACCGTCCTGTCTCTTTTCTGTCCCGATGGCACCATTGTTCCCGGTAGCCTTTGGCTGCCGGATTCCACCCCATCGCGACCGTAGAACCACTGTGTGAATGGTACATTGTTCCGTTTCCCTTTCCCCTGTCCAGTCGAATCTACGCCGGCAGCCGAAAGCCGCCGGCTAACCGCCGTTTTGCCTTCAAGAAAACCACCCCGCAAGGTGGCTGCTAGTAGAGGACAATGTGCAGTTTTACTTGGTCGGTTCCCTCTTGCCCCTCGTGATGCTTTGGACCGCCGCACCTCACCACCGCCGGCAGCCATGGCTGCCGGCTTCCATTCGTATCAGTCGCTGAACCACCCCTGGTGGGGATGCTTGGTGGTGGTCTCCGTTCTTGTTTGAAACTCGTTTTGGTCAGGAAAGTGTAGTCCTCTGCGTTTCTTTTTACCCATTAGTTTAAGGTGTGTACGTACACACCAACTAGCCAACTGAGTTTTTGACTAAAATGATGTTTTTGAAAAAAATATTTACGTGATGTTTTCAAAATATTTATTAAATAGGTATTGTTTTTTTTTACCAAAAAGTGTGTTTGACAAAATTTATAATTTTCTAATTATACTATTTTAATGATTGTTTAATATATTTGATATTAAAAATTTTACAACAAGGAATTTTAATGTATATAAATTCTCGTCATAAGTCTCGAATCATTAGTTTATATATTTATACGAGTACTTTGCACGGCATATGTATTACTATAACTTCAAAAATATATAAAATTAGTTGTTTATATAGCAACCATGCATCATCTTCTTGTACAACATGCTTTATATCTTGTTCACGTTTATTCATAACGTATTCATGGTGTATTATAATATTATTGATGGTGCTACGGCATTGACTCTAATCAATAATCAGCGAAGATAAACAAGTTAAGAAACATTGGTACGTCTTCCTTATTGAAAACAATGGTTTTCTTACAAAAAACCAAAAGGAAAAAAACACAGCAACAAACAACATAGACAAAATCGAACCTCATACCAGAAATCTCGCTAAAATCACACCTGAAATCGAGGTGGAGTTGCCGGCGTTGGTTTGGCCGGAGATGACTGATTCGATCGTTTGGCCGGAGAAGACTAATGGCGTTGGAGCGTGATTAGGACGAATTTATCTTGTTCAACGTAAATTTTAGAAGTAAATGTTAAATCACCCCATTTGGTAAATATTTTGAAAACAACACCATTTTGGTAAATATTTTTTTCAAAAACACCATTTTGGTCAAAAACTCCTAGGCAACTAGCCTTGGACGTTTTGGCAATTTTGACGTTTTGCCCCTTTTCTTTGACGTACTCACTACTCCGTGACTGTTCTCTTAGCATTCAAACAACAGTTTTTAGTTCATCTAAAACTAGGGTCGACCCGTGCTACGCACGGGTCGGGTTATATCGTTGGGCGGTCCTGCCTTTTTAGTGGGTGATCCGTGCTACGCACGTGTCGGGTCAGATCGGTGGGTGCTCCACATTTTTAAGTGGGTCGGGGTGGGTTAGGTCGCTTTGTTTTCGCGGATCCTGGTAGGTTGTGGTTTTAATTGGAGGGTGGGTCGGCTCGCTTTGTCTTCACACCAATTCGAAATCAACGCTTTGACGGTGTAATTCGGAATCAAATTTGTGTGTGAGAGTGTTTGACTGGTTACCGGGCATTTCATAAGTCCATGATCAAGCCATTTTTTATTGAATTTCTTTCATATGTTTGTCCTGTTGTAATTATCACTGAATCAAAGATGAGTTGCATTGACAATGGGCAGATGAAATATGAAGGGACTGAAACGCCATTAATGGCTTTTAAGCTTTCAAGATTTACCATGGTTTTCCTTATATGAAAGATGAGGTAAACGATGTGGTTGACTTGGTTTGACTGGTCAACTTTTATGTTCTCTTTTTCCACTGCGATGCTTTCTTTTAGCAGTTCATGGCTTGATGACAAATGAAGTAACTATATGATTTCTGTTAAATGTTGTAATGGTCGAACCTTTGCTTCTTTTATTAATTTCATGGCTTCTTCCAGCTTTTCGGATGCAGTTTCCAACTTCAAACTCTTGAATTCATCCATACAGTGCTGAAAATAGCAACGTACTTCCATTATTTGGGGTTCCATTTCGAGTTTTCCTCAAGTTTCTTGATTTCTTTTCTTGCTTGTCTCATCTCCATTTGATACATGTTCCACTTCCCAAATAATGTTTGCATGTTTGTTGCCACTTGAATCTTCAAGAAAACCAAGAATCTGTTAAAAATAGGCATGTAAATATTACTTCAATTGAAGGGTATTTGAAACCTTTTTGTGGGTACTTTTATGTGCTGATGATTCCATTGAAGAATGAACCATTATATTTTGGACGGTTTGCGATTTAACCGGTTAATCTTATTTTCCAATAAACCCATCAATGTTTCGGACAACTCCAAATTAGCCATTTGAGTTATATCATTGGTAATTTCGTTATATCAAGCTTTAATTTCGTTGGTGAGTTTGCTAATTTATGACAGATATCTAATTCTCATTTTGCATTCAATAATGAATTTGTGGCTCCTCATCTAAATGATACATCGGTTTCTGTAACCATGAGAGTATATATAAAATATGAATAAACTGAAAAAGACGATGGAAGCAGCTGACATGACAATGTCTCAAATTTATTGGAGTTGGAAGGAGATCTAGGGAAGAGGTAATCCCTACTTTGACCTTTTCCTTACGCAAATGCTAACTATCTGTTTTCCCTTTTCGACCCCTGTATCACAACAATTTTCATTAGCTCTAACATCCAACATCCGCTTCTATCGGTAACAATGTTGCTACAACTATCGACAACCACATCTCGGATTGGTTGCAATAAAATGAACCAAGTTTTAGTTTTAAATAGCAACCTACGCCACAACTTTTAGGTAATATACTTATACTTTATATTTTACTCAAAACAGGAATATTTTACATTTTTTAGGAAAAGACACAGGTAAAAATAATAGCAACATACCTAATTACCAATTCCACATCAGCTACTATCGCAAGAGTTCAGGGATCTTATGTGCTAGTAAAGAAGCACCTCCTTTACCCATAAACAATCCTTCATTAAGTTCTATAAAAACAAAACATTTTCTTTATTTAGAAAATTTTAAAAATATGATGAAAAATTAAAAAAGGTTGAAGATGTAGCAATACCATCCAGCGCAAGATTTCCAATCGCTCCAGAAGTAACCCTAAGTAGCATTGTATTTTGGGAGGTTCTTATTAAATGAGTAGTGTATCTAGAAAACCTTACTGTTTACTCTTTTCCTGATTCACAATGTCTGTTAGTTTTAGGGGCTGGGACGAAAAAACTAAAAATTACAAAAATGTAAAAAGGTAATGTCTAAAAGATGGACAAATGTACGGTGTTTTGACCAAGTTTACCTCATAATGTATAGAAAAGTTAATGTACATCAAAGAAAAAAAGTCAAAATCAATGAAAATTAGCATGATTAACTTTCCACGTTTGTGATGAAATTTGTCTAAAGCTATAGATATGATGGGAGTACCCATCACTTTGCCCAAAAGTGATGGGCGCCACGTTATCGCCACATAGGATTTTATCCCATCACACTCCATCACATTACCTCATTTATACCCATCACATTTTCATCACACCACATCATCTTTTTAATTAAAAAAAATTCAAAAATAAATTAGAACATAATTTTTAAATTAAAAACCATTTCATTAAAAATAAAAATTACAAAAAAAAAGCTTAGAAAATAAAAATTACACTAAAAATAAAAATAAACGTAAACTAGTTGTCGTCATCGGTGTCGGTGTCGTTGTCGTTGTTGTTCCCGGGACGATATTTAGCGCGTACACTTTCCCGCATCGCCAAAAAAATTTCCAAATCCTCGCCCTCGAAGTCGGATGGTTTTTTTGTCAAGAAGTCGATATCGGCGTTTCGTTGTAACTCCCGTTGCGTTTGGACAATTTGCCGTTGCGTTTTGACAATTTCTTTTTCCACCCGACCCATAATCCCGACCTTTTCGCTTTGTAATTGGACGTATCGGTCGAATTTGTCGCCAAACAATTCCATAACGCTCGACTCGGAACCGGAACCCGAAGCCGCTTTCTTGCCGGCTTTTTTTGCCCGGTCTCGCCCAATCGGTCGACGGATCGGTTGGGGTTCGTCTTCATCGAGATCGACGGGCTCGTCGTTCACGTCAATATAAGTTCGCCCGTCCGATTGTTGTGACGTCCCTTGGTGGACCGACCTCGATCGTTTAGTTCCCGAAGATTGCGAATCTTCGACAAGAAGCCATTTCGGTTGTTTTTTCAACTCGTTCCAAGCTTGTATATACGGGAACGCTTTCCGAGTGGGCGTTGTTGTTTCGTATTGTTTTAACGCCGCGTTGAAAACGTCGAAGTCGTTGGACCCGCTTTTCCGCATATTCGAGAGATTGTTGAAGATGCCGTTAAAAGCGTTGAACTTTAGTCGCATCTCACGAAATTTCCCCGAAATTTTATCCATGTTCCGTTTTTTTTCGCCCATAAGCTCGTAAAAAGTCGCTTGAACTTTGTTCCAAAAAGTATCAAGCGTTTGCGAGTCCCCGACGATCGGGTCAACGGAAGCGGAAATGTACGCCTTCACCAAGTTTAATTCCCCCTCTTTCGTCCAATTCGTTCTTTTTTCGCCCCCCGTTTGTTTTGCCTTCTTCCTTGCGGCCCGGCAGGTTTGGTTGTCACCTTCCTCTTGTGTCTCATGAACCATATGGGTTGAATGCCGAATATGGTTGTTGAAAAAGTGGTGGTTGTGCGATCGGAGACCCGCCTTGAAGTAAATTCATAAAACCACCGCGGGGCGATTCAAGATTCGGGTATTGACGCGGGGGTCGAGTTTAATCCGAATGGATCATACTCGCGGTTTTGGTTTGAAGGTGGGGTGTTTGGGTTTTGTTCCATTGCAAAAGAATGTTGAAATTTTTTATGTTTGAGGTTAAAAGATGAAGAATGTGTGTGTAAAATGTTAAAAAGATGTGTGTGTATATATATATATATATGTGTATATGGGTAATTTTAAAAAAAGGTAAATTTTTTGTTTTAAATATTCTAGCCGTTCAACGGCTAACGGCTATATTCTCTCGTGATGAAGCGTGAAACCGAGCACGGTGGTACACGATCACGCCCCATCACGGTAGCACGGGGCGGTGTGCACGCTGTGATGGGTGCCACCGTGTCCATCACGGCTCCTCTTCACGGAGTACTCCGAACGGTCTGATTATGCTGATTGCACAACCCCAACAACAGCCCATGTGGGTGTTTAATCAAGTTGCCTTGTACCCTCACTTTTATCCCACGCAGAGAGAGAAAAAATAGAGATATTAAAGAGCAAACATCAATATACCACTTCTAGGTTCTAGCATTGAGACGCCTGTCACCAAAAGCTGCCTCGAAAAGTAGAAAATTCAAGAATTACCTTCCAACTATGCCTCCCCACCGAACCTTGTAAAATTGAATTCAAGTAAGATCCATTGAAGAACATAGGAAGTACACATTTTGTATGGGAACACACTCCACGAAGACCCAACGATAAAACCTAATGATGAAAACAGATAAAACTTATAAATCTAATAAAAAAAGTTATGATAAAAACATTTTAGAAATTAAAAGAACAAATCCCTTGGCGGTTTGCTTTATAGCTCACCGGATGAGAAAGAGGAGGCGATAGTGGTGGTGGTGCGGTGGTGTTGATGCGATGGTGTCGGCTAGGGGTTTTTGAGGTAAAGCATGGGTGCAACGGTGGTCACATTTAGGGCTGTAGTGATGGCGTAATCAAGGTCTCCATTAGCAGTATTGGTCGAGAATCTCTTTCTTTTGAACAAAATTGACCAACTGAAACACAGGTTACCTAGATTATCATCAAGAAATGGTTGAAGAAATTAAAGAACGTCAAGAAGAATAAAAAATAGGGAAACTTGGAGTAATTTCACCTGCCTTTTTCTACGCCTTATAATCATTAACCGTAAGATGGAGATCCAGATCAAATTGTAGAAGGCGACACCGGATGTTAGAACAGGTGAGGATGGAAATTCAAATCAAAACCAAATCATACATAAATCAAACAGTACCTTTGTTAATATTGAAATCAAACCCTAGCCTTGTTTCCTTTCGCGGCAAACGATGGTGGCGTGTCACGGTGGAGTGTCATGGTGTGTGTTTATGCGTTCTTCAACCTCTTTGATTTCCATAGACACGGTTTATTTGACGAATGATGACCTCGATTTGGTATCTTTGATGCTTCAACCGCTTAGGCTGAAGGGTGTGCAAGACACCCATGACAACCCAAGACTCCCGCCACGTCAGCGCCACGTCACAAAGACTTCCAAGACTTTCACTAGGGGTGTGCAAGACTCCCATGACTACCATTTTAACTCCCACGGCGTCAAAAGTGTATCCATAACCCAAAAGACGAAGAGCCGCTCCACATTTTTGGTGTGGCGTAAAACCCCTTTTGCCTCGTCCGTCGTATCGCAATTGGAAAAGTTCGTAGTTGGCTTCCAAATCGTGCACGATCCGTAGAAACATCGATCGGGTCAAACGAAACCGGCTTTTGAAATCCTTGTCGTCATACACGCAATCTTCGGAAAAATAGTCGCGAATAAATTTTTCGTGTCCTTCTTCGCGGTTTCTATTTTTCGCCGCTAATCGCCGCCTTTTTTCTAGAGTTTCTGCTCGGTTCACGTAAATAGACGCGACTTCCATCATTGCCGTGAATACCAAATCATCACCCGAGTCTTCAGAATCCGAATGGAAATCCATGAGAGAAAAGTGAAAGGTATATATATATATATATAGTGTGTGATATGTGTTGCGTGTGATATGTGTTTGAAGTGTATATGTATATATAGTGAAATTTTTTAAAAAAATTGAATTTTTTTTTATTTCTAACCGTTAGCACATTTCCAACGGTCGAAATTTTTAAAGTTTTTCGCTGTCGTCGTGCGTTCCTTGGATGACGACGTCAGGACGCACGCCTTGGAGGACGCGGGGGGGGGGGGGGGGGGGGGGGCGGTGTTTGCCGCGTCTTCGTCGCTTACGTGGAGGACGCATTCGATTTTGTGGCCAGATACGAAGCTGTACCATGAAGCATGTCTCTCTTTTAAGGGTGAAAGGAAACCTGGAGTTGGAGACGTTAATGAAGCAACACGTGAGGGCAGGTGGAGTCAGAGGAATGGTGTAAAAAAACCCATCCCCTTAAAACCCCCAAAACCCCCTCCCCCTTATCCCCCAAATCCTTCTAGAAATGTGCTACAATTTCATTATATAGTAATGAGGCGGAAATATTTTGGTTACTATTAGTATTAATAAAAAAGAGAAAAATACTAAAATAGCCTAATCCTATAAGGATTTTATTAAAACAGCTAAAATTTAGGGGTATACCTCAAAATAGCCAAGCAAAACGCAGTTTGCAGCAACGGATTGCGTTTTCGTCATAAGGATTGCGTTTTGCTCCCATCGTCTGCGTTTTCCTCCCACCCTTGCATGAATTGCGTTTTGCTCTGCTCATTTACGTTTCCTCCCCCTCGCCTGCGTTTTCCTCCCATATGTTCTTGAGGTTCTTGGTGGTTGATGGGTTTAGTTGTAATTTTTGTCCAACTTTGAACACTCGTCATTTGTTCATACGAACTCGGATTGAGTTGAAGTTTTTTTTAACGTGAAGTGTATCAGTAGATGTGTTCACAAACATGATTAACAAAAATTTATGATGTCGGAAAAAAATAACCATTTAGTAGCTGAGGCATGAACTGCTAAATGCTGAAGAGGAAAACACAGTTTATGGCCTCATCTGCGTTTTCCTCAAGAGCAAAACGCAGTTAAGGCCATAAACTGCGTTTTCCTCAAGAGCAAAACGCAGTTAATGCCATAAACTGCGTTTTGCTCTTGAGGAAAACACAGATGAGGCCATAAACTGCGTTTTCCTCTCAGATATTCATAAACCCAGATTTTTATGCATTAAAGGCTTGTACGTTACGCATAATATTTTGTACATTCACTAATCTAACCCCTAAAACGATAATTAATACAAAAAGACAACATCAAATTTGAGACTTACTTGTTTCCATGAAGAGAAATCTTGCAAAGCCATTTCAGAACGTTTCTCGTCTACGGTATCGAAAAATTTGACGTTTTTTTCCCCCGATTTATATATCTGGGCTGATGGGCCGGTAGCCAACGAAAGCGCAGCCCATCTAGGAAAACGCAGCCCGTTAGACAAAAACGCAGCCCGTTCCTTACCCAATTGAGGAAAACGCAATCCTTATGACGAAAACACAATCCGTAGATGAAAACTGCGTTTTGCTTGGCTATTTTCGGGTATGCCCCTTAATTTTGGCTGTTTTGAGGAAAACTCTTATGGGATTAGACTATTTTAGTCTTTTTCTCAATAAAAAAAGGGAAATCTTGGGATTTTAATTATAAACCTTTTGACAACTAACGGACTAGGCACTTAACACGACGCAAGTTATCTACTAGTTAAATAAACAATATATATATATACATATATATATATATATATATATATATATATACATATATATATATATATATATATATATATATATATATATATATATATATATATATATATATATATATATATATATATATATATATATATATATATATATATATATATATAGGGTCCCGTTCCGGCGAGGACACGAAATTCGGTGAGGACCGCGAGGACAACTCTCAACCAATCAACGTCATTAAGGGTGTTTTCGTCAAAAAAACTGACAATGGGCCTGGTAATAAGAGCTGGACGAGTTGGGCTGAATTAGATGCCAAAGAAATTTGAAAAGTGTGGGCTCCAAGCTACTGGGCTTCTTCTGGACAAAAAGTAACACGACCAAGCCCTAAATCATCGTCTTCTTCATTGATCGCTTTGATACGTCTTCTTCGTTGATACATTGATCTGAACGAATTCAAGAGCCAAAGCAAAAAGATTCTGATTTGTTTCAACTAAATTGAAGATTATAATTCAATTTCTTCGTTGCTTCCTTGCTCAGATCGTCTTCTTCGTCGCTTCTTGCTCTGATCCAGTTCAACATAAAAAAGATTCTGATTTTTTCAACTGATCAAAAAATTGAAGATTAAAACTCAATCAGGTTAGTTTATACTATATATAAGAGATTTTATTAAATTGAATGTCCAACTTTGATGAAGCACTCAAGGTGTTTGTTAAAATACCTCTGAGAAGTTCAACAAGGTACTTGTTAAAATGCATCTGAGAAGTTCAATGCACATAAGGTGTTTGTTAAAATGTCTATGAGAACCTCAATGCACATAAGGTGTCTAAGATGTTTTTATAAGATTTTCTTGTGCTTTACACACACAAACTATCTGTATGAATGTATTTGTGATATGTAAATAAGTGAGTTCATACTCTATATTTACATTGCTTTTTGGTCTTTATGGAAAAAATTTACATGCATATGTCTAGGAGAATGGGTGATAAATTTGTGTGTATATGTAGGTATGTGTAGAAAAAAGAGGATCATAAAAAAGAAAAGAGTGGTAAAAAATATGTCTTAATAGATAAAGACCAACTTCTTGCAACTGCACAAGTCTATTAAATAACATGGTTGCATCATAAAACCTGTGAAAATTTATATCATATTATTGATTTGTTATACCTGTTGGGATTAGGCCATATCATTGATTTGTTTATCATCTTATTTGTAGAATTGTATGGTAACATGGTTGGAATCATAATATCTTTGGATCATCAAATATTTGGATTATAAACCATTCGAATCAAATCATTGTATTGATTAATTTGTTACACATCAATCATAAAATGTTTGTATCATATAATTTTTGATCATATAATGTGAAATGTTATGATCAGTAGTATATCATTTGATGATGCTATTCATCATGATATATCATTTAGAGAACCCTGAGTTATGTACAGTCAAGTACATTGTTCCTGTAGGTAGTTTTGAGCACGTGTTTTATGGTAGATTTTTTGTAAGCTACAGTAAGAGGTTTCTTTATTTTTAGGTTAGATGCAAAACTTACATTGATTCATAATATTATTGTTTCAGGAAGCAGTCTATGTATCTTAACATCGTCGATATCAAACGTTGTACAAGCATATAAGAAAATGAGATCTAAATCAATAAGTCAAAGAGGATGTCTGAATGAGAGATCTTGAGTTTGAGCCCAGTATGCACGAGAGACATGGTAGACCTTGACGTTAAGATGTTGTTTGATCCCGAACTCAAAGTACTAATATAATTTAACAATGTGTGCATCTTAGTATAAAAGTCAAAGAGGATGTCATCGTCTATAGGTTTAAAATATTCAAGCATTTGAAATGTTATATATTCAGACTAAGAGATTGTAGATAATTTACTATTATTAATTTACTATTATTCGGTTTTGATGCATATTGTTTTATTTTTTTTCAATCGTATCTTAAGTTATAAAACTGTTGTTCATGCAAGGTTTGTCAATATGGTATGATGCAAATTTGCATACACTTCAAACATTTATATGACTTGAATCATATTATTTTCAATAATACCATTTTGAATCATAGCATATTAAATCATATATGTTTTTCATAAAAGTTTTGATTCATAAAAGGTTTGGAATCATAATAGTTTTTGGATCATTATAATATACTAGTTTGATGTTTTGAATAATATGATACCTAGAATAATAATTTCATGTTTTGAGTAATTTGGTACTTTAAATCTTAGTTTTGTCTATTTTTATGATGTAAAAGCAAATATTCAAAAAGTTATGATTCAAAATGTTATATAACCCAAAATCACAATATCTAAAACCTATGATCCAAAAAAACAAATGAAGCACAAGATCTATGATCAAAAATATAGATGCATCATATAAGTTTAGATCATGACTATTAAAATTGAACATTAAAATACTAAAATATAAGATATAACTTTTTAGAATTCAAAAGGTATATGATCTAAAATTAGAAAATGCAAATGTCGAATAATATTGTTTTTTGAAAAATAGTTTTATATTTTGAATAATATATAATTTGAGTATTTAGGTTTTTCTATTCAAGTGATGAAAAAGAAATTTCTATGATCCAAAAAATATAATAATGTTTTCGATCATGACAAAGTTTTAAAATCCAAATATAGTTTTGGATCATGACTGTGATACACAAAATCATGATCCGGAAATATGATCCATAAAGTTTTAGATCCAAAAAATATATCAATAATTTTTTTAGATCATGACTATGATCCATAAAAATATGTTTTGGATCAATCATTGATGTCACCTTTTCAAGTTAAATATCATATCATATTTGGTTAATATCCAAAAGATAATGTTTTGGATCATGACTAGTAACACAATTTTTTTGGATCATGATCCATAAAATTTTTTTGATCATGATCCAAAAGATAATGTTTTGGATCATGATCCATAAATTTTTTGATCCAAGAAAAATAATACGAACTATAAAGTTTTGAATAATGACTATTATGTCAAAATGGACAATTATGTTATATGTGGCCATTTTTCAACCTAGTCAGCATGGTCCATATCTTATGACCCATATCTTATGACGATCCATAAGAATAATATCCAAAATACATGATCCATAACATATAAATATGGCATGAATTATAATATGTAAGATGCAAACTTCTGGGTTTCATAAAAAACACAATGCATTGCTAAAACTAAAAATGTACCTTAGACAGGTTCATTACAACATTGTTTTTTTACCACATAACATGACCAATAAAAAATGTGCTACTAACAACAAAAACTAAATAATATATCAAACTAAAAACTATTTCATAACTATGGTCAGAACACGACAACAATCACAAAACTCCAATTCCTTGAACCCTAACTTGAATTTCATGCAAATGTGCTTTACCATAAATCTTTTTCTTCTTGTAAATTGTCAGCTTATCATAGTCCTCTAGAGTGCTGACAAAGGTAGGTTTGCTTAATTAAAATTAGACAAAAACATATTTGCAACATACTTCTTCCTTATCTTTGCCAATTATACGTCTTAACAATCAGACTCAAGTTCTAAATGAACATCAATACTATCCGCTCCACTCCACAAGCCTCTAGAAATAACCCATAGACAACAAGGTTGTTTTTTTTAACGAAAAAAATTTCCACTTGAAATCCTGAAAAAAAATATTAAATGTTTAATCATAATAAGTTATGGATCATAATTCATAAAAAGGTGGATCATTTAAGTTATGAATCATAATTCATAAAAATTTAGATCATTTTAAGTTATGGATCATTATTCTTATAAATATGGAAACATTAAGTTATGGATCAAAAAGTAAATTTGAAAATTTTAGGATCCAAAAGCTATGATCCATACTTTCTATGATTCAAAAAGGAGACATGATGTAACGACCCAAAAATCTTGAATTTATATTCGAGATAACGCTTAAGGTAATATCAAAAATGTTAAAAGTTATAAAATATTGATTTATGTGAAGTTTGTATTGTAAAGGGTGAAATGGTAAAAAAATTGTCAAAAAGGGCAAAATGGTCATTTGGCACACAGATGACTTTTATGTAAAGAAAATTTGATTGTGGGATTAAACTACAATAAATGAAAGTTTTATGTCACCAAACTTGTTATGGTGTCAAAAATGAGAAGAATGAAAGTTTAGGGTTTAGTTGGTCATTTGAGCAAACATGGGAAAATATAAATATGAGAAAATATCTCATAACTCTCATAATTTTGAACACAAATTCTGGAAATTTCTGATGAACCGTGGAATCCTCTCAAGATCAAAATCAAGAGTTTAAGGAATCAAAGAATTAGATGTATCTTCAAGCTTCTTGAGGTAAGAAATCAAGTTTTATGAACTTGTTTTTAGTATTTTCTTCCCGGGTCAAAACTGAAATCCAGAAATTTTATCATATGAAATGGTTTTAAAGGTTTCTCCCATCTATTAATGATCAAACCTCAAGTAACCACACTTAATTCAAGAGGTGTTGTTGAAATTATGGAAAACCCTAATTTTTGGCTCAAGAACCCTAGCTCACGGGTCCTTGTGATCAAAAATGGTTTTATTGGTTTTCATGAAGTTTAATATACCATAAAAGTTGGAAGAAGTCAGTTGAAAAAGATAGATTCAAGGAATTTTAGTTTTTGGACTAAAAATGTTAAAAACGAGATTTCTATAATTTGTCAAGGATTGGAATGATTCCATTGTTTGAAACTAAAAGTAAGTTGTTATTTTAGTCCTAAAATGATTCTAAAACAATTAAGTTGTGTATTAAGAACATATATTAAAATCATCAAAGTATGTTGCTATTGTTGAAAAATTAGAATTTTGTTTAAAAGCCTTAGAATTCAATTTTACATGATCAAATTAATTCTAAGGGGTTTTAACGAGTTCCATATGTGGAAATTGTTGAAATAAATCAGTAGAAGTGCTTAATATTGGACAATTTCGGTTTTGGACAAAAAAAATGCAAAAACGAGAATGTTTGGAAAATGATTTAAATCTATGATTTTAATGGTTTAGAAACTGGAAAAAAATGAATGATTTTTCTCTTGGAACAATCCCTAGTGATTAAGTCGTGCATTAAGGGCTTAATATGGGAAAATGGTAATTTGTAGCATAAAAATGGAGCATCTGGTCGCACCAGACGAGATCGGGTCGCGATCCTCCTTAGGATCGGGTCGCGATCCAGCGGCAGAGCAAAAATGCAGTTTCGTGCCAAGTCTTCTGCCAAGTCCAATTTGATTTTTAGTTTTGGTCCAAAACTTGTCCGTTTGACCTCAAATTTTAAACATAGGTCTATTATGGCCTAAAAATTCATGGAAAATTGTCGGAATCGAAATACGACCCTCCGAGGGTACTGTAGTAAAATACGTATAAAATACGGTTTAACTAAAGTTGGTCATTTAAAAGATATATAAGTGTTATGACCCAAGATAGTATTATAAGGACTCTAATGAGTTATAGAGTCAGTTAGCATTAATGTTAATGTATAACATGTTAAATATAGGTCCATGCCAAGTGACTAATGTATCAAAAGAGTATAAATACAAGGAACGTGTAGCCAATTTTCTAGCAATACGTGAGGTGAGTACATGCAGTATTTTTTCCCATTCTGGGGTACATGGCAAGTAAGTATTTACAAGATCTCTTATAAATCTCTTTATGTGAAATTATATGCAAGAGTATTATCTCTAACTTGTTTGTGAAAGTATAATGTTATAGTTAAAGTTATGTTTTGGTCTATGAGCCAATTATGTGAAAGTATGTTTTGGTTTATGACCCAATTATGTGAAAGTATATTTTGAATACAAGTTATACATGTTTGAAAGTATGGATAGGCATATAGCCATAAAATGTTTAAGAAGTATGTTTTGGTTACAAATTGTATATGTTTTCAAGTATGAAAAGGCGTATAGCCACAAGATGTTTGGAAAGTATGATTTGGCATTAAGCCTAAAATGTTATAAAGACATGTTTTTAAACATATGGTTTATGTGAAACGAAAGTTATGTATTTGGCATCTAGCCATAAAGACATAAAGTGATGTAGTTTGGCACCTAGCCACAAGTTATATGTATATGAGAAATGTTCAAGCAAGCAGCAAGTATTTTGTATGACTTGTAATTGTAGCAAGCAGCGTTAGTAAGGGAACTATGTTCCAACCTACCCGAGTTAGGTAAGGGGTCTACTGGGGAAAAAGCCCCATCGCGAAGTAGATCGCCTCAGCACTTCTATGGTGAGGATTGATCCGTTCTTTCTAGCCATAGAGACTTGGGGTATCACTTATGGTGATTAAAGCTCTAAGTATAAAAATCCAGCAAGCTTATAAAACCAGTCAAAGAAAGTAAGAAAGAATGTATTTTTTTAAAGTATATTATGAAGTGAGTTTGAAAAGTAAAGAGTTATAGTATGATACTACTATAAGTTTTGAAAGATGTTATTTTTGTAAAGTATATTATGAAATGATTTCGAGAAGTAAAAAGTTATAGTATGTTATTACTATAAAGTTTTGATAGAAGTTTTATGTTTAAAGTTTTATAAAAAGTTGGAAAAGAAGTTAAAGGTTTGAGTCTAAAACTCATGTAACTCACGAGACATTATTGTCTTACGTATTTTATGTTTTGCCATGTATTCCAGGTTAAATGCTATACTATAATTGGATGAAGTTTAGCTGGAGTGGAGCCCACATAGCTCCTATCTTGGACGCAAGGTTTAATCCTTTTCTTCCTTACTATGGTTAGATTTGGTATGGATTTGTAACACCCACAGTTTTAAAGATGTAAACAATCGGTTTTTGATAAACCGTATTTTTGTATTCATGTATTTATACTAAAAAACATAGTATTTGCAAACATTAGAAATGGGGTGTCACAAGTTGGTATCAGAGCCATAGTTTAAGCGAATTAGGATTGGCTTGTTCCACTCCTAGGCTTAAACTCATGCTATAGAAATGTTAGTTATGAAAGTATGCTATATGATGTCTTAAATGATTAAGACATTATGCATTTTTAAAAATATGTAGATATATAACACTAAGAAGTGTTAAGTTAATGTTCAAAGTGAGCAAAAATCTGACCGTTAGGAAAATTATATGATATTTTCCGTAACCGTCTAAACTTATTAAAGGTTATGTTTATAAAGTAATAAGATTTTTAGTATTGATCACTATGTATTTATAATGGTGTTATATGTTAAAGGAACCAGTGTCCCATAAGACCTTGTGGTAACAGCAGAATCAATATGTATAGGTGATTATGGTAATATGGGCCCGTATTATCATAATCACAGGATATATATTGAGACTGGTGGAATCGCAAAGGAATTATGGCGTTCTGGTGGGTAAGATATGTGAAAAGAGTAGTAAGAATAACATAGGAATTGTATGGCTATGTAACAAGAGAAAGAAAGACTATAAGTAATAAAAGTTAATGCAGTGGATATATACCACTTAGTATGATAAAGTTAAAGAAATAATATGATAATTAATATTTTTAGACAGATTGAAAGACATTAAAGTATATGCCTGTCGAGGCGAGAAGAAGTATAAATAATAGCAATATAGAGAAGAATTATGGGTATTGATGACCTATACGAGAGTTGTAAGATTCTTACATGAAGGATAGAAATTACAAGTAGAGTGTATTAATAGTATATAAATTTGTAATAATAAAAGAGTGGTAAAAAAGAGTTTAATGCTAGCAAGTGATGAGCTTTGGGCATGACCATTGAATTTTAAAAAAAATTTCACTAAAAGATGTGAGAATTTTACACACAAAAGGGAAGCAGAATATCGTTGTAAGACGATAAGATTAAATCTTTGAGAAAAGCTAGAGATAGAAGATGACGATGGTAGCGGAGATTGGAAGACTAACTGCCAGGGTTGAACAAATAAGTTAAATAAAAATGTCCAAAGATTGGACAATTGATTAAGTAATAAGTTATAAGTACAATGCTATAATGAGTAATAAAAACAAAGTAAGATACCCAAATGGGGAAAAGAATGACGAATGATAAATTGGGTTATAGTAATGAGATTAAATGAATATGAATTGAGGATTAAAGGTTTAATGCCTAAATAAATGTTAGGCAAGAAATTAAAGTTGAAACAAATGATGACAAGATAGTGGTTGCCAGGAATTAAGTTCCGCCACCAAATGAATGAAATAAAAGAAGAAATACCAGTAATGAAAGAGTATAATAATGTATGATAATGGAAGAAAACCAAAAGCGTGTGAGCAAAATGACTAAAAGTCATAAATGATATGAAGTAAAGAACAAGAGTAAACGTCTAAATAAGCAGTAGACGAAGAATTAAAGATAATATATGAACTATATTAAACAGACAGGAAGTTACTACTTTCGAATGGGAATAATGGCTAAAAGTCTCCAAAGATTTTGAGAAAGGTTTAGTACATGGCTAGTAACCATGAAATACAAAGAAGTGTATATATGTTTATACGTGTTTATAAATATAAAAGCATGAGTAAGTGTTAAGATATATATATATATATATATATATATATATATATATATATATATATATATATATATATATATATATATATATATATATATATATATATATATATATATATAATGTATAAAAGTATAAAGGTGGTTATGAAATAGTATTTTAATTAGAATACTATAAGGGATGAAGCAAAAGAGTAAAATAATGTATGGGGCATATTGCCTCGAAATACAAAAGAACGAAAGAGGATGAGAAAATAAAAGACAGTTGTGTATCATTTAGAGATACATAAGAAGTAAGTTGTATAAGAAATATAAAACATATAATGTTGTAAAGCATAATATAATGTGTTAGGCATGTAGCCTTATAACACATAATAGAGATGGTAAAAGAAGTAAAGCTAAGAAAAATATGTTGTTGGTATTAGCTACAACAGGTAAGGAGTAAAGAATGATAATGGTGATTGAGGGTTGTGTCAAGAAGTTGTCATGGGACGAAAATGTTAAAAATATCTAGCTGAGCTCTCAAACCAAAAGAGAATCAAGTATATACATATGTGTATATTACGTAACTAAGAACTTGTAAATATATGTCAAGAAGTTAATGAATGTGGTTTGTGAAACATAAATACACCACAATATAGTAATATTATGAAAAATGTAGTAAGTATGGGAATATGAATTATCATATACAACAGGTATGAAGTCCCATAAGTAAATTGAAGTAAAACAAATTGCGAATCAGTCATGGTAAACAAATTAAATACCGTGAGGAAAAAGTAAGCAGAAGATCAGGTGCTAAATTAAGCACTAATGTGAGAAATAAGAATTGGCAAAGAAGTACTAAAACATAAATAATAATATGAGAAGTGTACATGGAGTACATAAGCAGATGAAAAATGTAATAGAAATGATACCATTACGTATGATGAGTAAATGAGGATGAAATCTCATAAATAATAAAGGAAGATGAAAGAAATATCTAAGTTGATTATATGTTGAATATGAAAGTAATACAAGTAAAGAATGATACAAGACAAGTATTAGAGAAGGTAATACATATTATGTACAGGAAATGAGTAAAAAGTATATGAAAATGATTTTTCTTAAAAATGTGAATTGAGAAGGAAGTTGACTGAGATAATAGATCAACTTCAACAGTAAAACTGTACAAGTTTATAAGGTTAAGTATGGTGTATTATACATAGAAAGAAAGTTAATGATGTCTAATTGTTAAAAAAAAACGGAACATCGTCTCAACACTTTCAGCACGAGATAAGTAGATTCTCGTGAACAATATGATGATTCGACAGATTCTGTCCCAATCAGAAAAGTAAGAATGTAAAGTGTAACAAGAAGGAGGAAAAATACATCCTTTATAAATGGTAATGAGTCAGTAGTGGGAAATAGAGATAAAGAAGAATAAACTGAAGTTTATAAGATTTAAAAACAAATGTAAGAGAAATAAAATAAGATTTTGTAAAACTTCTGTAAAGAAGAAATAACAGTGGATTATCTAGGAAGTAACGAATGAGTAAAGGAGTGAGAAGAAGAGAAGAGTGAAAATAAATAAGCAATATTAAGTGAAGATGAAAAGATTGCTTGAGTAAAATGTCCATTAAGGGACAAAATTTATACAAGGAAAAGATTTTGTGTAATTATGAATTTATATAAATACGAAACATATATAATTATGTTTATTGGTATTTGGAATCTTTATAAGTAAAGAATGTTGTGAGTATAATCTCACCTGTTTTAGTAATGATATGAGAAGAATTATAAAGTAGATTACTATTTATGATAAAAAAGTATTGAAGTATGAAACTATTTTGTAAAATAAGTTTACTAAAAGAATGTATATAAATGAAATGAGGAAGGAAAGTAACTAGAATGAAGAGTATGAAACATGAATGAATGACTAAAACGTTGAGAAAACAGATAAAATGACCGAAAGGGGTATTTTGGTCATTTAATAAGAGTAATGTATTTTTCTTCTTATAAGTATTATGAATATTATAAGGAAAAGAGAGTAAAATGACCAAAATGATATTTGGTTAACTGGGAAGATATAAAGTTTTAAAGAGATTTGTGAATCCTCTATAAAGGATTGAAAGCAGGAACTGTTAAGAGCTGATTAAAGAATCAAAAGCAACCAAAGAAGGAAAGATTAAAAGATAAAATAATGAAGAATATGAGTATGGGTTGATAAAAAAATATTTACTATGAACCAGACTTGAACTGAAAACCCTTGAAGAAAAAAAAAAGTGATCCCTTAAATTTATAGTTATGTGATGATTCCGAGGACGGAATCCCAATAAGGGGGAGGTAGTTGTAACGACCCAAAAATCTTGAATTTATATTCGAGATAACGCTTAAGGTAATATAAAAAATGTTAAAAGTTATAAAATATTGATTTATGTGAAGTTTGTATTGTAAAGGGTGAAATGGTAAAAAAATTGTCAAAAAGGGCAAAATGGTCATTTGGCACACAGATGACTTTTATGTAAATAAAATTTGATTGTGGGATTAAACTACAATAAATGAAAGTTTTATGTCACCAAACTTGTTATGGTGTCAAAAATGAGAAGAATAAAAGTTTAGTGTTTAGTTGGTCATTTGAGCAAACATGGGAAAATACAAATATGAGAAAATATCTCATAACTCTCATAATTTTGAACACAAATTCTGGAAATTTCTGATGAACCGTGGAATCCTCTCAAGATCAAAATCAAGAGTTTAAGGAATCAAAGAATTAGATGTATCTTCAAGCTTCTTGAGGTAAGAAATCAAGTTTTATGAACTTGTTTTTAGTATTTTCTTCCCGGGTCAAAACTGAAATCCAGAAATTTTATCATATGAAATGGTTTTAAAGGTTTCTCCCATCTATTAATGATCAAACCTCAAGTAACCACACTTAATTCAAGAGGTGTTGTTGAAATCATGGAAAACCCTAATTTTTGGCTCAAGAACCCTAGCTCACGGGTCCTTGTGATCAAAGATGGTTTTATTGGTTTTCATGAAGTTCAATATACCATAAAAGATGGAAGAAGTCAGTTGAAAGAGATAGATTCATGGAATTTTAGTTTTTGGACTAAAAATGTTAAAAACGGGATTTCTATAATTTGTCAAGGATTGGAATGATTCCATGGTTTGAAACTAAAAGTAAGTTGTTATTTTAGTCCTATAATGATTCTAAAACAATTAAGTTGTGTATTAAGAACATATCTTAAAATCATCAAAGTATGTTGCTATTGTTGAAAAATTAGAATTTTGTTTAAAAGCCTTAGAATTCAATTTTACATGATCAAATTAATTCTAAGGGGTTTTAACGAGTTCCATATGTGGAAATTGTTGAAATAAATCAGTAGAAGTGCTTAATATTAGACAATTTCTGTTTTGGACAAAAAAAAATGCAAAAACGAGAATGTTTGGAAAATGATTTAAATCTATGATTTTAATGGTTTAGAAACTGGAAAAAAATGAATGATTTTTCTCTTGGAACAATCCCTAGTGATTAAGTCGTGCATTAAGGGCTTAATATGGGAAAATCGTAATTTGTAGCATAAAAATGGAGCATCTGGTCGCACCAGACGAGATCGGGTCGCGATCCTCCTTAGGATCGGGTCGCGATCCAGCGGCAGAGCAAAAATGCAGTTTCGTGCCAAGTCTTCTGCCAAGTCCAATTTGATTTTTAGTTTTGGTCCAAAACTTGTCCGTTTGACCTCAAATTTTAAACATAGGTCTATTATGGCCTAAAACTTCATGGAAAATTGTCGGAATCGAAATACGACCCTCCGAGGGTACTGTAGTAAAATACGTATAAAATACGGTTTAACTAAAGTTGGTCATTTAAAAGATATATAAGTGTTATGACCCAAGATAGTATTATAAGGACTCTAATGAGTTATAGAGTCAGTTAGCATTAATGTTAATGTATAACATGTTAAATATAGGTCCATGCCAAGTGACTAATGTATCAAAAGAGTATAAATACAAGGAACGTGTAGCCAATTTTCTAGCAATACGTGAGGTGAGTACATGCATTATTTTTACCCATTCTGGGGTACATGGCAAGTAAGTATTTACAAGATCTCTTATAAATCTCTTTATGTGAAATTATATGCAAGAGTATTATCTCTAACTTGTTTGTGAAAGTATAATGTTATATTTAAAGTTATGTTTTGGTCTATGAGCCAATTATGTGAAAGTATGTTTTGGTTTATGAACCAATTATGTGAAAGTATATTTTGAATACAAGTTATACATGTTTGAAAGTATGGATAGGCATATAGCCATAAAATGTTTAAGAAGTATGTTTTGGTTACAAATTGTATATGTTTTCAAGTATGAAAAGGCGTATAGCCACAAGATGTTTGGAAAGTATGATTTGGCATTAAGCCTAAAATGTTATAAAGACATGTTTTTAAACATATGGTTTATGTGAAACGAAAGTTATGTATTTGGCATCTAGCCATAAAGACATAAAGTGATGTAGTTTGGCACCTAGCCACAAGTTATATGTATATGAGAAATGTTCAAGCAAGCAGCAAGTATTTTGTATGACTGGTAATTGTAGCAAGCAGCGTTAGTAAGGGAACTATGTTCCAACCTACCCGGGTTAGGTAAGGGGTCTACTGGGGAAAAAGCCCCATCGCGAAGTAGATCGCCTCAGCACTTCTATGGTGAGGATTGATCCGTTCTTTCTAGCCATAGAGACTTGGGGTATCACTTATGGTGATTAAAGACCTAAGTATAAAAATCCAGCAAGCTTATAAAACCAGTCAAAGAAAGTAAGAAATAATGTATTTTTTTTAAAGTATATTATGAAGTGAGTTTGAAAAGTAAAGAGTTATAGTATGATACTACTATAAGTTTTGAAAGATGTTATTTTTGTAAAGTATATTATGAAATGATTTCGAGAAGTAAAAAGTTATAGTATGTTATTACTATAAAGTTTTGACAGAAGTTTTATGTTAAAAGTTTTATAAAAAGTTGGAAAAGAAGTTAAAGGTTTGAGTCTAAAACTCATGTAACTCACGAGACATTATTGTCTTACGTATTTTATGTTTTGCCATGTATTCCAGGTTAAATGCTATACTATAATTGGATGAAGTTTAGCTGGAGTGGAGCCCACATAGCTCCTATCTTGGACGCAAGGTTTAATCCTTTTCTTGCTTACTATGGTTAGATTTGGTATGGATTTGTAACACCCACAGTTTTAAAGATGTAAATAATCGGTTTTTGATAAACCGTATTTTTGTATTCATGTATTTATACTAAAAACCATAGTATTTGCAAACATTAGAAATGGGGTGTCACACATGAATCATAAAATTTTGGATCATGAGTATGATAAAAAAATATGATACAAATAAAATAATCTATAAATATTTTTATAAGATGGACAAATAATATAAGATAAATCATAAAACTTTGTATAAAATGGACTATTTCTACAAGCTGAACAATTTCTATAAAATGAACAAATTTTCAATAAAAACATGATCTAAATAACTCACCATGATCTATAACTTTATGACGTGAATCATAAACATACAAACTAATATTTTTCATATCTTCATGCATTACTAAAAAATAACAATGTACCTTAACTGGGTTGATAACATCCTTATTATTTATAAATTGAAGGATAAAAGCAAAAATAAAAAAACATCAAAGATGTTGCCAAAGAACTCAGTTTAACTCAAGCATCTGCTCCGTAAAGTTTTGTATGTGACATTCACATTGGTGATTGCTTCTTATTTTTGTTTTCCATACCAGTTAGTGCCCATATTTGCAAACATCAACTCAACACCTAAATTACATAAAAGATGAATCAGTAAATTAGTCGCATAACTATTCTTTTAAGGAAAAAACAAACATGTAAAACAATATGAGAACATCAACACAAAATGTATAATGATTATAACATGAAGTGCACTCAACATTTTTAAGCTGTCCTGTATCTTCAGTGATTACTTGAATGATCACCAATGCCATCTCAACCTACATATAATTCCAGGTAAAATCAGTCCAAACCCTAAATACTAAGGAGACACATAAAGTAAGAAACTCAATGTAGGCCTACCATTTCATACTAATGAGATTTGATACGAAGTAAATCCTGAGAACCCTGATTCCAGAATTGAACTTGAACCGTCTATTTTCATGCAACTTCTAGTGAAATTTAAAACATAATATGTATAATAACGATCACGATAAACCACATGATCAAGATACAAGATAATTGTTAAGTCTTTGATGTCCTCTAATCATTATTAATAATATTTAAAAAGAGAATAGTAAAAGCATAACAATCCATTCAGGGAAAAAGTAAAAGGGAATGATCTGGAGATGGTCCACATTAGAAACCTAACACAAAAGAATTTATCATGTTAGTGAATAATTAACATTCAGGAATTATTATCATAATTTGAAATACCACAAGAACTTAACAAAGATCTCTTAGACAAACTTTTGTGTTCATGTGGATCCATTTAGCAGCATCATAATACAACCAGAGTAGTTTTATGTTAGAAAGCTTCAAATTTGTGTATACTATGATTATTTTAAATTGCTATTTCTAGATAAAGCTGATACAATGGATACAAAAATCTCTACTTTAAGGATGTTATAGCATCTAGTTCAGATCATTTATATGTTACAAACAACTACAACAATTTTTATCACAAGTAAAAAATGAAAACAACAAGAAAATCCTCAAGAGAATAGATTTTCCAAGATGTGGTTTCTTTGAGACATTAGATCGAACACGTTGCAAGCATTCTTGTATTCAACTTCATTTATGAACATAAACATGAGTATAGAAAGCATTAACCATCAAAAAGTGTTTGTCAACTTATATAAGATAAAAAATTAAACAATAAAGTAACATAACACCAAATATGTTTATGAAATTAGGGTTTCAAAACTAAAAAACGAAATACACTATTAAGAAAAGAAAATAATCAAACAATTACTAATAAAATCAACTTCACCTGCGTCCATTTGACTTGAAATTATACAGATTCCTCTTCAAATTGATCATGATTTTAAAAGAATTAAAGAGGCAGAAGGTAAAATATGATGAATCGCTGATTTCCAGAACCTATAATAAGGGTTTACCTGCTTTGTTCTTCAGAGGTAAAAGGGGATACGAAACCTGAACAAAATACGATCGATTATACAATATGTTTGCTTCACACCAATAACAACTCGAAGATTAAAGATGATTATAGAGAGGAACACAAGAATTTTGAAGAGAAAATGCGAATAGTTGGACTGAAATTCAGAGGAATGGAGGAATACGCTTCAAGAACTAAACGAGGGTTCCAGAAAACTAGGGTTTGACAATCCAGCCCTTCAAACCCTTACCCTTTACAGGAAAAGTAAATTAAAGTTCTAGTTATTCACAAAAATGCCACACCTCCATAATAAAAAAATAAAAAAATCTGGATTAATTACAGCCATCTATTTTTTCAGATTAATGGTCAAGATTAGTCCTCACAGTCCTCACAAAAATAGGAGTCCTCACCCGATCGTCTTTCTATATATATATATATATATATATATATATATATATATATATATATATATATATATATATATATATATATATATATATATATATATATATATATATATATATATACTAGTTTATAACCCGTGTAACACACGGATGATGATGAAATAAAGTATTATAATAAGAAAAGTATTGATTTTATATAGTTGGCAAGGAAGTATTTTTGAATCATTTAAATTGAAATATATATAGAATTATGACGTAAAAAATAATGGGAGATAATATGAAGATGTACAGGTTTGTTATATTGGTAATTGATTATGTAATTTAGAGAAGTTGTATTTTCACAAACAGATAAAAATAAACAAAATCGAAAATTGTGCAATGTTATTGTCTTATAATTTATTCAAGATTGATATAAGTAAACAAATAATTGGTTCAACATAAATTTTGAAAGACTTCTTTATATACAACATTGGAAGTTTTGTTTGTGATGCGACCATCTTTATCTAAGATTAGTAACTTTAAGCCTTCTTTACTTTTGACTCTGGGTAACGCAACATACAATTGACCATGTGTGAAAACCGGTTCTTTAAGAAATAACCCAACTTTTGACAATGACTGTCCTTGACTTTTGTTGATCGTCATAGCAGAACAAACAGCCAGTGGAAATTGTCTTCTTTTGAATTTGAACGGAATCTTTTCTTTTTGTCAGAAGGCGTTAAAGAAAATCTAGAAATAAAAGTCCGATAACCAATATTACTTCCGGTTATGACAACAGCTTCAATGACATGATTACCCAAAGAAAGTACCTGAAGCCTAGTTCCATTGCATAAGCCATTTTTCTGGTCAATGTTTCTTAGTAACATAACCGGAACACCTACCTTTAAATTCAACTTATGGTTTGGCAACCCTGATAGTTTAAGCCCATTTAACATATCAGGTGAGTATAACGCCTCATTAAAAGATTCTTGAAGAAATTCTGATTGACTGAGAGTATCTGAACTCAAATATTCCTTTGCTTCTCCTACGAACAATGATAGTAAACAATCATTGATTTCCTGAACAACTTCATTTTTCGGTGCCAATATCGCTCTATCTTGAAAATAAGATGGATTATTGAGGTTTTGAAGGAAAGAAGGATATACAAACTCAATTAGTGAATCGATAGGATTAGATGATTGAGTAATCAGAAGGTCGTCGGGAATCTCGATGATTGCATCCCCATCATTGGCACCACCAACTTTTCTTTCTCCAATATCAAGTAACCAATTTGCAAACAAAGTTGTTTGTTCAATAAGAGATGGGTCTCTTGCAACAGTCAACCTCATGTTCTTTGTTAATTTAAGAACTTTGCATTTATCCCATATATATATGAAGAACTTAATGAGGCGTTTACAATGTCGTGTCTACTGCCATTGGCTATAACTGGAAGAATTTGTCTGAAATCTCCTCCAAAAACAACAACTTTAGCTCTAAATATTAAATCTGAGTTGGTGATGTTATCACAAGTTAATATATCCCTTAATGTCCGGTCCAGAGCTTCAAATGCATGCTTATGAATCATTGGTGCTTCATCCCAAATAATTAGTGATGTTTGTTTTAATAATCTCGAAACATCGCTATTTGGATTCATAAACCAAAGGGAATCTTCAATTAGATTTAAAGGAATATGAAACCGAGAGTGTGTCGTCCTACCTCCATTCAGTAACAATGACGCAATACCACTTGAAGCTACATTTAAAACAATCTGTCGTTTAGATCTCAACGCTGTAGATAATGTTTTCCAAAGAAAGGTTTTGCCGGTGCCACCATAACCATAAACGAAAAATAAAACTCCTTTCTTTTTATTAATTGCCGTCATGATGTCTTGAAAAACTGCTCGTTGTTCATCAGTTAATGAAACAAAAAGAGTATCAAATTCGCTTTGTAAACTTGTGTCGCAATAAGAAAGCTCCTCAGCAATCAAACGATTATTTGAAGAAGACACCATTTCATTATCTGGGTAAGGCATTTCTTTGAAATTTTTGAGGCTGGAATTGTTACGAAGGAGGAAAGATTCAATCTCAAACAACGTCAAGTTCTTAAGTTGTTGTTCCGTAAGTGATAAATCTGTAATAAATTAAATATTAAGTTTAAAATAAGCATGAAGACATTTGAATTTAAAATTGATAAATAATGGAAGACAGATATACTACCTGGGGATTTTAAACGTATGCGTTGATTGTAAAGAATTCCATCAGACATGTATTCCCATGTACTTTCCCATACAAAATATGGTCTACCCAAGCTATCAGACATTAACAATGCTCCAAATAATGAACGTAGATAGTAACCAGAACCTGAATGGCTTGCTTCCTTAATAACATCAATGTATTCTCTGTCATCGTCTAAAAGGCCTAAGGCATAACATGCACCTCTAAAATTTGGATGTACGGTTCCATTGACTGTTCGAATATCTTCAAAGGATTTTGCTCCTTTCACCTTGTTTAAAAGAATCCTTAAGAAATACGCCTCACCTAGTTTAGGAGAAACTGGATGAATTCTGCCTATTGAAAATCCTGATTCTCTTGGTTTCCATATTCGATCATCACTTATCCACACAAACTCTGTGGGGAATTCAACATAAGTCAATTCTCTGGCATTTTCGTAATTGGCAATACATTGCATCCAAGATAAGAACATCGAAGAAGCAACGGAAGGTTTGTTAAGAACATTTTCGAGGTCATCATCAGCACCATATAAAACTTGTTGTTGATCAGGAAGATGGAAAGGAAGTCTAACCACAGAAGGAGTTCTATGATGAGTATCATATCCATAAATTTGCCATGTTGCTTCAGATGCAGATAGATATCTATAATCATAAAAATCTTTAATTTCATCTAGTTGTTCAGTGGTATCACCTTCGTTATTGGTTTGGGCAACCTCAACTGTAGCTCTATCAGGACCCTTGTTGATATATTTGAATAAATATTTGATGGAGCCAGCTTGATTGCACCACTCAATATTTATGTGAGCTTGAAATTTTTTTAAAAGGTGTTTGTTATATGGGACAACATTTCTGTTATCCAACTTAACACCGGACTTGTCAACAACAGATCTATCATCACATCTTCTATAAACAGGAAAACCATCCGCGTCAACTGATGTTTGATTTGAAAATTTTTTTGGGAATTTTTTTGAACACTTGTTATCTACCATGCATGGGCAATTCATATTTTCAGGACCACATGGACCATGAATCATAAACTCTTTCACAAGGGAGTACAAATCTGGATCTTCGTGAATGTTTGGAATTTCAGCAGAAATGTAAGGATCAATATTTTCAACAGTACTAAGTTTGTCATTAGTGTGCATAAACACACATATATGACTATGAGGCAACCCCCGTTTTTGGAACTCAATTGTGTAAACAACTGTAAAAACATTAATAAAAAAACATGTAAGTCATTTATTTATTAAAGGAAACATTAATGACATATTTTATATTAAATTTAATTAAAGAATAACAAATCATAATGATAAATTAATAAGAAAATAATAATGATTAAAAAAATATGATTATACATACCTGCTTGAATTTTCCCGAATAATTTATCCTCCTTTAAGTATTTAACCAATGCATCGAGCTTTATTTTAAACAATCTACATAAGATATCTGGCCTGTCTTCTGGTTGAAGAGTTGTATTTTTAAGAAACCGTTTAATCTCAGGCCATTTTGGATTACATGTGACAATTATGAAGAAATCAGGATATCCAAACCACTTACAAAGTGACATAGCATCTAAGTAGTTTTGTTGCATGTACCTTGCACCACCGGTAAAGGAAGAGGGTAAGATGACACGTTGTCCGATGTTTGAAATATTATTATTCCCTTCATGGTGTATGTTGTGAAGATGTTCATAAGTTTCACATCTAAGAACTTTTTGTTGCTTCCTTATGAAATTTAGTCTCTCACTTTCAATCATCGTATACGCATCGACCAAAAATTGTTGAAAAAGCTTTTTAGAATTAAGAATTAATGAGAAGGTATTAATTCTGTCTTGAATTCTATAAGCAAAAAACTCTCTCATTGTACAGTTACGCCGTTTTTTGTTGGTTGAAGATGTAATACCTCGATGAGGTATGTCAACTCTGTAACCGTCATCGCCATATGGAAATAGTAATGGATATTGAAGGGGAAGGTATGAAGGATGCAATTCACTAATACGTCGTAGACAACCAGATGAAGTTTGTACAATGATATCTCTTTTTTCAAACGAATCTCCAATGTCTCCAACAATTAAAGCTGCTACCTCAGATGCAGTTGGTAAATTATATGTCCTTCCATTTTGTTTCCTCTTTCCTATAATGCGTAACTTTACGTCCAGATTAGGATTTTCATGAAAACAGTCTTTTACCATTCTAAAACACTTGACCAACTCGTTATTTGAATCTAACATTTGCTTCAAATATTGTATAATCTCAATATCATTTGAAGCACATGTTGATGTAGAAGCATCTTCTGGAGAACTGAGGACAACATACATTTATATAATTTTGATTAGTATTGTGATATTGCAGTAAATTTAAATGAAATAATGATTACATGTGTAAAAAATTACCGAAAACTTCTTTGTCTATTTGAATTCTCATTCTCAGTATCATATATGTATAACTGAGAGAACTTTGGTTTCATTCCGTTAGCCGGTAGAAGACTTCCCATCCTATGATAATTTTGACCACTCAATCTGAAAATGTATGGACCTTTGCCTTTATTTATGGTTGAATCAATTTTACCACCCATTGAGGTAAATGAAAACATCGAATTGTAACGACGAATGTTGTTCATGAAGTATTTTGATTTAGAATCTACTGAATGAAAGAGATGCTCGTAAGTTGGCGGAGCTTGTTTTAGATTTGGCAATTGCACTTTTCCATTACCACAACATAAAGAATAACTTTTATTTGGTGTTTTTTTGGATCTTGAAGCTTCAGATTTCCATAATTTTGCCTTACATACAAAACATATAACAGTCTAATCACCATGATCAAGGTAATCTGTTGAATAAAGTTTATTAAAATTTTAAATTTAATTAACACAGTTTGTAGATTCTTAGTAGAAATAAAATAAAATAATATGGATTTGTAAAATGTTTACCTTTTGATATACCAACATGTATGTCCTCAACATTACTTTGATGATCACCGTTGTCGTTCACATTTAATGTATGTTGGGTTGATGAAGCTATGACGGTTGATGTGGTTGACATATTCCTAAATTTCCTATTATCCATATATGATTTTCTAATTTGTCTTCTTTGTTTAGCTTCAATAATATTGATTGATCTTTGTGAATCTACAAAAGAATATTAGATGCTAAAAACTATAAATTTGTTTGAAATTACTATAAGAAATATAGCAATGTTACAAAGTTAGAATAACACCTTTATCAATCATGTTAGAAGCATGTGTAGTAGATGAATTGTCACCTCCTTGTCTAATAAAAATTTGTTCAATTTTTCTATTATCGAGATATAGGTTTCTTAATTTTCTTCTCTCTTTAGCATGATTATTTTCCATGATATAATTTGAAATCTGTGAAAAAAAAGATGTTAATTATAAATAAACTAAATATATAAATATTCGTAATGTAAAAAAAGATGTTAATTATAAATCAAATAAATATATAAAGAATCATAAAGAATCATAAGAGTTAGGAGAAATTCCTTATTAAAACTTAAAAGAATTACATGTGTCCTACATACGACTATTAACAAACATTTTTTTATAAGTTGTTTTCTTTCTAATAATTAGACATTCCTTTGAAAACTTAAAATTTATTAAAATTTTTACGTGTAATTAAGTTCACAAATACACTTAAGAAACTTTGACCGTGTAAGCAAGCCAGTCAGTCAAAGGGATGTCGAAATTGGAATAGATTATATAAAAAAATTTATATATAATTATAAATTTACAAACAACGGTTATATAAATTACTATCACTAATGGTAATATAGATGATAGCCAGCATTTATTAAAAGATTTAATGCAGTAAAAGTAACGGAGTTTGACTAATATATTAAAGGGAAATCTCCAATAAAGTCCCAATATTTTGACTCCGTTTATGAAAAAGTCCCAAATTAATTTTTATTTACAAAAAAAGACAGAAAACCGACTAATGTATTCAAATTAGCCCCTTTTAACCTTTTCAGCAGGTTACATTGCCACGTGTAAAGTCTACATGTTTTATATATCAATAAAGTCCCAATATTTTGGCTCAGTTTATCGAAAAGTCCCAACATGTTTTATTTTCAATAAAGTCCTAATATTTTGGCCTAGTTTATGGAAAGGTCCCAACATTTTAGCTTAGTTTTTCTTGGAAAATATTACGTATTTTTTCATGTATTTACGTTTTAATAAGGTTTTTATATGTTTAAAAATGTATTTTTACATATTTATAAAAAATACTAAAAAATAACGTATTTATAACGTAAAAAACTTAAAAAATACGCCTTTAATAATGTATTTATACGTCTTTAATAACGCGTATTTAATAACATAAAAATAATTAAAAATACGTAAAAAGTAAAACAATGTATAAATACCTTTTTAGAAACGTATAAATACGTAAATTACATTTTATTCATGTATTTATTCCAAATGACGGATATGGATTTTCGGTAAGTTTGTTTATAGGGACAGACACGAATATGGATTGCTGTAAGTTTGCTTACTTGGAAAACATTACATAATTTACCTGTATTTACGTTTTTAATAACGTATTTATATGTTTAAAAATGTATATTCACTTATTTATAAAAAATACTTTAAAATAACGTATTTAATAACATGAAATAACTTTAAAAATACGTCTTTAATAACGTATTTATGCGTCTTTAATAACGTAAAAATAATTAAAAAATACGTCAAAAATACTTAAAAAGTAAAAACGATGTATAAATACTTTTTATAAACGTTAAATACGTAAAAATTACGTTTTAATCATGTATTTATTCCAAAACGATGTATAAATACCTTTTATAAACGTAATTTTTTCCAAGTAAACTGAGTTAAAATGTTTAGATTTTTCCATAAATTGGACCAAAATATTAGGATTTTATCGAAAATAAAACATGTTGGGACTTTTTCGTAAACTATGCCAAAATATTAGGACTTTATTGAAGATAAAACATGTAGTTACCTGCTGAAAAGGTTAAAAAGGGCTAATTTGAAAACACTAAATGGTTTTCTGTCCTTTTCTGTAAATAAAAATGAATTTGGGACTTTTTCATAAATTAGATCAAAATACTCCAGAAGAGGGTTCTTGTATGCTCCGTCTCCCACACTTCGTCAACGATAAAGAATTTGCTGCACAATTTTTTCGATTGTAAGATTAAGGAAGAAACGACATGTTGTTTATCGGATTATGAATTCCTATTGTCGATCCCTTAACAAAAAATTGGGGAAAAAGCAACAAACAAAGAGGTCGGATGAGAGATGTGGAGTTACCGATTAGAGAGATGGAAAATACGGAGGAATCGTTGCTCAGAGATGACGTTCACAGGAGTCGACTCAGACCGTCGTGTTCGAGATCCAAATTCGACACTGCAATTCGTGACTCAAAAAATCGCGATAAGTTTCAACGGAATCGAGTCCAACCGTTTTCTTTCACATGAAAATTCGATCCTGCAATTGGTCGTCGGGAAACAACCGGACTCCTAATTTCGTACCGTTGGAGTTCGATAATGAGGTAATGGTTGTTATATATAAAGAAATAAGGTTTGTGATATTGGTGATAGACATGTTTTTTAAGATTGAAATAGAAAATCGGAACATGTTTATCTATTTGAATTACTAATATAATAAATATTTTTATTTATTTATAGGTTTACATTTGACCGATATTGGGAACAGTTTGAGGGATTATGGATCAACCTTGTAATTCTTCTTAACTGGTTTTCGGTTAAATCAATTGGTCCAGAACTTTCTATGTGATAGACATTGGTAATGGCTCTTTTATGGCTTCTTGATTTTTTTTGCTATAAATATATCAACATTGGATAATATAACATTTTAAGAGGATAAAGTCTTTCTTTGTAGGTTTGTTAAAAGAAAGATTCAAAATTCAAATAATCTAGTTTTTCTTAAATAAAAAATTATATGTTTTTTAGTCAAACAAAACTCCATATCTGATCCAAATATATAAGACGATGTAATATATCGGTTTCTCATGGGTTTCTTTAAGACAACTGTATGCTATAATTGCTAAAATGTAAATCAACGTGTGGCATTTTGTTATGTCTTTTAGCTACAAATAAATAAACTATTATTATGTACGTGTATGTGTGTGTGGATTGCATTTCCAGATTTAGAGAAAGGGTACCAAAGAATGTTAATTTAAGATAATTTGATTTATGTTTCCATTTCTGTCTTCTTTTTCGATTTGAATATTTCAATTTAAATGTACCAAATGCTGAATTTTTAATTTTGTTGCCCATTTTAGGTGTTTGTGGATGACCGAAAATGAAATTACAATTGAAATTAAGCGTCTTAATGCAGAAAAAGCCTTGGATCATGCTACTCCTATGTTATGTTAATACATTAGTTTGTTAATTATACACGAAATAGCAACGTACTTTACTTGTGTTGGTAATTTGGACAATATAGTTGCAATTCCTCACGTATAATAGCAACGTGCTTATTGTTAAGTAAATGTAAATATGTTCCTATAATGGGTGACTTAAGTATATTGCTATTATGGGTAAAATAAATGTAATTACCTTGATATAATGAATAAAAAATAAAGTGCACTGCATGTATCGGTAAAAAGAGCAAAAGTGTGTAGCTATTTTATGCAATTTACCCTTAGTTTTATACATAGGTTTTTCATGTGAACTGTGAAGTAAAAAGGAAATGCAGTATAATTTACTTTTGTGTATTTCATAGGGGGTTGACCGATGATAACAAAAAGAGAAGCAATGGGGATAAATATGTCGACATGCTTCAATTTCATTGGTGAGAATTGATACTCTCTTCTTTTTTAGTTTCATTAAAAAATTGTCGCATTTTATTTAAACTTTGAAAAGGTGTCTTATGGTTAACTTTGACACAGAAAGACTGCAAATATTTCTAGTAAACGGGATCCCAATTGTTAGCAATCAGGAAAAAAATTCAATAATGTATATATTATAAAAGTATTAAAAAATACTATAAACTGGAGTATATATAATTCAATACAAAATCATACATCCGTAGAAATATGATACTGTGATTATAAACGTCAAAGTACCAAGTTGATTTTATAAGTCATAAAAACATAAAATTCAAAAATATAATTCAAAACAAAATCATACATCCGTAGAAATATGATGTTGTGATTATAATCGTCAAAAGTACCGAGTTGATTTTATAAGTCATAAAAACAAAAAACTCAAATTGTTTAAATGATACGTAAAGTGCGAAACTATAAAAGGGAAACCTAAAACATCCAGATTAAATAAGAAAGTTATTTCTCAATTTTCGGGACCAAAAGTTTGTTTTGTGAACCACTTTCTGCTAAACTTAGTCGGGATTTGGTTGTTGAGCAAACAACGTTCTCCTCCACGTCATAAACTTCATCAAGCTTCCTTTTCAAATTTGTAGGAGTAGATATAACTTGTAAAGAAGATGTTGATGTACATTTATCCAAAGTACATGGAGTTAAATTCTCTCCAGTTTCAGAAAAAACTTCATTCGAAGAATTTTCAAAGGAATTCTACATAGTAAACATAAAATTCAAAAACTTACAAATTAGAACATCAAAAATTTAAAAATAAGATAAATAAAGCAAATAACAATAATGAAAGTAATTAATTATAAATATTGAAAAATACCTGCAGATGAACATTTTTACTTTCCAGCTCACGAATACGAATAATGTTTTCATCATCTGTTGCCTTTGTAATGGAATAGACATTGTTGTTCTTTTCTACATTATAGTCGCTTATATGAATCTTGAACGCCATAAGCTTATTTTTCAACACATTAATTTCATCCGGATACTTATCTAAACTAAATCCCGCCTATAAAGAAATAAAGAAATTAGTGAATCAAATAATCATAAAAAAACACAGCAAAACAAACATTAATAGTTTCTATTAAAAACGATTATTTGTACCTTCATATGTTTTTCAATTAAGTCTTTAGCGGATATTTGTAAAAGCCTAACAGCCTCTTTATCAAATAACGTCAACGGTTGATTTCCCGTACCATCTTGAACACCAAGAGGTATCATAAATCTATAACATTAAAACAGTTGTTAGTCAATATTAAAAACATCATATAATATTTAAAATGAAAAATAATATGTAACAAATAAATAATGGGAAGAAACCTTGGAACAAATTCTTTATTAGGTTTTCTGCATTGAATGTTGTTACATTCTACAAGCAGTTTTTCTTGGGTTAATTCGGAACCATCTGGGTTATCTTCAATTAGCCATGTTTGAGTGGCTTTCGTATGACAAGCAGAACATCCAAGATAATACCAAGGTTTATTTTGGTATATTCTGTGAATAGTCCCAAGAATAATGCAGTCTGTTGAAAAATACGATAACTGATCTCCACGAACAAGGTTTTTATGCCTATTACCGTGTGACAGATATGTATTTTATCTATATTATGCGGAATAAATAAGAGTTGCGGAATAAAATAAAGCGGTAAATCTAAACTAGACAGTATTTAAATAGACAGAAAGCGGTAAATAAAGTAAATGTTAGAAGTTAGAGGTTAGATGTAATAAACGCCATTATCAACGATAACGTGTTTTTACAATAAATAAAAAGGTTAAAAGTTAGAAGTTAGAAGTTAGAAGTTAAAGGTTAGATGTAATAAACGCCATTATCAACGATAACGTGTTTTTACAATAAGTAAAAAGGTTAGAAATTAGATGTCTCGGTTAAATACGGTCCACATATGTTTTCGTTGTCACGGTTCAATTTTTATGTCTTGGATGTTTGGTACAGTTGATTTATAACAGTTTTAATAAATCAATAATAACACGGATAATTTCAAAAGAACTTATCGATAGCAGATGAATATGACGATTTTCTTTGAAGCTTCGATTCTTGTTCTTTGCTCGGGTTGAATGAGGTTTTGGTGATATTTAGTGTCGGGTAGAAGTTGTTTGGAGGTTTGAGGTTTGGTGTCGGGTAGAGGTTGTTTTAGAGGTTTGAAGTTTTGGTGTCGGGAGGATATCTTGTTTCTTGCGGTTGTGCGGTTTGATTCTTGTTGCCAAATGCAGAATTTTGAGTGTCTTGAGGTTTCTGGTCGTGGGTTTCTTAGAGAGTATATGAGTGTATAATACTTGGTTGATTGGGTGTAACAAAATAGCAAGAGAAAGGCTCAATTTATAGTTGCTGAAGAACAGCCATCGCGTCGCGACCGGGCATGCCGTCGCGTCGCGAAGAGGCGTGTGTCGGGTTGCTTTTGGTCGGCCACTGGTTAGTGCGTTGGGTTGGTAGTCTCGCGATCAAGAAGTTGGTGGTGTCGCGTTGGGTGTCTTCGCGATGGAAGTCTTCGCGTCGCGACCATGCTGGCCGTCGCGTCGCGATCGCTGTACGATCTGGTCTTCTGTCTTTGTTCTTCTCTTCACGTCGCGACCATAGGGTCTGTCGCGTCGTGATTGCTGTAGCAGTGTGATATTTTGTATTTTGCTCTTTGGTTTGAAGCGTTACTTCCTCAGGTTTGGATGATTTCTCAAAGTTTCTCGGTTCTTGATTTATTCTTGTTTTTGATCTCGAATTCATGCAATCTGAAATAAACTGATAATATAATAACAGTTCATCTTATTTTAGTGATTTTCACATACAAAAATATATTTTTCAACAATTTCCCCCTATGTGATCATTACTGAAATAAGAACAGATTAAAAGATAAGGTTGAAAATTCTTGTAATTTGGATAAGACATTTATAAAACCATATCACTTGTTTTGAAAGAGTGTGACTAGATTTTACTTATGTTTTGAAAAATGTTTGTCAAGAATATTTGTTTCTGAACCAAAGTCTCGAGTTCGATTATCAAAAGGTTTTTGTATATGTATTTTCATAATATTCCTTAAGATTTGATAGCATTTATAAAGACGACAAGTGATCTTAATAGGTCGATTCAGATGAACGCTCACAGGTATAGCTCACACTTGACTGAGGTGTTTGTTTGTTCTGGGTGCAGAACGGGTGTATAATCACTAAAGATGAGTGATATCTCTCAGTTTGAAGGTGTTGACTTATGCTTAATGTGGATTTATACCTATATACTTTAGTCACTTGGTCTTCATTTTAGATAATCAATCACATAAGACTGGTTTCGACATTACTCAGAGGGTTTCTTCATTCATGCCATTGATATTCACTCTCTCTCCGTCGGGAAATACATGTAGAGGGGTTTAGAAATTTTCATAGTGCAGTTTGCAACTAAGAATATTCAATTATGAAAGCTACAGTATCCCGGTAAATCTTCGGTTTTGAACAGCTATATTTGATAAAGCTATTGAGAATTCGTTGTTTTGAGAGGTGTCTGTCTTAATGGATTGTTGTTGTAAATCTTCTTTTTCTTTGGTGATGTGTTCACCTTTGTCTTTATCTTTTCTTGATTTGTGCGAATACACTTTGTGTAAAAGATATCTGATGTGGTTACCAATTGTGATTTGTTGACAGCATTTGTTGGATATGACTTTGTCGTTTCTTCATTTGTCAGATTCGTTATGCCAGATGATCAGTCTTTTCTTTGAAGTGGTTTGATTGAGGATAGGGATAGGTGATATAATAGACAGTTTGTCTAATATATAAGAAAATGAAAGTATCGTCCCTGGTCATTTTGATATTTAAGCAAAAATGAGACTAGTATCACGGTATAAGAGTATAAATCCTATAAGTCATAATGAAAACACCATTGCTCACAGAAATGAATTCCACTTAGCAGTTAAAGACGAGGCACAATTTCTCACGTGGGTTTGGTTTTCATCTGAATCTCCTGATCTTATGTCCCTTTACAGATAAAATCGTTATAATTTGAAATAAATTCAAAGGGAATAGGAGAATGTACACAACAAAAATGTTTGAATTTTGAACCTTCTCTTTAATTTAGAATCAATATAACTGAGAAAATTCATCGAGCATAAGTATCTGAAAATTTAGTCAAGAAGATGTTAATCACATGATTCTATAAAAGCTTATTATGACAAGTCTTTTATTGTATTTTTGAAGATTTGTTTTTCTGAATGTTTTTGGAAATTTTGGTTATTTGAATGTTTTTGGAAAATTTTGTTTATGAAAGTAAACACTCTTTTGTACAAACAAAAAGTAAGAGATTAGTGATGGATGTTATCTGGATTCAACATTCCTAGACGGCCTAGGAAGTATTGAAACTTGGTTTCGTCTAGTGCCTTAGTAAAGACATCGGCAATTTGATCTTCTGTGTTTATGAAGTGCAATTCGATATGACCTTTTTGAATATTATCTTTGAGGAAATGATATCGAATGTCGATATGCTTTGTCATGGAATGGTGCACTGGATTGTGAGAAATGGCAATTGCGCTGGTTGAATCACAAAATATTGGAATTTGTGATACTTTGTAGCCATAGTCACGTAATTGAGTTTGCATCCACATGACTTGTGAACAGCAGCTTGCGGCAGCTACATATTCAGCTTCTGCGGTTGAAGTGGACACGCATGATTGTTTCTTTGAAGTCCAGCTTACTAGTCTGCCTCCAAGAAATTGGCAAGAACCAGATGTGCTTTTTCTGTCTAGTCTGCATCCTCCATAGTCGGAGTCGGTGAAGGCATTAAGCTGAAAATCAGAGTTAGCTGGATACCAAAGTCCAAGAGATGGAGTTCCTTTAAGATATTTAAAAATTCTTTTCACAGCTATGGCATGAGATTCCATAGGATTGGCTTGGTATCTGGCACAGACACATGTAGAGAACATGATGTCGGGTCTGCTGGCTGTGAGGTATAGGAGTGATCCTATCATTCCTCGATATTTCTTTTGATCAACAGGCTTGCCATTTAAGTCTGCATCTAATTTGTAACCAAGGGCCATTGGGGTTTTTGCTGTATTTGAGTTGTCAAGAGAAAAACGAGTTAGAAGATTTTTAACATAATTTTCTTGATTGATGAAAATTCCATCTGACGATTGTTTGACTTGTAGTCCAAGAAAAGTAGTCATTTCTCCTATCATGCTCATCTCAAATTTGCTCTTCATCAAATCTGCAAACTTGATACTCAACGATTCATCAGTAGAACCGAAAATTATGTCATCGACATATATTTGAACGATTAACAGATGTTTATTAAAAATTTTACGAAAGAGAGTTTGATCAATTGAACCTCTTTTGAATCCTGATTCTTCTAGAAATGTTGACAATGTTGAATACCAGGCTCGAGGTGCTTGTTTTAAGCCGTAAACTGCTTTTTGTAACTTAAAACTGTGATTTGGGAACTGTGGATCTTCAAAACCTGGAGGTTGTTGAATATACACATCACGATCAATCTCTCCATGTAAAAATGCACATTTTACATCCATTTGGTAAACCTTGAAGTTCTTGTGTGCTGCATATGCTAGAAAGATACGAATGGCTTCGAGTCTTGCAACTGGAGCATAAGTTTCATCGTAATCGATCCCTTCTTGTTGAGAATAGCCCTTGACGACAAGTCTTGCTTTGTTTCGACAAACTATGCCTTGATCATCAGTTTTGTTTCTGAAAACCCATCTTGAACCTACTACAGTAACATCGGGAGGAGTAGGAACAAGATCCCATACTTGGTTTCTTTCGAATTCAGCTAGTTCTTCTTGCATGGCTTTGACCCAGTCTGGATCTTTGAGAGCTGAATGGATGGTTTTGGGTTCGGTCATGGATAAGAATGCTCCGTATAAACATTCATTTGAGGTAGCGGCTCTTGTTTGAATACCAGAATTGGGATCTCCTATGATTTGTTCTGCAGGATGATTTCTGGTCCATTTGTTTAGGCGAGTTTTTTCAGGTATTTCGATTGGTGTTTCTATGTCCCATTGTTCTTCTTGGTCAGGTGATTCTGTTGGGAATAGATTTTGGTTGTTGTCAGATATGTCTTTTTGGATTATGGGGTGAGAATGAGGTAAAGAAGGTTCCCCCATAGATGATGCACTGGGATCATTTTGAACAGGTGGATTGGGAGTGTTCAAAGAGGAATTTGGTAATTCCCCCTCGACTTGACCTGCAATTTCTTGGTTTGACTGTGAAGTTTCTGCATCGGAGGTTCCTGTAGGAATTGTAGAAGATGTTAGAAATTCAGAACTATAAGCGGTTTTGGGTTGTTCAAAAAGTAAATCAAGATCAATTTCTATGTTCATGTCAGGAGATGGTGTTTGTGGAATTGGATTTTGAAAAATAGTATCTATCATTTGTGAACCAAAATGTTCACGATCCAATTTTCTGACATAAAATTCATCGAAGTGGACATCGGTACTTTCTTCAATTACTCTTGTACGTTTGTTCAGTACTCGATAAGCAGCTGAGGTAAAAGAGTAACCAAGGAAAATTCCTTCGTCTGATCTTGATTCAAATTTTGAAAGATGATCTTTGTTATTCTTTATGAAGCATCGACAACCAAAAATATGAAAGAATTTGATGTTTGGTTTTCGGTTATTAATGACTTCATATGGTGTTTTATGAAGTTGTTTGTGGATTAAAGAACGATTTTGAGTATAGCAAGCTGTGGCTATTGCTTCTGCCCAGAAGTATTGTGGCAGATCTGCAAAGATGAGCATTGATCTTGCAGCTTCGCACAGAGTTCGGTTCTTTCTTTCAACAACGCCGTTTTGTTGAGGAGTGTAAGGGGCTGAAAAGTTGTGTTCGATGCCTTTGTTTTTGAGAAATGAGTCTAGAGTTATGTTTTTGAACTCTAAACCATTATCACTTCGGATTCTTCGAACGGGTCGTTTGAGCTTTAATTCAATCTGTTTGATGAAGTTGATTATTTCTTCAGGTGCTTCTGACTTTAGCCTTAAAAAGAAAACCCAAGTAAAGCGTGAGTAATCATCAATAATAACAAGGATGTATTTCTTCCCTTTTATGCTTTGGGTTTTTGCAGGGCCGCAAAGATCAATGTGCAGTAATTCTAGTGGTTCGGATACACTAGATTCAGGAATGCTTTTATGAGAGGATTTGGACAGTTTTCCTCCTTCACAAGCTGCACAAAGAGTTTCATTATCAAGTTTCAGAAGCGGCAGTCCGCGAACAAGATCATTTGCAATCAACTTGTTGATGTAGCCGAAATTGAGATGGGAAAGACGACGATGCCACAACCAACTAATATCAGCAGAAGCTTTGGACAAGAGACAGATGTCTGGTTTTCCATAGATAAGGTCCATATCTAGTGGATACATGTTGCCTAGACGATCAGAATTGACTAGAATGGCTTTGGTCTTGGCATCCGTGATTATGCTTCGTTGTTTGGTGAAAAGAACTTCATGATTGTTGTCACAAAGTTGTGATACGCTGATTAGGTTGTGTTTCAGCCCGTCAACGTAGGCTACTTTCTTGATGGTGAAGTGACCATTTGTTATGTTTCCATAACCTTTGATTCTTGCAGTCATGTTATTTCCAAAAGTCACATCTTGTTTGGATTCTGTGGGTTTGAAGTCTCGTAGAAAGCTTTGGTTTCCTGTCATATGCTTGGAGCAGCCACTATCGATATACCATGTGCCATCCTTGGGCTCTCCAGCACAAAATGCCTGCAATCAGACAGAAATTTTAGGTACCCAAACCATGGTGGGTCCTGATTTGTTAATGGTTTTTGATAATTTGGAATCATTGTAGTATTTGTTGATTGGACGGAATGGTTGAAGCTTGATTTGACTTATCAGATTTTCCCAATTTAAGATTTGTTTTTGAAAACCTGTCAGTTGAAATGGTCTTTGATTTTGTGAAAGGTATCCTATATGTGAAGATCTGTTTGATAACCTTTCTTTGTATCTGGAATCTGAATGGTTTTGGAAAATGCTTTGATGATTGAATGGAATTTGGTGAAATGATGGTTTCTGAAAGTTCCTTGAGAGATTGAAGTTTATCTTTTGAAAGTGACTTTGAATCGGTTTTTGAAAAGGTATTTGTTTTGGATTAAAGGTTTGTTTTTGTGGCACAGCGCTTGGTTTCAAAGGTTTTTCTTTGAAAACAATGAGCCTGCTTTGTTCTTTTGGTTTACAGACAGCTTGAATGGTTTGTTTATTTGTCTGTTGTTTCTTTGAATACTTTTGTCCCAGATTTTTCTTTCCAATAAAGGTTGAGTTTAAAGAGGGAAAGACAGTTGGAACAGAAGTACTGCCATTTTGATGATCAGAATTTTCTCCATTTAAGAAATTTTCACGTTTGATTGTGCCATCATTCATTGTTAGTTTAGTAGATCTCAATTGATGAGTTACTGAACTAGCAGAGTCTGATTCGGATTTTAAGACTCTTTTGAAAGACTTTTTGGAAACAGTGAAAGCAGTATCATCTGGGCTACAGTTGATAACTGTTTCGTCATCTGAATCTTCCTCATTAGCAGATAAGAAAAAATCTGGTAGAGGCGATTTAGAGTTTTCACAAATTTTCCCATTTTTCTTTTCAGTTTCTTCATTTTCAAAAGATTCTCTTCCAATTCCCGGTTTATAATTCGTATCAATTTTGCCAGTTCCTAAGTTATTTGCTTTAGTGAAAACATCATCACTCAATTTTCTGGCAATATTGATAGAATCCAGTTTTCCTTGAAATTTTTGATTTTCGGATTCAAGAAATTTGATTTGCTTTGAAGAATCATCTAGTTTTAGGATTAAACTAGTGTTGTTGTCAGTTAAATCTTGAATTTTTTGTTTTAACTGAAGGACTTCCTTTTCTAAGGTATCTTTTATTTCAGATGAAATAACAGATTGATTTTTTATTTCTAAGTCCCTTTTTTGTTTTAGAGCTTCATTTAATTGTTCTAGGATGTGATTATTTTCTTCAGATTTTCGTTCAATGTCTCTTTCAAGTTTGTCTCTAGTCCTTGTGGATTCTCCAAATCTGAGTTGCAAGGTTTGTAATTCAGATTTGTAGATATCAGATTTAACTATTGTGTCATGATACAGTCTGAGATCAGCTTTTAGACTGTTCTCAATCTTAGTCATGTGGGACTCAAATGGTGTTCTTGAAAGACCGAGATCTGAGATCATAGACCATACCTGATCGATGACATATGGAGCTCTTGTGGTTGGTTCATTGTCAGCCATGAAGCAGAAGTTTGACTGAGCGGGTTCAGTGTCTGTTTCATCATCAGAAGTTGGCCAGTATTCCACGCTAGGTTCGTGGAATGCCATCAAAGCTTTTTGCTTTGCTTTCTGTTCTTGTTTCTTCAGCTCTTCGGCTTTTTGTGCATAATAGGCTGAGTCTTTGACTTTGACTTTGGCTCGACAATCTCGGGCATAATGATTTAGTCCTTTGCATTTGTGACAAATGATTATGTCATCATCATCATCGTTATTGTCAGCCTTTTGGCTCTTAATAGGTGGTCTTTCAGATGTTTGAGTTTGTTTCTGTTGAGATGGTTGTGAATGATTTTTCTGAAATCCAGAACTTTGGTTATTATAAGAGTTGTGATTATTTTGAAAACCGCGATTCTGAAAGTTTTGTCCAAAAGTGGATCTTTGTTGAAAATTTGGTCTGAAGTTTGATTGATTATGATGTGGCAAAAATCTTTCGAGATTAGTGTTTGCTACCAAAGCGCACAATTGTTGGTAATCAGCTTCATTATTTGGATCAGACAAGTCACAAGAATTACTTGAAAAAGCTTGGTTTTGATTTAAATCATTTTGACTTTGATCATGAAAATGTGTTTGGTTTTGAGAGGATGTTGACAATAAAGCAAGTGGTCCTCCAAAAGAAGTAGACGTTGGTGGGTCAATCGATGATTCATACGATTGTAATTCTCCGTACAGATTGTACAAAGATTCAGTATGAATTGCCGGATTTCCCTGAATGATTAGTTTGACCATTTTCCAGCTTTCATAAAGGTTGTTTAAAAATTTGAGGTTTATTTCATGCTGTGACTTTTTGATTCCCAGATTATTCATTTTGATGGTAATGAGATTGAATCTGTCATGAGCATCATGGATGGTCTCATGTGAAAACATTTTGAAGTTGTCAAATTCGTTTAAAACAGATGTTTTCTTGTTTCCAATGATTCTCTCATTTCCTTCAAAACGATTTTTCAAAGTTTGCCAAATTTGGTTTGCAGTTAAAAGGATTATATCATTCATTTGGCTTAGAATACTGTGGGGTATTCCAGAAACAAGCTCCTTTTTGGCTTGAAGTTCAAGTTTCTTCCTTTCATTCAGTATATCCAGGTTACTTGTAAGAGAGGTCATGTTATCTGGTAGAGATCCGTCTACACATTTCCACACGTCTTCACTTATAGAGTTGAGATGAAGATTCATACGACCTACCCATGATTTATATTCTTCGGGAATAAGAATGGGTGCTCGAGTACCTGAACCTATACTGTTAGCAATAGATACAGAATTTATGTTTGAGTAGTTTGCGGAAGACATTTTTTGTTAACGAAAATGTGATGTTAAAATGAAATTTTTAAAGAAAACTAATTGGTGGTTTATAAAAACGCTACACAAAAGTTTTCGACAAAAATTCAAAATAAATCACACAAGGAATTTTTAAATGTTTTTTTTTTTTTTTTTTTTAATATATATAATTTTTTTTTTTAATGAACAAGTGATATTAAGATGAAATTTTTAAAGGAAACTTATTGGTGGTTTATAAAAACGCTACACAACAGTTCACGACAAAAATTTCAGATTAAATCACACGAGCTCTGATACCAATTGTTGAAAAATACGATAACTGATCTCCACGAACAAGGTTTTTATGCCTATTACCGTGTGACAGATATGTATTTTATCTATATTATGCGGAATAAATAAGAGTTGCGGAATAAAATAAAGCGGTAAATCTAAACTAGACAGTATTTAAATAGACAGAAAGCGGTAAATAAAGTAAATGTTAGAAGTTAGAGGTTAGATGTAATAAACGCCATTATCAACGATAACGTGTTTTTACAATAAATAAAAAGGTTAAAAGTTAGAAGTTAGAAGTTAGAAGTTAAAGGTTAGATGTAATAAACGCCATTATCAACGATAACGTGTTTTTACAATAAGTAAAAAGGTTAGAAATTAGATGTCTCGGTTAAATACAGTCCACATATGTTTTCGTTGTCACGGTTCAATTTTTATGTCTTGGATGTTTGGTACAGTTGATTTATAACAGTTTTAATAAATCAATAATAACACGGATAATTTCAAAAGAACTTATCGATAGCAGATGAATATGACGATTTTCTTTGAAGCTTCGATTCTTGTTCTTTGCTCGGGTTGAATGAGGTTTTGGTGATATTTAGTGTCGGGTAGAAGTTGTTTGGAGGTTTGAGGTTTGGTGTCGGGTAGAGGTTGTTTTAGAGGTTTGAAGTTTTGGTGTCGGGAGGATATCTTGTTTCTTGCGGTTGTGCGGTTTGATTCTTGTTGCCAAATGCAGAATTTTGAGTGTCTTGAGGTTTCTGGTCGTGGGTTTCTTAGAGAGTATATGAGTGTATAATACTTGGTTGATTGGGTGTAACAAAATAGCAAGAGAAAGGCTCAATTTATAGTTGCTGAAGAACAGCCATCGCGTCGCGACCGGGCATGCCGTCGCGTCGCGAAGAGGCGTGTGTCGGGTTGCTTTTGGTCGGCCACTGGTTAGTGCGTTGGGTTGGTAGTCTCGCGATCAAGAAGTTGGTGGTGTCGCGTTGGGTGTCTTCGCGATGGAAGTCTTCGCGTCGCGACCATGCTGGCCGTCGCGTCGCGATCGCTGTACGATCTGGTCTTCTGTCTTTGTTCTTCTCTTCACGTCGCGACCATAGGGTCTGTCGCGTCGTGATTGCTGTAGCAGTGTGATATTTTGTATTTTGCTCTTTGGTTTGAAGCGTTACTTCCTCAGGTTTGGATGATTTCTCAAAGTTTCTCGGTTCTTGATTTATTCTTGTTTTTGATCTCGAATTCACGCAATCTGAAATAAACTGATAATATAATAACAGTTCATCTTATTTTAGTGATTTTCACATACAAAAATATATTTTTCAACACAGTCGTTCACCTGTAGTATAAAATAAGTTATTATAGTACATTAAAGCATCAATAACAAAATATTTGTCTTATATATAATTGACAAACAAACCTGTTTGGGTTTAGAAATATTGACAATCTCCTTAAAGTCATGATTCTTCAAAAAATCATCAGTTTCTGTCACAAATTGGGTTGCTAAGATAGTCATGCCGCTCGCGGTCGTAGATTCTCCAATTCGACCAACAAATCTGTTTACATAGTCAGAAATAAGTATTAACTGAAATAATTTAAATTAAAATAATTGAAAATGTGCAAGAATATAGAATACACATACTTTTCTTTGAAATCATTGATTTCATCGATATCAGAATTCATTAGAAAATTTGAGGCACCAAAGTAACTTTTGACACTGATTTCACCTATAAATAAAAAAAATTTAGATATTTTAGACACATGTAAAATAAAATAAAATTATAAAAAATGTTTAAAAAACATTAACCTTGATAATTGTTAACTTGGCCAAACTGTAAAACAACAACTAAAAGAACATCTTTTCCATTGATTGATATAAAGTCATTTAGTTCATGTTCCAGTTTACCCAACAACGTTACTCTTAGTAAAATTTCCATATAAAAAATATTATTAATTAACAATATAAGATAATTTGAAAATAATTATTATGTAGATAAATATGTGTGCAAATTGTATATCTTCGATATTGAATGAAATCCGGTCTTTTTCTTTGTTCAAGTTGTCTATGACGATTTTATCATATGATGCCACCTTGCCAATAACATCTACAAAAATAGATGAAATTTAATTGTTAAAAGCAACTAATATAAAAAGGAAAAAAAATACTAATGATTATATAGTATATATAATATATGAACTAACCAAGAGATCGATTTTCTGGATAATCTCCGGACAAAATTGTTTGAAAATCAACAAAACGAAATATATTTTTACATCCAGAGAAATTTAGACAGTTGTTGACACCAGTTCTTGGGTATAAAAAAAAGTCTATGTTTTTGGTCACTAAAGACAAACTTGGCTCGTTGCTCTGCAATCGATGGGGATTTTATGTAATAGCTTTCTCCCTCTTTTAGTTTGTTTTCAAACTTATATAAGTATTGAGTTAAAACACTCCCTTGAATGATTGTTCCCTAAAATAAAAAAATGGATAATTAGTAATAGCCACAAAAAAATTAGTATATATATATATATATATATATATATATATATATATATATATATATATATATATATATATATATATATATATATATATATATATATATATATATATATATATATATATATATATATATATATATATATATATTAATAAACTATCTAATTACCTCTTCATCGATAAACAACATTTGAAGTGAACAATTTGCATTACCGTTTATATTTGACGTAAACTTCCAAAGTTTGATCACATGAAGCTTAAGTAACACTTCAGAATTTTTAATGTCTATTTGCTTAAGAGGAACTGGCTTTTTACAATTCATCTGCACACAGAAGAAAATCAAATTTATATTATTAGAATATTTAATTAAAAAAGAATGCTACAAAACACAACATATTATGCTATCAGCCAAAATAAAATGAAAATGGGTTGCCATTAAAGGAATAAAAAATGGTAAACACATAATAAAATAAACTTTACGCAGATTAAGGGAAAAAATAAAAAAAACAAACACAAAAGATAAATGATAGAAGAAGTAGAATGGTATAATGGAAAAAGTTGTTTTCTTGGCAGTTTTGGTCCTTTTCTGGTTCGAAAATTCACAAAAACTGTTACTTTAATAACAGTGTACTTTATAAAATCAGTTTTTTTGAATAGTTTTGTTTTTTATAACATTGTACTTTACAAAAACAATTTTTTAAAGTACGTTGGTATATTGTGAATTGCTTGGATTTAATAACCGTTACTTTTATAACATTGTACTTTACAAAATCAGTTTTTTAATAGTTTTGGTTTTGATAACATTGTATTTTACAAAAACAGTTTTTTTATAACAGTGTACTTTACAAAATCAGTTTTTTGAATAGTTTTGGTTTTTATAACATTGTACTTTACAAAAACAGTTTTTTTAAAGTACATTGCTATATTGTGAATTGCTTTACAAAATCAATTTTTTGAATAGTTTTGTTTTTTATAACATTGTACTTTACAAAAACAATTTTTTAAAGTACATTGCTATATTGTGAATTGCTTGGATTTAATAACTGATACTTTTATAACATTGTACTTTACAAAATCAGTTTTTTTGAATAGTTTTGGTTTTTTGAATAGCTTTGGTTTTTATAACATTGTACTTTACTAAAACAGTTTTTTGAAAGTACATTGCTATATAACCAAATTTTTATGAAGTGAAATGCTAAAGTGGTGTTTTTTATACCCTATATTTTTCTTTGATTTCGGCTTTCATTAAGTTGTTGATGTTTTTGTTAATGTTTATGTTTTATCTAACCAATTATATCATTCAACTGTTTTTTTTTCAGGAAATCATATTGTATGTGTTGCAGATATAAATATGAAAATTGTTAGAAACTTTACCTTAAATTTATGCTGTAGATGGCTGAGAACTAAAAATAGAACAACCCCTTGCAAGTCGAGAAATAGAGAAGAAGAACGAATAAACGGGAGACAATGATTTTTGGTAAATTTAACCCTACATGAATATATATATATATATATATATATATATATATATATATATATATATATATATATATATATATGTATATATATATATATATATATATATATATATATATATATATATATATATATATATATAATAATAGTATATTTGTGGGATAAGGAATGAAACAGTTTGAAGTGGATAAGGAAAGAAACAATTTAAGTTTAAATGTTATCTCATATATCTCGTTTGATTTGATTTTATGGATGAGTCTTAATGAAAAGGTAAACCTGATTTATTTTGAAACCTGATTTATTTTGAATTTAATGGTCCAATGGAATGCTTCGTTTTTTTAATTAATTTTGAATAAAAAATATCTCATATATCTCGTTTGATTTGATTTTCCGGATACTTTAGCTCTTTTTGCTACGTCCTATAGGGATAATGAAGGAAATAGTTAAATTTAAATGATTAACGGATTTGAATTTTTTACCTTTTATGTGTTTTTTTTTTCTTTTATGGATAATAGGAATCAAAGTTTCGATGTGGTTTGAAATAATTTTAATTCTAACAATAATATGTGGATAATAAGATTCAAAGTGTAAACGTGAATTATTAGTATTTATTTTCAATTTAGGTTGAATTAAACATAAAATGACATGTGGCATGAAAGCCTTATAAGGGTGCCATGTGGTACTAATAGTGCCTTGTTTATTAGTATGTGTATATATATATATATATATATATATATATATATATATATATATATATATATATATATATATATATATATATATATATATATATATATATATATATATATATATATATATATATATGAGGCTATAGCCAATGCTTTAAGATGTAAACTAAAAGTGACTATAATGACATGTGTAGGTGGTTCCGAGCGAGGTCCTTCTATTATATGTTAGAGCTGTGCGCGGATACACCTAGATGTGAGTTACACTAACTTGCTTAGTATGTTAACCGTACATGTAATGTATTTGAATGTTTATACGAATTATTTGAATATATGTTGTATGTAATTTGACTGATCACGAAGGACCCATGGGGAGAAGTGGTTAGTCGGATGGTCATGAAGGACCCACGGAGTGAAGTGGCCAGTGGCAGTGTCCGAGACAAGCCCTTTGGGGGAATCAGCCTGTGTATAGTAGTTGGTACCAACTGTAAGTGTTAAGTTATGTATGTTATGTTGTGTTATGTTTTATGTCGTGTATGTAAATGAATGGATGTGCTACATGAATGCAGATGATTGATATAATATGTGAGTAATGTGTTTTTCACTAAGCGTTTCACTTACTCGTTGAATTTTAACATTTTAGGTTTAAGGGTATTGTTTGGAAAGGACACGGCGTGATCGCTCCGAGCTCGTATCGGATTAAAGGAAGGGACCTTTTAAGCAACTTATTATTCTAAGTCTTCCGGTTTCAAATGTCTTTATTAAATTTATGTTTTGGTAACACCGTTACTCTGATATAAACTATTTAATTAGTTTAAAATGTTTTAATTTATTTAAAAGTTTTTGTGTCAAAAAATGTATTTTAGATTTACTTAATGTTTTATCAATGGAAAAAAAATTAGGGTGTTACATAGGGTAAGTGGGGCCGAATCCACATCGATTTTGTGGTCAAACCTTATGTTGAAATAGTCAATAAGAAACTACTAATTGCAATTGTCACGAAATAAATTTAACTTGAAACTTCGAATAAAAACTAAAACATAATCTAGATATAGCTGGTCATTATATTGTTGCCAATGATTTAAACTATTTTCTTTTCTTTTGTTTTGTTTCTGTCGGTGTATGCAAATGTGACTAGATTTGGATCTCGTAGGTATGTTCTTTAATTGTTTTCATGTATTTTTTTGCTATTATATGAATAATACGTTGAAATATGATATCTTCTTTTATTATTATTATTATTATCTTCTATTTTTGGTATTTGTAAATGATTTGATGAAATAGACCACATTTGCTGAAGACCAAGAGATATATAACAGGATGACCTTGTGGGAGCAATCATCAACAAGAAGCAGCTCATAAGATTGATTTTTATCCGTTGGAAATAAAGAAACCCTCCATAACCGAAATGTCTTGGTCGAGATTCAAACTCGGACCTATGCTGTGGGTGGGTGACCACTTTCCCATTCAACTATTCGACCCCATCCATTTTTTTTTACTTCCCTTTTTTATCATGTAATTCAATAATTATGATTACTTTTTCCGTAACTGTTATTATTATTATTATTACAAATATTAGTATTATTATTATCCTTGTTGTTATTAATAATATTATTATCTTTATTATTATTATTACTGACGAATGTCTGTCTGTATTTTGATGATTGCTTTTTTCATTCCTTCGATATGTCTATTTATGTGTATGCATTATTATTATCTTTATTATTGCACATGTACACATACCTTGGCCAACATTCATAAGATTGATTTTTATCCGTTGGAAATAAAGAAACCCTCCATAACAAAAATGTCGTGGTCGAGATTCAACTCGGACCTATGCTATGGGTGGGTGACCACTTTCCCATTCAACTATTCGACCCCATCCATTTTCTTACTTCCCTTTTTATCATGTAATTCAATAATTATGATTACTTTTTCCGTAACTGTTATTATTATTATTATTACAAATATTAATATTATTATTATCCTTGTTATTATTAATAATATTATTATCTTTATCATTATTATTACTGACGAATGTCTGTCTGTATTTTGAGGATTGCTTTTTTTCATTCCTTCGATATGTGTATTTATGTGTATGCATTATTATTATCTTTATTATTGCACATATACACATACCTTGGCCAACATTCAAACTCAGACCAAGGCTGTGAAAGGGTGACCACTTCTCATTCGACCATTATGCCTCATCCATCTATAATAGCAGGTCTGCATCCGAAAAACTATCAAAGCATGAATTAATTGTGAAAAAGAATAAAAACAGATGTAAGTTGTGATAATCTGAGAAATACTTTAATTTACTTGAAATCTTCTACAAATGTCATTCAGACATTTGGTGAAAACCGAAAATTGTAATGTAAATGTTGTCAAAGAATTTACAAGTTAAGAATTGAAAGATTGTAGTGGGTTTCCAACTCATTTTTCGTAAACAAATATTGTAAACTAAATATTGGAATAGTTTTTCAAGTTTCAATAGAATTTTGATGGGTGAAGAAGATGAATCGAAGGATGATGTTAATCGCAATTGTTGAACAGAAGAAGGGTGACGAAGGGTATTACCAAGGCGTGAATAATGGAGAAAGGGATGGACGTGGGTGTCCGTTTATTGGGGGTGAGGTGAGGTGGGGCTGGGTTTGGGGTTTATTTTGATTTATTTTTTTGTTTTATAAATATAGTCAGAAATATATAAAATATATTAAAAGTGCATTAATGTCAATTTACATGGCCCAGAGACCCACAACACATGATATTGAAACCATATTGACCATCTTCATCAACATAAAAAATTAAAGACAAAGCATGTGAATATGAAAAACCAATGGTCCATTTATGTAAATTTGTCTATAACATCACAAGAAAAGATTAAGATGACAACATCTTGAGGATTATCTATACAGTTTGAAGTAGAGGCTGAGAGGTGGTTATATATATCCACATCTTAGTGATGGAATCAATGCAATTTCGATCAACTCTTTCTTAAGAAGCTTTATCGTTTAGTTCTTCAAGATGATATGAGACACTAAATAATTTTTTGTTGGTTTCAGATAGCACTCTCCTTGTTGCGTAATTAAGACGATCTAGATTGAGGATATGTGGAATATATGTTTTGGAGTTAGTAAGTTTATATCTTTTTAAATTGCCATTGTATAGGGTAAACGGATGAGACGAAGCGTTGATGGATCGGATAGCACCGTGGAAAGAATGGAGAGGTAGAAAAGGGAATAAATTAGAGAGGATTGATAAGATACATATATTTGCTCTTGTACCATGATATTGTAATAATTTCCATAATGATCCCCTCTAATTATGTGGAAATATATAGGTGGAATTAGAGGTTCACAAAGTGACCGATTTTTCTTAACTCCTGAGAAAATTAAAACTGGTTTATTTGAAAATCGATCCACTATAACCAAACCATCGGTTTATGAGTGGTTTTCTATGTTCCGGAAGACTGGTTTTGAACCTATGTTCATTGTTTTTTCTCCTTTCCATGTAAATAAGAAAGGAATTAGAACAAGAAAACACTCTGAATCTTAGACAATAATTGTCGATGATGCAAAACAGAAAATAGTAAATGGCTCATTTTGAGATGATTAAGGAAGTATGGACTAAGGAGTCTATACGTGATCTTCTCTTTGATACTGACATGATTTTCAACCTTTTATTGAAAGAAAGTTTCATAATTGAAAACTCATTACTAAACGAGATGGATCTTCCAATTACACCCAAAGCCATTTGTCAGCGAAGGTTTCATCTTAAGGCTAATTTAATAATGTATGGTAGAGCTAACAAAAAGCTTATTTGTTTTCATGCGATTCTGAGAAAAACCACAAGAGGATTGTCTAAAAGTGATACAGAAGATTATCAGGATCAAGAAGGAAGAGTTATGCGAAGAAACATTTTAGTCCTATTCTTTTAAAGAAATCATTTGTGTGAATAAAGAAGTATATTTTTACTTGGCTGATTGTCCATTGATGAAACCAGACGACATGATCAACTGGTTAAATGTTCTGATGACCATGGATACTGTTCAGTACTCTATAATTATCACTCATATCAAATCGTGTAGGGTATTCTATTACGACGAACTTACAAGTATATATTTTGTTTTAGAGAAAAGATTAAATAAGAATGTTTTTGGTTAAATATTCTGATGACCATGGATACTGTTCAGTACTCTATAATTTCTATTTTGTCTTATTGTTTATACAATTTAATTCCACATTCAAATTTTCATTTGATTTATTGTCATCAACTAGACCACTTCTGACACTAGAGTTACAAAAATTAGAAATTATCAAATATCTTTTAAAGATAAACAAATCATTAGTTTTCATTTTAAAGAAAATGCTGAAATTTTTGAAACAAAAAAGAAGAGCAAAGCTTTCCAAATTCTGAAGAACTTGTTCAGGAGTTTATATCTAAATTTTTTGATCATGATCAGGAGCAAGGTTTAGTGTGTGAAGAATAGGGAAATAAGAGCCTTTTTTGTTCCAAGTTTTCAAAGAAGATGGAAATTGGTGGGTGGGGAGTATTAAACCTATCCGCTGTCAATCAGTAGGTAAACATTAAAAGGTTTCTACACATTTCCGATATAAATGAAAAAATTTGATTTGTTTTATCCTTGGTAAATAAAAAACTTGTCTTAAAAGTATGTCTTGGCCAACATTCGAACCCGGACCTATGGTGTGGGCGTGTTACGAGTTTCCCATTCAACATGGTCGGTTTATTTACTTTTCTTTTTGAAACCAACTTGATCATCTTCATCAACAAAAAAGGTAGAAACAAAACCTGCAAATATGGAAAAATAGACGGATCATTTATATAATTTTGTCTATAATATACTAACACTGTTCACATGAATAAATTAAGATGACATATATATATATATATATATATATATATATATATATATATATATATATATATATATATATATATATATATATATATATATATATATATATATATATATATATATATATATATATATATATATAGGGTCCGGTTCCGGTGAGGACTCTTTTTTCGGTGAGGACTCGCGATAACACCTTAAAAAAATTGAAAAAAATATAAAAAAAATACAAATCATAAAATCGAGAATAGTACTATATCATTATCAAAAAAAATTTGAAAAAAAAAATTTGCATCATTGCAAAACGTAATGATGCACTTTTTCTGTTTTTATTTTGAATCATTATTTCATTATAAAAAAAATAATGATCGAAAAGTTTTTTTTTGAATCTTTTTTTTCTCCGATATAGTACTATGATCCATTTTATTATTTATATTTTATTTATATTTTTTTTCAATTTTTTTAAGCTGTCCTCGCAAGTCCTCACTTTAAGAAGAGTCCTCACCCGATCCTGATTCTATATAGGGTCCGGTTCCGGTGAGGACTCTTTTTTCGGTGAGGACTCGCGAGGACACCTTAAAAAAATTGAAAAAAATATAAAAAAAATACAAATCATAAAATCGAGAATAGTACTATATCATTATCAAAAAAAATTTGAAAAAAAAATTTGCATCATTGCAAAACGTAATGATGCACTTTTTCTGTTTTTATTTTGAATCATTATTTCATTATAAAAAAATAATGATCGAAAAGTTTTTTTTTGAATCTGTTTTTTCTCCGATATAGTACTATGATCCATTTTATTATTTATATTTTATTTATATTTTTTTTTTCAATTTTTTTAAGGTGTCCTCGCAATTTCTCACTTTAAGAAGAGTCCTCACCCGATCCTGATTCTATATAGGGTCCGGTTCCGGTGAGGACTCTTTTTTCGGTGAGGACTCGCGAGGACATCTTAAAAAAATTGAAAAAAAATAAAAAAAAATACAAATCATAAAATCGAGAATAGTACTATATCATTATCAAAAAAAATTTGAAAAAAAAAATTTGCATCATTGCAAAACGTAATGATGCACTTTTTCTGTTTTTATTTTGAATCATTATTTCATTATAAAAAAAATAATGATCGAAAAGTTTTTTTTTGAATCTTTTTTTTCTCCGATATAGTACTATGATCCATTTTATTATTTATATTTTATTTATATTTTTTTTCAATTTTTTTAAGCTGTCCTCGCAAGTCCTCACTTTAAGAAGAGTCCTCACCCGATCCTGATTCTATATAGGGTCCGGTTCCGGTGAGGACTCTTTTTTCGGTGAGGACTCGCGAGGACACCTTAAAAAAATTGAAAAAAATATAAAAAAAATACAAATCATAAAATCGAGAATAGTACTATATCATTATCAAAAAAAATTTGAAAAAAAAATTTGCATCATTGCAAAACGTAATGATGCACTTTTTCTGTTTTTATTTTGAATCATTATTTCATTATAAAAAAAATAATGATCGAAAAGTTTTTTTTTGAATCTTTTTTTTCTCCGATATAGTACTATGATCCATTTTATTATTTATATTTTATTTATATTTTTTTTTCAATTTTTTTAAGCTGTCCTCGCAAGTCCTCACTTTAAGAAGAGTCCTCACCCGATCCTGATTCTATATAGGGTCCGGTTCCGGTGAGGACTCTTTTTTCGGTGAGGACTCGCGAGGACACCTTAAAAAAATTGAAAAAAATATAAAAAAAATACAAATCATAAAATCGAGAATAGTACTATATCATTATCAAAAAAAATTTGAAAAAAAAATTTGCATCATTGCAAAACGTAATGATGCACTTTTTCTGTTTTTATTTTGAATCATTATTTCATTATAAAAAAAATAATGATCGAAAAGTTTTTTTTTGAATCTGTTTTTTCTCCGATATAGTACTATGATCCATTTTATTATTTATATTTTATTTATATTTTTTTTTTCAATTTTTTAAGGTGTCCTCGCAATTTCTCACTTTAAGAAGAGTCCTCACCCGATCCTGATTCTATATAGGGTCCGGTTCCGGTGAGGACTCTTTTTTCGGTGAGGACTCGCGAGGACACCTTAAAAAAATTGAAAAAAAATAAAAAAAAAATACAAATCATAAAATCGAGAATAGTACTATATCATTATCAAAAAAAATTTGAAAAAAAAAATTTGCATCATTGCAAAACGTAATGATGCACTTTTTCTGTTTTTATTTTGAATCATTATTTCATTATAAAAAAAATAATGGTCGAAAAGTTTTTTTTTGAATCTTTTTTTTCTCCGATATAGTACTATGATCAATTTTATTATTTATATTTTATTTATATTTTTTTTCAATTTTTTTAAGGTGTCCTCGCAAGTCCTCACTTTAAGAAGAGTCCTCACCCGATCCTGATTATATATATATATATATATATATATATATATATATATATATACATATATATATATATATATATATATATATATATATATATATATATATATATATATATATATATATATATATATATATATATATATATATATATATATATATATATATATATATATATATATATATATATATATATATATAATGTCCGTCTTAATTGTATGTTACAAATGTGTGATTGTAAGCGTATGTTATAAATATCTGCCGTATAAGAACGTCATACAAATTGTACGTCGTAAACTTACAACTGGCACTTAGGTGCTATTTGTTTTTGAAGAGGTAAAAGGTCTACAGTCTGTGGACCACATCTGCAGACATCTGTAGTAGAAGAGGTGGACCAAATGTTTGCAGTCTGCAAAAAGAAGACTGTTTGTTTTTTAAAGTCTGCAAACTGTAAAATAAACTGAAATTTATATAAACTGAATTTTTTAAACATAAGAATTTTCAACATTTAAATTTAAACAATTCTAGTTTAAGAACATCGAAATATAAGTCATACAATATCAAAAACAATTTTTTTGAAAGTATTCATTCCCTAATTTGCATTAATTGCTCTGCAATTTCATCACGTAAATACACCATATAATCTCGGTCCGCTGCATTACCATGTTCTTGAACCTCTTCATAATCACCAACGGTCGCATGGTTATTCCCAAGCGGCATATCGGGTTGATCGTATTGAGCAAAGAGCTCGTCGCTCAAACCCTCTTTCCGTATAAAATTATGAAGCGCAAAGCATGCTATGGTGATGTTTCTTTGTGTAACAAATGGAAATGGTGCCATTCTCTTCAAAATAGGAAATCGTGCTTTTAAGACACCATAAGCACGCTCAATGACGTTCCGAAGTTTTGCATGTGCATGGTTAAATTTTTCTTTATCGGTCAATGCACGTCTACGACGAAAATCTCCAAGCCAATACCTAATATTACAATATGGAGCCATAAACCCTCGAGTGTGTGCATAAGCGGCATCACAAAGATAATATTTATCTGCAAATATAAACAAACCATTAATGATTAAAATAACAAAATAAAAAATAAATGGATCCATAAACATACCTGGCGGTGGAACCGGGAAATGTGCACCCGCATCTGCTAATGTTTCTGATGATATTCTTGAATCATGTGCTATCCCTTCCCAACCAGCCATAACATACGTGAAAATCATATTGAAGTCACAAACTCCCAATACATTTTGATAGCAATCATATTTTCCCCTTCCCCTTTATAAATCTTGTCTGCTAGCAGGGATAACAGCATGTACCAACGTTCCATCAAGTGCACCAACCGCTCCTTTAAAGACTCGTCGTAGCCTTTTATTATGTCCCAGAATATTTGGATTCAGATTAAAATAAGTTGGTACTATCATATCTTTTGCAAAAATCATCATTTTATCCAACACTTCATAAAAAAATTTATGAATTGTTTGCTTTGAGTGTTGAAATCTCCGCTTGATGACAACATATCGTTGATTGTGGCCGATCATCATAAAAAACATTGCCATTTTTTCTTCAACGGATACATGTTTGCTATCCTTTAAGGAATAATTTGTTCTAAAATGTGCGCATAATCGAATGAAAGAGTCACGAGACATGCATAGTAGCTCAAGACATTGAGTGTTATTACCTTGTAATAACTCCAATGTGAATTGATGTCCGGACATTAGCGAAGTGTTATCCCGTTTTCGCTTCAAATTTTTCTTCCAAAAAAAATGATGATACAAATACATAAGAATTACGAGCAATAATTTTTTGTTGTAATCCATCATAAACCTGTGCAATAATAAACACTAGTTAATAACAATACAAAAAAAGTAACAAACATTACAACATTATATGAAAAAAAACAACATACATTGCAACATTATATGCAAAAAAATCAACCAACATTCCAACGTACTAGGCAAAAAAGGCAACAAAGTTTCCAACATACTATTCAAAAAAAGCAACAAACTTGAGCCAACATACTACTCAAAAAAGACAACAAAGTATCCAACATACTACTAAAAAAGACAACAAAGTTTCCAAAATACTACTAAAAAAAGGCAACAAAGTTTCCAACATACTATGCAAAAAAGGCAACAAAGTTTCCAACTACTCAAAAAAGTCAACAATGTCATCTATACTTGAATACTCCTGAATGCGTCCCAGTCAACTTGAGCCATCCTTTTAGCACATCGGGTATAGCGGGCAATGCCATCCATGCTTCTCGCGTATTCTTAGACCCGGAGAATATGTGAAATGCAGTTAGGAATAAAGGGTCAGTTGGGTCTAATTCAATTATCTTTAACTTCTCATGACACTCATCAATTGTTGGCCCATCATTGCCTTTAATCAATATTTGCAAAGCTTTTTGCATGTCTCTTGCCAAGTCATCATGATTGATAGAAGTTTTTATGGTTTTAGCCTTCTTACTCGGTCTAGCAATATTTGGAGAAGGCTCGGGGGTTGGAGAAACTGGATCAACTATATCACTGGGATGTGGATCAACATAAGGCTCAGGAGTTGGTTCGGTTGGATGATTGGAAGTTCCATCATCTTTCATATTATCGAAGGACTGTAATTTGAAGAACTGGGAGTGGGACACGGCGACAAGAAGATGACCCAGCCGCCGATGTGGTTTGGGCCAGGGTGTACCTGTAGCTACCAGTAGCACTACGACCATCAAACAAAGTTGCACAAAGTTCTTGATAAAGCAATGGGTGTGTTTTTAATGACGCGGCTTTCGGATGTCCCTAAACCAAAATTTATAAACTAATATAAGAATATGTTCCAATATTGGAGTTAACCGATTAAAAATTAGACATAAACATACCTTTTTAAATTCTTCCCACTCCTCGTTCGTTAAGGTAAAAGTGTTTGTTTGAGAATTGTAGATGTTTTCTGTTTTGTTTCTCAAATAAGCCCATCGTACATACTTGGCTTTTAGATTGTCGTAAGCATTTTTCATTTTTTTTTGACTTAATTCAAGTCCAAACCATTCTTGTAGAACGTTTCCAAACTTATTCCATGATTCTTTGTTCAAACTTAAGCCTCTCCTACCCACCTTAGTCACTTCTTCAATGCACGTGTCTAACAAGTATTTTAGTTGCTCGTTAGTCCATTGATGCTTTTCACCCATTTAAATAAGCTACATATAATCCAAATAAAGCAAATTCTGCAACCAAACAAGCAAATTCAGCAACGAAAAAACCTCCAATAGAGCAACAAATCAGCATGAAAAAACAGCAACAATTAGAAGCACAAAATCAGCAATAAACAACAATAAACACCTAAAAAACACCAAGCCATTATCAATTTTCATATCAGGTAACTGCTCGGGATTGATGAACAATTGAAGGCAAAACATTGAACTAATTTGTTCTCAGCTTTGGCGCGTGAACTTTCTACCCTACTCTGTTGCGTTTTTTTAATAGTGTTGGTTACTTATGGTGTAGCTTAATGTACTAATAGTTATCTCCAAGTTGTTTTATGCATTTTCTTTTAATACATTTTTTACGTAATAGTAGTATTTGGAATTGAATATTGGAAAGTAACGAGATAACAAAAGATTTGTTTTAATGTTTTATAGCCTTTGGTATTTAGTACGCATCATGTTATTCAATCGAGGAAGTTTCATGACCTCTACTGAATAATCAAAAATTTTAACATGGATTTGGTAATGAAGGAGCTATCAATAGGAACAATTTTCAAAAGACCAATTTCAGTTTTCGGATTTCAATTTCAGAAGAAGACCAATTTCAGATTCTATTTCGTGAACAAAACCCTAGAAGCCGACTAATTTAAGAATCCATTTCAGTTATCGGGATTAAAAACAACGAAAGAGACATACCTGTGTGCAGCGACAGCGACCGGAGGGAGGAATAAGGAAGCGTCGGAGGTGCGCCGGTGGGAGGAAGAAGCAGCGCCGGTGGGAGGAAGAAGCAGCGCCGGCAAACGGAGGGAGAGAAGGCGGAAGTCGCAACCTTGGGTCGATGCTGCGTTTTTTGTTTAGGGCACAGAGGGAGAAACACGCAACTTTTTTTTGGAAGAGGTTAAAAGAGGGTATATTGCCACTTCTAGCAAAAGAGGACACAGTCAAAAGAGTTTAGAAGAAAAAAGAGTCTGTACAGTCAAACAAACAGTCTGCACAGTGAAAACGTCTGCGAGGCTGAAGACAAAAGAGTTTAGAAGCTCTTTTTATAAAAAACAAACAGTCCCTTGATGTTCATCGTCTATATTTTATGACGGAGCTTTCAATGTCTGTGTCTGTCATCCATATTCATTTACGGCAAGTAATGTCTGCTACTAAATGTCTTATTTCTACTAGTGATGCCTTACAATTGTATTTTTGGCAAGAATATCCGTATATTTTTCATGCCCTACCATCTTTTTCAAAGTAAATTGATTCTATTTTTCGTAAATTTTTGTTGAAAACATGTTCCGGTTGGTATTTGTTTGTACGTTATATTGTCATCATCAACTCGTATAAGAATATAATCATCCTTTGCAGTTATAAAAGTATGGCAACTAACATTCATCTATTAATTAATTAGCGTAATATTGGCCAAAGTGGTGTACGTTTTTTTTGTCACACGGGGGTCGTGTGTTGGGTCGGATCCTTGCTCGGGTTTTGCAGGGATTTATCTCCCGAAATTTCTATCGTCTTCGTCGTTTCGTTCGTTATTCCTCTATCTTACCGTCAACCCCTTCCACCGAATGCTCTCCACCTTCCTCGATTTCCCGTCATTGCAGCAGCGACTCTCTCTTCTCCTTCATCGTTTTCTCCGGCGCTGCATCCCGCCATGCAACCAGAAAGATTCAATATCGCTTCGAATTGAAGAAAAAGCCTGATGTGAAGAAAAAATGTGGATCGTAGGTTCCATTTTGGCATCTCTTCGTACCCTTACAGTGTGTGGATCAGCGCCACTTTCCTCGAATGCTACACTTGTGTCGGTTAACCGAACAAGGTTGGAGACAGAGAGCAGATCGACGGGCGCGAGCGAGCGAGACAGATCGAGCAGTGAGAGAGACGATGCTGTGGGGCGTTTTCCCGGCGACCCTGTGGTTTCCGACGGTGTATTTCAGGTATTTTGAAATTTCCTTTCGGTTATTTTATTTGGGCCTTTTGTAGGTCGAAATCGATTCTTGCAAGTTGTACTGGTTCACAGTATATTGAGGATATAATCTCATGAACCGTCGCCCCCAGTCCCTACAACCATATAGTTGAAAAGTTACGAAAATGCCCTTGACATGAAATGGGATTTGAAAAAGAACCTGTGAGCTTCGAATAGTTTTTCATCTGTTCCTTCATTAATGTAGTTCATTCCAACTAAGCGGTTCTGCAACAATAGTCAACAAACAGTCAACATAAAGTCAACTAAATATTCAGTAAATTAAAATAATACCCGGCCTGCATTGCGAGAATCTGGATCTATTTTAAGACACTGTTCATATGCTTCAATGGCTAAAGATATACTTCCAGCATCTCTATAAAGAACCCGTAAGTTATTGTAAGCTTTAGCATAAGTGGGATTTGCCACAATTGCTTTCTCTATCATGCTAGCAGCAGCATCCATTTTACCCTGAATTAATATTTATTTAAATTAAATTGATTAGAAAAAAAAAAATATCGATATTATTATATAAACTGAGATTATATATTTATATTTACCTGAACTGTTTAGACTACTCCAAGGTTGTTCAATGACCGACAGAACTTGGGCTTGATTGATAAAGCCAACTTCAAGAGATTAAAAAAATAAATTATTAGAATATGATCAAGTAATCATTAATCAGTGTAAAAAAGAATATTAGACCACATTGTGATTCTATTCGTTGGTTTGAAGCTAGGAATGACAGGTTACTTTTTCATGTGAAAGCATATATATGTACTGTTTCTTTTTTACATAATGGATGCAGGATCTATTCCCACAAGGTAGTTGTAGGTGTTTATTTTTGACTTAATGTAGAAAGAACTAATTAATAGAGAAAGATTGGTTGTAGTGGGGATTAAGGAGCTGCTCCTCCATGCTGTGGCTATGGAGGTGTTCCAATTCCAGAGGCTTTCTCCGATCGAAGTCGGATCAAATGCAAATATCAATTTACCTGTTAATGGGTCTTTTTCTCGATAACAACTAAGAAGCTGTCAGTTCCCATAATCCTCCATCGTCTCCGATTCTGGTGTTTGGTATGTTTGTTTAATCTGCTTTGAAGATTTGTTTCTTATCTGATCAAGGTACATCTAAATTGCTTCTTATTTAACTTTTTCTTGCTGATTTGTACCATCTTATTTTATGTTTTGAAGGTGGAGCTGTTAGCAGCTAAAAATCTCATTGGTGCTAACCTGAATGGCATGTCAGATCCTTATGCAATCATCACTTGTGGTATTATTAAGCGATTTAGGTAAATTATATGAAGATTCAGTTCATTTCCAATAAGTTGTAACTACAAATTTTAATGCATGAATATGGTAATTTGTATGTTAATTTGTAGCTCAATGGTTCCTGGTTGAAGAAACCCAATGTGAGGAGAGGAACTCAACTTTTCTGTTTATGAACCTCTTGTAAAGGTACTTATTGAATGTTATTCAAGTAGTTTTGTAGTTTAATTTTTTAATGTTGATTATTACTCATTTTTGGACAGATCAATATGTCAATATATGATTGGGATATAATTTGGAAAAGCATAGTTCTTGGTTTAGTTACAATTCCTGTTGAAAAAGAAGGTCAAACTGGTGCACTATGGCATTTATTGAGAAGTTCGTCAGGGCACGCATGTAATTTTGTCTTATTTCCTCTTTTATTTGTTAACATCTTAAGTAATTAACTAATAAATATGTTAAAAAACATTGCTTCTTATCAGGTTTATCTACATATCAGAACAATTAAACACTCCATGAACTCTTCAAGGTACCGTTTTTATATTTCTGTTCACACTAATAGATTATTAAATTATAAATCATTTGCTGCTTAATGATCATAAAATTACTTTTGATTAAATTTAAGATTTTGAATTAATTTAACCTTCATTTGTTTGGAGAAATCATTAGAGTGGAAGCAGATATGCCAAGCTGAAACATATATACAATCATGATACAAGAATGATCTTTCCATTGCACATAAATAACTGTAAGGGTTCAGCTTTTGCTGCTTAATGATCGTAAAATTACTTTTTAGTGGTACATTAAAATCCTGGACCCTTACAGATGATATTTCAGGTACACTGCATATTTTGTGGAGTGATGGGAGCAAGCTGGTGGTGCCAATGGATATATTGGATCGGTGGTTCAAGAAGTTCCAAGAACGAGCGAAACCAGATCCTGAGTACTTGAAGGGATTTGCTTTGTAGCGTCGATAAGGTAGATTTTCCATTTTTTTACTGGCTGGATATACTGGCAATGATTTCGTGGTAAGTTTGCGTATTAAGCTTTTTTGTGAAAATTTGTCCCTCAAAGCACTGTTGCACCGGAACCCGTGCGGAGCACGGGGCCCCACTAGTTCATATATAAATCTCATCGGAATCGCAACAAGTTATTTTTGCGGTTACATAGATTCTGTTTACAAGAATAAAATTGAGATAACAAATTTACAAGTGTTATATATCCAATCTGTCAGAGATGCATTGAGCGAATTATATTTCTAACGTGCCTAATGGTTTTCCTTTAATTGCCGTCGTCGGCTTGGTAGTGATTGACAATTAATCAATATTTTATTCTCTTGATGCTCGTATTTTATTTTATTTATAAAGAAAGAACCACGTCTAACCTGCGTGCAGGGAACACACAAGAAAGATGCCGTTTGATGTTTTTCGTTCACTCGTGAAGTAAAAACGCTCATCTAATTAGGTGACACAATAATTTATCCCTAATTTATATAAATCAACATGTGAGGTGAATGTTACAAAATAAAATTATCCACAAAAAAAATGAAAATAAATACACGAGCAATCAAACATTTAAAAATGAGTGAAAGAAGCCATGAACCATGTACACACACGGCAGGAAACCAACCCAACAGTAGTCGTCTGGAATTTTATCGCCGGATTCGGACCCAAATTCCGGGGCTTGGAATGTCTTTATGAACCACAAATAGTAGATAATTCCCCGCTGGGGCAATGTTACCGGAACGAGGCGCCACCACACCAACTTTATAGGTAGCCTTTCCGACAGCCTTGGTGGAGTTTCCGCTATCAAGCACCAACAACCTTTGATTCATAGAAAAAGAGTGTGTGTTAAACGAAGGTGACACCATTGTCACGGAGATCAAATTTAGGTCAACAGGGCCTGATGCCGTGAATGTAATAGCCACCCTCTTTCCGAAACGGATATTTGTTTTAGTCTTGGGTGAGATTATCCTGGGGCGTGACGGGGAGGCAGTCGCATCCAAATAAGACGGAGAAAATGCCTCCAAGCTCAATTCAGTGGGGTAAAGCACGTTTGTGAACACATATTTATCATGAGGGTTGCTTCCACCAACAAGAATCCGACCATCTCGTAGCAAAACGGCTGTGGAATGATACACTCTAGGTTTTGTGGTTGGATTCTGAACCTCGAATCGAGACCCGATTTTGTTATCGGGTCTATAAGTCACCGGGCTGAGAACCGGGTTCCTCCCGAGTTCCCACCCGGCAACCCCAGCAGATGCCCCATTGATGATCAAAATGTGACCATTGGGAAGCAATAACATGTCACCCATTACTCGAGCCAATGGCATGGTCTCCATGACCCATTGTGGATTTGGATCGGATATTTTAATCCGCCCACAGGTATCGAGAGCTCCATCAAATTTTCCATTATTTGCATTAACGAATGCTCCTTTGGGTGCACCCCCACAGACCAATACTTCCACAGCATCCACTATCCCCCGTTTTATCCTCAAAGGGAGTAGTACCGCAGAGCCGGTGCTTGGGTAGTTCCTTGGTTGACCACCGGGCATTGTCGGATAGGTCTTCACCACTTGGTTCTTAGAGTAGTCGAATAAAATTGCACGATTATTGGCAAAAACGAACAAATTCCCATCAGGATTGAGAAATACAAAAGGGTATAAATTGTTCTCAACATTGGGGTCATTAGTCTGAACCAAAAATGGAAAGCTGGGCGAGTTCTCAGTGGCCGACTTCTTGGGGTAGAATTCGTAATTAAAGGCCTGGCGGCCCCCAATGATAATTTGGCGGCCGTTAGGCAACAAGTGATTGGTTGCATACCATCTCTGTTTACTCAACCCATTTGGTATCTCTTTCCAATCACATGTGCCACACGATTTATAAGTTCTGACCCTTCGGTAACCATCATCCCAGCCGCCTGTCTGGATTAACGTTCCATCAGACATTAATGTTCCTGAGGAACACCAGACATTGGTTAGTACCATGAGTGGACGTATGGTATTGGCACCAACATCATACTCGACCGAGTGGGCAGAGCAGTCGGTCGAGTTAGGGCGGCATTTGCCATTTGGGAGAGAGATGTTGGAGATGCCAAAGTCTGTACGATCATACATTACAACACGGTCGTTGGGGAGTAGCTGCATGTGCATGGCGGAGATGCCAATGCTTGGGAGGAGGACGGACCATGATCCACCTGCAGCAGGACACGGCGGTGCATGGAGGAGTAGGAGGAGGACAATGAGAAGATGATGATAAAGGAGGGAAGAGGAGAAGCTGATCATCGTCGAGTTTGCACTTGTTTTTTAGCTTAATTTGGTCAGGTTGTTGTGTGTTTAATTTTCAGCTGATGTTGGTGGGTTTAAATACTAGTTCAGGCCAAGCTAGGTTAAGAAAGTCAACGAGCTTGATGTTGTTTACCGAGAGTTTCAAATATTCCCTGGCGTCTTTTAACATATCTTATTACGATGTTATGTAGGTATGTAGTTTTAAAAAAATGTCGGGTTCATTCACTACAATTGTTGAAATTAGACAATGATTTATATAAAGTCAATATCAATTAATTTTTTTCATTGTTAATTGATATATCCTCTTCTCTAATTTATAACAATAAAATCAGACTTGTTAGGTTTTGTTTACATCCTCGCTCCAATTTCGTCAACTCGTAGTTATTTAAACCCCATTGAAATCATCATCAGAATTTATAAGGTAAACCCTTAACCAGGAAGAAAAAATGTGGCAAACACTCATTCATCACAAAGAAACTTCTATATGTTGGTTCCTTGTTAATGGAAATGATCAGTACTGCTCAACATGATAACATTTAGTTTGCTAAGATGATCATGCTGATGTTTTCAACTAATTTATGCATGCCATGAGGTTTCCCATAATTAACCTTACATGGCCAATTGGCCATTATGAAATATTGATTTACATTCTAGCAAAAACTCAGCGACTTGTACCTGTGCATGGCTTTTGCCATTAAGTTATTATTATTAATTATATTATTGAAAGGCAAAGGATTTATCAATAGATCATTTTCCATTAAGTGACAATACATTTTTTGGACATTAAGGCTATAGGGTGTGCAAGACAACGAAGACCACCGCCACGCCATCAAGACATCCTCATAACACACCCAAGGAAATGCCCGATAGTCCTAGGCATCATTTTTTAATTTCCGCATCACTTTTTTTTTTAATTAAAAAACATTTGTTTTTTTGTTTGATTGGCTTGGAAAGATTTCTTGGTGTTCCACAAATGTTCTCAGCAACACGCCGGAGAACGTGATCTTTGGATAACACAAGGGAGGGAGGGGGGGGGGGGGGTGTAGCCGGCGTCCTCCTCGCCTAGGTGGCAGAACGCAGAGGATGCGTGATCCCACAACCCATAGCATAAAGGTATACTATCTTTCAATTTTCTTGGTACTGGAAACCACATGACGACGTTATGGTCTGTAGTTATCCTCGATTGTGTCGAAATAGTTTTACACACATGCAACAATTTTTTTTTCCGATATACAAGTTTTAGTAATACATGGATGTAATTATATAACGTTGTGGTGTTGAAAAGAAATAACGCATGTTGCATTTGAAGTTTGAATGGTATTGATTGTGTTGATTCGACTTATGAAAATTTCAATCATTTACAAATTTAAAATGTACGGTATCCAATCATGCTGATTATGTTTGGGATAGCATACGCAGATTTTTCTATCTAAATAATATATTGAGGCAAAATTTATAATTTGACCTTTACCCAGATGCAAGATCTTTAAATGGGAACCAATTCGCCAATGAATTTTAGTTGGTGGAGTTTGACATTCCATGAAATTTCTAACTTCCAACATTTTGCTAATTTGGTTGTAAAAAATTATATTATAACTATACTAATTAAGTGCTATTGGAACAAACATATACAAAAGATAATCTACAATCAACCACCAAACTACGGATATCATTATTCCTGCAATTCATAATTTTACATAAAGTTATGGTAAAATGACAAATATACCCTTGTGCTCTAATAAGAATAGAATCGGAATTTCTTGCATGGGTCATGTTTACATAAATCGATCCAGTTACATCAACTCGTTGTTAATTAAAACCTACCAAGATCATCATGCATAAGCCATTGACCACTTTGCAGCTCTTAGAAAAGGGCCCCAAGACATGAATTGTGTGTCCGGGATCAATTCTTAATTTTTTGCACGCATATACAAGTTTCAGAAAAAACACAGATATAATTAAAATGTTGGAGCGTTAATTAAAAATAAATTAAGACATTCTCCATGGATTCAATACCCATGGTGTGCAGTGATTGTTTTGATTCAACTTAAAAAAAAATTCAGTCATTTATGAAGACGGTATGTGAACAAGCTAATTATATATATTTGTAACACCAGAAGTACAATTTTCTATTAAAATACTGGAATTGAGTAAATATATAAAATTAGACATACTACCGGATGCATGACTCTTATGCGTAGTGATATCCAATTAGAATATCATGTTTGTTTGAGAACTATAGAGTAGGTGGTGTTTGACATTCCATCAGATATCTAAATTTCGAGATATTGCTATTTTTATTTTTGATAAATATACTATATCTGAACTATATATAGGGTAGGTGGTGTTTGACATGCAAAATAATTTTAAATCAGACCAACTTCAACAAACAAAATTTCAGGCGACGAAAAACCTTGTTGTGGTAGGTACAAATGTCGTCGCTTAGCTACTCAACGACGCATGTCACTGGTATCAGGTTCTTAGTTTTAACACGTAATTTCTTCGTAGACACGGTAACAACAAACACCAGTATCGGTGCAATAAACATTTAATTTTGAAAGAAAAATAAATTATATACCTTAGCTTATAGAGACGACACATCATAAGTTTAGGATATTCCCAATAGATTGGTAATTGCATTCAAGAATATATTAAATACAAATACTACATATTTAGGCTAGCTTGTCTACAAAATACAAAATATTTGGCCCATCATGCAATAACCATATAGTAGGTACGCCAACACGGTTTGATAAGGAGGTCGAGAACGACCGTCCGAACCGACTTTTGAAATTCATGAAGAGATATAGAGAGGCCCTTTGCGAAAATGCAGCATATTGGAGCGACAAAAGCGTTTTTTCCTAGGACATTCGTCGGAGATTCCTAGGAAACATGTGTTTCCAAGGACACAAAGTTCGTAGGAAAAAAACCTCTTGGGAAACTTGTTGTGAAAGATTTCCATGGGACCTTCTGAGGCATCTTCGAGTTGCTCCTATTTTCGGAAATCTCGAGACTTTTCCCAAACGCCTATTTTATCGGGTTCTCTGAGGAATTTCTTAGGAATAATATTTTTGAGGAATTTCGTAGAAAATATTTTATCGAGGAATTTCCAAGGAGCATACTTTTTAACATTTTTCCATGACATTTTTGGTGACAAAACATTCCTAGGTATTTTCTAGGAATTTTCGAGTAAATATGTTGCTCTGAAAATTTTTAAAACAAACAAAAAAATCCAGATTTTTCAGCGAAAAATGCTTAAAAATATAATACAAATGACAAAATTTTATTTTTTATTCATACACAAAAACAATAGAACACAAGTTTTAACAATTGAGTAAAGCACAAACTGACGGAGAAGAGACAAACAAATAAACTTAAACTTTTAAGTTCACATGCAACCTAATGATCTATTTTTCTCTAATTGAATCTATAACTAAGAACATCATAAGAAACCCTAAGGTATAAATCGAAATTTCCAAAGAAGGTTTAAGATTACATACCTTTTGACCTCTTGGAAGCAAGCACCACAAATGTGCAACCGACTTGTAAATTACAACTCATATGTCTCCGTTTCAAGACCATAATATATTATCGTCTCAGAATTAATCGTGATATAATCCATGAAGTAATTCTCTGAGCGTGGGTTTGTCTAATACTCAAATCCCCATTTCTAAGTACTCATGAACATTACAGCAATCACCATTGCTATGTCAACTCCTTAGACAGTCTACAATTCAATTCATGACAGTCTTAATTCGCTACTTACTTCCGAAAGTATGAATGACTGTTGACTTTTGAATAATCATATTATTCGGGAAGTAAAACATGTAAAATTAAACACAAAGATAAACAATTGACAAAAGGTAGTAGACCATGCTCATAAATAATTCTATGTTATTTAATCACCAAAAGTCAATTACATTTATTTTGTTACAAGTTTCAAACTATCTAATTACTAAAACTAATATCATCTCTCAGACCGATGCTCCTAGCATGCTGAGTGTGCTTGACCCTATTCAGAGCCTTCGTCAAAGGATCTGCAGGATTATTTTCAGATGATAATCACTTCACTATGAGGTGACCTTCTTCTACTCTATGTATGATGTAATGGTACTTTCTGTCGATACGTCTAGACTTTCCATGATCTCTCGGTTCCTTGGTTAAGGAAACTACTCATTCATTATCGCAGAACAGTTCCATTGGCTCCTAAATGGTCGGGACAACTCCACGGTCACCGATGAAATTCTTCAGCGAAGCCGCTTCCTTTGATGCTTCGCTTGCTGCTATGTACTCTGATTGACAAGTTGAATCAACCACCGTTTCTTGTTTGGAACTTTTCCAAGTAACCGCTACACCGTTTAACAGAAACACCCAGCCCGACTGAGACCGAAAGTTTTCTCTATCCTTCTGGAAGCTGGTGTCCCTGTATCCACTTACTCTCAACGTATCACTGCTACCAAGGACTAGAAGCATGTCCTTCGTCCTCCGCAGATACTTGAGCATATTCTTAACCGTTGTCCAATGAGCCTTGCTCGGATTTCCCTGATAGCGACTGACCATGCTCAAAGCAAAAGACACATCGGGGCGAGTACATGTCATAGCATACATGATCGACCCCACAGCCGAAGCGTAAAGTACCCGACTCATGTCAGCTATCTCTTCATCTGTACTGGGGCTTTGAGTCTTACTCAATTTGGCATTGCTATAGATAGGTAGCTCTCCTTTCTTGAAATTTTCCATACTAAACCTCTTTAGCACCTTTTCCAAGTATACACCATGACTAAGTCCAATTAGACTCTTCTTTCTATCTCTCAATATTCTTATCCAATAATATTGGCAGCTTCTCCAAGGTCTTTCATGGCGAAACACTTCCCAAGCCAAGATTTAACTTCTTGCAAGGTTGGAATGTCGTTTCGCATAAGCAATATGTCATCAACATAAAGCACCAAAAAAGTCACTATACTCCCACTAGCCTTGATATACCCACAGGACTCATCTTCGCTCCTAGAGAAACAAAACTCTTTGACTTTCTCATGAAAGCAGAGATTCCAGCTGCGAGAAGCTTGTTTCAATCCGTAGATTGATTTCTCAAGCTTACACACTATATTGGGAAACATTGCATCTACAAAACGGACGACGCCTAGTAATATCAAGTATTCTAGTCATCGTTGAGCACTGTTTTGAGTAAAATATATATCTTAAACTGCGATATTACTCACGTTTTGTGTCTAGTGTTTGTTGTGTGAATTATATGAAATATAGGGTAAAAAGCGTACAAAATGGTGAAAGTTTGGATGAAGTCTACTTCCAGTCAAAGGAACATGCACGTCCCGTACCTAGAGGACACGCGCAACGCAGTGAGCTGTAACACCTGATGGGATTTGAATTCAAAGTGCAAAGAAACGGGGCTTGGAGATAAGACGCGCCGCAGATAATTCCTCTATGCGACGCGTCCAGGCATGTTTCTCAACTATAAATAGAGGCCTCCGGTTCGTGATTTGGGAGCGAAGACTCGACCTTTGAGTGGAACTCATGCTTCTTCGACTCAGAAATTCGTAGTTCATTGATCGACAGTTGGTAGTTTGTTAGTTTTAGCATTTAATTGTTATTTTTCGGTATTTGTTCTTCGTGTGTTCAACGGTTCTGATTTGTAGAATCTGGTTGACCGCGAGAATCTGGATTGTTCCCCGAAGTCAGAAACATTCGGCTTCAGTGTGGGTTTATCTTTGAATGCAAGTTTCGATTTTTATTTATATTTTACGTTCGGTTTCGGTTTCGATTCGATAATCGTTAGTATTTGCTCGATTTTTTGTGTTGGATTGTTTATGGTTTCTGAGTTGTATCTCGCATCAGATTCAATTGGTTTTGATTGATTGTAGTTTGGATGTAAGTTAGTTTGATAGTTCTAGTTTCGTGTTTCGGTATTTTCGACTATTTCCCAGTGAATGGACAAAAACCATCTATAGAGTGACACTATAGATCGGTCGAGTTTATAATCACAAAATATCAACCACGGACTCCACGGTTCGAACCTTACTTACCACTAGCTAGTGAGTTGTAAGGTTAAATTTTGTATTTTTGACCGCATCGATGACTGCGACGAATCAAATTTTGGCGCCGTTGCTAGGGAGTTGTGTGCTCGATATATTGTGATTAGTTGGACATGCTTGAGATTATTTGTGGTATTTGATATTTTTAGACGGTCGTTTGCACTTTGTGCATGCGTACACATTGAGGTGAACAAACGTCACCTTTGCTTTTCGATTCGGAAATGGAACAGACCGCGCCACAAAATCGTGTGCGTAAGAGGTTATTCAATATGAGTTTGCATGATGTCTTAGTCGAGGATGTTACCAATGAGCAACTAAGCGAGGTAACAGGGGGACATCCATCTGTACCCCCGGTTCCAGTGAACAATAATGGAGCTTCCACTAGTACCGATGGCGGTGCAGTTTCATCCCCTGTACCCTTTCCACCATGTATACAGTATATAGTTCCACCTTTAAGTGAACCCATTCCCAACCTTGGTGGGAATTCTGCAACTACTGTGCCAACTTGGGGAGTGCAAAACCATGATAGTGCCCCGCGTCCATTTCAAAAACCTCAACCACAACAACCACAACTATTTCAAAAACCTCAACCACCCATTCTACAACCGCAACAACAGCAACAGTTCCAGGCTCAAGTTGGAGACCTGGGATGTGAGGACGATGATGAGGGTTGGATGCCAAAAATCCTAATACCAACAATCAGCAGTGGAATCGAGGTCAAGGACCTCCACGCCAGCAGCAACAATGCAACAACCAATGGCAGGGGCAACGATATTACAATAACAATTTACAAAATGATGGTAACTTCGTTCCCCCTCTATATTTTGCACAGCCGATTGGGCAATCGGTTGCATCACACTTCCAACCTTGGGAGTGTGATGACGTGTCGCCTATTTATTTTCCAAAGAATGTAGATTGTCAGGTTGAAATTAGGCCACAACTATTAGGAGTTTTGCCAGAATTCAGGGGATATAGACAGGACAATCGGTATAATCATTTGTACGAGTTTTTGGCTATTGCAAATGCGAATATACCTAGAAATGCAAATAGGAACTTCTTTAGACTTAGGTTATTCCTATTTACACTTAAGGATAAGGCAAAATACTGGTTTACATGCTTGTAAGCCAACAGCATTACGATGTGGGAGCAGCTCAAAACGAAGTTTCTACAAGAATTTTATCCCGCGAGTAAGACGTCAGATATTAGGAGGGCTATTTAAGACTTCCAACAGAAGCCCGGGGAAGCATTTCACGATGCTTTCGAAAGACTGAAGGAGTTGATGAGATCGTGTCCGCATCACGAGTTCCCGAGATGGCAACTTGTTAAATTTTTCTACGATAGAGTGGACACCACAAATCAGGTTATGATTAACGCATTGTCAGGAGGAACTATTATGATGCAAGATCCCGATGCAGCTTGGAGGTTTTTAGAACAATTAAGCAATGGTTAGAAGACCAATTACTCAGCTAGAAAACCTGTCAACACATCGTCTGCAGCAGCTGTGGGAATAGATAATGAGTGGAAAAAGGAGGTTAAGAAGGAGATTGGGGATCTAAACAGGAAGTTTGATCGATTGATGGCTACACTTCAGCAAGGACCCCCAAATCAGCAACAAAATGGTAAGCAAGGACATAGGACTCAAGAAGTTAATCAGGTGTATGGTCAGGGACAGTATAACAACAACAGACGACCATACAGGCCATACAATGAAGGAGGTCAGAACTATAATGGCAACAATCAATCGTAAAACAATAACCGTCAGAATAATCATCAAGGGCCACCACCAAATCAGCTGCGACAGTATCAACCTGTCAATAACAACGGTCCAAGCAGCAACAATAACAACAACAGGAGTTCAACCAACAATAATCATATTGTTCTAGAAACTCAGGAGAGTATGTGGGAAAAGATGAACGAATTCATGGCTACGAGTCGGCAACAAACACAAGCTAATGCAAAAGCTATTGCCAACATGGAACGACAAATCGCTCAATTGGCTGAGGATTCAAGAAGAAGGGATGATGGTAAACTCCCTAACAATACAGAAGTCAACCCAAATAATACCTAACGGGCAGGCAAGGAGCATGTGAATACAGTAGAAAGTTGTACAGTGGAAAAGGTGTGGAGGAAAGTAAGTGTGGATGATCTTGTTGTGACAGAAAATAAGGACAAGGGCATTCAGGAGGAGGAGCAGTTAATGGTAGCAGCCCTTAAGAAAAAGAAAACATCCAAAGCAAAGAAGAGGCAAAGCACATCGAGTAAACCATCCATCAATCAACCTTTTCTGGACCAATTGAAGGATGCCCCAAGACACTCTAAAATCTTAAAGGAGATTTGTAAGGAGAAGGAGAATGTCAAGATCTCTAAAGGTTCATCTTACCGTGAAGGCTAGTGAGGCATTGTTGGGGACATTACCCAAGAAAGGAAGGATCCTGGCACCCCGTACATTACCGTCACTATTGGTGATGTGGTCATCAGAAATACTTTGCTAGATTTAGGAGCTAGTGTGAATATACTGCCCAACTATTTGTATGACAAATATAAGAATAAGGAGCTGGAGCCCGCCAAAACGGTTTTGCAATCGGATGTCCGTTGACTCTTCCACCGGGATACAACAACCAACATTTGACTAGTAGACCCCTTATGATGCCAATGATGGATGGTAGGGGAAGAGATGATGAAAACCGAATGCATGATAAAGAAAGCGAAGATGAAGTAATCCTTTGGAAAGCAAAGGGACACCCGTTCAACTCAATGGACAAACTACGTCTGTTGGACATGATCGAAATGATGGAAAAGAAACATCAAGCATTTGCAAAAGGTGTAAGATGCAATGAAGCAAAAGTGTTTCAAATTTTGGATGCACAACAACAATGGATAAATCAAATGAGTGACCAAATGACGCGCTTGAAAACATTAATGGTGACAATATTTCATGATATCGCACCTGAAATGGGAAAGCTCGTATGGAAAGAAAAGTGAGGATATACGGTCTGGCTGAAGACGTTAAACTTAGCGCTGGTGGGAGGTGACGACGCCTAGTAATATCAAGTATTATAGCCGTCTTTTAGCTATGTTTTGGATTAAATATATGTCTTAAATTGGCTAATATCACTTACTTTTGTGCCAGAGTGCTTGGAAATGTTTTTCGTGTAAATGCAGGGGTTTTAGTGTAATTTTGGAGAAGTTATTGAGCAAAAGGGGCAAGAAGACAAATCTGGCATAGATAGCGCCGCTATCTCTTGAGATAGCGCTGCTATCTCGCGACCGGATAAAATCTCCGTTTTTGAATTTCAAAGTCCGAGATTTCGGGCTCGGGAAGACACGCGCGACGCGGAAAGATCTTTGCCGCGACGCGGAAACCCTAATTTCGCACCACTATAAATACCGGAGTCCCGTCCGACTTTTACAGCATCCCGGGACTCGAAGGAGGGATCCGAAGGCAGAATTTTGTTAGTTTTTCAGTGGGAATCAATAGTTTGGTTAGTTATTTAGTTTTTCTCTTGTTTTATTAACTCGGTATCGAGGTATTCCACAATTAGGATTTCCGTCGATTACTCGATGTTCGTTTGGATTTATAGTTTCTGATTTTAGTAGTGAATAGTTGGAAGTAGATCTGGATTTGATTGTTTGAATGTTGGTTTGAGTTGGATTTATAAAAGTTAATCGTTCGGTTCAGGTTATATTGCACTTTTTCGGTATTATGTCTGTTGAATGCTTGTTTGGATGTTTTGGGATTGTCATCGCTTCTGATTTTTCTAGAATTTACTTCTGGAACCAGTAAGTAATCTTTGTTTAGAACTTAGTTTAGTTCATGCTTGATTTGGATTTTGGTAATTGTTTTGATATTGTGTTTTGTGTTGGTTTTTGGGAAAGCAGAAACAATACCGCTGACTGTAGAGTGACACTACAGTTGGTATACTGTTGTTCTATCTTGACCACCAAACTCCCGTGGATCAACCCTTATGTTGGATTATGCAATCAATGAACACAAAATACCTATGGTTCACATGCAACCCTAGAAAGATCTATGTTTTCTTCTATGAAGATAATAAACTAATATCTAAAGGCCAACAATAATTACTAAAGATTAAAACAAGAATTACCAACCTTTGAATCTTGTTCTTGAAGCTAGCAGCACAAGTGTACTGCCTCAAATGCAAGTCACACCCAAAGCAATGTAGAAGACAGTTCAGCAGAGTTTACTTGGTTAAAAGTGGCGCAGAAAAGGGGAGCTAGGAGGTTCCTTTTATAGCCTCCAAGGGTTACAGTTGAAAACCTAGAGGAGCCTCCTTAATGGGCAAGCCTGTTGACCATTTGGACCAAGGCTTCTAAACCCTAATTAGGGTTTTTGCCAACTATGGAGTTCCCTCCATATTGGCGCCAACTTTGGCCCCTAGCTACTGGCTTGCCAGTTATTCAACTATTGAATAAATACAAACCAGTCCCTGCACTTTTAATTAATTAATTTAATCATTGAATTAAATCCAATTAATTATAGATTAAATCTTAATTAATTATTATAGTTTCTAATTAATATATTAACACTTAAATATATTAATAAACCATTTAATTAATTCTATTGATTTATTAAACAATTAATAAATCAATCTTTTACTCTACTGAACTCTATCCTGACCTCCAGCTATGAGGGCAACCCAAATGGACTTTGCTTCAATTAACAAGATAAATATAAATATAAAGTCATGGCTTAGACACCTAATCCAACAGTCTCCCACTTGGATAAGTCTATGACTTTAATTTATCTTCTGATTAATAAACAACCTGCAGCTTCCTAGAAACTGCTACCGAACTCTAACCTAGTCAGTTCTGTCCATAGATAAGTGATCATATGATCCTTCGTCCAACAAGATATTTTCAGACACGAGACATGGATTGAGATCAATCTCTGTCCGATACTCTGTTTCCCGATTTCTGATTCTGCTTATTACTTTCGGACTTCTAATTGAACACATCAATTTAGTCCAGGCTGGCCAGCACTTTAGTCAACTTCAAAATCATCGAGAGGCCTACAGATATCTGTTTCCCACCAGGGTCAAGGAACGAATAAGCTTCGACTCATATGCTTGTGTCTTTTACTTATCAAATCGTACACAACAATGTGTTTTATAACATGAGTTACCGATGCGTTTACGTATTATCAATGCACAACCGACTCGTAAATTTCAACTCATATGTCTCCGCTTCAAGATCATACGATATTATCGTCTCAACATTGCTCGTGATGTAATCCATCAAGCAATCTATTGAGTGCGGGTTTATCCAATACTCAAATCTCTATTTCTAAGTACTCGTGAACGTTGTAGCAGTCTTACTGCAATGTCTAACTCCTTAGACAATCTACAAACCAATTCACGACAGTCTTCGTTCATACTTACTCACGAAAAGTATGAGCGACTGTGGACTTTTGAATAATCAAATTATTCGGGAAGTGAAACATGCAAAATTGAAACATAAAATCTGACTGGTGGCTACTCTTGCCTAATTACCAAGTCTCCACGAGGTAATCACCAAGTCGGATTTTACATAAAACTATTATCGGTTTCTATATTCCTTTTAAACTATTTAATTCGTGTTATGTATCTATGTCTACTTGACCTTCTACTCTTTTTATGTATTCAAATGTTATACATTGATACACTTCATCTGATCGGATATCCTTCCGATGATATTTCAATTTTGGTCATACCGTCATTCTCACTAACAACTCTGTTTTATGTACTGTGACTTTCCATGGTTCTCGGGATCTTTAGTCTACATGACTGCACCCTAAGACTATTTCGAGGTGTTACAATGTGCCGATGAGCCACACGCGCTCTATCAGAATGCCAACGAAATTCTTTAACCATTAAGTCCTTATTTAAAAACCTTTTTCAAATTGTTATCAACATTCACCCCTAATCATTTTCAATGATTTCTCACGTATGTACAAAATCCATTAAGCATTCCCAGCCAGGTCATATCCTGAATCTGACTCACTATGATCTAAGCATTAAGTCATCAAGACATGTTCATGACACTTCTGATCGATCCAAGAACTTTGTTGGATTCGATCTAGTCCTATTCCAAACTCTTTTGGAATCTTAGGATTACTTATAATCCTTGTGTCACGACTTTTAATAACTATATCCTTTCGGAGACTTTTCTTCATGCATCTTGAATCTTATGGAGATCATGCTTACTATGGCCAGGTCTATACTGATGAAAACATCTATCTGATATATGTCAATGGATTATGTGAGTACGTTGCACCTTTCATACCTCTCATGCCAAACCATCACACTTTGCAATGACAGGAAACTATTTCCTAGAGCAATGCATCTCGAGTCTCATCAAGATCATTTTGGCAGAGTTTCGATCTATCTCATATACGTTTGTAACCACCTGAGCATGTCGTATCTCTATTAAGTCTTTCATAGCGATCCGTCTCTTAACACCAAGTCATTACACTTTGTAATGAAAAGAGACGTTTCCTAGAAACATTATGTAACACATATGGAGATAGATAACAGCAACACTCCCACTGGATTTGACACGCTTATGGACTATTCACAAAATCCAGAACTTTTGACACATTTTGAGAATCCAAACATTTCTGACATTTTAAGGGAAATCTTTCAGCCCTTTCTCAAAATCCAATCCTTTGGCATACTTTGAGAATCTGAATATCCTTTCTTGCGAGATGCCCATAGGATAATCCCGGGCCCACATACCTTTATACTGGCATACTCTTGTGAGTCCCCATTAGTGTGCCGGTAATCCACGCGCGCTCCACTAACGACTAACATTATGCAGTATCCTTTCAGATTTCATCTTCTATTGAGAGTGCTTCTCTCGGAGTCAATTACTTGACTCTGAGTATCGTCTCACTCAACCAGATGTTCTGAGGGTACGTTTCTATCCACGTTGGTTTCTTTTGATGATTACTCCCACTGGTTTTAAGACCAGTTGTAAAATCAATCAAATCGTCACATAGACTGTATCTCGTCCTAAGGTTCTCTTAATTGGCAGCAACCAGGCTCACCAATGCTTCCAAGTAGTCGGATTGAAAATCCGTACCAACTATAGTGTTTTACCACTAATCGGTATGTCACCCTAATCATAACTACTTATGATGGTGATCAGTACTACTGGTCAAGAGAAGATAATGTCAGAATTTAAAACAAAAATCTGATTTTTGCTCTAAGCCTAGTGATGACTAAAGGTTATTTCACTTGGCTAATCCTGAACTCATTCAGGACTGTCCCAACTCCCACTGTTTCCTTAGACCATGAGTTCTTTCTAAAAGAGATCTTTCTTTTTCCAGGTACATCGGGATAGCTAGTGAAACGACATTTCTGATTAGGTTCAGGCTAGTCATGAGGTTCAGACGAACACTACAAGACCCTGGACCTTTAATGTACAAGTGGGACAATCCCAACTTTACATTTCAGACAGTGTCTGCAAAACCTACTTAGTCGAAGATGTGGTTTGGAATATGGTTTATATGGTCTGACTGGTTTAGTGTTTGATTTAGGGGAAACTAATTGACAATGTATCTCATACATTGAGGATCGAACTGTTTCGACCAACGCTCCATCATCTTCCCTAAGACACATTATAACTATTAATGTTCTTGGAAGGGGAATAAAATGTGAAACATTTTTCCAGTTTATGTTGTCACTCAGGTTCTGTGGATCTTGTACTTCCTTTGAAGTCCTTGAACTGTTCAAGGATTCAATCCAATTGCTTATTCTGATAAGCGAAGTCATATTCGTCATACCGAATGACAAATATCGTGAAGTACAAACAATTGTGTTCAATTTGAAGATTCGAGCAATACACATCAACTGAGGTGTTGGTTGCTCCTAGTCTCAATGTCTTTTTACATCTCTATGTAAACTTATGACTTTGTTAGTTCTGTTCAAGACTTGCAATCTCCAGTTGACTCTAAGTCAACTGATTCCAAAATCCTATCCTCTGGATCTTTGGGTGATTCATTTCTTGCCACATGTGCTTTACAAAGAACTTAATCATCATTCGACTCTAAGTCAAATGATTCCAAAGTCCTGTCCAACTGGATCTTTGGTTGATTCATTTCTTAACACATTAAGAATTCAATTCATCATGAGACTCTAAGTCAAATGATTCCAAAGTCCTGTCCAACTAGACCTTTGGTTGAATTTATTCTTACAACATTAACAATCATAAGGGACACAATTCCTAAAATCCAAACATTTTGGATGTATTCAACTTTCAAGTTATTACTAATTATGCATTCAACACAATCATACAACATTTCAAGGATATTTTAAACAACATGTGTTAAAAGATCTTAAACGACAATTTTATTAAAAAAAATCCTTGAACAATGTACTATATGATAGACAATGTCATACGCATCTGAAAAGCTAATAACAATATTTCAATATCTAACTAAACTTCAAAACTGCATGAGCTGGAAATCCAATCCAAATGTGCTCCTATGCGCCAGAGTCCCGTACCTTACTCAATCCCTGCATACAAACGAAAATGTGACTATCACATTATGCATTAAGGAATTATGGAACAGGAGTTTTGAGGTTTTTAGATATACCTGAGCTTTCAAAAGATTTTGACTTTTGAGCGTCTTCCAATCTTTCCGTGACTGTATCCGATTCTGTGGATTCCCAGCTAAAGACATATCCAGACGATCTGGATCGTTTCTTGTTGCGTCTTACCACTGGACTTAATCCAGAAGTAGCTGAACCATTGGAGCTATGCCTATCCAAGAGTGACTCGAATAAAGTCAACAGTGGACGCATTTCCATTAAGTTCTTTTTCTGGTCTTCCTTTCTATACGTCTGAATGAACAGATCATACTTACTGGTCAGTGAAGCGAGTAGAGTGTTAACACTCGACTCCTGACTCATGGAATAAGCAAGTTTGTGCAACTCGCCTATGTACGCTTCAATCTGAAGAACATGCGAATCGATGCTACTTCCTTCTTTTAACTTACACTCTGCAAGTCTTTTGAAGATCCTAGCTCGTTCCTCTTCAACCGGTTTTTGGAACCTTTCCTCAACCGATTGCATCAACTCATATGGCCCCAAGGATTCAAAATCCTTGCGGAACTCGGGGTCAATGGTCAATAGCATGAGGTCACGAATCGTTTCGGATTAATCAACTATTAAGTCGTGCTTATCATAAAGGCTCTTTATGATGACTTGTTTTGGTGGAATCGGGATCGGATACTCGGTGAGATGAAGCTTGCCCGTAATGACAAGAACCCGTCTCCAATTGCAAAGCCATTCTTTACAGTTATGGCCAGTCAGCCTTTCCATATTTAGCAGGTGCTTTCTGATGCTCTCAGAAATGGGTGAAGGAGGATAGGGAGGAGAATAGACACTTGATTCAAACATCTACAATAAACAGAACTTTATTAGTTTAATTAATCCTTTTTAAATAATTACCCAATATACTATTTATAAAGGATAGGACCCAAAATGCCCCAACTATGGTGTGAAGAGGGATGCCGTAATCACAACACAATGGTCATTAAGGTAGATAATACACTTATCAATTTCATCTTATGAAATTCCTAGATCTGTTGAGACACATTGAGCTATTCAATGGCATGTTTAGTCTCGGATGTGCCCCACTGTTTGTGACTGGGATGCCGAGGATCACAAACTGGGTGTGAATAACCATGAAAATTTGCTTGGTACTCTCAAAGTCAATTGTCATCTCTAATTAACGTGCCGGTTAACCACACACGCTCCGTTAATAATGACAATACGAAGAAAACCATTGCAAGTCTTTGCGGACCCCAGTTGGCGTGCCGGTAAACCACACACGCTCCACCAACGTTCCACAAAGTGCAATGTGCAATTCCATGGATTAGCACCAATTCACATTTTTATCCTAAAGTAACTAGATTGGGTTTTGTTTAAAGTTCTAGTACTTTCAATTATAGCATTATACTTTTAAGAGGCTTAGCGGTTCTGTCAAACCCGTTCGGCTAACGACACTCGACTGACCGGGAGAGCGGTGGGTAAGAGTAGATACCCATTAGACAACCATTTTATAGGCAGTCGCCTTATACCCTCTTTATAGGACAGTTTTGTGAATGAGGCCTACTTGCGGTAAGACTAACCAATTTTCTTAAATATAAATAATTAACTTTTAATCATAAATATATAAGATATGTTTTAATCTTATTAAAATATTTTAGAATTAATTATCTCATAATTTTCGTAAATTTTAAACTATTTTTCGAAAATTTAAATTAATTCTTTAGGCTGATTTAATTGGTACCGCTGTACTAGTGTATGTGAGGTTTATTTTTCTATTTTTGACCGCACGACGACCTAGGCATGTCAAATTTTGGCGCCGTTTCCGGGGAGTTGTGCGCTTAAGATAGACGATCAGTGGTATTTTTTTTCCTTTTCTTTTGATGTTTGATTTTTAGTTTTAATTTTTTGTGTGTGTAAGTCCTCACAATGGGCGATTACATGTACACGGGTCAATACACGTGTTATGCTGGCCCCGTTTATTATGATAACAACCAGTGGAACCAAGGTCGAGGAACTCCACAACAGCAACATCAAAACAATCAGTGGAGAGGACAACGGTATAATAATGGGCTCTACAATAACAGTAATTTCGTTCCTCCGCTTTACTTTGCATAACCGATTGGGCAGTCGGTTGCATCGCACTTCCAACCATGGGAGTATGATAAGGCATCACCTATATTTTTTCCTGAAAATGTAGACTGTCAGGTAGAAATTGGGCCATAGTTGTTAGGTGTGTTGCCTAAATTTAGGGTCATACGCAGGATAATCCTTATAATCATCTTCATGAGTTTTTAGCTATAGCCAACGTGAACATACCTAGAAATGTGGATATGAATTTCTTTAGGCTTAGGTTGTTTACGTTCACACTAAATGACAAGGCTAAGTACTCGTTCATCTCGCTGTCGGCCAACGGTATCACTACGTGGGAGTAGTTGAGTACAATGTTCTTGCAGGAGTTCTATCCCCCCGAGCAAGACAATGGAAGTAAGAAGAGATATACAGGAATTTCATCAAAAACCCGGGGAAGCATTCCATGATGCTTTCGAAAGATTGAAGGAGTTGTTACGCTCATGTCCACATCACAAGTTTCCACGATGGCAGTTGGTCATGATATTCTACGACGGTGTCGACGGTATGAGTCAGGCCATGATTAATGCACCATTTGGAGGGACAATCATGATGCAAGATAGCGAAACGACATGGAGGTTCTTGGAGCAACTTAGCAATGGATCCAAGTTCAATCATTCAGCAAGAAAGACAAACAGCACCTCATCGGTGGCAACAGTAGATATCGATAAAAACTGGAAGAAGGAGGTGAAGAATGAGATCGGTGCCCTTAGCAGGAAGCTTGATACAATATTGGCCACCGTGCAGCAAGGACCACCAAATCAACAGCCGCACGGTCAACAAGAACAAATACCACAAGAGGTTCATCAAGTGTATGGTCAAGAGCAATACCACATCAACAACAATGGACGACTATATAGGCCGAATAATTAGGGAATGCAGAGTTATGATGGCAATTACAATGACAACAACCATCAATACAACAACAACCGTCAAGGTAATTGTGCTGAATCATGTTTTGTGATCGACCAATATCTGGAGCAACATCCATACTCGCCAGAAACCAAGGCGAGTGATTTTAATACCAATAATACTATGTGTGAACCTGCATCACCTGAACATGTGATGGAAGGCCATACACCTTGGGAAATTCAAGAGGCCACCAAGATGGTCGAGCAGGTTGTTGAGGAAGAGGTTGTTGGTGACAATACTACCTCTGACCCAATAACTTTTGATGTTTTTGAAAATATTGATAATGTTGATATGGTGATGAGTGAATCTACACTACAACCAGATGATTTGTGTGACGAGGAAGTTGAGGAGGGGGCTGTAAGTGACAATACTAACCCCCACCCAACAACTTCTGAAATTATCGATACTTTTGAAATTCAAGCTCTGGTGATGAGTGAATCCATACCCTCACCAGATAACGTGATCGAAGTGGTTATTGAGGGAGGGGGAGTAGATAACAATACCACCCCGACCCTGCAATTTTTGAAAATTCTGAACATTTTGAAAATAAAGATCTGGTGATGAGTGAATCTTTACCATCACCAGACAATGCCAGCGCACACTCTTGGCGCCGATCCACCTGTTGGACGATGACCAAGATGATGATTACGACAATGTGGTCTTTGAAAACAATAAACATGATTTTTTCGCCACTCATGACCCATTAACGAGTGGAAAATAGATGTGATTAATACCATCGATGAGGACATTCGGGAGCTTACCAATATTATGCCTTCGATCCCATCAAAGTGGAAATGTTTTATTGGTACTGCAGGCCAAAATCGCGAACTGTAGATGACACGCATTATACGGACAGACGAGGTGCAAAACAATTACGGGAAGCGGCACTGGGAGCGCTCAAAGTCAAGCCAGTGATCTTGAAGAGACACCGAAGGAAAGACCGAGCTTGGAGGTTTAAAGCCACTTCTAAGCATTCGTACAAAATACTCAGAAAACGGCAACCGGGCAGCAGCAGAGGAACTGGCAAACCCTTTGACCCGGAGAAATTGGAGTATGGGATCGATGAAGGAATGGTGGTAACTGAAATTCAGTGGAGACAAATGGCGTATGATCCATCGTAGCCACATAAAGACGGTCCAGCTAAAAGACCGAGCAAAGAAGCGCTTTCGGGAGGCAACCCGATTTTCGATAAGTATTTTCTTTTTATTTTTTCTTTTTATCTTGGTCAAAATATCATTGAGGATGATTATTGTTGAGTGTGATACTGTATGTCCTATATGAGGGGTGAGGATGAATTAGTAGAAAGAAAAACAAAGAAAATTTGGAAGTCGCGCCGCCAACATCACCAAACCGCAACGCGAGACTCGATACGCATGGTACCTTTTCATGCATACTTGCGACGCGGAACACTTCATTTGGTGCCACGGACCTTCAACCTTGATCGATGGACACTGGATCTCAAAACGTCTACGCGTCGCGGACTTGACACTCTGGCGTCGCGGAGACGGGAAATCAACATGGACAACAACGCGCAATGTATTATCTTCTTTTTTGTTTTGCAACTTTTATTTTTAATATGTTTGTTAGTGTGAATAGTATCTATCCAAACTATTACTGCTTCACCAATTGATGGAGTTGCATAACGCAAGTGTGGGGTCACCGTAGCCCTACACTCGTGTTATGCCGGCGTGTTTACTGCTGCGCCCCGACTCCCGGATTTCATTGTGAATGACGTGAACAATCAACTCTGCTTCAAATGGTCTCGACAATCGAGCAGTCTACCGTCTAGAGGGGTAACTCTTTCTCCCTTATTCTGAAATAATTTGTGTACAACGGGGACGTTGTATGGTTTTAAGTGTGGGGTGTGGACGGTCAAAAGAGTGTTTTTGAAAATTTTTGCGAGAAGCGAGTCAAAATTCAAAATTTTTAGCAATTTTTCAAAATTTTTAATAGATTGTAATTTTGAAACGAATAGCTTTTGAATGTTATAGCTTTGGTATTTTTCAAAGATACTATTTAGTTGTGATCATGCTATGAGTTTAGTCAAATAAGTCGAGTTTTAGGAATTAGAAAAATTTTAAGATTTGGGATATTTTAGTATTGGAATTTAGGAAGGAACTGTCAATCAGTGACCTTTGTTGTTCGAGCTGGTAGGTCTAAAATGGGTGGCCTCGAAGAGGCACTTATGCACCTTACCAACTAAGATCGTCTGGTTTGGGATGGTATTTCTGAAAGCTCGCTACATGGACAACATCGAAAGTCATGGATAGTTCTTTTATGGCCTTTAGAATCTGAATGAGTACGTACACTTTACTGTAGACAGAAAATTTGTAATCAAGGGTTCTTTAGAAAGTCATGAATTCCAAAGGATATTCTAGTTATGTTTGCAAAAACTATTTCAATCTAGCTCTGGGAACAATGAGCTTTGAAATTGAACACATTCAAAAATGTTAGAGTGTTCTTTAAAATCTGTTAAAAAAACTCTATTTCTTAGGGACAAGCAAGGCACAAGTGTGGGGTGTTTGACGATGCCTAGTAATATCAAGTATTGTAGTCGTCTTTTAGCTATATTTTGGATTAAATATATGTCTTAAATTGGCTAATATTACTTACTTTTGTGCCAAAGTGCTTGGAAATGTTTTTAGTGTAAATGCAGGGATTTTAGTGCAATTCTGGAAAAGTTATGGAGAAAAAGGGGCAAGAAGACAAAGCTGGCATAGATAGCGCCGCTATCTCTTGAGATAGCGCCGCTATCCCGCAACTGGATAAAATCTCCGTTTTTGAATTTCAAACTCCGAGATTTAGGGCTCGGGAAGACACGCGCGATGCGGGAAGATCTTTGCCGCGACCCGGAAACCCTAATTTCACACCACTATAAATACCGGAGTCCCGTCCGAGTTTTAGAGCATCCCGGGACGCGAAGGATGGATCCGAAGGCAGAACTTCGTCAGTTTTTCAGTGGGAATCAATAGTTTGGTTAGTTATTTAGTTTTTCTCTTGTTTTATCAACTCGGTATCAATGTATTCCATAATCGGGATTTTCGTCGATTACTCGATGTTCGTTTGGATTTATAGTTTCATATTTTAGTAGTGAATAGTTGGTAGTAGATCTGTATCTGATTGTTTAAATGTTGGTTTGATTTGGATTTATAAAAGTTAATCGTTCGGTTCAAGTTATATTGCACTTTTTCGGTATTGTGTCTGTTGAATGCTTGTTTGGATGTTTTGGGATTGTCATTGCTTCTGATTTTTTTGGAATTTACTTCTGGAATCAGTAAGTAATCTTAGTTTAGAACTTAGTTTAGTTTAGTTTAGTTCATGCTTGATTTGGATTTTGGTAATTGTTTTGATATTGTGTTTTGTGTTGGTTTTTGGGAAAGTAGAAACAATACCGCTGACTGTAGAGTGACACTACAGTTGGTATACTGTCATTCTATCTTGACCACCAAACTCCCGTGGATCGACCCTTACTACCGCTGTACTAGTGTGTGTAAGGTTTATTTTCTATTTTGACCGCATGACGACCTAGGCGTGTCAGGAGGCAACCCATTCGTAGGAAGGTTAGGAATTGTTTTCTATAGCAATTAGGATAAATTTTTATCATCATCATTTTTTGAAGACGGGGCACGAAGCAAGTGTGGGGTCAAAATTACAACGAATCTGTGAAATTGGAAGGCACGACACAGGATGTGATACGACATGCCGCGCGTGTATGGGAGAACCCGATGCGCAAGGGTTCTTATTAAGGCACGCATCACGAGATTGCTACTCACTGCGTCGCGGATTTGATTGGACAGCAGGTATGTTTTCACTTTTCACACAAACTCACACTTAACACACGTCGCGGACAACAGAGCATGAACCAAAAACTGCAAATTTCGTGTTTACTCTTGCATCCCCATTATCTACTACTGAGGTTAGTCAGTTGAACTTATTCTTTCAAGCTTGTGCATGCGTTTTTGGCTCGAAATTGGATGAAATGGGGATTTAGGATAAAAACATAGAAATCATCAATGCCGACCTTGTAGGTGAGGTTTTTGCAAAATTCTCACCCTAGATAAGTTAGTCGAGTGTGTAGGAACCTTGTGTATGTATTAATCGAAGCAAACAGGTACCAAATTTATGGATTTTCGAAGCAGTCGCTCGCTGCGACGCGGCAGCCTCATCAGCCGTGACGCGACGTTTGAATCAACGCGTGGTCGTTAAACCGCGACACGCTTAGGGACTGATTTTGCAAAACTTTTCTTGTGTGACATGTTTCTGTAGATGGCCTTACTGCCGCAGCAGGGAGTACCATATATTCCAGAGCACCCATTTTAGAGAATCCCCGATACGTTAGAGGAGACGCATCGATATCAGGCCCGGTTACGGTCCGTGTGCACACGTTCGATCTAGCTGGCCATGTACTTTGACCGGAAGTTATTGACGACAGTGGGACTTTGGGATCGACTGCTTCCCTTCCTCCACTGCACCTGGACCAATTCGGATGGGGCATTCATATTTACATATCGGGGCTGGGAGAGGTTGATGGTCCGCGAGGACGATATTGCTTACAGAGAGCTCATGTTGAAGTTCTATTCCACCTGCCGATATGAGCCAGCCTCCGATGAGCCCAGAGCTCACCTCGTTAGATTCAGACTCGGAGGACATAGCCGGGAGTGCACCATACAAGAGTTTTCCAGACGCATAGAGATCTATACCCGTGAGGAGACAGAGAGCATCAACTTCCAACCATTCTTGGATGCCTGCCTGATCTAGCAGCCACGACGGGAGACAGATGAGGTCAGCTGGGCACGGATGTCCAATGATGGGTTCGAGGCCGAGAGGGGGGGGGGCAAGGAGAGCCAACTCCGCACCCCTCTACACCGTCTGATACACTATATCATATCCACTTCCATTGCACACCGTTGGGGGAGTGAGAAGGTGCCCAGGGAGGATATATTCTATATGTCGGTTTTCTCCGACCTAGGCAGGTTCCTCAACTAGCCTCATACCTTGGCTTCCTTTCTGACATCCAGAGCCTTGGGGTCTAGCGCGAGGAGCCCGATTACTGGCGGACATTTCATCACGAGACTGGCCTGATCTTACGACGTCCTTACGGGCATGGTTATTAGCCATATGCGGCCGATGGCGCCCAGTCACGTGTAGGGAAGATAGTTGGAGGTGATGAAGTTGATACTCCAGACGTAGCCTGGTGTGTACGTGATATTACCCGAGATTGCACCAGCCCGCCAGCCAACAGTCCAGCAGCCAGAGTCGGAGGCCGAGGAGGAGGAGGAGGAGGGCTGTTTGGCCATAATTTATGTTGGTTTAATCTTTGCATTTAATCCGGCCAAAATCCAAGTGTTTCTGGGCTAAAATGAAGATTTTATGGGCATGAATGAGGATTTCGGTTGGGGCCGAAATCCCCTTGGTTTTTCGGTCATCATAACCGAAAAACTGGTGTTTTTCGGTTGAGCTCTCTTTGTTTTTCGGTGGCATTTTATGGAATGGGCTTAGGGTTTTAGCTAGGATTTTCGTAGACTATAAAAGGCAATGTAGCCATCATTAGTCATGTTGGTTGCCTTAAAGTGTGTGCTAAGCTTGAGAGAGGAAGTTCTTGTATTCAAGCAATCAAGAACCTTATGTACTAGACTATATTCAATATAGTGTGCATTGAAGGTTGTTAATCTCATTGTTTTCTTTTGTTTGATTGATTGATTGATTGATACCATTTTTAGATCTAGGATTGTTTGGGACCTACAAATGGTATCAGAGCTTGAAAAGTTAGTGTCTTTGAATTTTTGGTATTAATCTCATCATTTCCTTTGTTTGGATCTTGGAAGTTTTGAAGATTTTGGGTGTTTTGATCTGTTTTTCACGAGTTTTTGGGTTGTTTGGGTGTTTTTGTTCTTGGTGTTCTTCGTGTTCTTGGCAATCTTCAAACAAAAATCATCCAAAAAGCAAGTTTTTGATCCAAAATGTTCATATTTTAGCAAAAATCGGCGTTTTTGAGATCTGAAAGGGTTGTTCGGTCATGCTCCTAGGTTGTTCGGTGGCGGCGTTGAGTTGTTAGGGTTTTTCGAAGTTGTTCGATTAGGGTTGAAGGTTGTTCGGTCCATTAAGAGGATTTCGGTGAGCCCGTTAAGAGTTTTTCGGTGCAACTAGGGTTTCAAGGTTTTTTCGGTGTACCGGTTTTTCGTCCAGGTTTTTCGGTGTACCTGTTTTTCGCCCAGTTTTTCGGTTAACTATTCTTCGGTGCAGCTTTTCGGTTCAACTTGTTTTTCGCTGTGAAGCACAGTTGTTCGGTCCAGGTTCTCGGTCTACAGTAATTTCACAAAAAAGGGGAAATTTTTTTCGAAGGACTGGGTCAAAATTTTGTTTTTCGGCAAATTTTTTTTTTGGGGGTTTTCGACCAATTTTCTGGCATTTCGGTCTCGTTTTCGGTCCTTGTGCTGTTAACTTTGTGTTTTTGCAGTTTGACTTGTTAGTTGATTTTTAGTGCTTTTCAGTTCATTTCCAATGGATATGACTACTACCAATTTGCATTCTGATCTCGATACCGTGATGGGTACTGTTACCCGCATTCCCACACTGTTAAATGCTGAAAGCTTTGATGAATGGAAATTCAGATTTGAAAAATATGTTAAAATGAAGGACAATAAGATATGGAGAAGCATTGTGAGAGGTCCGATTATAATAACAAATACACTTGAGGATGGTACGGTGATTAGAAAGTCTCAGGAAGAATACTCGGATGAAGATTTCGAATTAACTAAAGTTGATGATCGTGGCCTCGCTACTCTCACGATGGCTCTGTCTCCTGATATCGCTCAAGGATTCAGCGAATACAAATCTGCCAAGGCTTTATGGGAAGCACTGATTAAGGTTTATGAAGGCAACGAGGACATGAGACAAAGCAGACAGGATCTGCTTAGACAAAGATTTAATATGTTTAATCATGTTCTCGGGGAGACACTTGAAATTCAGTTGCAACGCTTTATCACTCTCAACACTGAGTTGAGTACCGCTGAAATAGTGCTGTCGAAATCTGAAATCAACAAGAAGCTGCTGAACTCCCTTCCAATAAATTGGGATATGCATGTGGCCGTGATCAAGAAGACGAAGGATCTGAATAGTTTGTCCCTCTCTAAAACTTTGGCTGTCATCAAAGCATGTGATATGGATGACAAACAACGAGAGATAAAGCACGTCAGTTCTTATCAATCTGCCAACCTAGGTGTTTCTTCAAACAGTGCTTTTTCTGCTTTGCCTGCTCAAGCTCCAGTTTATCAAGCTTCTTCCTCTTCCAACAAGCCGATGGTATCTCCAAGCCCTTCTGTTCTTGTTACTCCAGCTCCAACTCTTCCCAAAGGAACTAAAGAAAATTTAAACATGATGGCTGGTCTCCTAAATTGCTACAATGCTCCCATGGCTGGTGTACTGGTTCAACCTATGATGTCTGGAGATCTTGACAAAGTCAATCCCGATGATATTGAAGAGATGGACATCTCCTGGCATATTGCTATGGCGGTATTCAGGGCAAAGAAGTTCACACAAAGGACAGGTAGAAACAATTAGGCTGCCAACAATGGAGACAGGAAGGTGGGTTTCAGCAAAGCAAATCTCCGATGTTTCAACTGTAACAAGCCTGGTCATTTCGCTCGCGAATGTACTAAGCCCATAATAGAGAATGCTGAGAGAAATCTAGTGCCTGTCGGAAACAATCACGATGCTGCTCCCCAGAACAATGAAAGAGCAATGGTGGCACAACAGTTTTCTTGGGATGACCAGATGCAAGCCTTGAACCTAACTGAAGGTGGTAGAGCACACTTGGCGCAAATCGAAGGAAACATGGATGCTGATGCTGCAGAAGAACAAATGATGGATCTGTAATTTGCTTTCATGGTTTCTACTACTCCTGCTTCTACCACTGCCAAAACTGAGGTTAGTGAAGTTTCTTCCTCTTCTCAATCTCGCATTAATATAATTGCAAAGTATCGTGAACATAATGATTGTCTTATTAAAGAAGTGTTTAACCTTACAAATGATGTTTATAATGCTAAAAAGAAACTGAAATCTCTACAAGAAAAACTTGATGCTAAAACATCTTATTTTAAGAAAGTTCAAGAGGAATGGAGTACTGTAAGCACTCGATATCGTTGTGTAAAAGAATCAATTGCTAAATTAACTGCTGAGCTTGACGTATTGAAAGCAAAGTTCAATTATGCTGAATTTAATTTCAAAAAATTTGTTGTGTCAAGCGAAGTAGTTGAGTCTATAATTGAACATCGAACTAAATGGGCCAGTAAACAGGGTGAAGGAATTGGGTATAGATCTGCCCCACCTCTTTTTAACTATAATTTTACTCCGTCTCTTGAAACTGAAGAGTGAAGAATGTTATCTCTCGAATTTCATCAAAACTGATCAATCTGGCACCGCTGAGAGTAATAAACCGAACTCTACTGATGCTTTTACCTCATGTGCAGATAATTTGAAAGAGAAAGATGAGAAGAAGGAAGACAAGAGTACTTTTGATTTTCTTAAAACTTGTTATAAGACTAATCATTCTAATTCGTCTGCTTTGAATTCGTCTGTTAAACAAACTGCTAAAATTGTTAGACCTTCAAAAATTCATAATGATGTGAATTTTCGAAATTCTAGGTTTAAAAATTCTGATAAATGTTCTGTTGCATGCTTGTGTGTGTGTGAAAATGCTTTGAATATATCTAGACCTGGACAAACATACATTGCCCCTGTTAAAAGACAAACTTGTTTTAACTGTGGAATCGCTGGTCACATTGCCAGAAATTATCCCCAATATTTGTATGCGCATCAACATGAACAGTTTTGGAAGAACGTGCCAAGGGGGAGATCTTATAAAAGAAAACCCTCGAGGTCACGTTCTCGGAATAAGAATTGGAATGATGTGAAAGCCAAGAATCAAACTGCTCAAAACAAAAAGACAGTTTCAAGAAATGACTGTGCCTTACCAAACTTTGTAAGATCAAAGTCATCTCAAGAATCAACTTCAAATAGCAGTTCTGATTCCAAATCAAATGCTAAAGTTCCCATCTAGTCCAAGGATAAGAGATTTAAATCAAATTATAGATGGGTTCCTAAAGGCAGCATTCCAAAATCTACTGTGAATTCCCCATTATTTGACAATCATGATATGAGTTTAGAATCCATAAAATGTATCGATAGTTTGGGTCAACCCAGTTTCCGAATCGACTGGGTTCCTAAATCTAATTAATCCCGCAACTTGTGCATGAACAACTGTGGAGGAAAATCAGCAGACCCTGGTATGTTGATAGCAGTTGTTCCAGGCACATGACAGGCGACATGTCCCAATTACACGACGTTGAAAATTTTAATGGTGGATATGTTTGCTTTGCGGGTGGTAAAAAGGGAAAGATCACTCAGAAAGGGATTGTCTCCAATGGCGTGTTGAAATTTAAGAACGTAAACTTTGTTCCTGAGCTCAAGCACAGTCTGCTGAGCGTTTCTCAAATCTGTGATAGAGGTTTTTCAACCCATTTCACAAAGAAGGAATGTTTGATTCTCAAACCTGGTGTTGTCATTCCAGAGGAGTGGATTCTTGTCCGATCAGAACGTCAAAGCAATGCCTATATCATCGACATGAATCACAACACTCCTGAAAACGTCACTTGCTTATTCTCAAATGCTTCTGAACAGAGTGCCATGCTATGACATCGACGTCCTGGTCACGCCAACGCGAAGAATTTGAATCGTCTTGCGAAAAATGAACTTTTCCGGGGGCTTCCCATCAAAGACTTCATCATATTTGAGAAATGTGTTGCCTATGCTCAAGGAAAACATCATCGGAAGCCACATCAGCCCAAATTGGTCAACTCCATTGACTTGCTCCTTCAACTGACTCACATGGATCTCTTCAGTCCAGTCAACGTTCTCAGTATTAATAAAAGCTCTTATTGTTTAGTTATAACTGATGATTACTCACGTTTTACTTGGGTTTTCTTTTTGAAGAAAAAGAGTGAAACTACTGAGCTGGTCAAGAGATTCGTCACCTTAATAGAGAATCAAACAAATCAGAAAGTGAAGGCAATTCGGTGCGATAATGTGACTGAACTCAAGAACGCAGTACTGGATAAATTTTATTCAGATAAAGGAGTGCAGCGTCTGTACAGTGCTGCTCGTACACCTCAATAGAATCGTGTTGCTGAGCGTCAAAACATAAATTTAATTGAAGCTGCATGCACCATGCTCTGCGATTCTAAATTACGGGTGTTCTTTTGGGCTGATGCAATCAACACAGCTTGTTATGTTCAGAACCGGGTCATCATCAACAAGCGCCAAATGAAGACTCCGTATTAGATCCTATATGGTCATCAACCATCTGTTGCACATTTCCGTTCTTTGGCTGTTACTACACCAAAGTTCAACTCTAAAGCAGCGTCTTGCACCCTTCTTCATCTTGAAGCTACACCAAAGTTCAACTCTAAAGCAGATGACTGTTACTTTATTGGATATGCAGGTAAAACTGCCTATCGGGTGTATAACAAGGTTACCAAACAGATCGTGGAATCGTTTGATGTACGGTGGCTAGAGGAAAATCAAACAGATGCTCGAATTGGCCCCGACTGGATATTCAACTATGCCGAATTATTTAAGTATTTTAATGTGTTTTCTGATGTTGTCTCAGGCACACAGCTAGGTCCAAGTGGAGTCAGCAGAGATGAAGATGAGGAAATTGTTTGTCGTCAAATTACCAAACAAATAAAAGAGTAATGGAATATGGATGTAGTTTATAATGATGGGACAGAAAATGTGATATGTCAAAAGACCTCTAAATACTCTTCAATTAAGAATAGTATAGTAGTGGTACGAGTCGAACCCAAGGGAATTGGGGTGAGTTAATCTCTTGCCAAGTTTTCACACTTCTAGAGATTGGGACAAGGAAATGTAAAGTTCAAGGGGGGGGGGGGTGGTTTATCAAGTCGCTTGATAAACAGAAAATAAGTAAGAATGTGATTTATAGAATTAAACGGACATTCGGCGTCTAGTCTAATCAATCTTGTCGCATATTCGTACTAGATGAAATTAAGAGTTAAGTAATGGTTCTTGTCAATGGAAAGTGACAATAACACATCAACTTAGAAGAGATCCAAATTAATATGCTCAATACTTCAATGGTCTCTATTTGTGAAAGAAGTATTGTTTTCTCATATATAAATGAATATCTCAATGGTCATCTTGAAGAGATAGATGTATCTCAACCGAGACAAGATACCACTTAAATACGCGAGCTTTAATCCAAATTCAATATTCCGTCCATTTGGATGAAGGAACTAAGAACAAGCATGTAATTTACGACATAGAAATTAACCGGGACAAAAGAAACGTGCATCACTAATATAGAACAAGGAATAACACTAAAATTCTATAAAAGTTATGCACAACACAACGGTCAATTAGTGATTAATGCTATAATTGACCAAGAGTGATGCTTTACGTTCTTTTGCTGGTTCTTTACTTCTTAAGAACTTGATTGATTCCTCGTGTCAAGCTTTTAAAAAGTGAAGTTATTTCTAAGATGTTACCAACAATGATCTTCAAAACAATTGAAAATACATATAACTATAATTGGTTAACTACCGGAATATAGTGATCGACTAAATTCCAAAGTAGGGACCAAATTTGTAATAAAATTTAAATGATAAAACTAAACCAAAACAGTTTTAATAACTTCAAAACTTCATTCCAAGCACAAATATTAATGACAAGAAAGATAAATGACTAAAAGCCGAATGTTATGAGACTTAGCCACTCATGTTAGCTAAAATCTGCATAATTGCAATGAAAGACATTCAAACTACCTAGAAAATGACTAGGAATTCAAGAATAAGAAAGAGTGTTTGAAGTATCTTCAAGTATGTTCAAGTGTGTTGTTAACTCCTCTCAAATGTTCTATTTATAGACCTCAAATGGGGTTTTTTTTTCGTCTAATTCTTCTGTTTCTCGTCCGAATTGCTTGGAACTTGGTGTGAGACTTCCATTTGATATATGATTGATGGTCCAAGTCTTAAAATGCCTGCAAAACATACCATTTTATACAAACAAATGGTTTTTGCTCCAAAATGAACACATTAGTCCGAAAACATGCATATAGCACGTTTTAAAGGCAAAATACGATGTTGAATGCGGTAAATAAACGTGCCAAAAGGTGTATAATTATACACCTATCAAACATCCACAAGCTTAAACTCTTCTTTGTCCTCAAAGAAAACAAGAAAAAAACTTAGACTAATGGTTGTAAGAAGGAAAATAAAAAGAAAGTGTGAAACCTTTTTAAGTCAAATCGTGCCAACATTATCACTAGCAATGATATGGTTAACATATCGTCCCTGTATTCGCCTAGTATTTCACATTCGTGAAATAATAGACTGTACTAAGAAATAAATATTCGTTAAACAATAGCATAGCCACGTCATATATTGATTATAACACCACTACCGTGACTTTCACCGCCTTTAGCAAGGAGAACACAATACAAAGCCAGTGCTCACAATTTTTCGCTCTTCTCATATTTGCACACAATTCGCTGATTGCGACTCACAAATGTCTTCCGCCACTCATATGGAAATAGGGTGGTGTTTACACTCGGATATCGAACTTGGACTCATGTTAATATGACTTTGCCTCAATTATCACATCGACCACCTTTGTTATAACTTGTCAATTTGTATGAATGATCTTCCAAAATTTTAAGTACAAGAAATTACAACTCGATAAATATAATGCAAGTACAAAAGGGAATAAACACTCTATTTTTGGATTTTCTTTGAAATGAGTAAAATAATTTGGCAATTATTTGAAAAGCCATTTTTTAAAGATACAAACTATCTTTTATTGAAGGGAAATGAGAGATAAGCATTTGTGCTTATTCTATTTTTTTTGGAAATTTATTTCTTTAAACACACATGTTTGGTTCTTGGTTTTATTTTTATTTATTTATTTATTTATTTTATATAACCAAATTTTTTAGAACCAAACAAAATATTTCTGGAATTTAACCATTTATTGGACTCGACAAACAAATATAAATATTTTGTTTTTGAAATTAGAATTATTGAATGAATAATAATTTCAAAATTTTTTTTTTGCTTAACAAGGACCGACTCGGTCAAGAAAAACGACATTTCAGAAGATCGGGAAAATTGACATGTTGGAAACAAAGGTGCTGGTCAAAGTGTGATTACGAAGGCAAAACCTGTAACATTAACCAAGCCGATTGCACACATTGAGATTCTTACGGGGTATCTGCACATTGTATTGCTGTACTTGCTAAAAAAATAGATTCAGTTAAAATAGATGTCTTACAAACTGTTCATACGTGTGTATGCTAACTACATTTAACAAACAAAAGTTCTTTAACACAATCTAAAATTTTGCAAGGTGAGAATATTTTCAACCACAAGGTAGATAGGCAACCATAATATTGAAAATAAAGATGCAACATGTTTTAACAATTAAAAGTTTTCACGAGGGTTAAGAAAAGAAGTGCGAGAAATAACAAATGTTTTAAATTTTTTTTTTTCGTTTTCCAAGTTTTTCGATAAAAATAAAGAAAAATAATCATAGAACTGAAAAAATACTAGCATCTAACATCGTAAATACCTCTACAAGCTTAAAAATAAGCGTCGTCCTCGAGACTTGCGGTAAGTTTACTGTGGTCCTGGAGGTGGTGGGGGGTGGCCTAGAGTCCAATGATACACATGCTGCATCATTCGCTCCATCTCTCTGTTGTGTCGCTGCTGTGCAGACACATAATCGTCAAAGTCTACCCACAGCGCATGAACATTGTCGTCTATTTGGACGACATCTTCTCACAGGAAATCGATCTGTTCCTCCAAGGCCCCATAATCGCCCCATCCCTGCTGCTGCTGCTGTGGTGGCGCTTCCTCATTGGTCTCCTGTTCGTCATCTTCTCCTCTTACATTGGAGGGTGGTTGCCAGTTTGTGTTGCTGGCTGGTCGGCCAGTGTCAGTGTCTGAACATCATCATCATCGATTATTAGGTACAGTGTGTGATGTGGGCCAACTACCCAGGTGTTGCGGGTCGGTTCTCTGTAGTACAATTTCATGTACTCCAATAATTCTCCTGTGAGAGTGATTCCCTCCTCCAGTCGCTCCATTGCTTGTGTCACGCGTACATGTAGGAGTCTGGCTAAAAGAGTCACCAATCCTCCTCCGTGAATTTCACACGCAATATTCTGGCTCTCCATTATTAGCCGGTCGCACACGTAAGCTCCGAAGTTTGGTTTTAGTGGACTGTTGGTGACTGCGCACCAAAGGAGCTGTAATTCCTTAGAATTGATAGTGCTCGTCTCTCTTCTGGGGAATAGTATGGAAGCGACGATTATGTGCAACACCTTCAGAACCGGGTGTATGATGCACGAGGCTTTCGCTGTCCTCGCTACATATCTGTTAATGCCTGTTATGTTGCTCCAGAAGGCATCATTTTTTAGGTCTGGTTGTCTACCTCTTCTGTCAGGTCCAAAGGTGTTGTCCGTTGGACTGTTGATGAGTTGACAGATTTGGTCAGTAGTCAGGGACCTCAGCTCGTTGCATAACCTGAAATTTAGTGTACCGTGATCCAAAAAAACAGAAGACATAAATTCCAAAGTTAGTATTCTGTTGGTGGAAGCCGCGGTGTTCATCAATGTTCCCCATCCTAGATTGTTCAATAGTGTTTGTATGCCATCGAACACTCCCACATCTTGCAGAGTTTCCACACAAATGAACTTTTGGGAGACGACCTCCCTTTCTTGCAGAGCCAAAAATCGGTCTCTTTGGCTATAGTCTGCGAATCTGACACCGCTAATGCGAGGTGGAGATTGGCTCCTGGGTTGTGAACTAGAGGCACCATCCCTGGATCTCTTCCTGAATCTGTCATAGGCCATGGTAATCTGGACAAACAAAAGTTAGCAAAAACAACACCCAAGCTATGAATCTTCAAGGAATTTTTGTATTTAACAATGTTTGGCTTGGAATTCCCATGATTTAGAAAGCATCAAATGATTCATCATATCAAGATTAAGCTAAAAAGCTTGAAATTTTCATGATTGGGACAAAATTCATCATCTTAAATTTTGGATGAAATGGATGTTTCAAAGCTCAATTCACACCACATTGCACATCCACAAGCTTGTATGTGCAATGGATTAGAAAATTTTCAAGAAAAATTAGGGTTCTTGGTGTTCTTCCCCAATTTGGATGATTTTGCCCTAATCATGTTAATTTCAAGATAATCAAGCAATACAACATCTTAGAAACACTAATCTAACATATAAGTTCACAAATTTCAAACAATAATCATCAAAATTGGAATTTCTCAAAAACAGGTTTTTGAAGATTTCTTGAATTTTGATGATTTCATGGATGAATGTTGGATTTGATGCATTAAAAGTGTTAGAAGGATGAAGTATAGCAAAAATTGCATACCTTTGGAGGTTAAATCGACTTAAAAATGAAGATTTGGGGTGCTTTCTTGCGGTTTTGCCGAGAGGAACACGATAGAGGTGTGGTCGTGCGAATGAAAGAACAGAAGAGAAGTGTTCTTAATCTGTCCAGACGAAACACGACTCGTGCGTATATAGTGAAGGATAGAGCACGACTCGTGCGTATGAAATGACACTGAATTTTGGTTTTTGAAATGAGCACGACTCGTGCAAATTAACTCTAAGGGGAAGCACGACTCGTGCAAACCCCCTGTTAAGAAAATTTTTACGTTTTTTCGTTTTTTTTTCATTTTCTCGCTCGGTGACCCCAAAATTTTTTCGACACTTCCAAACACTTTATTATGTATTAAAAACATCAAAAAGTAAAAAAAAAAATCAAACAAAAACAGGTTTAAACACGCGAAAACGAAGCACACAAATACCGTAAAATGAAAATCGGGTTGCCTCCTGAGAAGCGCACTTGTTTAACGTCGTTGGCTTGACACGGGCCCGTGTTTGAGCTTTAGGACTCATACGCGGGGGCTTCCAATGTGACAACTTCTTTCGATTTGTCGTTAAAACCATCGAAGAAAGGTTTTAAACGGTGTCCGTTTACTTTGAAGTTACCGGTTTTGTTACTTAAAAGTTCTACAACACCATTCTCGAACACATTAAAGATAACAAACGGTCCCAACCTTCAGGAGCGTAATTTTCCAGGGAATAACTTAAGACGGGAGTGATACAATAGAACTTTTTGTCCTTTTACGAAAGGTTTGTTAGTTTTATTCTTATCGTGAAAGGTTTTAGTTCTTTCTTTATAAATTCGGGAACTTTCATACGCGTTGTTACATATTTCTTCAAGTTCTTGAATTTGTAACTTTCTATGCATCCCGGCTTCGTCAATTCCCCAATTGAATTGCTTGATGGCCCAATAAGCTTTATGTTGCAATTCAACCGGTAGATGACAACATTTCCCGTAAACTAGACGGTAAGGAGACATACCTATTGGTGTTTTGTAGGCGGTTCGATATGCCCACAGTGCATCATCTAGTCGTATGCTCCAGTCCTTTCGGTTTGGACTTACCGTGTTTTCTACTATTGACTTGATCTCCCGGTTTGATATCTCTGCTTGTCCGTTCGTTTGGGGGTGATAGGCGGTAGAAACCTTGTGAGTTACACCATACTTTTTGAATAGTTCCTTGATGGTCTTGTTGCAAAAGTGGGTTCCTCTATCACTGATGAAAGCTCTTGGCGTCCCGAACCTGCTGAAAATGTTAGTTTTTATGAAGTCCGAAACTGTCTTGGCATCGTTTGCCCTTGTCGCCTTGGCTTCAATCCATTTAGACACGTAGTCTACTGCTAGGATTATATAGGTGTTTCCAAATGAATTTGGAAAAGGCCCCATAAAATCAATCCCCCATACATCGAATATCTCACACACCAAGATAGGTGTAAGTGGCATTTGGTCTCTTGGGCGTACATTCCCAGTTTTCTGACATTGTTCACAAGACTTGCAAAAAATGTATGAATCAAAGAATATAGTAGGCCAATAGAAACCAGACTCGAGTACCTTATGTGCTGTTCTTTTGGGATCAAAATGCCCTCCACAAGCTTGTGTGTGGCAAAAGTCCAAAATTGATTGTGCTTCATTGGTATCAACACACCTTCGAATGATTTGGTCACTGCCATACTTCCATAGATACGGGTCATCCCAAACATATTGTCTTGCTTCCTTTCGAATTTTATTCCTTTGAGCATAGGAAAGTTCATCGGGGAATATGTTGGTGACCAAGTAGTTGACTATGTCGGCATACCATGGTGTTGTTGCTTGGACCAAGAAAATGTGTTCGTCTGGGAAAGTTTCTTGGATGGGTGTTGGATCATCAGGTGCTTGGTTCCGGCTTAGATGGTCGGCTACAAGGTTTTCGGTTCCGCTTTTTTCTTTGATCTCGAGGTCAAACTCTTGTAACAGCAAGATCCATCGTATAAGTCTTGGTTTCACATCTTTCTTCATTAAGAGGTATTTTAAGGCTGCATGATCAGAAAACACGGTTAGTTTAGTACCCAACAAGTATTGTCTAAATTTTTCCAATGCCAAAACTACTGCAAGCAATTCTTTTTCGGTGGTTGAGTAATTGCTTTGGGCAGTATCTAAAGTCTTTGATGCGTAGTAAATAACATAATGGGCCCGGTTGATCTTTTGGCCCAAAACAACTCCAACCGCGGTGTTACTTGCGTCGCACATGATTTCGAACGGAAGGTCCCAGTTTGTGGTTGAATGATGGGAGCTGAAGTTAGCAAATCTTTCAATTGGTTGAACGCGTCTTTGCAAGGTTGATCAAAATCAAACTCTGCATCTTTTTGTAGTAGACGGCACATTGGGACAGTTATCTTTGAAAAATTCTTTATGAAGCATCTGTAGAAACCTGCATGGCCAAGAAAAGAACGCACTTCCCGTATGTTTGTTGGGAAGGGTAAGGTTTTGATAACGTTAATTTTAGCTTTATCCACTTCCAATCCTTTTTTAGACACGATATGTCCTAGAATTAGTCCTTGTTTTACCATAAAATGGCATTTTTCATAATTTAGGACTAGATCGGTGTCTATGCATCTTTGAAGAATTTTTGTAAGATTTTCTAGACATATATCAAAAGAGTCACCATGCACCGTGAAATCGTCCATGAAGACTTCAATGATATTTTCAACGTATTCTGAGAAAATACTTATCATGCATCTTTGAAAGGTGGCGGGTGCATTACAAAGACCAAATGGCATACGCCTATATGCAAAAGTCCCAAAAGGACATGTGAATGTGGTCTTCTCTTGGTCTTCGGGGGCCACTGGTATTTGATGGAAACCTGAAAATCCATCCAAACAACAATAATGAGATTTTCCAGCTAATCTGTCTAACATTTGATCAATAAATGGTAAGGAAAAATGGTCTTTTCAAGTAGAAGCATTTAGTTTGCGATAATCTATACAAACCCTCCACCCATTTCGGATTCGGGTGGGTACCAATTCTCCTTCCGGATTCCGCACCACTGTAACTCCGGCCTTTTTGGGAACCACTTGGATTGGGCTCACCCATCTACTATCCGAGATAGGATAGATCATTCTGGCTTTTAACAATTTGATTACTACTTCTTTTACAACTTCCATCATAGGAGGGTTTAATCTCCTTTGGGCTTCTATTTTTGGTTTGAAGACTTATTCCATGAGGATTTTATGCATTCAAAGAGATGGACTTAAACCTTTGATGTCGGCTATGGTCCATCCAATGGCCTTTTTGAATTGTTTTAAGAGTTTTATCAATTTGTCCTCTTCGGTTTGTGTGAGTTCGCTAGAAATGATAACCGGTAACGTTTCGTTTTCTCCAAGGTATGCATATTTGAGATGATTGGGGTGAGTTTTCAGCACTAGTTTTGATGCCTGCAAAACAGATGGGAGAAGTTTCGTGTCAGAAATTGGAAGGTCTATTTTTGGTGCTTTGTACCTTATTGTCTTATTGTTGTCCATGAAGTTCACAATTTCTGTTATCTCCTCTTCGAGTTTGAACTTTTCGTTAAGTTCTTTCGCTGCGTCTTTGTCGATACTTTTGGTTAACACAATAGCTAATGAGTCATCATTTGTTAGCTCAAAACATTCATCTATCAAAGGTTCGATCACATCAAGAAAATTTATGGAAGATACATCGGTAGGATAGCACATCACATCATAGATATTGAAGTTAATTATCTCTCCATCAAATTCCATTGTTAGGGTACCACTATCAACATCAATTTTAGTTTTTGTGGTTTTTAGAAATGGTCGTCCTAACAAAATGGAACTAGAATTTGGAGAGTCATCATCTTCCATATCTAAAACATAGAAATCTGTCGGAAATACAAGTTCATTAACTTGGACCAAAACATCTTCCAATACACCTTTTGGGTGCACGGTAGAACGATCGGCCAATTGAATTATTACACCGGTTCTTTTTAAGGGTCCTACTTTGAGAGTTTTGAAAATCGAGTATGGTAGGACATTTATAGAGGCACCAAGGTCTAACATTGCACGTGGTATTATTAAGTCTCCCACTTTACATGGAATAGTAAAAACACCGGGGTCTTTGCATTTTTGAGGGATTCTTTTTTGAAGGACGGCTGAAATATTTTCTCCTACCTTAACAGTTTCATTTCCTTTTAGCTTCTTTTTAGATGTACATAATTCTTTTAGGAATTTGGCATATCTAGGTACTTGTTTGATAGCATCTAAAAGGGGAATGTTTACCTCTACTTTTCGAAAAGTCTCCATGATTTCTTGCTCTTCCCTTTCCTTCTTTGTGTTCTTTAGTCTATTGATGGAAAAGGGGGCGGAGTGATCATGACTTCCGGTCTCGATGTGCTGGCACCTCCCATATTGTCTTTTTGTTTGGTAAGCAATTCAGGTTCTTCTTCCGTTACCTTTGGACTTTCATACTCCTTCCCGTTTCTCAAGGTTATTGCGCTTGCATTATGTTTTGGATTCTTTTCGGTTTGGGCGGGTAATTTAGAGTCCAATCTACTTTCCAACTTGTTAACCGATGTTGCAAGTTGTGTCATTTGTTGTTCTAAATTTTGAATGCTTGACCTTGTCTCTTGCAGAAAAGATATTGTGTTTTTAGCTAAATTAGAGACGATTTCTTCCAAAGACATACCTGGGGGGTTTCTTGGTGCGGCATGATGTGTTTGTGGATACCGAGGTTGGTATTGAGGCCTTGGTTGAGCGTTTCTCCATTGTTGGGTGTTGTCAAAATTTCTAGAATTTTGTCCCGTGTGGTCACCTAAAGCATTTATATGTTCATTTTCGTCTTGCAAAGATGGACACATATCAGTTGGATGACCGTGTTGGAGGCAAATTCCACAAGCTATTGCCTTTGGTTCGATCCCTCTCTCTTTGGTTAACAAAATAACTACTTTTGTTAGTTCAGTTAATAGAGTTTCAATGAGAGGAGTACTTACGTGTTTCTCTCCTCGTGGGGGGTCAGGATACCATTCGTCTTTCCCGATTGAGTGTTTCGAGTCTTCTGTCAAAGTGGCAATTAAGGCCCGGATTTGGGACGAGGTCTTGTCTAGCAAGGCTCCACCACTGGAGGCATTGATAATTTGCCTATCAAGATGAGATAAGCCTTCACAGAAATATTGGAGAAGTTGGTGCTCCGACAACCCGTGTTGTGGGCACCGAGAGCAAAGTTTTTTAAATCTCTCCCAATATGTGTGTAAGGACTCTCTTCGTCCTTGATGTAAGGTGAGAATTTCTCTACAGATGCTCGAAGCTTTTGGCTCCGGGAAGTATTTGTCAAGGAATGCTTGAGCAATGTCATTCCATGTTGTTACCGTCCCCGGTGGGAGGTAGTACAACCATTCTTTGGCGGCATCGTAAAGAGCAAAGGGGAATGCCCTTAGCTTGATTTGGTCCTCGGTCACATTATGCGGTTTCATACCCGAACATACCACATGAAACTCCTTAAGGAATTTATGGGGGTCTTCATTTTCCAATCCTCTAAAGGTTGGAAGTAAGTGTATGAGCCCGTATTTTAGCTCAAAATTCTCCACATTGGGATAATTTATACACAAAGGTTGTTGTGTATCTTTTCGGGCACCCCATTGTCTTAAGGTCTTTTCTTCGTCACCCATTTTAATGGATTAGTAGAAAAATCTAAAATAGAAGTAGAAGTAGAAGTAGAAGTAGAAGTAGAAGGTGGTGTAGAAGAGAGTGTTGATGTAGTGTGAGATTTTTGGTAGTCAAGCTTCTTTCGAAGCTTGGTTTGTTTTCTTAATATTTTTGCAGTTTTTTCGATTTCATTGTTGATCTCTAGAGGTGTACCTGTTCGATCAGATCTGGGCATAAAGAGTTAATCATAAGCCAACTCCCCGGCAACGGCGCCAAAAATTTGTTGGTCGTTGAATTACCAAACAAATAAAAGAGTAATGGAATATGGATGTAGTTTATAATGATGGGACAGAAAATGTGATATGTCAAAAGACCTCTAAATACTCTTCAATTAAGAATAGTATAGTAGTGGTACGAGTCGAACCCAAGGGAATTGGGGTGAGTTAATCTCTTGCCAAGTTTTCACACTTCTAGAGATTGGGACAAGGAAATGTAAAGTTCAAGGGGGGGGGGGGGGTTTGTCAAGTCGCTTGATAAACAGAAAATAAGTAAGAATGTGATTTATAGAATTAAACAGACATTCGACTTCTAGTCTAATCAATCTTGTCGCATATTCGTACTAGATGAAATTAAGAGTTAAGTAATGGTTCTTGTCAATGGAAAGTGACAATAACACATCAACTTAGAAGAGATCCAAATTAATATGCTCAATACTTCAATGGTCTCCATTTGTGAAAGAAGTATTGTTTTCTCATATATAAATGAATATCTCAATGGTCTTCTTGAAGAGATAGATGTATCTCAACCTAGACAAGATACCACTTAAAACGCGAGCTTTAATCCAAATTCAATATTCCGTCCCTTTGGATGAAGGAACTAAGAACAAGCATGTAATTTAAGACATAGAAATTAACCGGGACAAAAGAAACGTGCATCACTAATATAGAACAAGGAATAACACTAAAATTCTATAAAAGGTATGCACAACACAACGGTCAATTAGTGATTAATGCTATAATTGACCAAGAGTGATGCTTTACGTTCTTTTGTTGGTTCTTTACTTCTTAAGAACTTGATTGATTCCTCGTGTCAAGCTTTTAAAAAGTGAAGTTATTTCTAAGATGTTACCAACAATGATCTTCAAAACAATTGAAAATACATATAACTATAATTGGTTAACTACCGGAATATAGTGATCGACTAAATTCCAAAGTAGGGACCAAATTTGTAATAAAATTTAAATGACAAAACTAAACCAAAACAGTTTTAATAACTTCAAAACTTCATTCCAAGCACAAATATTAATGACAAGAAAGATAAATGACTAAAAGTTGAATGTTAAGAGACTTAGCCACTCATGTTAGCTAAAATCTGTATAATTGCAAAGAAAGACATTCAAACTAGCTAGAAAATGACTAGGAATTCAAGAATAAGAAAGAGTGTTTGAAGTATCTTCAAGTATGTTCAAGTGTGTTGTTAACTCCTCTCAAATGTTCTATTTATAGTCCTCAAATGGCCCTGAAGAGATCTCAGTTCGGATTAATAAAATGGTGAAAACCCCATGCTCTAAAAGTTGATTTGCTGGAAGATTCCTGCTACACATGACTTCCAGTAAGAGCACGACTCATTCATATATGATCACGACTCGTGCATATATGAGCACGACTCGTGCTTATCAAAGTACATTTGGATATTTGCTTCCCAGTATGTGCACGACTCGTGCACATGTAGGCTTGGAAAGAGCACGACTCGTGCTCCCTTAACCGGGGGTTTTTTTCGTCTAATTCTTCCGTATCTCGTCCGAATTGCTTGGAACTTGGTGTGAGACTTACATTTGATATATGATTGATGGTCCAAGTCTCAAAATGCCTGCAAAACATACCATTTTATACAAACAAATGGTTTTTGCTCCAAAATGAACACATCAGTCTGAAAACATGCATATAGCACGTTTTAAAGGCAAAATACGATGTTGAATGCGGTAAATAAACGTGCCAAAAGGTGTATAATTATACACCTATCAGAAATCATTACTGATCCCATCATACCGCCCTTGATTTTTGAAGATCCTATTCTTAACGATGGTGCACCTCCTGTTTCCACTTCGGTTTCAACTGAAGCTCCTGCTGACTCATCCCAGATTGTTGGCAAACCATCAGTTGCTGAAGCATCTGCCACTCTTGAAGGCGTTATCAATTCTGAACCTGTTGATCTTTTCAACTCCACACTCATGGACTCCCTCTTTCCTGAGAGAATTCCCGATGAGTATGTAGCCAGTACCTCCCACGATTTCAGAGACTCCGACAGAGGTACTTCAGGCTCAGGCAGAATTGAGAACATAACAAGCCTTCCAGTTTCTTCTGCTTCGCTCGAGCATGCTATTTCTTCAAGAGTTCAACGCGATCACTCGATTGATAATGTCATTGACTCTCTTGACGATGGGGTTCAAACCAGAAGCTAGAGCGGTCATGTCAACGAGTGTCTCTACTCATGCTTTATCTCATAAATAGAACCGACGAATGTGGAGATGGCACTTAGTGAACTAAGTTCGGTGGACGCAATGCATGAAGAGCTCAACTAGTTCGAGAAGCTGAACGTTTGGCAGTTGGTGGAATTACCAGAGGGAAAAAAGTCTCTTGACACGAGATGGGTTTTTCGCAACAAGCAAGATGATTCAGGAGTTATTGTGCAAAACAAGGCACGCCTGGTTATACGCGGTTTCCGTCAGATTGAAGGTATTGATTATACGGAAGTGTATGCCCCGGTTGCTCGATTAGAAGCGATTCAGATTTTCCTCGCTTATGCCTCCTACATGAACTTTACTGTATACCAAATGGACGTTAAGACTGCTTTCTTGTACGGTGAGGTGAAAGAAGAGATTTATGTTGATCAACCTCCCAGTTTCGTCAAGTCTAAGTTTTCGAATCACGTATACAAGCTGTATAAGGCTCTCTATGGTCTTCATCAAGCTCCCCGTTCCTGGTATGCAACATTGACGGATCATCTGTTGCAGCATGGTTACACTCGAGGCACCATTGACCAGACGCTGTTTATCAAGCGTGAAAAGTCCAACCAAATTATCGTCCAGATCTACGTGGATGATATCATCTTTGGTTCGACTAGCGAGGCCTTGTGTAAAGAATTTGAGCAAGTGATGAAGAAGCGATTCGAGATGAGTTCGGTGGGTGAAATGACGACGTTCCTTGGGTTTCAAGTAAAGCAAAGTTCAACGGGTATTCTGCTTCACCAAGGAAAGTATGTGGAGGATATTCTTGCAAAATTCAACCTCAAGGATGCTAAAGTTGCTAATACTCCAATGGCTGAGCGACCCTTGCTGACTTCAGACCCAGATGGCCAATCTGTTGATCAAACGTATTACCGTTCTATGGTTGGATCTCTGATGTATCTGACGGCTAGTAGACCGGATATCGTTTTTGCAGTTTGCCAATGTGCTCGACATCAGGATAATCCTAAATTCTCTCATTTAACTACTGTCAAACGGATCTTTAGATACCTCAAAGGGAGACCTAAGTTAGGTCTCTGGTATCCAACGAACCGTGAATTTGATCTTTATGCTTTTTTAGATAGAAATTATGGGGGATGCGATATTGACAGAAAATGTACGAGTGATGGATGTCAATTCTTAGGAGACCGACTGATTTTCTGGCAATGCAAGAAGCAGCAGACCGTGTCAACCTCTACAGCTGAAGCTGAGTATATTGCTGCCTCGGCCTATTGTTCTCAAGTCATTTGGATGCAGCATCAACTTCTTGATTATGGTATGAATTTTGTTGATACTCCCATATTTTGTGATAACGATGCAGCTATCCAAATTGTAAAAAACCCTGTTCAGCATTCTAAGACCAATCATATCGACATTAAAATACATTTTATTCGAGATTGCTATGAGCGAAAATTGATTCATTTGGAACCACTTCACACAGATAACAATGTGTCAAATTTATTCACAAAACCATTTGCAAAAGCTCGGTTCGATATGCTTGTTGAACTTTTAAAAAATGCTACGCTTCGATGACTGTTAAATCAGTTCTGTAAATATTGTTTGCTATTTTTGTTTAGTTAAATTTGTTCATGGTTTTTACTTCCGCAATTCTTTTCCATGCACAAATTTAGGGGGAGAATTAAAAACAAAAAAAATTACAAAATTTCAAAAATTCAAAAATATTTTCTTTTTCTTTATGTCTTTATTTTAAGAAAATTTAAAAATCCAAAAACATTTCTTACCTACCGAAGACCCACCGAGTTATACCACTCACTGCTGAGGTAACACTTAAGTGCTAGTGATTCTTACTGTTACACCAAAGTAAGTTTGAAGCACTGACAACCTTTCTCAACCAAATCTAAAATTTTCTTTCGTAACACAAACCTCTAGAAACTTTGAGTAAAGCCACTCAGAGTCGAGAGTTACAAAATCTGTGTCGATGGTTAGATTGCTTATCGTAATCTATCACACGCACCAATCCACTCTTAACCATCTTTATATTTCTGCTGCAAGAAATAGACAATTCACCATTCAAAACCAAGTGGTGATGATATTTCGAAACTCTATGCCAGTGATCTCTGCTACAACACCAGTAGTAGATGTGAGGCATCGTCAACTATTCTTACCTACAAAGCTTCTAAATTCAAGAGTTGGATGACTTAGTGTAATAAACCATACACTGATGACAATTCGAAAGTCTAGCCGATGGGTATGTCTAATAACCAAGACATATTACACGCTAATACCACTCTTGACCTAAACTTCTTCTAAATAAGATGTTCGTGACTCAATGTGATATTACCTCGCATTAATGAAACATCGAAATTCTGGGTCAGTGATCGTTGTTGTTTACCACAATAGCTGTGAGACCCCAACAACTTCTACGGATTCAAATTGGCACTAGGATGGTACACTACGCAGAGTTTAGATACCATTGAACGTCTTGCCAAGAGCCAAGTCAACTTGTTGACTTGTCAACTGCATTGAGATCCTTGATCAAGGATATGCAAGGGCTTAAATTAAAACGGCCACGAGTAGTTCACAGAGACTCAAACAATCGCAGCGCGTTCCCCCGGGTTCACACAGATACTACGAGAAGTCTCATTTTGAGCCAAGGATGAATCCTTGAACAACTGTGGTGAGAGTTTATAACTCCGTGACCCACAGGATTTGCGGTCATTGTTCGTATCAAGAAGCGTCAGCAAGAAGTGAAGTTTGAAAGATTCAACACGAACATTTTGTTCCCGAAGAAGGCGAAGCTTAATTCCATGTGCCAAGCTGCTTGAATTCCTCCTCAGTCAGTTTGTTGCTATATTCGCACCTTCATGTGATCTAGAGTGAAGACTTGATGATTCAGACTCCAGTAAAGATCAAAGTCAAATCAAAAGCTGGATGTACTGATTGAAGACCTACGCTGAAGACCGGCTAGCCCAATGAACTTACAAAGTCAAACCTAAAGACAGTCTGATACCGAAGACAAAGTTGTCTCTGCAATGCGCTGAATGTTACCAACATCTATACCCGTCACCTGCAAAGGGGGGGATTGTTGAAATGTTCTGCAGTGTACAACCAAATTCAAGATCAAGACAGAGCTCGAAGACAAATGAAAGCATTAAACCAATGGGGAGATTGTTGGGCCATAATTTATGTTGGTTTAATCTTTGCATTTAATCGGGCCAAAATCCAAGTGTTTCTAGGCTAAAATGAAGATTTTATGGGCATGAATGAGGATTTCGGTTGGGGCTGAAATCCCCTTGGTTTTTCGGTGATCATGAGCTCACTTGGTTTTTCGTTGGGCTTTTATCGAATGGGCTTAGGGTTTTAGCTAGGATTTTCGTGACTATAAAAGACAATGTAGCAGTCATTAGTCATGTTGGTTGCCTTGAAGTGTGTGCTAAGCTAGAGAGAGAAAGTTCTTACATTCAAGCAATCAAGAACCTTATGTACTAGACTATATTCAATATAGTTTGCATTGAAGGTTGTTAATCTCCTTGTTTTCTTGTGTTTGATTGATTGATTGATACCATTCTTAGATTTAGGATTGTTTGGGACCTACAAGGACGAGATCCCGTTGGTGTGAGACCCACCAGGCAGAGGAGAGGCAGAGGAGAGTGGAGCCAGAGGTCCAGCAGCCACCACAGTCACACCCCGCACCACAGCCTATAGACGTCCAGGCTATGTTGCGGGATTTGACAGTTGTAGTGGCAAAACTTAGGGAGCAAATGAGGTGGATCGTGGAGTCACAACAAGACCTCCTCATCCATGCCAGATTGGTGCCATGACCCTTCCCCTCCAGAGATCACGATGAGGCTGGTCCATCCGGGACGCAGCATGAGGATGATGAGTGATTGTATTTTTGTTTTGTTATTTTTGAAAATATTGTACATAAACCTACTACTTTTAGGTACTTTTGTTTCTTTTGCTTTTAATGTTTTTTTTGAGTGTTTTGTGTTGCAAGTTACCAATGAGATCTACCGAGAAGTTGTATAATGCAAGTGTGGGGTCACAGTACCCCTACACTTGTTATATACCGGCGTGTTCACTATTGCGCCATAACTTCAGACAAACAAACCAAGATGTGCAATTGACATCCTGTACAATGATCCTGACGTCTAAGAAGTTCGTTGTTCCAAAAAGGGGGTAACTTTTTTCTCCCTTGCTCTGAAATTATTTTTTGTACAACGGGGATGTTGGTTTAAAGTGTGGGTGGGGACGGTCGAAAAGTGATTTTTGAATTTTTTTTTGTAAAAATAGTCCTATTTTTGAAAATTTTCAAAATTTTTAAGAAATTATAACTTGAAAACGGATAAATTTTGAGTGTTATAACATTATGATATTTTTCAAAGGATACTGTTTAGTTGATTACCATGGTATTTTTGAGTTAAAATAAGTTGAGTGTTTAGAAGTTAGAAAATTCTAGATTTAGATATCTTAGGATTGGGATTCAGGAGGGAAATATCAATCAGTGGCCTTTGTTGTTCGAGCCGGTAGGTCTGAAACGGGTGGCCCTAAAAGGGCATTTATGCACCTTACTACCTAAGATCATCTGGTTTGGGATAGTATTTTCGAAACCTCGTTAAACAGACAACATCGAAAGTCATGGATAGTTCCTTAGTGGCCTTTAGAATCTGAACGAGTAAGTACACTTTTTGTGGACTGGAATTTTGTAATCAAGGGTTCTTTAGAAAGTCGTGACTCCTAAAGGGTATTCTGATCAAGGTTTCTCAAAAATCAATTTTCATCTAAGTTTTAAATACAATAAACTTTGAAACTGAAGGCATTCAAAAATGTTTGGGTTTTAGTTAGAATTTCTTAAAAACTCTCTTGCAGGGGGACAAGCAAGGCACAAGTGTGGGGTGTTTGACGACGACTAGTAATATCAAGTATTCTAGTCATCGTTGAGCACTGTTTTGAGTAAAATATATATCTTAAACTGTGATATTACTCACGTTTTGTGTCTAGTGCTTGTTGTGTGAATTATATGAAGTACAGGGTAAAAAGCGTACAACATGGAAAAAGTTTGGATGAAGTCTACTTCCAGTCGAAGGAACACGCGCGTCGCGGTGAGCTGTAACACCGGATGGGATTTGAATTCAAAGCGCGAAGAAACGGGGCTTGGAGATAAGACGCGCCGCGGATAAGCCCTCTGCGCGACTGTCCAGACATTTTCCTCAACTATAAATAGAAGCCTCCGGTTCGTGATTAGGGAGCGAAGACCCGACCTTTGAGTGGAACTCAGTCTTCTTCGACTTATAAATTCGTAGTTCATTGATCGATAGTTAGTAGTTTGTTAGTTTTAGCATTTAATTGTTATTTTTTGGTATTTGTTTTTCGTGTGTTCAATGCTTCTGATTTTTAGAATCCGGTTGATTGCGAGAATCTGGATTGTTCCCTAAAGTCAGAAACATTCGGCTTTGGAGTCGGTTTATCTTTGAATGCAAGTTTCTATTTTAATTTATATTTTATGTTCGGTTTCGGTTTCGATTCGATAATCTTTAGTATTGCTCGATTGTTTGCATTGGATTGTTTCTGGTTTCTGAGTTGTATCTCAGATTAGATTCAATTGGTTTTGATTGATTGGAGTTTGGATGCAAGTTAGTTTGATAGTTCTAGTTTCGTGTTTCGGTATTTTCGACTATTTCCGAGTGAATGGACAAAAACCATCTATAGAGTAACACTATAGATCGGTCGATTTTATAATCTCAGAATATCAACCACGGACTCCACGGTTCGACCCTTACCACTAGCTAGTGAGCTGTAAGGTTAAATTTTGTATCTTTGACCGCATCGACGACTGGGACGAGTCAAAAACCGTCTGGCTGATTCATGTAAACATCCTCAGCCAACTTCCGATTAAGGAAAGCGGTCTTGACATCCATCTGCCAAATTTCATAATCATGAAATGCAACCCAAGGGGTTTAAGTGAAACCTTTCGCAACCCAAGGGGTTTGAGTGAAGCCTATGGCGAGCATTATCCTAATAGACTTTATCTTAGCTACCGGTGAGAAGGTCTCATCATAGTCAACCCAAGGGGTTTGAGTGAAACCTTTCGCAACCAGCCTAGCCTTGAAAGTGTGTACCTTTCCATCCATGTTGGTCTTCTTCTTGAATATCCATTTGCACCCAACTGTTTTTCGACCTGGTACATTGTCAACCAAGTTCCAAATTTAATTGTCATACATGGACTTGATCTCGTTTTCCATTGCCTCTTTCCATATAGGAGCCTCAAGCCCTGTCATAGCTTCCTTGTAACTAGCTGACTCATCCAAATTTACCAGTATACTATCACTGACAAACATGTCACCATCTGCAGTAATATGGAAACCATAAAACTCAGGTGGCATGCTATCTCTACTGGAACGTCTAAGAGATAATGAGGTGTTTATCGGTTCAACAGGAACTCCTTCCTCTGGTTGAATGCTACTATCTTCTAAGGTTCCTTCATTGGTTGACTCCTGAATTTCTTCAAGCTCAATGGTACTCCCACTGTCCTCTTTGAATATGAGCTCTCTCTCACGAAAGACTCCTCTTTGTGCTACAAAGACCACATCCTTGCTAGGTCTGTAGAACAAATATCCAAAAGACTGCTTTGGGTAACCAATGAAAATACATCTCTTACTTCTGGCTTCTAGTTTGTCATGAATCTCTCGTCTTACAAAAGCTTCACAACCCCAGACTTTAATATGTGCCAATGAGGAAATTTTCCGGTCCACATTTCATGAGGTGTTTTGGCAACCTTTTTAGTAGGGACAAGATTGAGGATGTGGGTGGGTGTCTCTAAGGCATACCCCCAGAAGTGAATAGGAAGAGAAGCTCGACTTATCCTGGAACAAACCATGTCCAACAAGGTTCGGTTATGCCTCTCAGCCACACCATTCAGTTGTTGTGTCCTAGGAGGAGTTAGCTGTGAAACTATTCCACATTCCTTAAGATAGTCAAGGAACTCGATACTAAGCTATTCACCGCCTGTGTCGGATCTAAGCACCTTTATCTTCCTGCCTAATTGATTCTCGACTTCATGCTTGAACTCTTTGAACTTTTCAAAGGTTTCTGACTTATGCTTGATTAAGTAGATATAGCCATATATGCTGTAATCATCAGTAAAAGTCATATAGAATCGATTAGCATCCTTTGTGGATTATCTGAAGGGTCCACACATATCCGTGTATATGATATCCAACAAACATTCACTTCTTTCACAAGATCCAGTGAAAGGTGATTTTGTCATCTTTCCCAAAAAGCAAGTTTCGCATGCATCATCTGACCTCAGGTCAAATGATTCCCACACTCCATCCTTTTGGAATTGGGCGATGCGTTTCTTGTTAACGTGTCTAAGACGATAGTGCCACAAGCATGCATTGTCTATACCATTAGACGAATCAATCTGAAGTACACTATTGACTAAATTATCTACACATGTCACAGTTTCATACACACCATCACAAGGAAAGGCTTCAAAAATAAAAACACCATTTTTATAAACTGAATAGATCCATTCATATTATCAAACGAATATCTATAACCTTGTCTAAATAATGCATGAAACGAAACAATATTACGTACGTGCCATTTTTGACGAGTAGCAACAATTTGTCAATTCTAAACTAACATCATCACTGAGCACTAGATTATAAAATCCAATCTTGGTAACAGGAGACGATCGCTTATTCCCCATGATCAAGTTTACTCTTCAGGGCAAATGTGAAAACCACATCCTGTATGAAGGACCCAAGAACGAGAAGATGATGAGTTATTAGAAATGGTGTATATACCTGCAGACAAGGGCTTGTTTTTACCATCCTTCAGATCTTGTAGGTACTTTGGGCAGCTCCCTTTCCAATGTCCTTTCTCGTTGCAGTAAAATCAATCGGCTTATTTGGGATTCGGGACGGGATGAACGTCAGAACCGGGTTTGGCATTTGGGCCATTGTAAGATAACCCAACATGCGCCTTGCCCTTTCAATTCTATCTTGGAGGACCCTTACTCTTCTTCCCCTTTCCCTGTCCAATAGCCATAACGGGAGCATTGACAGGAGTGGAGGCTAAACCTTTACCCTTCATCCCTGCTTCAGCAGTCTGTAGTAAGTTGTGCAACTGATCCAAGGTGGTATCAGTGTTGTTCAAGTGATAAGCCAATATGAACTGATCATAACAACTTGGTAAGGAGTTAAGGACTAAGTCAATATCCAACTCCTCATCAAAATGCACATTCAGCTTAACGAGTCGCTCCTCATATCATTGCATTCTTTGTACGTGGGCGCAGACAGACTCTCCTTCTTTCAACTTGCATGCCATGAGGGCCTTGACTACTTCATACTTTTCTTGACGAGCTCGCTTATGGAACTTTTCCACAAGGTCCTTGTTCATCTTGTATGGCCAATAGTCTTCATAAATTCTCTATAATTCGGGGACCATAGTAGCGACCATGATGCAGGCCACTTTGGTCGCATCGTCGTAGTGTTTCTTATATGAGGCATATTCCTCAGAAGTAGTTGTTTCTGAATCGATCTCAATGAGTTCTTTTTTGAGTACATATCTTTGTCCTTGAATCTAAGAGCCATCTTGATGTTTCGCATCCAGTCGTTATAGTTGGTGCCATCCAATGCCACCTTCGAGCAGAGCGAAAGGATCGAAGAGAAGTTATTGTGGTTATTTTGGGGAGCGGATGGGATAGCAGAAACATTAGCTGGAGTAGACATCTATAAGAGTAGGTAGTTGTAATTCCTTAATATATAACCTAAAAAATAAATACTAAGGCTAGGACCCAACTATGTAATTCACAACTTAGAAGAGGGATGTTGTAATCTAATTGTAAATCACATAAAGGTAGGTAAATGACGATTTACCAATTCCACCACGGAAGATAATCAAATTAAGTGAAATTCCTAGATCTTTTGAGATTCATTGATACTATTCAATGGCATGTTTAATCTCAGATTATGCTCTTCCATTTGTGACTGGGATACCGAGGATTACAAACAAGATTTGAATAACCATACAAATGTGCTTGGTAACCTCAATGTCATTTATCATCTCAATTGATATGCCGGTAACCCACACACGCTCTATCAACAATGATAATTTATGAGATACCTACACCACTCTTTATAAGTCCCAATTAGTGTGTCGGTAGACCACACACGCTCCACTAACGACTCATAAACTCTAATGTGCAATTTCATGGGTTAGCATACCTTTCATGTTTTTCTTAAAGTAACTAGATTTGGGATTTTTTTATTAAAGGTTCTAGTACTTTTCTCTAATAGCATTATACTTTTAATGAGATTAGGTTGTCCTATCAAATTCATTCTGCTAACGACCCTCCACTGATCAAGGAAACGGTGGATGAGAGTGGACACCCATTCAAGCGCCATTTTATAGGTTGTTTCTTTATACCCCCCCCCCCCTTTATGGACCAGCTTCGTGAATGAGGCATACTAGCGATTTGACTGACTTAGTCTTATACATATAAATATTAACTTTTAATAATAATATATGTAAGATGTATTTTAAACATTTAAAATACTTGGTTTATCTTTTTAAATTTCCAAATTAAACAATTTAGTAAATTTAAAATTAAACTCAAATTGATTTAATGTATGTCTTTTAATTAATAATTAATTAAATGAGTTAAATCAAATAAGGATTATCAAATCAAATTAAATCAATTAATTTAATCCTAATCCTTGTCCACTAAGTTATCCAAAAATAAGGGTAAGGGTTTCCATTTATTAATTAATCATAATTACCAAAAATAGAAAACCCTAGGAGAACCCTAGCAATTTTCGAAAATGGGTGAAGGCTAGGGATTCCAAAACCCTAGCCAAAAGGCAACACATATGGAGGCAAAGGGTTTAATTTCTACAAACCCTAAAATCAATTCTTCAATTATAGTCATTCAATAGAAAACAAACCTTGTTGTGATACCACTGATGGAGAAAAGGCAAACAAATAAACTTAAACTCTTAAGTTCACATGTAACCTAAGGATCTATGTTTTCTCTAATTGAATCTATAACTAAGAACATCATAAGAAACCCTAAGGTATAAATCGAAATTTCCAAAGAAGGTTTAAGATCACATACCTTTTGATCTCTTCGAAGCAAGCACCAAAAATGTTGTGCCTCTAATGGCTCACACCAAAAATACCAGCAAGCAAGACAACCAGAGAGAGGGGAGGGAACTCTTAGAATTATGTAGGTTTATGGGGTACTAGGGCTCCCTATATTTTATAGCCCCAGAATGATAAGTGATAAGGCTTATAACTGCCTTATTTGAATTCCGATATGATAAGCCTTTTATCATATAATTCAAATACCTTATCAGTAATATATATATATATATATATATATATATATATATATATATATATATATATATATATATATATATATATATATATATATATATATATATATATATATATATATACACACACACACACACACACGCACCCATATTTATCAATTGCTCAACTATTGAACAATTACACTTTACCCCTGCATTTTTAATTAATCAAATTAATCCCAGAATTAATTCTAATTAATTTCTTATTAATCATTAATTAAATATTATGATTTATAATTAACATATTATCCTCATAATATATTAACAAATCAATCTTTCTCTGTATAAGTCATCCAACCCAAAAGGACTGTCCTGCTATCAATTCAAGAACTTATATCATTTATAGTTATGGCTTAGACACGTTAATCCAACACAAACATTATATAAATGTTTAAAAAATGTACAAATTTTTACAAGAATAACCTAAGTACCATTTAGTGGATTGTCGGAAGGTTATTATCGTGGCCTCTCATAAACTTGACCATTTCGGCCATTTGGGTTCAAATTATATTTGTCTTGCATCCATTTTGGCTTGTGTGTCTTCAAACTACCAAACCTAAAAAATGTTAAAACAAATATATACAAATTACTAAACACAAAAAATAGTAAAACAAAGTGTATATATATATATATATATATATATATATATATATATAAGCGATCGGGAGAGGACTCTTCTTAAAGTGAGGACTCATGAGGACACCTTAAAAAATTGAAAAAAATAAAAAATATATAAATAATAAAATGGATCATAGTACTATATTGGAGAAAAAAATTCGAAAAAAAACTTTTGCATCATTATTTTTTTTATAATGAAACAATGATCCACAAAATAAAAAAAAATAGGATCATTACTGTTTTTCAATGATCAAAATTTTTTTTCCAATTTTTTTTGATAATGATATAGTACTATTCTCTATTTTATGATTTGTAATTTTTATATTTTTTTCAATTTTTTTAAGATGTCATTCAAGTCCTCACCGAAAAAATAGTATTCACCGGAACGGGACCCTATATATATATATATATATATATATATATATATATATATATATATATATATATATATATATATATATATATATATATATATATATATTATATATATATATATATATATATATATATATATATATATATATATATATATATATAGTTAGTATTAAATACATTTAACAATTATTGTGTGACTGTAGGACCAAATATGGAGCATCTGATCAATAAAATCAATGGCTGTTAAAATTTCCGTTTTTTTTAATTAAAAGCGTAACAATACGCGTGTTTTTAAATGCAACACCCCGGTTAAAGGTAAAAGAGTAAAAATCCCCAATTCCCTACAATCACGCACATGATATCGTCGGTTTTCAAATTTCTACAGAAATCAAACATCAGAGCATAGTTTATAATTGCGATTCAACGAGCAGGAAACGTTGCGATTCAACGATTATAAAAAAAATACAGATGAACAATTACAAAATATACAGATGCATTATGTGAGAATGAACTATTACAAATATACAGATGCATTCTTCGAGAAGTAAAGTTGCATTCTCAGAAAAAAATAGTTACGTAAGAGTTTTCAAATTCTCAGAGAATATGTTTAAATATTATCTAGTAATACGTAAAACATTCTCTAAGAATGAAATGATTACAGAGGACTAAGAAGATAATGAAGCATTCTCAAAGAATACCCTACACCACATCCTGAAAATTGTTATACGGAAGGCCCCTTTCTCTAGAATGCCCCATTCTATGAGAATGCCACATTCTCAGAGAATGCCACATCCTTCTTCCAAATCTCGTCTCTTCTGGCCTTTCCTCAATCCCATCCTTCTTCCTAATCTCATCTCTCAACTCTTTCTGGTTCTTTGTGGCTAACTTTTTCTGCTCCCTGCGATCCATGCCAGCACGGAAGCCTCTTCCAAATAGAAGACAAGCCTCGTGAGGGTTTTGATAGAGGATGTTCATATCATGAGAAGTGTCCTCTGTATTCTCCCAGTCGAAGGAGAAACGGATCTTCTCAGTAGGTTTAATTACCCTTTTCTTAGGTTTCTTCGATCCCAAGTATCGCTCTGCAAGCTTCTCACCGGTGGTTACGGGAGGCATCATCAGAAGATAGCGGGGGTTTAGAGGAGGAAGCATTAGGGTTGCTCTGAAGGAGAAGCTGTTCGGATCGGCGCTTTTGTTCTTCAAATTCATCTTGATGGCGCTTGAGATCTAATTGTTCTCGCTCTGCTTTAGTGAGAAAGACGGGTTTCTTTGCTTACAGTTTCTCAACAAGGTCATCGGTAGAACGATTCATGACTTGATCGAAGCTTCGAGTGATTGAACTCAAGAGCAATTGCTTCGCTTGGATGATTGCAGGGCAGGAGGTATAGAATGGGATCGAGTTTCTTGCTTCTGCAATCGATTTTATCTGGAAGGGGATGAGATCGGAGATTAGGTTGAAGACGATGACGGCTTTGACGATTTTGACAGATTGTGTACGTGAGAGAAGGGGAGAGAGGGGGAAAATACCGATTGTATCCCTAAATCATATATGGACGATATTGAGTCCTACGTACGTACAATATTTAGAATCTGCATCTGAATCTACTTATATATATATATATATATATATATATATATATATATATATATATATATATATATATATATATATATATATATATATATATATATATATATATATATATATATGTATATATATATATATATATATGTATATATATATATATATATATATATATATATATATATATATATATATATATATATATATATAAAAGTTCAACAGAGAACCAAAATAAAACAAGGAACCAAGGAACCAACCGTGAGCGTCCGAATTCAAATGATCGACGGCCGAAGATAAGGTTGTAAATTTCTTAATTGAACACGCATGTAGCGGATAATTCCAAAAAACACACTTCGTTATTTATTTATTATTTATTTTTAGAGCTTATTTTTTATCGAAATAAAAAATCGAATATATCAAAATTCATAATTTTTTATTCTCTTTCAATAGACATCCATATCAATATTGTAAAAACGAAAAAAATAATATTCAGAAATCTTGTTCAGATTCACAAAACTTAATCAATGTGAATTTGAACTATAACAAGTTTTACAGAAGATTATTCACATGTGAATGATCATTGAAATTACTTTTTTCAACAATCATTGATTATTCAATAACAACTTATGTGAATTTAAATAAACTTTTAGATTCAGACGTGAATCTCACTAAATTTTCATATTGAATTTAAGTAAATTCGTTTATATTCTTTACAATTTCAACATTTTGTAATATACAATTGAATTAACTAAGATTCACAAATTAATTTATTTAAACTTATACACGAATGAACACAAAATTGCTAAAAAAATGGGGTGCAATTATCATTTATATGTGAATTAATATATCTAAAACTAGATGCATACTATTTTTAACCTTTTGACCATACACAAATGAATTAATTTAGATTCACAAATTAATTTGCTTAAAATTCACATGTGGATGATAAATTTTTTTGAAAAAGTCAGGTACAATTACCATTTATATGTGAATTAACATGTATAAAACAAACCATCACCCTGATGGCCTAGTGGATAAGGCTTTGAACTCTTTCTCTTCCCCCATAAAGAGGTTCCAAGTTCTAATCCCACTCCCTCCCTTTCCCCATAGGGAGTGTTAGGTTTCAATCAGGGGATGGCCACTGGCCACCTCTCTACCCCCGTAGGTGATTGACCCGGACCACCCTGCTGCCAGGTGTGCGTGGGCCCCGAGGTTGCTTCATCAGGGTCATCCAAAGGATGGGTCGGGTGGGGTCCTCGGTTACCAAAAAAAAAAAAAAAAAAAAAAAAAAAAAAAAAAAAAAAAAACATGTATAAAACAATAAGCAGTTAAAATTCACAATGTGAATATAAACTGTATTAAATTTGTATGGAAGATATTTTCATATATAAATGATCAGTGAATTCATTTTTTCAATAATTGTTAATCATTTAATAACAACTTATGTAAACTTAAAAATATTTTTAAATTCAGATATGATTTCAAGAAAAATCACTTATGTTGTTACTATTTCAATGTTTTAATATCATATACAATTAACTGAGATTCATAAATGATTTACTTAAAATTCACATGTGATTGGTAAAGAATTATTGAAAAAATTGGATAGATTTGTTATTTAGATGTGAAAAAATATATTTAAAAAAATGCACTTGAGTTCAGGTTCACAAGGTGAATCTGGACGACCTTGAAGTAAAAAAACAAAAAATTTTGTATATCAATATGGATCTCTATTTATAGAGGATGAAAAATTATGAATTTTGGTATAATTAGTTTTTTTTTGAAAAAAGAATAAGCTTAAAAATTAAAAAAACATAAGAAACGAAGTGGGTTTTTTGCTATGATCCGCTACATGCGCGTCCAATTAAGAATTTTACATCCTTATCGCTGGCCGTCAATATTTTTCCTGGCCGTAGGATTGGTTCCTTGGTTCCTTGTTTAATTTTGGTTCTTCATTGAACCTAACCCTATATATATATATATATATATATATATATATATATATATATATATATATATATATATATATATATATATATATATATATATATATATATATATATATATATATATATATATATATATATATATATATATATATAATAATAATTTATGTGAGTTTGATCCATCCAAATACCTTTGAACCATGACATTAATATATCTTTCCTACAATTTATGAACGACACGATTGTTATTCTTTTAGTAAAAGCTGAGACATTATTCTTTAACTTAATTTCCGTTGATTTTGCCCATGTTATATTATGTTACCGGATTTTTTTTTACTTTTGTTACTTTTTTTTTGGGTTTTCTCAGTCGGGTTTGAACGCGGTTTTCAGATTCTTTCCGGATTTTATTTCTTTTCTATTGACACGTGTTCTTCAAGGAGCCCCCTTTCTTGGGTAGTCGCCGTTTCATTTTCCCATCTTCGTAGTTTCTTTTCTTCCGGTATCTCTCCGGTGAATTTCCGTCAGTTGTGGGTTGTTGTGTCGGCGTTGCTTTTTCTTCTTCTTTGCATGTGGTTGCTTTGGTGTTGTTCTTGCCAGTTGCGTCAAGTGGCTGCCATTTGGGTAGTTGTGTTGGATGTGCTACTGACATAATTTTTTTCTTTCATTGGTTAATGGTTTCTTTTCGTGGTTTTCGATCTTCATCTTCTCCATTGGATTTCATCTTTCTCACCACGTTTCGTTGGGTTCTCGCTTCTCGATTTCTTTAGGTTTCTTCAGCGCCTTTGATGGAAATCGATTCCGCTGAAGCTATAGCTTTCTGGGTCGATTTTTCCGTCCAAAATTCCAATCAACAAATCGACTGTGGCCGTTGTCGATTAGGGTTCGCAGCTTTTTCGGGGATTTGGGTTTGCGATTTCTGGTGAGTTGCTAATTTTTCCTTCACTGTTCTTCTAAGGACGTGAGATTTTGGGTTTGCGGTTTTATAGATTGTTTTTGATTTTGGGTTTCTTCTAAATCTCGGTTTAGCTGATCGATAGATTTGGAATCGCTTCAATCAATTATATGTCTTTGCTTTAAGCGAACGGAGAACGCGATGTTAATTTTCAATAATAAAGGTATGTTCGATTCTTAATCAACTCTATTATTGTTTTATTTTTGCAAAAGCTTATCAAAATCCATCGCTCCCCATCTCAAAATCGGTTTCACGTTACTGAAAGTTTAAAATTGTTTCAAGATCACTTTAGGTCATCAGATCTGACTAGGGCTCATTTCAACCCTAAATCGATCTTCTCCCATTTTTATTCATCCATTGATGTTGTTTATTATGATGCGATTATTAGTGGATTTGGTAAGGGTTATTGGGTAAGTGAAGCCATGGATTTCTTTGAAAACCTGATAGTTGAAGTTTTGTATCGCCATAAAGTTTATATTCATTTTTTATCACTGTTGCTGTAGAATATCTACCTCAAACCATGGTAATCTTTTGTTATTTATATGGTTTTTGGTGTATAGGTAACGAATTTCTTTGTCTGAATGGATAGCGACGGAGAAGGATATTATGAGGTAGCAGGTAAGAAAAACAATATGAGATACAAGCACAGTTACTTGGAAAAGACAAAGAAAGGAAAACGGGTGTAAAGTCTGTTTTGTACCATTATATGTCTATCTTATTGGGGTTTTATTAGTTTATTGATTTGGGTTTCTTCCAAATTGCAACATGATCAGGTTTAAAGAAGCAAATCAACCAGGTTAGTAGCTTCACTTTATTTTCTTATTCTATTAATGTGAGTTTAATTGGATCTTTTTTATTTTTGAGCTGAAAGATGATCACTTAAACATAGAAGATTTACAGGATTGCGCGATCGAGTGAATCTCCAATGATTTCGTAAGTTGTCGATTTCCTTCGTTTTCCTTGTATGATTGGTTGATTTTGTTTGTTTATTATTTTTCTTACGATAAATGTTTATACGCTGAATTCTATCAGGGAATGGTGAATTTAGTTTCTAAATTGAGTAATCTGGATGAGAATCGTAAGGAGCATGGGGTTTGCTTTCAATCCGATTTGAACATAGATGGAAAAACAGAACCAATTGTTCAGAATTCTCAACCTCAGGTTATGATTTCTTCTGATAGCTTGATTCTTCAAACATACAAACTGATTTTCCTTATGGTTTCTTACTCGAATATCAAGATTGGTGAAGTAGTGTCTGTGGGCGTGTGGCTGTGTGCTTCTACCTTTGGGATTACGTCTCTCAGTTTCTTCAGCCTTTAACTATTTATGGATTTTAAATTATTTTCCGCTTCAATTTTTAGACAAGGATACAAATATCACAACAAGAAGATGTGAATTTACTTATGCAGCAACCTAATGATGTACTGCTTGCAGCTTTGGGGATGGGCCATGTTTCTTTTGTATAATTAATGGGTATGCTTTCATCTTTAATAAAAATGAAGTATTTATCATCTTTTCCATGATTATGAATTGGACCTCTATTTTATTGAAAAATTGTTGTGCTAGACTAATCAAAGCATATCATCTATTTTTTGCCCCAAGCTTTCCTCTTGGTTCAGTTCAATCGTAGCAATCACAGAACCTCCTTGCTAGCTTCGAATGCTATAGCTGCAGCTTCATATGGCCACTATTTCAATATATTAAAAAATAATCATTTTTAGTTCAAAATAAAAGAGTAAAGTAAACTACATATGTGGTCCCTGGGTACAGCGAATTGTTGCAAATTATGTCCTAAAAGGTTTTATATTGAAAATTTTGTCCTTAGTTGAAGTTTCTTATTGATTTTAGTCTTTGTGTTGTCTAAGATAACAGCCTAGCTATTAACTTTTTGATTTTGCCCTTAAAAAACTGAATAAAAAGGACCAATTTTGTGATTTCCTTTTACTTTTAAATAGCAATGCCAAGATTGTCGTTTTTAGAAAAACTTAACGGCTAAAATAGAGAATAAAAGAAAATTACAAATTTGGTTCAGCTGGTATACTTATGTTCAGTTTTGATTCAAGGGAAAAATGGACATTTCAAAATTTTGACAGCTATGCTAAGTTAGACAGCACAGAGACCAAAATCTATATGAACTTCAAAATAAAGACCAGATTTGCAAAATATAACTTCATGGAAACAAAACTGTAAAAATCATAGACAAAAAAACATAATTTACTCAAAATAAAAAGAAAAAATTTACCTTTTCAATGCCTTCAATAGATGAGCTCTTCTGCTTCAAAGTAGCAGAAACAGTCAACTCAGTGGCCCCACCACCAAGGACAAGTTTTGGATGCTTCAAGATGTTTCTAGCCACTGACATTGCGTTCTATTGAAAAATAAGATTTTATTAAATTTAGTGTAATTTATTTGGAATAAAATTTAGAGTGAATTACAGAAATGGTCCCTGTGGTTTAGTGAAATTCGCAAGTTCAGTTCAGTTTCAGATTTTCTTGCAGACAGACCTTGTGGTTGCAATTTCTTGCAGTTTTGGTCCCTTTAGGTATATTGTGTTTACAGGTTTGGTCTAAGGGAAAAATTGTCATATTCAAAAAACTAGAGTAAATCACATTATTGGTCCTCGAGTATAGTTAAATTTTGTAGGTTTGCTCCCAATAAGTTCTCTTGCTATCAAACTTTATTGATTATGCCATTTACTTCTTTTGATTATGACGAATTCAGGTCTTAAAGCCATAAGACTATTTCTCCTTCTTAAGAATATTTAAATGGGTGTTCCTTATCCAATGGTTTTGGTGGACTCATTTTTAATGAAAGGATAAATTCCAACCTTTTTCTATTCTTTTTTTATCTTCATATCTATAAATATAAATTGTATTTTGTATTTTTTGGATTGGAGCATCGGAGTTTGCGGAATAGATTGTACATGTAAGTCAAATAGAAATTTATGATCTTAACTACCACGTTCTTATGAATTAAACTTCAGATTTAGTTTAGGGACATAGTTGCTTGGAATGCAAATATTTGATGCCTTTATCTTCATCTCTTATGCCATATGTGATGTCATTCCCAACATTTGAATTTATCGTTTTACCCATGTTTTGTTTCTCTAAACTTGACATTTAGTTGTCGAGTCCTCTGTCTACGTGCACATATCACTGATAAAATATATTGATCTTGCTTGCACTTAGCCCACACTGGATAAATACAAGAAGTCGCAACATACTTTTTCACATTCAGTTCACTTTCTTAAGCTTTTTATATTATATTTTAATTTTTCTCATTAAAGCATTGTAATTTGAGAGTTTAAAAGACAGCTCCAGCAAGTAAAATACAGATTTGCATAAGTACATTGCTATTAATGGTTGAGCGTTGAAAGTTTTTTGCTATTAATCGGTGCTATAACGTGCACCAAGTACCTACTATAATGCCAAGGCGAGTTACATTTGATGTTCTGTCAATTTCTACTTTTCCATTATTTTGTGATTTATAAATTACATTTTTTCAATGTTTTATGTGGGTATATGCTTCTAAATTGATTTTTAAGTTATGACTAAGTTGGTGATTGTGGTAACAATCTACTTTTGGTATTAAAATAACAAAAAAATCCTATAAAAGTAGAAACAAACATGTGGATACTGGATATTAGTTGTCAATACATAAATAATGAAATATATGGTCTATATTTATGTAAATGGAAATTTAAATGGTTTTTGCAACAAGAATGTATGAAAAGGGTTTTAGTTATTGATTTTACACAATATTCTTTATACAATTCAATCAATTTAAAAAAGACCTAAAGTTAGGGATTCATCAATAGGTAATTTTTATTCAAATCTCTAAGCTATATTCCTCTTTAATTTTGGTTTCATTTGTGAAGTATTTCATGTTGATTATGATTAGTACTAATATCGTTGGTTACGTTCTTAGCTCTTCGTGTGTTGAACTCCGACTTTGATTTCAGTTTTCGAATCTTTGGGATTAGATGGGGAATTGTTGCAGATCTCCGGCGGCGGTTTGCATCGCATAAACCCACCGTCCCCACCGCCCAATCGCTCTTCATCGTCTTCAACAGCCGGCGAAACCATCTTTTAAGAAAGCGAGCACGCGGATGAAGACACAAAGAAGGTTCGATATTACACAAAACGAAGTCGTTTCCTTGGAGTCTACCTGCATGCGCCGACATGAACGATGCACTCGCCGCCGTTGCCCGAGAAGCCGGTTGGACCCTTGAACATGTAATCAATTTTCTGTAATCAACTGTTAGTCCACTTTGGTTAATCGATTTTCTTAATCGATTTTTACTGTGGATTCGATTTTGGTAATTAATTTAGAACTCAATTCCAGCTTCAATAATCACGAATGCAACTATGCCCTTTGTAATCGATTTTTTCTAATCAGTTCTTAACCGAATTTGCTTAATCAATATTCTGTGAACTGAATTTCCTGTAATGGTTTTTTTGTTCAATTTTCTATCGAATAATCTCCACTTTACTGAGGTTGTACGATCGAGAAGGTGTTGAATCGATAAGGACTTAACAACGCAGCAACTCAATTAGGTTTTACTCTGAACTTTATGATTGAGTATGATTTCGTTTATGATATGAGGAAAAAGAAACGGAAGCATAAACGAATATTAGTAACTCACAGGTGTTGATAGGCGGCGAATTTACGACATTGTCAACATATTAGAAAGTTTTAGGATAAGGTTTTTTTCGCTATTCATCTTCGCATTGTTTTGTTATTTTTTCTTTCTTCCTGAAATTTGTCGACTGTATGTGGTATAGGGTTTGCTACTTTTGTCTGATTTTCAGGTTTTGACAAGAAAAGCAAAGAATCAGTATACCTCGAAGGGTTTTAAAGGAATTACACATGCTTTAGAAGAGCTTAAGGTATGTTAATGCATATTTATTCTCTTGATACTTTGTGTTGGTATGATCAATTGAAACAATACGATGAATACTTGATGAAATTTTAAAGTGTAGAAACAGGCATCAACTAATGACAACGTGAAAATGTCACAACACTGCAGCTTTGAAACAGTAACTTCTCTTAATTCTTACCTCACATGAATCTTCAAACAATATATCTCCTTAAAGGCCTTAAGACATCAACATTTTCTTACCAATTATCATGGGCTTTTGTTTGAATTTTACTTAAAGATAAAGATTCTTCTACTTGGTTGTAAATGAGAACGATTATTGTGGGCCTTGAAATTCATATAACTCAATTCAAATTCAAACAACTCAAATGCTTATAGCCATACCAAAACATGTGGATCTATTAAAAATGGTAAGTTAATTCAATTCGCATTCCCTTTTAGCTCTCAGTTTTTTTTTAGATAAATTTGACACATTTGGTCTACTGTAATATATTTCAGACATCAACAGGAAGGAAAAATCTGTTGGACTTTTGACACAGAATTTCATCAAGCCATTCATCTCTTCAAAGGTAAGTCAACCTGTCAACAAAAAATCAAACCATCTTTTAAATAGCCAAAATTTTATCAACCTAAACACATTTTTTATATCTTCCAATAAGGTTTGATCTCATTGAAAACTGCTGCAACAGCATTTCTTGGTGATGTACATGACCCAACAACAATGACAACTAATTGCTTTTTCCAAATATAATTTTTCTGGAAGAAATATCAATTTTAGCATATAACTTTTTAACAAGTTCATTAATAACATCGTACTAAAATTCATTTAGATGATCTAAAAAGGTTCATTTCTTTTACATTGAAGTTCATTTATTAGATATTTTTCTGAAATATAATATCGGTTTTAGCATTGAATTTTTCAAAAAAGTTCATTAATAGCATCGTAGTTTGAAAAAATGACTCTTTAAAATTTTTTTAGATGATTTGGAAAATTTCCATTTGTTTTACATTAAATTTTATTTATAGGACATTTTCCTAGAGAAAATATCAATTTAAGCATTGAACTTTCCAAAAAAGTTCATTTATACCATCGTACTTTGAAAAAATGACACTTATCAAAATATTTTTAAATGATAAAAAAATTTCAAAAAAATACGCACCTGCATCATAACCATGTTCAAAATTCAAAACAAGCTATGGAACATCTTGCATCAAGCTTCATATAGCTTCATAATTCATAAAACATGTTCTTTTAAACCCAAGAGGCTAAATAATTCCAAATTTTACTTATGGTAACACGTTTCCGATGTCCATTTCTCTTTCTATTTGATTATAATAAATTTTGAATATTATAATTGGTTTATTTAAGATTTAATGATGGTTTTGCAGCGAGAAAGGAGAGTTGGCACCTGTGGCTGCAGCAAAAACTGAGCAAATCACAGCTGAGCTTCAAACACCCAATTCCAAACCCACAGCTGACCCTGTTGAGAGGATCAACACTGGATTTTCCAAACTCAAGACCAAAAAATATATGTAAGTTTTATACAATTATTCAGTCTGATAAATAATTTTATAAATATTTGTAGTTTACTATATGGTCGTGCGGACTTGTATGCAGAACTAATCCAGATTGTACGATGAACTTTTAAAAGGCCAGGGCCCAAAGGTACAACTCATTTCAAGGCTAAATGCATGAAACATCACTGTACTTTCGATAAGAGTATAACTAATTTTTGCAGTTGGTCCCAAATGTTTTGTTTTGCGATCTTGGTCTTTATGTGAGGCTCTTGCAATGTCTTTGGTCATAGTTCCAAGTAAAATAACTATTTTTGGTTCCTAAGTATACCTGATTTTTGTAAATTTGGTCCAAAATAGATAGTGGACCAAAAACTTTACAAAAACCTCAAATAAGGACCAAAATTGAAAAAAAAATTCAGCTATACTTGGGAACCAAAAAAGTATTTTATTCATTTTCTTATTGAAACATTGTACTTTGACAAAACTATCTTTTTTTCTTATTAGAACTTTTTTATACTTTAAAAAAAATCCAACGATCATAGTGTATTTTTTCAAAGTAGAACGCTATAACACGAGGATGCTATTAACACGTAGCAATGATATGTGTAGTTTATGGTGTTTTCGCCATACTCCAAAACTGGTAAAAAATTTCATCCATATATTTGTCTATTATAGCATTCTACTTTCATTTCTTTCCATTAAAACGTCACATGTTATTATTTTCTTATAAAGGCATTCTACTTTCATTTCTTTTCATTAAAACGTCACATGTTATTATTTTCTTATAAAGCCATTCTACTTTAAAGAAAACTACCCAATTATGGATTTGAATTTTGATGACTTCGCTATAATTGGGTTTATTTTTCAAAGTACAATGTCTTAATACGAAGAAATGAAAGTAAGCTGCTATAATAAGCAAGTCAATGGAAGTACGTTGCTATTTCCTGCTATGAATCGTATGGATTAATGATGTTTTACTTCAAAATGAAAAGGGCAAACAAGGCAAGAATGGGTCATGAAAGATGGAGTTAAATCTGAGAATCCATTAGCAGTCTACTGGAAATGCATTTAGAATCCATGAATTCCAAAACTAAGTAAGTTTATGTCAAAAAACAGTGAAAGTCATAATATGGTAATAATGGATTTATAATAATATGTAGGCATCAAAAACAGCAAAAGAAACCCGAAACGCCAAAAAAAAAATTCGTGCAAGGCACGGAGCTCTTGCTAGTTAATTATTTAAACATAGTAAAGACAACTATATTTTTCTAGGACTAGGTGAAGAAAAATCCAATCCTTCAACCCTATCATAATCTCCAGCCTTGCGTTTTATCGCCGCCTCTGGGTAAGGTGGGTAATAAAAAAACTTTCAAAAATATTGGGGTAAACTTTAATTCCTTAGTCTATGGAATGGACAAAGTATAATTAGTGTATTTTTTATTCAACATTTAATTGAAACAAACTATATAACATAACGATTTCAATTAACATAACAGTTTAACATATTAATAAAAACAAATTTAACAGTCAAACGTATTAATGAACCAAATCAACAAACTAACAAAATTTTAATAAAACAAAAAATTAACAAAAATATATAATCAAAATAAACAAACAATCTAACATTAATATAAACTATTCAACAAGCTAACAAATTCTAATAAAAATATATATCTTTGCTATGGTAACGTGATATTGAAATAATTTTCCATCACGATCCTCTCAAATTATGTGGAAACATATAGGTGGAATTAGAGGTGCACAAAGTGAACCGATTGTCTGAACCGGTGAGAAAAATAAAGCCGGTTTTTTCATAATCGGACCACTATAACCAAACCATTGGTTTAGGAGTCGTTTTCTATGTTTTGGAAGACTAGTTTTTAGACCGGTTTTTGAACCTATGTTCACCAATTTTTCCTTTCTCTATAAAGAAGGAAAGGCATTAGAACAAGAAAACACTCTGAATCTTAGGCAATAATTGTTGATGTTGCAAAACAGAAAATAATATAAGGCTGATCTTCAAAAGATTAACAGAGTACACATTTAGGAGTCTATACATGATCTTGTCTTCGATATTTACATAATTTTCAACCTTTTATTGAAAGTAAGTTTCATAATTGAAAAATCATTGCTAAACTAGATGGACCTTCCTATTACACCCGAAGCCTTTTGTTAACGAAGGTTTCCTCTTAATTACAACCAATGCCTTTTGTCAATAAAGGTTTCCTCTTAAGGTTGATGATATAATGTATGATAGAGATAACAAAAATCTTATATGTTTTCATGCGATCTGAGAAAAACCACAAGAGAATTGTCTAAAGTTATAAAGAAGATTATTGAGATCAAGAAGGAAGAGTTATGTGAAGAAACATTTTAGTCCCATTCTTTTAAAGAAATCATTTGTGTGAATGAAGAAGTATAGTTTTACTTGGCTGATATTTCAAACTGGTTAAAGGTTCTGATTACCATGGATACTTTCAGTACTCTATAAGTATCACTCATATCAAATCATGTTTGGTATTTTATTACAACGAACTTACAAGTATATATTTTGTTTTAGAGAAAAGATTAAACAAGAATGACTTTGGTCCAAACACAAAGAAGGCTAGAATTATTCGTGGGAGGGATGGAAGGATTATTTTAGATCCAGAATGGTGAGTGGTTTGTTCTAAACTAAAGAAAAGAGGTAGTCGAGTGAAATTGTTCTTCAGGATGGATGAAAAGGAAAAATTCCAAGATGAGTTAATTCAGGGAATTTTGAAGCGAATACTTGTTAACAGTGATGATAGTGAAGCTAAAAAAAGTGGAAGAGATGTTGAGCTGGTGGTTGATGGTTAGGAAAGTGATTTTGGAAGTGGTTGAGATGATTTTTAATTAACATTATTTATTGCGAAGAAACAAGTGACTAAGGTGGAGAATGTTGAGTTACGAAGTGTACTGGCAATTTTGGACTTTAGCGATGTAATGGATTCGTTATCGGAGGGTATGCTTTAAAATATTGGAGTTTAATAGAGAAACTTGTGCTCCTTCGATATTGCTCGAGATAACTATTATACACCTAATTAAAAGTGCATGTTAGTTTGAGCATTTTCTTATGTACTTTACATGATCTATCCTATATGTCATTTTGTGATTAGTATTTTGCTACACATCCTTATCTATTTCTTGTATAGATAGGTGTAGTGGAAGTGTGCAATTATGTTTGTGAGAGTTCATATTTCATGTAAACATTTGAGCCTTGTAATCACATATTCCAATCAATTGAAGATCTTAATTTCTATTTTGTCTTATTGTTTATACAATTTAATTCTGCATTCGAATTGTCATTTAATTTCTTGACTCATCAACTGGATCACTTCTGAAACTAGAGTTACAAAAATTAAAAATTATCAAATATCTTTTAAAACTATAAAAATCATAAGTGTGAATTTTAAAGAAAATGTTGAAAATTTTGAAACAAAAAAGAAGAGCAAAGCTTTCCAAATCAGAAGAACTAACTTGTTCAAGAGTTTATATCTAAATTGTTAATCCTGATCAGTCTAAAAGTCATGATTTGATAAACAAAAATTGTGTTATAGACGACACTAAAAAGATTGGTCTTTCAGATCACATCACTTCAAAAAGATTTATCCATAAAAAGTCCTTTGCAAGAGTCTACTACACCAAATGTTAAGTCTCAAATAAAATTTTCAATCTATATTGGTGAAGTACACTTTATTCTTAATGTTGAAATTGGTGCCCAAGGTCATCAACTAGTGATAATATTTCTAACAATAGCAGGGTCCTTTTGGGTTGCCCTCATGACCCAGAAAAAAACAGAGTCAGAAAATATAAATAGAGGCATTGGGGTCAAACCTTAAGGCATCTCAAGCCTCCAAGGAGCTGCCAAAACCCTTCTCCCTCTCCCTTCTGCAAAAATCAATCACTCTCTAGGGTTTTGATCTTATACTTTCTTTTCCCAAGTGGAAACTCTGATCTGCCTAGTTTTCTAGATATCCTAGGTGTGAATCACTATAGGGATTCTATTTTGGGTCCTGTTCATCTCCAATGCAAGATGCTGCTAACTAGAAATCAAAGAAGGAGATTCGTATGAGGTACATTATGTTTATGTTTAGAGTAGCCATAACTTATAAGAACTGCATGATCCTGAATTCTGTTTATGGATATTGTGTGATTTGATATTGTTAGTCTTCCACTGCATGTGTTTATGTGATCGAATTCCAACACTTAAGATACTTGTTGATTAGGCCTAATATTGTGCCAAATATCGTGACTACAGAAACGGATAACTTGAAATCTGATTTAAAATGAACTCAATTATTAGTGTTTGATCATGCCAAAAGATCTTAAGCTGATTCAATCAAACATGGTCCTTGTAACTCCAAATACTTATCAGCCTTAAGACCATGTCAAAACAATTCCAATCCCAACCTTCACTAGGATGCTTACAACTTATCATAACATTGTACCTAAGATTTACAATCGATAATAAAACCATCCTTTGACTTTTATCCATAATAGCAATATACGTTAACCTTACTAACGTAATAACAAATTAACATAACATATAACCGAAACATTTAAAAAACTACGCTAAAATTTAACCTAAACATTTGACAAAGTAGCAAAACCCTAAAGATTTCAAAATTTTAAAAAAATTAACTAAAAATTATTTACCTAAAAAAGTATTTAACAAACTTACATCACATTACTAACATTTAACAAACTAACATACCATTTAAACTAAACAATAAACAAATAGCATAAAGTTTTACATTGTACCAAATCCCTAGGCGTTTTTAACATTTAAACTACTAACATAACATTATATTTAAACCTAACAAATACTATAAAACTAATATCAATTTATAGCAAAGAAAAATCTAACAAGCTAGGGTTTATATTCTTCAGAAAAACCAAAGAAAATGGTGGTTGCAGAGGGGCGAATAGCGGTTGCATTGGAGGTGGCCGATGGTGGGTTGCAGTAGTGGGGATGGCGATGGTGCGTTCTAGCAATAGTAGTAAAGAAAAGCTGGTGGAGGGACACGACAGAAAAGGCAGAAGTGGTGAAGAAGGGCAGTGATAGCAATGAGTCGATGATAGGGGTGGTCGATTCCAACGATAGCGGGAGCAAGGTTTAGAGTGTGAAGAAGAAGGAAACAGCCTTTTTGTTCTGATTCTACAAAGAGGAGGGAAATTGGTGGGTGGGAGTATTAAACCTATACCATGTCAATCGGTAGGTAAACATTCCGACATAAATGAAAAAATTTCATTTTTTTTATGGGATATATACACAAAAACACAACCATTTACCAAGTGTTATGCAGAAAAACCCTTTAATAATTTTTTGTTCAGAAAAACACAACTTTTGATTTTTTACCTTTTGAAAAAGCCCATTTTGCCGGTTGACAAAGAAATTAACCGGCTATTGTGATTACGTGGCATACTTTTTATATTTTAAGAAATAGGGAAAAGATTTATCAAAAAGCCTGCTGTCTTTTTGTTTTCGTTTACCCATCCATCCTGCCATTAATCTCTGTGTTTTGAGGGGATTCAAAGACCCCATTTAGTCTTGCAATCAAACAACTGGAGCCAAAACAACACCCAAACAGGAGAGTTGAGAGGCTGTATTCCACCATCTCCGCCGCTTGGGTCATGAAGATCAAGCCCTGATCGATGTTGTATGAATGAACGAGGGTGAAGGTTGCGATGAGGAGCAACCCAGAACTGGTTTTCAGAAAGTAGCAAGGTGGACTAGCAATGACTTACTTCGTGTTGATGTATCTGTTTGGAGTTTCTTTGGCACACCAATGTTCCGTGGAATGCAACCGTGCAAGAGGATATTCTATTTTCATATACGAGGGTGAATATACCGTAGCCGGTTGGATAGTGCCGAAGTGTCGTCTTCGTTGGAAGTCGATAAATAAGAGTTAAATTACATGGTCCAGACTCCAAACTCCAGATCGTGGATGTACGTGAACAATATTTTCATGTAAGTTATAAGTTATAAGCTAGACTCCATGTAAGTGACGAGTGGTAGTTTCCGGTTCAGTTATTGAATGGAGGTTATGGCAGTGAAATCGGTTGACATGGCAGTTACAAATTGGTAATTAATAACAGTTATTTCTCTAAGGTTGCAATGGTTGCATGAAGCATTGTGAATTTGTGAGGGTTATGTTTTTATGTGTATATATATCTAGACTCGTGGGGTGTGTGTGATTAATAAAAAGATTTTAGATTTTCTGCACATATGGATTCTCCTTATATCTTAATGTCTTCAACTATTTCTCCAACAAAGAATAACAACCGGCATATCTCCGTTCAAGTGCCCGGTAATCATCTCCCCCATTGCCTTCGTAAAAACATATGTAACATCCACGATGCCGGTTTTTCCCTAGCTTGCCCGTATAAAAAGTTAAAACATTTGAGTTTTATAATAACTCGCTGCCGCCTGCCGGAGGCGGTGTAGAACACAACGGCGTCACCTGATTATCATCTTCGTCCTCCTCGTCTTCCATGTCAAGCTAATTTTCACCATCTTCATCTCCTTCGTACTCATCATCATCATCATTCTCTGCGTGACTCTTTTCTGTCATCGTTGTCATCGGAAGTATCGTCCACGGTGTCGGAGACTGGTACACACGGCAAAGAAGGCTTCGTGAATGCCTTGCTACAAGGAAAATGGTTCAGATATGTACAAATAAAGAAAGTGATGATACTGTTTGAGTGATAAAGAAGGTGGAGGAAGAAAGTCACGCAATACATATAAAATATTTTTCAAAAAAGTAAAAAAGTATGCCACGTAATCACAATAGCGGGTTAATTTCTTTGTCAACCGGCAAAATGGGCTTTTTCAAAAGGTAAAAAATCAAAAGTTGTGTTTTTCTAAACAAAAAATTATTAAAGGGTTTTTCTGCACAACACTTAATAAATGGTTGTGTTTTTATATATATATCCCTTTTTTTATCCTTCGGAAATAAAAAACATGTTTTAAAGATGTCTTGGCGAAGATTCAAACCCGGATCTATGTTGCGGGTGTGTGACTAGTTTCCATTCGACTATTCAACATGATCCATTTATTTACTTTCCTTTTTTTATATATCATGTAACTCACTAATTATCATTACTTTTTCCATTATTATTATTATTATTATTATTATTATTATTATTATTATTATTATTATTATTATCATCATCATCATTATTATTATTATTACAACCATTACTATCTTTGTTGGTATTATTAATAATATTATTAGAGAAGATGACTAAAATGACCTAATCTCATAGGTTTTACCTCAAAACACACAAAAATTGGTCAATTTCTTCAAAATAGCCAAGCAGATTGCAGGTGACTATTCCCACCTGCGATTTCCTCTATCGCTTGCGTTTTCGTGGCCACCGCACCTCGCCACCTGCGATCCTCTCCTATGGGTTACTATTTCGTAGGTGTGTTGGCCCACCAGCCCAATGTATATAAAGCTAAAAAAACTTCTAAATTTTTTTCATTTGCGTTGACCTAAAAAACTATTTGATGGCTGGCGAAAGTTTTGCATCTTGGAATTCTGTAAATATAAAAAACTTTTTAAAAAAAATGTCATGGACAAGATTCGAACCCGGACCAATGTTGTGGGTGTATTACCAGTTTCCATTCGACCATTCAACATGACCCATTTATTTACTTTACTTTTTTTTATATATATCATGTAACTCAATAGTTAGCATTACTATTTTCTCATTTATTATTATTATTATAATTACAACTATTACTATCTTTGATAGTATTATTAATAATATTATTAGTGAAGATGACTAAAATGTCCTAATCTCATAGGTTTTACCTCAAAACACACAAAAATTAGTCAATTTCTTCAAAATAGCCAAACAGATCGCAGGAGGCTATTCTCACCAACGATTTCCTCTATCGCTTGCATTTTCATGGCCAACGCACCTCGCCATCTTCGATTTGGTCACCCCTACCTGCGATCTCCTCCTATGGGTTACTATTTTGTTGGTGTCTTGTCCCACCAGCCCAATGTATATAAACCTAAAATAAGCTTCTCCATTTTTTTTCATTTGCGTTCCCCTAAAAAATTCTTAGATGTAAGTATCTCAGTGCTTATGTTGTTTTGATGTATTAATCGTTCTTAGTTACAAATTTTATGTATTAAGGTTTAGATTAGCAGATGTACAACTTTTTATGATTAAGGTACAACACTTTTAAGCACAAAATATGAGGTTTTTCGGAAAAAAGTGAGGAAATAGTAGGTGACCTTGATCATATTGCAGGTGAGGCTTGAAAAAAATGAGGCTATGAGTTTTTTTTTTTTATATACAGCCTCTTGACCAAATCCCAAGCTATGAAGGAAATCGCAGGTGAGAGTAGCCCACCTGTGATCTGCTTGACTATTTTGAAGAAAGTGACTAATTTTTTACTGTTTTGAAGTAAACTCATATAAGATTAGGTTATCTTTATCATATTATTATTATCCTTATTATTATTAATAATATGATTATCTTTGTTATTATTATTATTATTATTACCTTTGATATTGTTATCCTTATTTTTATTATTACTAGCAAATGTTGTCGATATTTCGTGGCTTATTTTCTTTGGTCTATGGATATGTGTATACATTGTTATTATCTTTATTATTACGTTTATTATTGAACTAATACACATATTGTAGACAAAATCGACTATAATAAATAATCGATTAACTTCAAGATCGAAGTATAAAACCCAAATATCACGATAATGATTCAACGGAATATAAAACTATTGAATAATCAACCAAGAATAGATCGAACGGTAAAAAGAAAGAACACATGATATTTACGTGGAAAACCCAAATCGGGAAAAACCACAGGCGGAGGAAGCCGAGAACCAATTCACTATATTTTGCGGTGTTTACAAAACGTTGGGAGAAATACAAAAATACAAAGAGTTAAAACTCTTTATGTATTAAGAAGAAGAGAAGAGAAATGTTGTGTGTTGTGGTGTGTTCTAAAATGCATGATATGGGATCCTTTTATAGATGAATGTTTGCATTCCATTCTTGAAAATAAAGATGGTTGTATGCCATTGTAGAAAAACATTTCCTCACATGGGCTGTAACAATAAGCAGCCATATGTGTATGCCATTGTGGTCAAAGTTGAAGGCATATTCCACAATCTCCACCTTGACTTCAAAATTGAGCAAGTAACAGACTGATTCTGCAGCATGTTTAACCATCAGAAAACAACTCATCAAACTTCAAAATTCCATAAGAAACTGCAATCACCATATAGAGAAAAATTGATCCTGAAAAATGAAATACTTCCTCCACCACGAGCCTAATCAGGCTCAACTGCGATCAGAAACACCCATTAAGTCCAAACATAGTTTGAACTTGGCAATTGGAAGACTTTTAGTGAACATATCAGCAGGATTATCATTGGTGCTGATCTTGTTTACCGTAATATCGCCTTTAGCAATAACATCTCTGATGAAGTGATAGCGAACATCAATATGCTTCGTTCGATCATGGAACATTTGATCCTTTGTCAGAAATATTGCACTTTGATTGTCACAAAAAACAGTTTTAACGGATAACTTGTTTGAAAGCTCACCTATCAACCGTTTCAACCAGAGGGCTTCTTTCACTGCTTCCGTAGTAGCCATGTATTCGGCTTCGGTGGTGGATAACGCTACGGTGGACTGTAACTGTGCTTTCCAGCTAATTGCGCAATCGCCCAAAGTAAACACGTACCCTGTAATCGATCGTCTTTTATCCAAGTCCTTTACATAATCGGAATCCACATAACCAAGTACTCCACTATCGGTTTTACCAAACCGCAGACATAAAGATGAAGTACCTCGCAAGTACCGAAAAATCCATTTAACAGCAGCCCAATGCTCTTTTCCTGGATTCGCCATGTATCTGCTCACCATGCTTACCGCATATGACAAATCTGGACGTGTACAAATCATAGCATACATAAGAGATCCTACAGCGCTGGAGTATGGTACCTTTGCCATGTATGCTATATCTTCTTCGGTGGTAGGACTTAAGGCGGATGATAGCTTGAAGTGGGCTGCGAAAGGAGTGCTGACTTCTTTTGCGTCATGCATATTGAAACGGTGCAGAACCTTCTCAATGTAGCTTTGTTGAGAAAGGTATAGAGTTCTTGCACTACGGTCTCGCACTATTTCCATTCCTAGAATTTTCTTGGCAGCACCCAAGTCCTTCATATCGAACTCAGCATTCAACTGGTCTTTTATCTTTTGAATCTCCTTTATATTCTTTGCTGCAATTAACATGTCATCCACGTATAAAAGTAGATAGACCATTGAACCATCGTCACACTTCTTGTAGTAAACGCAGCTGTCGTAGGTGCACCTTTTCAGCTTGTGACTGGTCATAAATGAGTCAAACCTTTTATACCATTGTCGCGGAGATTGCTTGAGGCCATAAAGAGACTTCTTCAATTTGCACACGTAGCTTTCCTTGCCAGGAGCTACAAAACCTTCAGGTTGTTGCATATATATCTCTTCCTCAAGCACACCATTTAAGAATGCTGTAGTAACATCAAGTTGCTCTAACTCATAGTCATGAGAGGCAACTAATCCCAACAAGACACGTATTGACGTGTGTTTCACAACCGGAGAGAAAATGTCGGTATAATCGATACCTGGGATTTGACTGTAGCCCTTGGCTACTAAACGAGCTTTATATCTTGGTTTGTCACCAGGGTGGATAGCCTCCTTCAACTTGTAGACCCATTTGCACTTAACTGTCTTCTTACCCTTTGGAGTTGGAACGAGATCCCATGTGCCATTTTTCTGAAGAGATTCCATCTCCTCGTGCATGGCAACCATCCACTTATTAGAATGTTTGGATTGAATGGCCTCATTGTAGCTTGTGGGCTCCAGAACAGACTCAACTTCATTGGCAACTGTAAGTGCATAAGCGACAGAATTGGCTTGAACATATCTCTTTGGAGGTACAATCTGTCTGCGAGGTCTATCTCTTGCAATGGAGGGACTGTGAGGTTGGCTTGGAGCTTCGGCTGGCTCATGAGAAGAGGATTGTTGATTATTCGAGGGTTGAGAAACCTCGACACCTTCATGAGACTGGTCCTCGAAAGATGAATTTAAAGGAAGCTCCACCTCCACTCGAACTTTGTCTTTTTCCGAATTTTCATTTTCTCTGGTCTGAATGTTGGAGACAGGATGAAGCATGGCTTTTTCATCGAAGGTCACATCTCTTGATGTAATGACCTTCATAAGCTCTGGGCTCCACAATTTGAAACCTTTCACTCCTGTCTTGTATCCAATAAAAATGCACTTAATGGCTCTTGGTTCTAATTTGCCATTATCAACCCGTGCATATGCTGGACATCCAAACGGTATTAATTTTGTGTAGTCAGCAGGCTTACCAGACCATAGCTCAAACGGAGTCTTCTTTCCAATAGTACGTGAGGGGGAGCGGTTGATAATATAGCATGCGGTGGAAGCTGCTTCGGCCCAAAAAGACTTTGGTAGCTTCGAGTGAGAGAGCATGCATCGGACCTTCTCCATGATGGTGCGGTTCATTCTTTCCGCAACGCCGTTCTGCTGTGGTGTGTGGACTACAGTGCGGTGACGTGTAATCCCTTCCTTACGGCAATAGGAGTTGAATTCTTCTGAGCAGAATTCCAGTCCGTTATCGGTACGAAGGTATTTCACTTCAAAACCCGATTGCTTTTCAACCAATACTTTCCAATCTCTAAAATTTTGGAATACTTCTCCCTTTGACTTTAAGAAGAACGACCATACCTTTCTTGAGAAATCGTCAATGATCGTGAGCATATAAGAGGCTCCACCTTTCGATGTAACCTTTGCTGGTCCCCATAAATCAGAGTGTATGTAGTGAAGTGGCCCTTTCGTCGTATGTTTGCCACCGATAAAACTCACTCGCTTCTGCTTTCCAAATACACAATCTTCACAGAATTCAAGTTCGGTTGATTTGTGCTCCCCGAGCAACCCCCTTCGGCTTAGTTCACTCATACTGTGGTATGACATATGACCGAGCCTGAGATGCCATAGGCGAGAATGATCAACATTGGAGAGGGATTTAGAACTAACCGAGGCTTCGCCAGAAATAACTTGTCCGTCCATAATGTAAAGGTTTGCGGATTTTCTAACTCCTCGGATGACCACAGAACCTTCCTTGAAAATATGGAGTTTCCCGTCTTTGCCAACAAACTCGTAACCTTTCTTCTCGAAAGTACCGAGACTTAGTAAATTTCGCCTAAGACCGGATACGTGCTTCACATCTTGAATCGTTCGAACAACGCCATCGAACATGCGGAACCTGAGTGTACCCCGTCCAATAACACGACACAAAGTGTCGTTACCCATTAGAACGTGGCCTTCGTTAAACTTTTCATATGAATGAAAAACGCTTCGATTGGAGCTCATATGAAAAGTACACGTTGAATCAAGTACCCACTCACTCGTGGTTATTAAACCGTAGTCCGAAACGGATAGAAGCTCGCCATCGGAACCAGTTTCGGCAACATCGGCTTCAACGGTGTTATTGGTTGTTTTTCCCTTTGCGATTGCCTTCGCTTTCTCCTTGTTCTTTAACTTGAAACATTCATCGATCAGATGTCCCTTCTTGTGGCAATAATTGCAATATTTACGATTGGCTTTGGACTTAGATCTAGATCGGTTTTGTGAAGAGCTGCCTCTCTCGTTAGGTCTCCCTCTGATGTTGAGACCTTCGGCTTTAGAATCGATGCTACTGTTCCCAACTATCTGCTTCATCTTTTCCTTTGAATCAAGAGCAGTCATTACCTCGTCAAGGACAAGAGTCTCCCGAGAATAGATAATGGTGTCACGAAAGTGATCGTAGGAGTCTGGGAGAGAATATAATAAAAATAACGCCAAGTCTTCATCTTCATATTTGACGTCCATATTCTCCAGATTTCCTACAATCTCTTTAAAGGTAGAGAGGTGATCAGACAAAGAACTACCTTCACTCATCTTTAGGTTAAAAAGTAGTTGCTTCAAGTGTAGCTTGTTGGGCAAACTTTTCGTCATAAGTAGCTGCTCGAGTTTTAGCCAAAGAGCCGCTGCGGATGTCTCTTTCAACACATCTTGGAGAACGTCGTTAGAAAGATGCAAACGGATCTGCGACGACGCCTTCAGATCTTTTATCTCCTTTTCCTCAGTTGACCAAGTTGCCGGCATTTTCTCCATTCCTAACAGTGCTTTGTGGAGATCCATCTGAATGAGAATATCTCTCATCTTTACTTGCCACAGAGGAAATCGGGTATTCCGATCCAGCAGCGGAATATCGTATTTGACCGAAGACATGATTAATTACTTGATAAAATGATCCCGACAAGCTAATATCAAAACCCGGACGCTCTGATACCAATTGTAGACAAAATCGACTATAATAAATAATCGATTAACTTCAAGATCGAAGTATAAAACCCAAATATCACGATAATGATTCAACGGAATATAAAACTATTGAATAATCAACCAAGAATAGATCGAACGGTAAAAAGAAAGAACACAGGATATTTACGTGGAAAACCCAAATCAGGAAAAACCACGGGCGGAGGAAGCCGAGAACCAATTCACTATATTTTGCGGTGTTTACAAAACGTTGGGAGAAATACAAAAATACAAAGAGTTAAAACTCTTTATGTATTAAGAAGAAGAGAAGAGAAATGTTGTGTGTTGTGGTGTGTTCTAAAATGCATGATATGGGATCCTTTTATAGATGAATATTTGCATTCCATTCTTGAAAATAAAGATGGTTGTATGCCATTGTAGAAAAACATTTCCTCACATGGGCTGTAACAATAAGCAGCCATATGTGTATGCCATTGTGGTCAAAGTTGAAGGCATATTCCACACATATACACATACCTTGGCCAAGATTTTAACATGGACTATGACTGAGAGATGGTGACCACTCTGCATTCCACTATTATACCTCATTCATCTATAACAGCACGTGTGCATTTGAAATACAATCCAAGCATTAGTTGACTGTGAAAAAAAAAATGAAAACAGATGTAAATTGTGATAATCTGAGAAATCTTTTAATTTGCTGAAAATATTTTGCAAATGTCTTCCACATATACTTGATTCGGCGAAAATCAAATATTGTAACGCAAATGTTGTCAAAGCTTTTACATGTTAAGAATTGAAAGATCGTGGTGGGTATCCAACTCATTTTTTGTAATCCAGTATTGTGATATAAATGTTGGAATAGTTTAAAGTTTCAATAGAATCATGATGGCGAAGAAGATGAATCAAAAGGTTGATGTTAATCTCTATTGCTGAATAGAGGAAGGGCGCCGGAGGGTGCTACCAAGACATCAACAACGGACAAAGGAAAGGACGTGTGTGTGAGCTTATTGGGGGTGGGGTGGGGTTTATTTTTTTTTGTATTTTTCTATAATAAAAATTAGGCAAAACATATAAAATATATTAAAAGTGTATTAAAATCTTTTTACACGGGTCAAAGACCCACAACGCACGAAATCAAAACCAACTTGATCATCCTCATCAACAAAAAGGGTATGCAAATATGAAAAAAAAATACATTGATCATTTATGTATGTAACATCCCCCAATCGCACGTATCACAATATTGTCCGCTTTGGGTCACCGAGCGTGAAAACTTCTCAGGGGTCACCCATCATGGGATTTCTCCCACCCGGGCACGCCGCTTTGGGCCACCCAGCGTGAAAACTTCCCAGGGGGTCACCCATCATTGGATTTCTCCCACCCGGGCACGCTTAACTGCAGAGTTCTTATGGGATCTGCTGCCTTCACGGCTTTAAAACGCGTTGTGATAGAGAGGTATCCACACCCCTTATAAGGAGATGCCTAGTTCTCCTCCCCGGTCGATGTAGGATCAGGGATCCCTCCCCATTCACCTCCCACTACAGGGTTCGACGCCCCCGTCGAACGCACCGACCTCATGCACCAAGCTCTCATACCATCTGTAACATCCCCCAATCACACGTATCACAATATTGTCCGCTTTGGGCCACCCAGCGTGAAAACTTCCCAGGGGGTCACCTATCATGGGATTTCTCCAACACAGGCACGCTTAACTGCTGAATTCTTATGGGATCTGCTGCCCTCACGGCTTTAAAACGCGTTGTGATAAGGAGGTATCCTTATAAGGAGATGCTTAGTTCTCCTCCCCGATCGATGTAGGATCAGGGATCCCTCCCCATTCAAGTTGGTATCAGAGCATTGTTTAAGCAGATTAGGTGTTTTCCATAAACGCCTAAGCTTAGACGAGAGGGGCGAAGTGATTCTTAGGTTAACCTAGACTACCTTCCGCTAATTGTTATTCTGAAAGAGTTGGAATAAAATAAATCGCATGAATCATATCCTTATTTTGTTAAAACCTTGATATGTAGCCAATATGTCTTCACGAAGATCTGTGAGGTTCATTAGGGTTACCCCAGAGGGATCACATGTTCCTACCGGAGCGAATGTCACGCCGCCAGGAGGAGTGCCGGAGGCTCCTCTAAATTTTGTCGCAAGCCGTGGACGTGGTCAAGGAAGAGGAGGAGGAAGGGGTAGAGGTAGAGGCCGGGGAGTTGGCACAGCACCAATACCTGCAGCATCAGCCCATGGAAGCTCCAACTCCAACCGCGGTCGTGGTAGAGGTCGGGGGCATGGTCGTGTAACAAATGTGATAACAAGGGAGGAGCTAGCTAATGAGATTGCTCAAGTTATACAAGCTAACTTACCGAACGTAATTGCTCAAGCTCGTGATGCAATACTTAATGTGAACAATGATGATAATGTGGGTGATGATGACTATGGGTACGAGCATAGCACATCGGTCTCAAACCATGAGCCAAGTATTGCCCAGCCGTCAAGATCAAATGCTCAGCACGAGGGACGGAGTTGTACTTACAAGACTTTCTTGATCTGCAAACCACCGTCATTTGAAGGGGAAATTGAGCCTATCATAGCATCAAGGTGGGTCACGGAAATCGAAGAAACATTTGACACAAGTAAATGTGCGGATGAAGATCAGGTGATTTATGCTGCAAGGATGCTTAAGGGGGAAGCTCTATACTGGTGGCAGATGGAGAAAGTAACAAGGGGTGTTGATCAAGCAAGGAGAATGACATGGGATGAGTTCAAAGATATTTTTAGAAAGAAATTCTGCCCTCGTACAATGATCAAGCAATTGGAAGAGGAGTTCTTGAGGTTGGAACAGGGGAGTATGACAGTAAGGGAGTACACCACCAAGTTCATCGAGAATGCTAGGTTTGCTGAATTCTATGTAGCTACTGAGGAAAGAAGAGTGGAACGGTACATTTGGGGGCTAAAAACATCCATTAGAGAATTTGTAGAGATCCAAAGTCCAAGTACCTTTCAGTTGGCTGTAGACGCTGCACAAAGTCGAGAACGAGAAAAGAATCGTCAAGGTGAGGACAGGGTTTCGGAGAAAAGAAAGTGGGAAGTTTTCACGCTGGGTGGCCAAAAGCGGACAATATTGTGATACGTGCGATTGGGGGACATTACAATGTAATTTTGTCTATAATAATATACTAACAGTGTTCACATGAATAAATTAAGATGACAAATTTATACATGTTATTTATCCAATTTGCCAGAGATGGAGGGAGCTAATTACATTTTCTATCGAGTCTAATGGTGATGTTCCTTTGATTGCCCTCGGCTTCGTAGTGTTTGACATTTTATCAAAATTTTCTTCTCTTGATGCTCTTATTGTATTTATCAAGAAAAAAACCACTCTAACCTACGTGCAGGGAACACACAATGTATAACCAAAATAATTTAATAGTAAAATAATTTAATAGGAACACACAATGTGCAGACCATGTACATACCAAAACAATTTAATAAAAACAAGATACTGACCACTAATATTTAATGGAAACAAGTTACCATTTTGAACCGATCAACGTTAAACATCAACAATACATGCTTACCAACAAGTTGAGACAGTTTTAAAACCTCCGACTGGGGTTGCGAGGCTCCACAAAAAAGGAATAAGAAACATACTTTTTGTGTATAAGGTGGTCCTTGAGCTGGACGAGCTACGTTCGAAGACGAATATGACATGATTTATACTTTTAGGGTTTTCAGTAATTAAAAAAGGAATAAGAAACAGAAGAATGTTTCCTTTAGGGGTTTTAATTAATGGCATTTGTTACACTGCATCCGCGACGTGGAGCTGACGTGCACTGTATCTCTCCACGTCATACTATCACATAAGCCATTTGATCGGGTAACTTTTTGTGTATGGGGTGCTTCCCCTATTTAACTATTTTTATCAAGTTAAATGACAAATTGCACAAAAAAATACTTTAGGGACAACATCGGGTAAACTTGGTAACTTTGATGTGCTATAGTGACATTAACCCTTATTTACGCGATCCAAGTAACAAGCTAGCCCCCGTGATACTACACCGACCGAGTAAGCAAACAAGAGGTTTGTGTTCCATTCTTAGGAAACGCTACATAATCAATCCTGTTCAGTTCAATTCTATATTGCCCAATTCAGTCTCATGTACCAGACGTTACTTTATATAGTTGTAGCTAGAATATTATTAGCATTGTAGTGAGATCAAAAGAAAATAATATAAGAATTACAGAAAGATAATATCTTAAACCAATTTGAGATAATTACATCTTAAATCACATCAACATAATTAGATTTAGGTATTTGGGTTGGTCGTAACTTAGAAAACCTTCAATGCAAACACAACTTCAAACCATATAAGAGTAATTTGCAACAACCCGAAAATATATAATAATTACATAAAGATAATATCTTAAACCAATTTGAGATAATTACATCTTAAATCGCATCAAAATAATTAGATTTAGGTATTGGGTTGGTCATAACTCATAAAACCTTCAATGCAAACCAACTTCAAACCATATAAGAGTAATTTCCAACAACCCGAAAACGTATAAGAATTACAGAAAGATAATATCTTAAACCAATTTAAGATAATTACATCTTAAATCGCATCAAAATAATTAGATTTATGTATTTGGATCGGTCATAACTCATAAAACCTTCGATACAAACACAACTTCAAACCATATAAGAGTAATTTCCAACAACCCAAAAATGTATAATAATTACAGAAATATAATATCTTAAACCAATTTGAGATAATTACATATTAAATCACATCAAAATAATTAGATTTAGGTATTTGGGTTGGTCGTAACTCATAAAACATTTAATGCAAACACAACTTCAAACCATATAAGAATAATTTCCAACAACCCCAAAATAACACCTTACTTAATTTAATTTATTATTTGAGTCATTTCAACCGGGTTTGATATCAACCCAATCCCAAGTATGAAACGGAATTTAACAACAAAAAAAAAAGAACAATTTTAAATATAAAATAAATTTCATCCAAAATACAATATTAGATTTTTAGTAAGAAACTGAATGTGCGTAAATCAAAAACAACTAAAGAGCATTCGAATTTATGCATAAATAAATTTATAATTTAAAAATTACGTACGGACCAAAATTTAATTTAACACTATCTTACTTAAAATAAAAACTAAACTAGTATTTGTCACGTGCTCCGCACGAGTCTGGTGGGGATCTGACTAAACTTTATCTGTATGTGGAGAATTTTTAGTTTTCAAATTAGAAAATTGGCCTTACAAACAAATCAAATAAAAGACAATATTTTTGTTGCATTTTGGATGATTTTCAAGGTAAATGATGAAAAAAAATAAATGTAGTATTGATCCTTTGAAAGACCTAGAAAAACACTTGTAATATGCTTCTTTTTTGGAGCATATTTCAAGTAGGTAACTTTTCCAATACCTAAGGGTATCTCTTTGAACACCATGGGATAACAATATTCACTTGAGCGACCAAATGGTGTCCATTTCCTAATGACTCTTACTTCAATTGGATCAGCTGCATCTCCAGATGTATCATGTCTTAATAAGAAAAAAATTGGAAACTCAATGTTCATTTCAAGTGAACTGGTTTGTTGGCGTTCTCAATTTAATGGAGTTACAATGTTGCTTGAATTCGATGGAGGAGGAGTTGCCACAGCTTTCTACCGTTGGTGTTCTTGTAACATGACTATTCGAAAAAAAAAGTCAGGAAAAAAGTTATTTTTTCTGTAAGGAAAGGGAAACAACATTATATCGTAATTTCATAGTACTAACCTCTAATTTGCTAAGAACGGGCTCTTAAAACCTCCGATGCCATGTTTTTCACACTTTCATAAATGTTTGTAATAGATAGCAATAGATTCTTCATCTGCAAAATGGAAAATGAGTTATGACACCTTTCAAATGCAAAAGTGGCATGGATTTAATTACAGTAAAACCGAAATTATTCTTTGCCTAGTATGTATAATGAAATTTAACCCAATCACGATTTTTCTCAAAATGTTTAAATTCAAAATAATTTCAAAGTTTAAAAGTAATTTTTTTTAGTTACGCTCAAATATTGAAAATTATCTAATTTACAGTGTCTACCAACACATAACTCTTCAATTGCCAAAACCATCTTGTCCTGAAAGTTTTTTTTTTATCAACAATGAAATGAAGAAACAGTGAAACAGAGCATTAAAACGGATTACCACATTTGTTGAATAATTTATTCCTCCAAGACTAACCTCAACCTGCAACAATTATGCACTAAATGAGTTGTAAAAAGTAATTTACACTATAATAGGTTTTAAAAGCATGCTCCACATTCCACACAGCTAAGCATCAACAACATGGAACCATTTTCTTCAATATTAATGAACATGCATGTGATCTTATTTAACCACCATGTAAAAGTTGAAGCTTATTAATTCAAAACTTTAAGTTATCACGCATATATATATATATATATATATATATATATATATATATATATATATATATATATATATATATATATATATGTATATATATATATATATATATATAAAGGACAGAAAGACTGTTACTTCCAACAAAATGCCATGCTACTAATAGTCTAGGAAATCCCACACCAAACATATCCACACATGAACAACATTGTGAAGTTGATAAATTCCTAGAGCAAAAAAATTGCCTCATTACGTAAAGGCAAATTCCAATTCGTTCCACAATGAGAGTTCGGTCTGCTGTAAAAAATCCAATTCCGACTATGAAGTTCCAAAGTGACACGTAGATTTAGGTTTTTGAGCATCCAAATGCTTTGAATTTAATAATTACTAAAAAAAATCCTTAAATTATTAAGAATTAGGTATATTCACATCTAAATCCTAGTTAGCAAAATGCGATTTTGAGGCTATGATCTTACAGCTCTTGGGCTATTTTTTAGGATGCCGTTTTCGGAAGAGCTTCCGGTTCTGCATCCTTCAACAAAATATCCTATAGCTTTCAGGCTTGAGCTTCAAATATACGACTAAGATTCACTCGTTTGATATAAAAGAAATTGTAATATATGCAGCAACATTTAAACTAATTTTACCATATAACTTTCAAATATGAAACGACTAACCAAGAAACCAAGCAATACACCTATTAAGAAGCAAAATGAAGATACTTGAACTTAACATGATAAGAAGTAGCTCGCTCATGGCCGATTGGATGGTGTTAACATTCATCTCGGTGATCATAGACTAAATGTAACAATTAAATGATCGAGTGCATTATTCCCGATTAGTGTAATACATAATAATGAAAACAGAACTTTGGGTTATGCATGCCGATAAACTTTTTACAAAGTTGGGTTCATCATATTCTTCTTATAATACAGGTCCACATAAGCAACATTAATTATTGTGAAGAACAATGATTATTTACCTGTTTGTCCAGCTCCCTAGCGTTCACCAAATCCAAAAGTAGCTAGTTTTGACCTTACCTGAGTCAAATGATTAATTACTAATTTTATATTATATTTTATCTCTAACGGGTGAAACATATATAATTTCTGGTACCTGATTAATGAAGATTAAAACAGTTTGAGATGTAGATAAGGCATGGCTTAATTTACCAAGGGCCTGACTCATAAGTCTACCTTGCATTGAATAAAAGCTACTGTAGCGTGATTTGCCTTCTCATTCATGCCGCTTGCTTTTCTAGTTAATTTTTCGGATTTTATCAAAAAGAAGATTTATGTCAACCTAAATTTACTTACGCATTTTCACCTAAATTTACTTACGCATTTTCAGGTGATCAGGTCAAAACTGCCCCTTAATCGTGATATTTGAATTTAATGCGTTGTTAAAATGAAAAACTAACCTCCAATCACGAATCAATGGGAATCCATCGAGTTGAAGATGAGGAGGTTGTGTCAATGGAACATTCAATCCTTCAACCCAGTTATAGTTCATTGTTCGTTGATCCTTCTGATGATTATCATCCTTATATAGGGCGACCCCAGCAGGCGTAAGGGCAGGGGTACCCCAGAAATAGGATAAGGCAGACGTAGGAATCGATCCAAATAGCTTTTGTTGGGATTCAAACCCCATTTCAAAAATCCGAGCAGCATGTTCATGGAGTTCTGACAGCAAATTCAACGGGATCCCATGGTTGATCAGCCGGAATATTCCCCAATCTGTACAGGCATCCTCGAGTTTCTCAAGGTCAATACTCAGGAGATCTATCACCGGGAGCGGATCTTCTTCGTTTTCCCGATCATCGAGTTTATCGACAATTTGAGGCGACTATTGTTGTGTATTTGGACGGAAACATGGAGGATATGATTCTGGGATTGCTTGAGGATATATGTAAACTTTAGATTAAGTAAATAATCAAAACATAATGAACTATATATTAAGTAAATAATGAAAACAACATACCCCACTGCGAAATTTTTTCAGAAATTTAACACCATCTCGAAGTTTTCCTTCTGGGGTAAACAAATTCGTCCACTGCTGTGGGGTGACAGCGTGTTTCTTTTCCTACGCGACCATGGTGATTTGAGACGTCCCCTGTAATCAATAATAAACCCTACCTTCATCCAGGCGGTAATCCCCTGCTCCGTCTCCACACAGCCGCTGGATCGATGCGAACATCAAGCCGTTCTATCCGGCCACCAAGATCCACTACATGGACATGACGAAGAAGCGGTGGAGAAGGGTCTCGAATATTAGATGGCGGTGAAGGAAACGGATCCAGATTGGATCCACATAACGGATCCACAAAGATCCGCGTTATGCCGTTACATAAAAAAAAACCAAGCCCCAAAAGAAGGTTACATGGGATGGCATATATTACGGAATTAAACTAAACGCGTGTCAAAAAAAAAAGGTTACAATGGGAAAAAAAAGAACGCTAATTAAATAGATAGATAATGTCAATTATTAGTTGCTGCAGTGCCTGCAACAAATGGAATGGAATTATGACAACATATGTTCAACTCAAAGATGGATATTTAATTAAATTGTCAATCCCTCTGTGTTTGTTTATTTTCTGCGGATAAGCAAACAAATTTAACTATAATTTCACTTTGTTGATGGGATCGTGTATTTCTTTGTTATATGGGTTTGGTTGTTCTTGATTTGTTAAACGATTCGTCATTCCCCGGATATGATCAGTAAATAGAAAAACAAAATGAGGAATCGAACAAAAAGCATGAGAATATAGAAGAAACCTAGCTGTGACACCACAAAAGAGATGACTTTGACGTTTGACGTTTTATCGTTCGCTCGTGAAGTAACAATGCCATTTAAGTCGGACAATAATTTCAATCTATCAACTTATGAGGTGAAATTTACAAAATAAATCTATCCACAAGAAAATGAAAATAAATACACGAGCTATCAAACATTTAAAAATGAATGAAAGAAGCCACGAACCACGTACACACACGGCAGTAAACAGAGGCGTATCTAATTGGGGCGTTGGGGGTACGGCTGTATCCCTATAATTTTTTGTAATGTATTAAATTTTAATATATATACATGTTTAACCATCTTGCACCATTAGCTTAAAAATTTGTATCTTGCTGTCTACTTTTTTTCTCCACGAATCAAAGAAAGTGTCAATGTAACTTGTATCTTTTTTCCTTTGTCTTAAACTTAAGTTTCATTTTATATCCTCTTTAATTTTTTTTGTTTTAATTATACCTTAACATATTTAATATATTAAATTAATTTATTATAAATATACAATGAAAAATCAGATTATTAAATAGGTCTCGTCCATGCACTCAAAATAAGACCAACGTTGAGTATGTTTTGACAAAATTTCCTTTGACAAATGTTGAGTAAGTTAGATTTGTCGTTTTAAAAAGAATCCAATTTTTTTAAAATCACAACCTTAAGTCTGAACTTTGTTGCAGAAATCATCATGTCCCATAATTTTAAGCAACTTTGTACTAATATTTTTTGAATTAAAATTCTTTGTGTACCCCCATATCAAAATTTCTGGTTCCGCCACTGGCAGTAAACCAACGCAATAGCAGTCGTCTGGAATTTTATCGCCGGATTCCGACCCAAATTCCCGGGCTTGGAGTGTCTTTATGAACCACAAATAGTAGATAATTCCCAGCTGGGGCAATGTTACCGGAAGGAGGTGCCACCACACCAACTTTATAGGTGGCCTTTCCGACAGCCTTGGTGTTGTTTCCGCTATCAAGCACCAACAACCTTTGATTCATAGAAAAAGAGTGTGTGTTAAACGAAGGTGACACCATTGTCACGGAGATGAAATTCAGGTCCACGATGCCTGATACCGTAAATGTAATAGCCACCCTTTTTCCAAAACGGATATTTGTTTTAGTCTTGGGTGAGATTATCCTGGGGCGTAAAGGGGAGGCGGTCGCATCCAAATAAGAAGGCGAAAATGCCTCCAAGCTCAATTCAGTGGGGTAAAGCACGTTTGTGAAGACATATTTATCGTGAGGGTTGCTTCCACCAACAAGAATCCGACCATCTCGTAGCAAAACGGCTGTGGAATGATACACTCTAGGTTTTGTGGTTGGATTCTGCACCTCGAATCGAGACCCGATTTGGTTATCGGGTCTATAAGTCACCGGGCTGAGAACGGGGTTCCTCCCGAGTTCCCACCCAGCAACCCCAGCAGATGCCCCATTGATGATCAAAATGTGACCGTTGGGAAGCAATAGCATGTCACCCATTACTCGAGCCAATGGCATGGTCTCCATGACCCATTGTGGATTTGGATCAGATATTTTAATCCGCCCACAGGTATCTAGAGCTCCATCAAATTTTCCATTATTTGCATTAACGAATGCTCCTTTGGGTGCACCCCCACAGACCAATACTTCCACAGCATCCACTATCCCCCGTTTTATCCTCAAAGGGAGTAGTACCGCAGAGCCGGTGCTTGGGTAGTTCCTTGGTTGACCACCGGGCATTGTCGGATAGGTCTTCATCACTTGGTTCTTAGAGTACGTAGTCGAATAAAATTGCACGGTTATTGGCAAAAACGAACAAATTCCCGTCAGGATTGAGAAATACAAAAGGGTATAAATTGTTCTCAACGTTGGGGTCGTTAGTCTGAACCAAAAATGGAAAGCTGGGCGAGTTCTCAGTGGCCGACTTCTTGGGGTAGAATTCGTAATTAAAGGCCTGGCGGCCCCCAATGATAATTTGGCGGCCGTCAGGCAACAAGTGATTGGTCGCATACCATCTCTGTTTACTCAACCCATTTGGTATCTCTTTCCAATCGCATGTGCCACACGATTTATAAGTTCTGACCCTACGGTAACCATCATCCCAGCCGCCTGTCTGGATTAAGGTCCCATCAGGCATTAAGGTTCCTGACGAACACCAGACATTGGATAGTACCATGAGTGGACGTATGGTATTGGCACCAACATCATACTCGACCGAGTGGGCAGAGCAGTCGGTCGAGTTAGGGCGGCATTTGCCATTTGGGAGAGAGATGTTGGAGATGCCAAAGTCTGTACGATCATACATTACAACACGGTCGTTGGGGAGTAGCTGCATGTGCATGGCCGAGATGCCAATGCTTGGGAGGAGGACGGACCATGATCCACCTGCAGCAGGACACGGCGGCGCATGGAGGAGTAGGAGGAGGACAATGAGAAGATGATGATAAAGGAGGGAAGAGGAGAAGTTCATCGTCGAGTTTGCACTTGTTTTTTTGCTTAACTTGGTCAGGTTCAGCGAGTGAACTAGGTTTTGGTATTCGTTGTGTTTAATTTTCAGCTGATGTTAGTGGGTTTAAATACTAGGTTAAGAAAGTCAACGAGCTTGATGTTGTTTATCGAGAGTTTCGAATATTCCCTGGCGTCTTTTAACATGATCTTATTAAGATGTTATGTAGGTATGTAGTTTTAAAAAAATGTCGGGTTCATTCACTACAATTGTTGAAATTAGACAATGATTTGTATAAAGTCAATACCAATTTTTTTTTTTTTTGTTAATTGATATATCCTCTTCTCTAATTTATAACAATAAAATCAGAACTTGTTAGGTTATGTTTACATCCTCGCTCCAATTTCGTCAAGTCGTAGTTATATGGCCATTATGAAATATTGATTTACAATTTAGGAAAACGGAGCCCCGACTTGTATCTCTGTCAAGATAAAATTTCGCCGTTCTAAAAAAAACATGTGCAAGGCTTTTGCCATTAAGTACGTTATTATTATTATTAATTATATTATTGAACGGCCAATGATATATCAATAGATCATTTTCCATTAATTAAGTTGCAATACATCTATTGGACATTAAAGCTAGACTATCTTTCAACTTTACTTGGTATTGGAAACCACATGACGACGTTATGTTCTGTAGTTATCCTCGATCGATTGTGTCAAAATAATTTTTACACAGATGCAACAATTGTTTTTCGAATATAGAAGTTTAAGTAATACATGGATGTAATTATATAACGTTGTGCTGTTGAAAAGAATTAACACATGTTGCCTTTGAAGTTTGAATGGTTTGGAGCTAGTGTATTGATTGTGTTGATTCAACATATAAAAATTTCAATCATTTACAAATTTAAAATGTACGGTATCTAATCATGCTGATTATCTTTGGGATAGCATACGCAGATTTTTCTATCTAAATAATATATTGAGGCAAAATTTATAATTTGACCTCTACCCAGACGCATGACCGTCAAATGGGAACCAATTCGCCAATGAATTTTAGTGGGTGGAGTTTGACATTCCCTGAAATTTCTAACTTCCAACATTTTGCTAATTTGGTTGTAAAAATATATATTATAAATATATTAATTAAGTGCTAATTGGAACAAACATATAAAAAAGATAGTCTATAATCAACCACCAAACTACGGATATCATTATTCCTGCAATTCATAATATTTTTCTCTTAATTCTCGGACCCATTATTTAGTGGTAGCTGATCTAGTTTCAAGAAGCCAAGCGATAAAAATTTTATACGAATGGTTCATTGTTGTGAAATATACAAAATAAAAGAAAGAAAGTGCAATGGATATTTAACATGTTTCCAATAAGCATATTACGCATAAATCGATGCAGTTACATCAACTCGTAGTTAATTAAAACCTATCAAAATCATCATGCATAAGCGGTTAACCACTTTGCAGCTCTTAGAAGAGGGCCCCAAGGCATGAATTTAGACCTGGCAATGGAGCAGGTTTGAAGCGGATCGGCATTGATTCAAACCCGTTTATCAAATTTCAAAAGTTAACCCAAAACCGATCTGTAACCCGCAGGGTTTTGAATAATCAAACTCATACCCTTATCCACCGGATCAACGGATACCCAAACCCGATCCGTAACCCGCATTGTAACAAATATAACATGAATCACATTTTTGTTCAATACTTATAAAATAATTTTTTCATAATAAAACAAACGTCTAATATAGCTTAATACTTAAAATAACAATTCCAAAACAAAACAAACGTCTACTATTAGAAACATGCATGAGAAAATGTAAACGTTAATTAATTTATATATAATAAATTTATTTTAATATAATTTTATACGGGGCGGGTTATTAACGGAGCGGATCGATAGTGATCCAAACCCAACCCTTTTACTTAAAGGGTTAACGGGTACGGGTCGTTAGCGGGTTAACGGATCATAAATAATGATCCAAACCCATATATTTTGCACGGGTTTGGAGCGGATCAGGGTCAAAACCCGCTCTATTGCCAGGTCTACATGAATTGTGTGTCCGGGATCAATTCTTAATTTTTTGCACGCATGCATATACAAGTTTCAGAAAAACACGGATATAATTAAAATGTTAGGAGTGTTAATTAACAATATATTCAGACATTCTCCATGGATTCAATGCACCCATGGTGTCACTACAAGAATTAGGGGCATTAGGGGCGACGCCTTTAGGGGCGACATACCCTTTAGGGGCGACATCAGACTTAGCGGGTCCGATGTCGCCCCTAAAGGGTATGTCGCCCCTAAAGGTGTCGCCCCTAAAGCCTCGATCCGGACTTTGTCCCTTTGCTTAATCCTGGCCGTTGAAAGAAAACGTCATCCTACGGTGGTAAAAAAAGGGCGGTAAGTTTCCCCCCCAAAAATTTCGGTTGTCGCCGCTAATGCCCTAAGTCGCCCCTAAAGGGTGTCGCCGCTAAAAGCTGGATCCGGACACTCTCGTTGGGTTTAATCTTAGCCGTAGAAAAAAAAACTAATCGTACGGTGGAAAAAAAAAGCGGTAAATTTCCCCCCGTTTTTTGTTGCATGTCGCCCCTAATGCCCAAAGTCGCCGCTAAAGGGTGTCGCCCCTAATACCTAAAAGTGAATTTCTCCCATTCCTCTCCTCTTTCACGCATTCTGTTGAGTTCCAAACCTAAATTCTCTCTCGACCTTATGCGATTCCAGTCGGGTTTTTTGACAATTTTCAAGCTCTTTTTTCTTGTAATCTTCAACAAAAATGGTAATTTCTCATATATTGAACTTATTTATCATATATTGAACTTAGGGTTTTGTAGTTTTAATGATTGTTTCATGTTTTTTGTGTGTGTTCTTGAAAGATCAATCACCAACAATATCTACTTATAATCTTCAACAAAAAGGTAATTTTCTCACATATTAAACTTAGAGTTTTGTGATTATTTGGTGTTTTAATTGTTATTTCATGATTTATGTAAAATATGTTTGCTTGAAGATTTTAATGTATATAGTTGTTAATGTTAGTTTCAAAAGCTAGTTTTAATATACACAATTGATTGACTAATATATGGATATAGATTCTTTGATAATATGTATATAAAATTTTGATTATAAGATTGTATATGGCTATTTTGATATGAACACTTGATTGAATTTGTATGAAAATGTTAATGAATTGTATGATATGTTAAGAACTTAATTAGTTAGGACTTAATATTATGTATTGGATGTTATATTTATGTTATTATTGTATGATATTGTTAGTTTGTTAGGTTATTATAGGATTGTATATGTATATTTTTATATAAACACATGATTGAATTTGTATGAAATTGTTAATGGAATGTATGATATGTTTGATATTTGATAATTTCTATTATTGTTAAGAACTTAATATTATGTATTGAACTTTCTTTGACTTATTTGTTAAGAACTTAATATTATGTATTGAACTTTCTTTGACTTATTTCTCTCTCGAACTTGTGCGATTCCAGCCAAACTTTTGGAGGTTTTCAAGCTTTTTTTCTTGGAAGATTAATCTACAACAATATCTACTTGTAATTTCAACAAAAAGGTAATTTCTCATATATTAAACTTAGGGTTTTGTAATTTGTTGTAGTTTTAATTGTTCTTTCATGTCTTTTTGTGGTTTTGAAACTTGTTTTCTTGATAGATCAATCTCCAACGATATCTACTTGTAATCTTCAACAAAAAAGGTAATTTTCTCATATATTAAACTTAGAGTTTTGTGATTATTTAGTGTTTTAATTGTTATTACATGATTTATGTAAAAATATGTTTGCTTGGAGATGTAAAAATATGTTTTCTTGGATATGGATTCTTTGATAATATGTATATAAAGTTTTGATTGTAGGATTGTATGCGGCTATTTTGATATGAACACTTGATTGAATTTGTATGAAAATATTAATGAATTGTATGATTTGTTAAGAACTTAATTAGTTAGGACTTAATTAGTTAGGAGTTAATATTATGTATTGGATGTTATGTTTAGGTTATTATTGTATGATATTGTTAGTTTGTTATTTTATCATGTGTTTGATTTTTGATGTTTTCAATTATTAAGAACTTAATTGGTACTAAGTTAATATGTTATTTTGTTTTTTGTTGTAGTTGGACCATATTGATCGGTTGTTTAGCAACCCGAAAAAAATGGAAAAACTTAAAGATTTTGTTCGACATTTGCAAGAAGATGATGATGATAACGAAGGGAACGATGATGAAGACGGTAGTGGTCACGAGTAGTTTGTGTTTTATTTAGTATTTTGTGTTAGATATAACTTTAGAACATATGTTATGGATTGTTTTTTTGGATAATATAACTTATTGTGGATGGTTTATATTTTCTGCATTTTATGGAGTAGCTGAATTGATTAAGTTCTTAACTATTGAAAACTTAATGAAATAAAGGAAAAAACAACTATTAGGAGCGATAAGTATTACTGACGACACTTTTAGCAATGGAAAGCTTATTGGTGATGACATCTTTAGCAGCGACACTATTAGGGGCGACATGCAACTTTTAGCGACGACACTATTAGGGGCGACACCTTTAGAGGCGACATATAAGTATTAGCGACGAAGCATTAGGGGCGACACCTTTAGGGGCGACATGTCGCCCCTAAAGGCTTTAGGGGCGACTTTCAGGGGTATTAGGGGCGACATTTGTCGCCACTAATGACACTTATTCTTGTAGTGTGTGTAATGATTGTTCTGATTCAACTTAAAAAAAATTCAGTCATTTACGAAGACGGTATGTCAACAAGCTAATTATATATGTTTGTAACAACAGAAGTACAATTTTCTATTAAAATACTGGAATTGCGCAAATATATAAAATTAGGCATACTACCAGATGCATGACTCTTATGCGTAGTGATATCCAATTCGAATATCATGTTTAATTGACAACTATAGGGTAGGTAGTGTTTGACATTCCATAAAATGTCTAAATTTGGAGATTTTGCTATTTATATTTTTGATAAATATATTATATCTGAACTATACGGTAGGTGGTGTTTGACATGCAAAATAATTTTAAATCATACCAACTTCAACAAACATGATTTTTAGCGACGAAAAACCTCGTCGTGGTAGCAATGTCGCCGATTAGCTACTCAACGACGCATGTCATTGGTAACAAGTGCTTAGTTTTAGCATATAATTTCTTCGTTGTAGCTAGACACGATAACAACAAACACGGGTACCGGTATCCTTGCAATAAACATTTGCTTTTGAAAGAAATAATAAATTAGATACATAGCTTACAGAGACACATTGTTGAAATAGACAATATTTTAAATATAATATCTGTACAATAACTCCATTGTATGTTTGGGATATTAGCAATACATTGGTAATTGTATTCAAGAATATATTAAATACAAATAGTACATATTTGGGCTAGTTTGTCTACAAAATACAAAATATTTGGCCTATCATGCAATTACCATATAATAGATATGCATACACGATTTGATAAAGAGATTGAGAACGACCGTTCAAACCGACTTTTCAAATTCGTGAAGAGAGACAGAGTCTCTTTGTGAAAATGCAACATATTGGAGCTATAAAATCGCTTTTTCCTAGGACATATTTGTTGGAGATTCCTACGAAGCATGTGTTTCCAAGAACACACAGCTCGTAGGAAAAAACCTCTTGGGAAACTTGTTGTAAAAGATTTCCTAGGAAGGTACCTTCTGAGGCATATTCGAGTTGCGCCTATTGTTGGAAATCCCCAGACTTTTCCCACACATCAATTTTACTGGGTTTTTGAGGAAATTTATTTCTGAGGAATTTCTTGGAAATAATATTTTCGAGGAATTTCCGAAGAAACATATTTATGGGGAATTTTATAGAAAATAATTTATCTAGGAATTTCCAAGGAGCATACTTCTTTTAACATTTTCCAAGGAGCAGACTTCGGCCATTTGGGTTTCGAATTATGCTTGTCTTGCAGCCATTTCCGACTTTGAATCCGAGAGAACCATTTCGAAAATCGATTATACATACATACAATTCACGGAATCAAATAAAAAACAACCTATCATGATCGATTGGAAGGCATCGATTGTTGGTTCATCAATGAACATATGTTCATCAATGAACACATCAAAATACGTATAATAAACCCTAGCAGAGATATTAATCTCACATCTCACATCAGAAGCCGAATCAGTGTGCGATGATATAGATGGAGGTGGGCGTATACCTTCAGTTGTCGTTGACTTCGCCGATAATTGAAGATGGCGAAGGGTGTTGCTACTGATCTGTACGGCGAAGACGGATTCAGTTCTGATGGAATTTGTTGATTTGAACGATAAAGATATTTTGGTGTTTCAATTTTACAATATGGAGAAGTTGTTGTCGAAGAGGATGATATCGATGGCTTTTGTTTTAATGAACTCATCGGAGAGGAAAAGAAACAATGCAGAAGAGATCAAAGGTGAATAGAGAAGATGATTTGATGGCAATTATTAATACCTTCTGTAGTCAACGATGATGAAAAATTGGAAAAGAGAAGTGATTTAGATGAAGGCGATGTGTTGATTCAAGTTACATAAGAAAAAAAATGAAAGGCGAAGCTTTGCCTGCGTCTTTTATGGGATGAATTTGGAAAGTGAAAGATCATTTAAATGGGATCAAAGTAGAAGACGTGGGTTGATGATAGCCAAGTAAATTCATGGGACATTAAATGCAATTCAGATTCAATTGTTTTTTTTTGGTTGGTATCTTCACATCGATAGCTAGACCAAACCAATTCTGGGAATTTGCTATCTTCGGCCGTCGGTATTAGCATAAGATGTTCGGCCTGAAACACTACGACAACCACAGATCTGGAATCGATTCGAAGTCATCATCGACTTTTGGCAATAACGTGAGAAGATAAGAATGGTTATGATGAACATCAGATTGCGGTAGAAGGTGGAGATGAAGATGGTGATCGATTGGGAATAAAATTGGTACTACCTAGATTTGATTTCAAAAGATGGGTTAAAAAAACCCAATATGCCCTTAAATGGGAATAATCCCCTGCATAAGGTGTATAATTTTATGGTGCATCCTTTTTAATCTAAGACGTTGATATAATGATCCAAGGGTTTTAAGGATGGTTCTGCAGTTAGGCAATATATTTTTGGTTCTGCATTGAACCTTCCTCTCTCTCTCTCTCTCTCTCTCTATATATATATATATATATATATATATATATATATATATATATATATATATATATATATATATATATATATATATATATATATATATATATATATAGATATATATATATAGGTTCATTTGAGAACCCAAAAATTCCTGAGATCTCGAGAACTAAATCTCGACCTTTAGATCAGAAATTTTGATGGACTAGATCAATAGTGGCATAATTGTAATTATAATCAAATTTAAGGCTATGTTAGGTTTTTTAAAAATAAATACAAGGGTAATTTAGAGATAAAAGTCTCGATCAAATCCCTGAGATTATGCAATCCCTACAAATCAGCCCTAATATATTTTTCTCTCTCTCTCTCTCTGTTATCTCGCCTCCGAACACGTCTTTCCCTATCTCGGTTTCTCCACAGAGATGCTTCCAAATTGCTCCTCCACCAACGTCTACCGGTCATCGTCCTCCAACACAACACTATTGAGGATCCTTCAATTTCACCTACAGATCCGGTTAATGCGTTCCCTCCTTCTCCTTGATGGACACCTCTCTGTTAGTTTGGGCAAATTCAAGGTCTCCGATCGAAAAGGCCTCCCTGCCCTAGCTGTTTCTTCTCCTTCCTCATATCCCTTCGATCACCGAAACCCAATCATCGGAATAACCAGCGCCGCCGCCGCCGTCGACTTAAGCTGCGGTCCTCCATTCACCCGGCCGGAAGTTCTTCCTCCTCCATCGCCGTTGTCGCTATCCACGCCGCTCCTATGCCTCCTTCACCATCGTCGCTTTAGCCCACCCTGACATCGACCGTCTTCCGTTCTTCAGTAGCACTTTATATATGCCCAACAAGAGAATTGGCAATCCAGGTTATTTAAACTTCAAGCTTTTGTTCTTTCCCCTTATATCCACCTCATGAAAATCAATCATCGATCAGAAGTAACATAAAAATCATACATATTCCATTGATATTTGTAATTTCCAACAGCTTCCTGCCTCTTGAATTTCAAGAGTTTATATACATACCTACTGATTTCTTCGTATCTTTGCAGAATATGGAAGTGCTACTGAAGATGGGAAAGTTTACCGGCATCACATCAGAATTAGGCCAATTCGAAGACCACTGGTAAATCTTTGTTTCGTGGATATTGGTAAACCAAACTTTCATTTCTTTTTATTTTAAGTTACGATATTTGGTCTTATCTAAGAATGAAATTTGAAACGCAGAAGAATACAAGTTTTATTGATCTGATGATAATCGTGATAGTGTATATGTGATGGAATCATGGAAACACAGGGCTAGCAGGAGAATACAAGTTTCTCACATGGTTTACAAATTTCGTTGGAATATTTGCAATCGGCAGAGCACCGATAATTGAGGTACAAAGTTTGATTCCAAGGTTTTGTTCATATATATTTGTATTTTTTTTACGGATTCTGAGTTTTTTACGGATTCCAAGTTTTGCTTCCAAGTTCATGTTCTGGTTCTGGTTCCAAAGTTTGATTCCAAGGTTTTGATTCCAAGTTTTGATTCAAAGCTCATGTTCTGGTTCCAATGTTTGATTCTAAATTTTTGATTCCAAGCTCATTATTCACTTATTTTGTTAAGATATGTGTGTTATTAAATTTAGAAAAATTAAATTTTTGAACATTGGTATGTACATATGCATGTGCATATGTGCATAGTCGTACATATTCACATGTGCACATGTGCATATATACATATATTCACATGTGCATAGCCGTACATATTCATAAGTGCATATATGCACATGTGCATAGCCGTACATATTCATATATTTGCATATATGTATACATATATGTGCCTATGTGCATATGTTTATACGCATATAAATGTGTATGTGCACATATGCATATATGCCTAAATATGCAAAATAGATGTGCATTTGTTTATATGTGTATTTGTTTATATGCGTATATGCATGTATGTATTTATTTTATTGTTTTGAATATACTTGTATATTAATTTTTATTAATATCATTGCAGGTTTTGGAGAATTTATCGAGCAAATTGATGAAATGAAAATTGAAAATTTGAGAAATGAAGATATCATGAATTTTCATTGTATTTTTTATATTTTTTTGTATGTAACGTTCATTATTTCTAATAAATTTGTATGTATCATTCAAAACAGTTGTATATTGTTGTACTTTTTAAAATTTATGTATGTATCATTCAAAACAGTTGTATATTATTGTTTATAATAAAATGCGTTGTTCATTTTTTGCATTTAGATATTAAAAATACGAATATATATATGAATTGTGAAAAAATGCATATATGCATCTTCGAGTATGCATATATACACATGCAAATACACTAATATATTTTTTTAATTTCGAAAATTTGTTTTTTTTAAAAAAAATTTAGAATTTTTATGTTTTTCTAATTCTAAAAAAAATTATATAATAATAAAACGAAAATTTTATAAAAATTTGATTTTTTTTTTAAATTTGAAAATTCAAATCTAATAGCCTTGATTTTAGGAGTTGTTAGTGTTGTTGCCAAAAATAAAAAAAAAGTCAAAATTAAATGTGAATTGTAAAATGACAATCGTGCCCTTTTGTGATCTGACCAATCAGAAAGAGTTTTTAAGATCTCATGGTTTTTTGAGTTCTCACAAGAACCCATATATATATATATATATATATATATATATATATATATATATATATATATATATATATATATATATATATATATATATATATATATATATATATATATATATAAGAAGGAATTGCATCTCTCCTTTTCTCTAGTGGATCTCCTAAGTTGAGGTTGTTCATTATGAATTGGAGGGTGAATAACATTGTCTTGTTAAGGTTCTTGATTTACTTCTTCAGCAATAGGCGTAGAAAATTGTATGCTACTAGAAGCAAAAATAGGAATCGAGATTGATTCCTACTCAACATAATGTTTTCGATCTTATTTTCCACCAAAACCAACATCCTCAAAGAACGTTGTAGTTCTCGTTTCAAAATTTGATTTTGTCGTGAGATCATACAATGTATAGCCCTTGGATCGTTTAGAATAACCAATAATGTGGTTGGTAATAGTTTTGTAGTCTAATTTCTTTTCATTTGGCGTATAAGGCCTAGCCTTAGCTAGATATCCCATATATGTAAATGCTTTATACTAGGCTTTTTACCTATCAAAAGCTCATATGGTGTTTTATCAGCTGCTTTAGTTAGTACTCTATTGACAATGTAAGCTACAATATTAAGTGAATCACATAAGAGTAACTTTGGAAACATAAAGTGACTTATCATACTTTTTACCATATCTTTACGAGTATTGTTGCGTCTTTCAGATACGCCATTCATGCTAGATGAACCAGCCATGGTGTATCATAGGACAATTCCACATTCCGCTAAGAATTTAGCAAAAGGTCATGGATGTTGTTCACCTGAACCGTTATATCAACCATAGTACTCACCACCATTTTTAGATCTGACACATTTAATCTTGTTTATCGAGTCGATTCTTAACTTCCATTAAAAGATTTGAACAAGTCCAACGATTTAGATTTTTCATAAATAAGATATAGATACCCATAACATGAGTAATCATTTCTGAATGATATAAAATATTGTTGATCATTCCAAGAAGCAGAATGGAATGTTCCACAAATATCATTATGTATCGATTCTAAGACATCTGAATACCTGTTGACATATAATATTTTAGTTTTAGTTTGTTTTCCCTTGATACATTCAACACAAATATTAGAATATGTGAGATCAAGGTTACTCAACACACGATTTAACACAAGTCTATCAATTCTTGGTTTTCATATATGACATAAACATTTGTGCCATAATGTTGCTGAATTTTGATTATTTAATTTTCATTTAGTACCACGTGAATCTATGTGCAATGTTTCATTATATGAAGTAACAATATTAAGCATATAGAACTTGCCACAAAATGTTAGAGAATCGATACCTATAATATTTGAATTTAAAGACAAACTGAATTTGCCATTTCCAAAAGGTTTATCCAGTTTAGAAAGAAAAACCAAATCTCATCTAAAAGACAGTACAATACAAGTGTCTTGAAAATCCAAACAAAAACCAGATTATAGTAATAAACTAAATGTGTCGAGTGCTTTAACTTCAATGTGCTTGCCATCACCTATATAGATGTATCTTTCAACATCACTTGGTTTTCGGTAACTCAGGCAACCTTACATAAAAGCACTTACATAAGTAGTAGCACCAGAATCTATCCACCAAGTATTTTTTTATGTACAGAAACTAAATTAATTTCAGAACACGCCAAAGCATGAATTATACCTTTCTTAACATGCCAAGCATGATATTTTGGACAAGCTGGCTTTATATGACCAGGTTCTTGACAAAAAAAGCATTTTGCAAGCTCCAGATGTTGTTTCTTTTGATCATTTCCTAAATGTTGTTTCTTTTGTCATGATCCCTTAGTAACAACTTCTTTCCTCTTTCTTTTGCCCTTGTCTTTAGAGGTACTTTCCAAATGAGCACTTTCATTCGTTTCTTGCTTGATCCTTTCCTCTTCTTGCACACACAACGAAATGAGCTCATTAAGCGTCTATTTGTCCCTTTGGTAGTTGTAACTGACCTTGCACCGATTAAATTGTGCAAAAAGGGAAATCAACACGAAATGTTCTAAAAAATCATCCGAAATTTCCAGCTTTAGAACCTTGAGTTTTGAAGCAAGATGAGATATCTCCATTATGTCCCTGATGTTTGCTTTGCCTTTGTGCCTCTTTGAAATTAGTTGCAAAAATTTAATTGTTTCGGCCTTATCATTTTTTGCAAAACATTGTTTAATATCAGCAAGAAACTCTTTAGCCGTAATAGACTTCTCATTTGTGCCTCTAAAGGCTTCTGGAACGTCGGGCTTAATGATCATCAAACTCATGCGGTTTGCGCGATCCCATTTTTCATGGTTCCTCCTATCCTTAAAAGTACTTGCATGAATGAGAATGTGTTGCTCTACTAGAAGTGTGAGGTCAAGATCTATGCAGCCAAGAACTAACATAATGTTCTTTTTACATTTGAAAACGCCTAGTAATATCAAGTATTTTAGTCGTTGTTAGGCCCTATTCTTGGTGAAATTATATCAAATATACATTGGTATTTCTCACTTTTTGTGCTAGTGCTTGTATGCAAGAAAATGTTACAATCAAGGACTAAAAGCGGACAAATGGAAGACGTTTTGAAGATAAGGCCAAAACAGTCGAATGAGTACGCGCGCCGCGGGGAAGAAGACATGCGCGTCGCGCCACGTCAAGGATGAGGTGGTGAAGAGAAATTCAAATAGTGAAAAAAGTGGATGAGGCAGTACGCGCGATGCGGCTAGAAACTTTACGCACCGCGGATTCTTATTTTCCACAAGTATAAATAGAGGTCCTTAGGTCGAAATCAGCAGGCAAGGAACGACCCCTAAGGTGGACTTAAGGCTTCTTTGAATCCAAGTTTCGGATTTCAGCAACCTTTTTTGGTATTTCTTATGTTTCACTTTAATTTCTTTATTAGTTTAGTTTGATTTAGCTTTTAGCTTAGTGTTTCTGGATTGTTTCAACCAGTAGCAGTAGGTTAAAGTTCTTATTTTCTTGTTTCAAATACATTGGATCTTCTGGTTTTGGTTTTAATACAAGTAATCATTCAGTTTATGATGTTGTTGCATTTTTCAGTGTTTATTGTGTTTGAATGCTTGTTGAATGAAATTGAGTGGTGTGTTTGCTTATGGATTTTGGGCTTTGTTTCTGATTTCAGTAAGCAATCTTAGGTTAGAACTTGGTTTGGTTTATCTTAGTTTATGTTTAATTGGATTTTGGACTTTGTTTGGAATTTGTCTTTTTAGTGTGTTTTTGGGAAAGTAGAGTTAGTCCCTCTGGCTGTAGAGTGACACTACATTTGGTAAGCTATTGTCTTGTCTTGACCACCAAACTCCCGTAGATCGACCCTTACTACCGCTGTACTAGTGTGTGTGAGGTTTATTTTCTTATTTTTGACCGCACGACGACCTAGGCGTGTCAACATTCCTTAAAGTCGGGCTCATTCAATACGAGAACGTGAAACATGCATGTAGGAGGATATTATCCTATAATTTATGTTTGTTGTAATTGAGAACAAAAAATACTTATATTAGTTCTATGCTCGTTAAACCTTAGTTTATAATCAATAAATTCAATTATAACGACTTCTCAAGGTATCAACACAACATTAAGATCAAGTATTTTGACAGTAATAATAAGTAAGGACTACATTCAAGCAAAAAAATGGACGCCTCCACTTCTCACACCCAAAGATTAAAGCAACATATTTTATTGAAGAGTAATACTTATGTTAGAATAAAGCGAAAAGCAGTACGTTTTTAATAGGTTGTACAAAAAAATTTCATGATAGGACATATATATGAGGAGTTCGACCTACATAATACATACGACCTACATAACACATACATTCATATATATAGGGGGAATTTGTTTAAAATCACTAAAAAACCTCATAATAAGACATATATATATATATATATATATATATATATATATATATATATATATATATATATATATATATATATATATATATAAGGGAAAATGACTTATAAGGGTAATTATGTTTCAAAAATGTTCAAAAAACACCATCCAAGTTTGATTTGTTCAAAAAACACCATCCAAGTAAAGCCTTTGTACAAAAAACACCATTCAAGTAAGGCCTTTGTACAAAAAACACCAACGAACTACATGTTTTGTTTAAATTTTACCCGGTGTTAACCGGCTTTTGCAGGTTAAACTGTTCAACTGTTATTATGCCATGTCACTAAATATTAGGCCAAGTCATCCTTTAACCTGCAAGAGCCGGTTACCATCGGGTAAAATTTGAACAAAACATGTAGTTCGTTGGTGTTTTTTGTACAAAAGCCTTACTTGGATGGTGTTTTTTGTACAAATGTCTTACTTGGATGTTGTTTTTTGAACAGACCAAACTTGGATGGTGTTTTTTGAACAGTTTTGAAACATAATTACCCTTATAAGTCATTATATATGTGTGGGTCAACCCCCACCCCTTCCCTCATATACACATACATATAAAGGGATTTATTTAAAATTACCTTAAAAGAAATTTTTAATAGATCAACCAAAGCGAGTTATAATAAAATTTACCCATTAGAGCAATTTCCCCGAACATCCTTTTGTTACCTCTTATGTTGTCGATTAGAATGATAGCTAATTTTGTGTCTTATCTATCCTTGGTTCCGGTCACCTTCTGCCACTATAAATATTACTATATATGCCAGATAATAATGAATGTGATTAAGGATATGGTGTATCCTCATTCAATGGTTGAATTAAAATATTATTACTTTTTATGTATAATCTGTAACATGGTCAATTCCAAAACTAGCTTGAACGTCGATATGTATGTTTCGAAAGTAAAGATTTTGTCTTTTTTTCTCTTAATGTTTCTGTTTCTTTTTGATGTAAGTTAATTCTTGATATCTAATAAAGCAAAACCAAGATGTGAAGCTCGCATCACCCAACTGCCGGAACCGGAACTGATGGTTTTTAGTTTGACGACTTACACATTGAGATGAAAAGAAAGGTTTGATATCTACAAATGCGGCTGCAAAATATGTAAGTTTACTCGTTCATTTATAGCAATAAATATGCATCATTTGGTAAATAATTGATTTATTCTATCTGTCTTAGTTTTTGCGTTAACAGGAAGTAATAAAAAAGGTAAGAAACGAGCATTCTCTGGAATTATGAGTAACAAGTTGATTATGGAGAAGGTACACAGATGAAGCTCTGTTAGTTTGTTTATGGGGGAAGTGATCCCGTTGTCGATGGTAACACCATGAGTTCTTCTAAGAACTCTAAGCGTCCTACTTACGATGAGTTGGTGATCAATTTTGGTCCCTATGACTTAGCACCACTAATCATAGGGTTAGCCCCGCTAAGTTAGAACAACGACCCCCACATAAGGGAGGAGTCGTATGCGATGAAATCTCATGTATTGTTCTGTAACGGAGATTCTTTGAATTGAATGTCGACCGTAACGGATGTCAGCTCATCCGAAGGAAATTATGCGGAAGCTTTACAGAATTATTTATGAAGCTATGCGACTAGAAATTGATCCCTATGACCGAAGTTATATACTCTATAACACTGGACTTATCCACACAAGTAACAGATATCTCGTGGTCCCTGCGGAAAGGAAAAAGAATTTCACACTCTTCCTTTCGATAAGGAAGGATTAGGGAAATCCTATTGATTTCAGCTTTCTCGAGACCTCGGGGGAAAGCATGAAAAAAAAGGCTCGAATGGTATGATCCCTCCGTCACCCCAGAATGAAAGGGGTGATCTCGTAGTTCTTGGTAGAATCCCCAATTTTTTATTTTTTCCTGTTTTGTCGAATTGATCACACCACTAGCTTCCTATACTACCAATTAAGAAACCCCAACCGCTACTTTCATAAAAAACGAGCCAATAATTCTTCAAATCGGGTTCAAAGGGTTCGGTTTACCGAAACCCTAATCGGACCTAAAACACGTGAATCAGACTAGTTGATGCAATAAGAACATAAGGAAAGGGTTGAACACGTACCGTAGATGTTTGATCGAGGTTTTACACCGAGAATTTGCACAAAAACTATTGAAATCGGAGGTGGGTTTGCGTGTCGGCGGTCGTAAGTCGCAAAGATGGGATATGGTTTCAATTTAGCGATGATATGAGGTTTTAACAGGTGGACCGCACTTAACACTGGATAGCGTCATTAACCATGGGGTTAGCGGCGCTAACTCTAACTTCTCCATTTTTTTTATTTTTTTTCAATTATTTAAAAACTGCTTACACCATCCCACATTCGGGCATACCGTGTCGTGCTCGATGATAGATTACCACAATGATATTTCAAGGAATAAAATAAAAATAAAAATAAAACAAAAATGAAACTTATCGGAAAATCAGGTTGCCTCCCAAAAACGCTTCTTTGTCCGGTCTTTCAGTTGGACCGTCCTTCAACGGCTAAGGTAGACTGTATGCCATCTGACCTTGCTGAACTTCAGCCACCACCGTCCCTCCGTTGACCCAGTACTCCTCCAATTTCCCTGGGTCAAATGGCCTACCGGTTCTTCTATCGCTGCCCGGCCGCCATCTTCCGACTGTTTCACATGAATGATTAGAGGTTATCTTAAACCTCCAAGCTCCATCTTTCCGCCGGTGTCTCTTCAGTACCACCGGCGTAACACGGAGCGTATCCAATGCCGCCCCCAATGATTGTTTCGTGATGCGTCGTTTGCTCACATATTAAGTGTTGTCTACAATTCACGGTTCCGTCCTGCAGTACAACTAAGAATTTTCCAATCCGATGGGATTGGAGGGCATAATATTGGTATGCTCTCAAATGTCCTTATCGATGGTAATGATCACTCCTAGTTTTCCACTCATTAGTGGATCATGAGTGGCGAGAAGACTATGCTTCTCATTTTTAAAGACCACATCGTCGTCAACATTTTCTTGGTCATCGTCTAACAGGTGGATCGGTGCCAAGAGTGAGCAACTGGTATTGTCTGCTGATGGTTTGGAGTCACTCATCACCAGCTCTTGACTATCAAAATACTCAAAATTTTCAAAAGTTGTTGGGTAAGGGGGTGGTATCCTCAACAAGCATCTCAACTATCTCAGTGGTCTCATGGTTATCCTAAAGTGTATCTGAAACACCCTCGCTTAAGACATTTCATAAAAACATCATTTTAACCCATGACTTATCGTCAATGTTCAAAATTCATCATTCATTGAAAATGTTGATTTCAACATTTTCAAAAATATTCAAGTTTCATTCAAAACCGTTTTAAAACACACTGGGTCATTAGTCTCCTCTCTTTAGAGGGCTATAGTAAAAAAATCCAAGACTTGATCCGACTTCGCATTGTACGAATTGTCCAGATCTTGGTCATTCAAAAAACACGACTCAGCAAAATTTTTATACTGAGTCGGATCCTCGGTCCATAACTCATTATCATTGAATGACTCATTGTAGAAATCATCATCATAATAGTTGTCGACATGACTTTCATACTCCCAACGTACTTCTTCATCCATGTACATGTAATCGTCCATCGTGAGGACGTACCATACAAAACTAAAATTAAAAAAATCGAAATCAAATTGACACAATGTGTCAAGCACACAACTCCCCGGCAATGATATCAAAATTTGACACGTTGAAGTCGTTGATGTGGATGAATTTTTATCATGTAAAATATTAATTTGAATAATTTTAGAAAAAAATAGAAGTGGGCACCCGTATGTACCCATCCAAATTTTATGAAGTCGGTCCTAAATCTGGAACCAATGGTTCATGAAATATTTTACCCGATGCCCAATTCGGTTATGATCAATAACACAAAAGAACAAAGATACGGGAGAAATAGTCTTGGTCTCTCTACTTATAAATGTTTGCTTTCTCTTGAAATTTGTTTCTTAACGTATGTGGGAAGAGAAATATATAAGTCTCTTTACTTATAGATGTTTAGTTTCACTTCATTTATGTTTCTTAAGCGGTGTGGGATAAGAAAATGACAGAAAACATCATACTACAAAAAAAGTTTGATCTTGCATCGTCATGATAAACCAACTTAATAAATTTTTTCATTCTATAAATAAATGTCTCCCTCAAAGTAAAACAATTATACGAATCATTAGTTATTTTTATAGTAGGAAACATTTCTAAATATTAAACTTTGAAGAAATATATAGGTAAAAGTTTTATTATTTTAATTTTAATGAGTTTAAACTTTTAAAATGCGGCGAGTCGATTTCAAGATGAGATCTGTATTCCTTTATCAAGTTGCATAAAACACCATGCATCGTACCCCATAATCCGATTTTGAACTATCGTGATACAGTTTGTGCTTTTCAAAATTCTTAATTGCATAAGTGGTGCGATGTGCGGTTTTGACTACATATCGCACCGTAAACACTATTAAAATGTTTCTATATTCTTATCAACTAAAGTGTATTATCCAAAATATTTGAATAACAATAAAAGCTTTTTAAAAACTATAGCAAAATTAGTACACTATCGCTCAATTATAGTTGGTATTTCTAGGTTTCATCAATTTTTTTATTTCTTAACATTGACGCCCTAAAGTGACAATTTTCAATATTATCATAGACGTCACTGAATCAATGTAGTTGAAGATAAATATTTATCTTTTACCATAGGAATGTTTACTATTTTTGTCGTTTGAAATTTTGATACATGTATCTATTATTATATAACTGAAACTAATAAGGCCATTTTTATATAAACTTTTTAAAAATGGTATACGAATAACATGTACCTGTCAATATTATAACTATATAATTTTCTTTCTGCACAACGCACGGGCATTCGCCTAGTATCTTACAAAAGAAGCATATTTCCAAGCACCACATTGATTTGAAACTTCCATGTCTTTTCGTATTTCCAATGACTTTTCAAATTTAATTTAATAGTGGCTACTAATTGTTTTATTATAATCATATTTTACAATCACCTAAACTATGTGTATTTAATAAAGACTGTAATAAAGTATTATTCTCGTATTTCTAACAAAAATATAATTAACACTTACATTTGATCGAATTGAATGGTTTTTACAAAGTACCTACTAAATTATATATAATTAATACTTAAACTTGATAAAATTGAATATTTTTGTACAAAATACTTAATAAATCATATATTATAATTATCTTTTAAGAAATGGAGTTTGATAATATGTAAGTGTATTTTATAATTTTATATATATATATATATATATATATATATATATATATATATATATATATATATATATATATATATATATATATATATATATATATATATATATATATATATATATATATATATATATATATATATATATATATATATATATATATATATATAGGGTTAGGTTATTAAGACCCAAAATTATAGTGTAGTCGTAAGACCAAATCTGGTGCGTAGGATTCGAAATATCAGTGGTCTAGATTAGAATGACATGATTGTAATTATCCAAAATATTATTAAATGATTTAAAAAAAACAGTTACAAAAGGGTATAATTGATATTTTATTTAGAAAAAAAGGAAACTAACTAATTTTTATGGAAGTTGATAGAATACATAAATAAATAACATATAAAAACGAAATAATTATTTCTTTTTCAAAAAATCGGGCATTCTTAACACAAGAATCGTTTTTATATTCTTTTCGTTCTTGACAGAATCATCTTTTTTCCAAAAAAAATCATTCTTAGTAGCATGAGTTCTTAATCACTTACATTCAATTAGAATGAATTACGAAATGATCCATCAGAATTACTGTTATTCTTAATCACTTACATTCTAGATGATTTTTTTAGAAATGACATTCTTAAATAACTTACTGCAACACATTAAAGATTATTGTAACACGATTAAAAGTATACTAAATTCTAACCATTCTTGAAAGAATTACATCAACACCCAATCAAGAATTTACTAAATTCTAACTATTCCCAAGATACTGTGTTTCATTGTTGACAGAATTCACTATAATTTCTAGATTTTTTTGAACATATTGTTGCTATTCATTAAAGAATATGTTGTTACCCCACAATTCTTGTATTCTATGTGAGACATATCCACCAAGAGTTCCTATGATGACATATCATTCTTGAGAGAATAAAGTATCATTCTGACAGAATACATTTCATTATGTGAGAATGCCATTTTGTGATAATAGTTGGTGGTGGTTCTTGGTTGTACATAGTGATGGTGGTATGGAGGACGACGCGTAAAGGAAAGAATCTTGGTTGTTGTTGCAGGTGGTTGTCAAATTCTTGAGAGAATATGTTTTCATTCTGACAGAATACGTTTCATTCTGTGAGAATGATATTCTACAAGAATGACATTCTATGAAATTAATTGGTGGTAGTTCTCAACTGTAGGTAGTGATGGTGGCTATGGAAAATGGTGCTTGAAGGAAAGAATCACAGTTGTTGCAGGAGGTGGTACGATGGTAATGATGCTTTTGGTTAAGTTAATCATCTGTTCAAAGATCTAGAGATGAGAGGGTAGAGGCAGATAGATGGAAGAGTGGTTCCATGAAAGTGATAGTGGCAGATCGATTGGTGGTGGCAAGCGGCGGTTGTATGGTGGTGTTGGTGATTATGATCGGTGGCCATCTTTCTCCATGGTGAACAGAGATGCTCCTGGTACGACTTCAATGATGATTGACGGCAACATTGATAGGGTTTTAATGTTGATAGTCGTATAAGTAGGGAAGTTAGAGAGAGAATGGAGATAATTAGTCAAACTTCCTAAATAAATGGATAAAATTAAATGTAATTAATTAATTAATTGTATTAATTTACTATTATACCCTTGGCTGCTTCTAACTTTTTATTGGGTCTTACGTCCACACAATAATTAAGTTCTTAATATTATATATATATATATATATATATATATATATATATATATATATATATATATATATATATATATATATATAAACATATATATATATATATATATATATATATATATATATATATATATATATATATATATATATATATATATATATACATATATATAAATTATTAATAAAGTTATTTTTCTTTCAATCACATTTATTTAAAATCTTTTGACTTTTCAAATTCTTTTCAACAATAATATCAATGTTAGTTTATAATCATTAATGTTACAATAAAGTTATATAATATAATGATATTATCACATGAATCATGATAATTCATTTTAAATAAACACTAATTTTAATTTTTTAAAGATAACAATGAAACATTATTTTAATTTTATTGCATATGTAAGTATTAAAATTATATATACATAAAAACATGTTTTAGTATGCCTATTAAATTAATACAAACATCATCATTAGTTTGTAATCGGAAATATCATGACAATGTTAGATATTATATTGATATTATCATACTAATTAAGATAGTTTATTTTAGTTAAATATTGGTATTTAGTTGTTTAAGTGTTAACGATGAAAATATATTTGTAGTTTTATTGTACATGTAATGTCTAAAATTAGTTGAACTGGTACATGATGGTCTGAAGTTTTATAATAATTTTACATTAGCTGGCTATGAGTTTGGATCATAATTGTTTTCTTAGATGTCTATTGTATTAGAATATAGTTTCATCAATATGTATATTATTATTATGTATTTAAACTAATTAGTGTGTTCTAAAATTTTAATAGGTAGTCATTTTTTAAATAATAATTTATGAATGTTTTGTTATAAGAAATATTTTGTTGTCTCTTTAATTCATCAATTGAAAGATCTTTTTTAGTTAAACTTAACGCAAAAAATACATCTTTTAAAATAAATAATTTTTATATCAATATTCAAGAACCAATTTAGTTGAAGTTGAAAAAATATATGAAATTTTTTATTTTTTTTATTTTCATTGTTTATAGTATCATAAATATCATTTAACTATCTTAACTTAAAAATACCATTTGAATTGAATACAACTAATTAGAAGTTAGAGAGTATTGATGTTAAAATAAATATTCACTGTAATTAGTTTATTTTCGTTAAATATATGGTTTAATAAAACCACATGAAAATACTTCATTTCAACTATGGACTTCACTATTGTGATGACATATAGACAAGTATGGAGGTTTCATCCTGAGATTTTAACGACAAGTATGGAGGTTTCATCTACGGATTTGCTGGTGTCCAGTGTTGGCAAAGTAGGATAATAGTTATTAGTATTCGGCTAGCAGGCATGTAATGCCCGGTTTCTCATATATGAATTACACCTTGATTTTCTTCGATTAATACAACATTAATACGGTGTAACTCAATTTAAGAAACAAGTAATACAAAGTTGTTACCAAAAGCATAGTTTAAGTCCTAAATTATTTACATCAGTATTTACAAGTGTTATTAAAAAACCGGGTCAAATTACATAACTCAAAACAACAACTAAGTCCAAGTCCAAGTCCAGCTATCCATCCATGTTACGTTTCCCGCGGTCATCACTACCAGAACCTAAACACAAACAACATTAAAGTTAATCTCATTGGACTATCTCAGTCCTTAGTGTGTCACACACACTAAAACTCTTTATTTCAAACACTCAAAATTTGGTTATACTCAACCAAATCAAACATAGTCTACTTCTTATCTGCAAACAACATTACAATAAGGCATAATCATCTAATAGATAACTACTCACCTGTTGTCGGGTTACTCTGTGGAACTCCTGAACCGCGTGTACCGTGCTCTTGTCTAGCCTTAGCTGTATCACAATATCTCGAGTCAAAACTCAATATTCAACAATCTCAATCATACTCAATATCGATAACAATCAAGAATTTGAATCATAAGAGAGGGTAACAATCAAAAGATAGTAATATTATCCTAGTTGTAGCCTTCAATTTAGCCTCTTTGACTCATACAACCTTAGAAATGCAACAAACAACCCTTTACTAGCTCGGGTCTAATGATATAACTCTTTTACACTCATTAATCCAAACAATTTCACTCTAATACCAGTTAATTGCAGGTGGTTCAAAACCACCTGGAATCATCTCAAATCACACAATCTAACCGTCAAAACAAAGTCTAAATCGAAGGGAATTACCTTTCAACCGTAAGGAATCAAATCCTAGCTTCAATTCCTGAATTATGGACTTCAATTTCGAGTTTAGAGGTTGAAGATTAAGTTTCTATGGTTTTTGAGTGGTTTTGGTCGAAGTGAACTTTTCCCAAATGAAAGAAAATAAACTTTATAAAGTGGGTCTGCGCGCATAACACGGCCCGTGTTAAACTTACACGGCCCGTGTAAGTTGCTGTATGCGTTTGGAATTTGGTCTGCAGAATTACATGACCCATGTTCATATTACACGATCCGTGTAAGTTGCTGCATGCCTTACACGACCCGTGTTCAACTTACACGACCCGTGTAAGTTGCTGCATACCCAAAAAGTAAAAGATCTCATACACGACCCGTGTGACTCCAACATGACCCGTGTAACCTCCTTTTAGCATTTTCAACCTCAAACTTCTTCCAAATGGAATTCTAACTACCCAAACTCATGCAACTATCTAGCTAATCTTAATCCCACCAAGATTAACTCAAAATCTCTCAAATTTAATAACATGATATTACAAGGCATGAGACTTAGTGAACCATTTCCAATTGGCATAAAAAACGACACACACATGGCAAATTTAGATCTTTCCAGCAACGACCTCTCATGACTCATTCCTTCTGATCTTGTTGATGGTTTAGGGTTTATCGTAGATCTTAATCTCTCTAACAACAATCTATCGGGTCCAATTCCACCTAGTATTGTTAATTGGAGGTATATCAATTTTCTAAGGCTTGACAACAACAACCTAACAGCCTAGCTCCCTCCAGACTTGTGTTTCTTTGGTGGAGAGAGAGAGAGAGAGAGAGAGAGAGAGAGAGAGAGAGAGAGAAAAGGATTGCTAGACAGAGTTAACTGTTTTTCTAATAACAAAATTAATTAAAAATAAAAAATAAGGGTAAAAATGTCATTTCATCCATATTTAACAGAATATGTTAACTACTAACGTAGGGAGGGACCAAAGGTGTTAGCAAATGCAAACGACAGGGGTCAATACGTGGGATTTCCCAAGGTTAGACTAATTTGCCAACTTGGTTAAACCACAGGAACCAAAACTGTAATTTACTCATAAATATATTATAAATTATTTTAAAATTCATTTGTCTCAAATTATGATAATGATGGACAGTGTTTGACATTCCTTCAATAAACTGATTCTCTTCCTAGTCAATTATATATTATATGATAGAAAAGATATATTTACCCTAGGTACTTCTAGAGCAATAACAAAAAGATGAACTACACCCCTAATATATATATATATATATATATATATATATATATATATATATATATATATATATACATATATATATATATATATATATATATATATATATATATATATATATATATATATATATATATATATATATATATATATATATATATATATATATATATATATATATAATTTGTGTACTTTCTTGAAACCGGTTTAACGTTTTTTTTTTGTCACACTTCTTTTTTTCCCTTCCGGATAACATACGTCTTCCTTTCATCCCACCGCTTCATTCCACCGCTTCACTCCTCCATTTCTCCCACCACCATCTAATATTCCGGATGGTTCTCCCATCGCATCATCTTCATCATCTCACTTCGCCTTCATCTTCTTTCTAGCAATCGACGCCGTCTTTTGTTATCCAGTTAAAAACATTCAAGGCAACCTTTATATGCGATCGAAAGTCCAGGATCTTCTACATAATTCCTACTATTGCTTCTTCTTTTTTCGAGTAGTTATATACGATTCGGTAACATAACATTCGTCACCACATCAATGGCTTCTTCCTACAAGAAATACGAAATCCGAAACCGAAACCCTAACCCCAAAACCTCCGTTTTGTTAGTAATCGATATGCAGAACCACTTCTCCGCCATCGCCAAACCAATAATTCCATCAATCGCCACAACCATCGATATCTGCCGTCGTGCGTCCATCCCAGTCATCTTCACGCGCCACTACCACAAGTCCCCTGCCGATCACGACATGCTTGGGGAGTGGTGGGGCAGCGATCTGATCATCGACGGAACGCCGGAGTCCGAGCTGGTTCCGAAAATTGGGCGGCGGGAGGAAGAGTTGGTGGTGGAGAAAAACACATACAGCGGGTTTAGAGGAACGCAGTTGGAGGAGCAGCTGAAGGGTATGGGAGTGGAAGAGGTGATCGTGACAGGGGTAATGACGAATCTGTGTTGTGAAACAACGGCCACGGAAGCGTTCGTGAGAGGGTTTAGGGTGTTTTTCTCAATGGACGCTACGGCGCGTCGTCGGAGGAGTTGCATCAGGCGACGTTGATGAATATGGCTTACGGGTTTGCCTATCTGGTTGATTGTAAGACCCTTCGAAATGCTTTTTCTTTGTAAATTTTATTCCTTTTGCTGTTTCTGTTTCTAATTATATTTCACTGCTATAATTTGGTAATTTTACAATGACTTCATAAGAAAAAAAATTTCAACTACAATGCTATGATCCGGTAGATTCTCAAAGTACAACGCCTTAAAATGAAAAAACATGACAGTACAATATAGAAAGAAATGAAAGTTGGATGCTATAATAAACAAAAAAATAGAAGCACTTTTGCATTTATACAGAAATACTTTTTGAATTTTTATGAATACTATACTACTTCATACTAACAATTTTTTTAAAACCACAACTGGTAGAGCATTTTTTCCGGTCATTGGTCAATACATCTGGAATGACGCTTCACATCCGCCCGGTAATTTTATTAAATTCTTACATTACACTTGACATTGTATTTTATACGTGGATAAAGAAAAAAATTAAATGCAAAAAATAGCAACGTACTTTTAGTTATTCATGTTTTCTAATTTATACCCTCCTATTTTTATTTCCTTCTATTACAACATTTTTTTCTTGATGCATTGTACTTCGAAAATCTATCCAATTATAGCATTGTACTTTTATTTTGATTTTTCTTATTAATACATTATACTTTGAAAAATCTATCACTATAGCTATAATTAGATAGAGTTTTTGAAGTTCAATGTTTTATTAGGAAGAAATGAAAGTAAGATGATGTAATAAACAAATAAATGAAAGTACGTTGCTGTTTCTTGTATTTAATTTTTCACTTTTTAACATATAAATGCAGCTTGCTGGGAAAAATTCTCACTATATTATCGAGGCAACATTTAAAGCATTTGCAATGGCTCTTAGACAAGCAACATAATATGACCCAAGACGCCGTGGGACTGTGTGCAGGTTTATTTATTATTTATATTTTTCTGATTATTATTGTGCCAATTATAGCTTCCTTCTTTAATTTCATTCACACTACAGTATTGTTCTTTGAATTTTTTTATTCAATTTTTATTAGCGTTGATCGCTCTTTTCTCCATGGGTCAACAAGGCCTTGTGTAAGATTTCTAACCCTGATTCAAATGAAGACTTTTATACCATCAACTACTTGAATCTTTTTTTTTACTAAAAGGAAATACTATCATAAATCTAATGTATATCCCCTAAATTAAGTAAACTGATGTAGTTATTTTCTTCTTACAGATATTTCATGGACCTTTTACTCTCACCAGCATCAAACGTGATGCGTATTGAACCGTTGGTTGGAAGATGTTACTTTTTCCTTTTTCCTCAATGATTTTAAATTCAATATGTGATTTTCTTATTAAGTACCAACATTTTAATCCTTTATATGTGCATTAAAATACAGAGTGAGGTGTTGAAATTAACACTTGCTACAGATGCAGTGATGGGAACAACTGTAAGTAACTAAATACCAGTGCCCTTTTTATTAATGCATTTTTTAGTCAAACATCATCATGGTTGACTTTTTGATTCAGGGAAATGCTCAAACACCAAGGAGTGGATATGTTTTACTACATCATGTGATGGGAGAAACTGATGGTGACCCTGGAATTTGGTCGTAAGTATTACTGTTAGATCATGTATGTAATGTTTATTATTAAATTAATATTTTTCTCCAAATAGTTGTGATCTGTGTTTTATTAGATTTTTAAGTTTCCTTTTTTGTATATTTGTATTTTGTTTTACATTTTTTTGTGAGTGACATGATACCAACGGATTTCTATATAGTAGTATATGGAGGAATGGTATAAAATCTTTAACAAATTAAATTTACTTGATTACCTATGTGGAATTTTGATTTTCTTATGGTCTTTAAATTCCAAGAGGTGTTGACACATAAAAATGGAACGGACCAGGTATGCCACTTTACTAATGGCACTATACAATGTAAATGTAAATATAGTAAGCAGTATATTTATTGAAGCAAAAAAAATGCTAGACATTCATATTATTCGGCAGAGTACGATGTCTTTTCTTGTATTTATCCGGACCCGTGCTCCAGCAATCCCGAACCAGTGCGGAGCACGGGCTCCCGCTAGTTAGCATTTAAATTATGTTTTTGATTCATCGAACCAATGATTAATTGTAATACATGAAGCAAATCAAATGTGATCTCTATGGAATTATTACGACTACACCCCTAATTAACATTTGTTAAATTGTGTGTTTGATTGATCGAGCTGATGATTAATTGTTGTAATATATGAAGCAAATCAAATGTGATCCTCATGGAATTATTATAAGTCACATTTAAGAATACCGTTGTTAAGCTATAATATTTTCATTCTTATGTACTATATATGACTTAATTTAAACCGACTGATTATACGATTTTTTGGTGATGAAATTCAGTTGCTATCCATCGGTATTTTTAAATCTTTTAAAAATATTTATTTAGAACGGCATGATTATTATTAAAAAACTTTTCTAGCAAAGAGCTAGAGAAAAAACAAAAACATTACAAGTTTGACATCACAAGTTTAAGATATGACACCCAACTATCCTAACTTAACTTACACATCCTATGTCTATTTTTAATCCAAAAGAAAGAAGTGGATCTGATCTCATCAAATACCTCGTCTTTTCGTGGTTTATCCGTTCCAAAAACGAGCTTATTACGAAAGCTCCAAATGTTCCAAAAATTAACATCCATCACCGCATCAAATATCAATTTTTTATCCGCCCTCATATTCGTTTTATCTGCCCAAGACAGTAAAGACAACACTGAATGAATGTTAATCAAAGGAATATCCCACCATTTAGTAACTTTATTCCAAATAGCACTTGAAAAATTGCAATTAACAAACACATGCTCCAAGTTTTCACCTACAATCTCACACGTAGGACATAACAAAGAATCCAAATCAATGCCCTTATCTCTAAGGTTTAATCTGGTTGGAATCCTATCCCATATAATTCTCCATATCAAAACATTTACTTTAATTGGAAGAAGTTTATTCCACCTAGTATGTGTCGTCGAACTAGGCAAAGTCACTCCATGCAAAGAGCATCTTGTTGTAGAAACCGAAAAACACCATTGATCATCAAGTTCCCACATCATACGATCCTTATCCTCTTAAACCACGACCTCCATCAATTTAGCTCCTAAATCATTCAATTGATTTATAGGGACCCCCACTCTTGGCTGTCTAATAAGCCTATTCTTCAACATCTCTATTGTATTTCTATCCGCCACCTTAGCTTGGGGATCTTTATCAAGAGCATAAATCCTTGGGCAAATATCTTTAAAAGGGGTGTTCCCTAACCACGCATCAATCCAAAATCTAGTGTCTTGCCCATTACCAACTTTAATCGAAATAAATTCATGAAGATCAATACCGTCATTTCTAAGCTTCTCAACTCCTTTAACCATATTTATGCAAGGACTTAGCCCTCCATAATTTCTAGAAAACACACTCCACCCCTTATATCTCCATGTATAGCTGAAATAACTTTCACCCAAAGATTTTTCGGATCCTCCAAAAATCTCCAATACCATTTGAATAATAGAGCCTTGTTAAAAGCCCATAAGCTTCAAACCCGTTTATTTTTAGAAACCAAAACTCGTTTCCAAGCAATCCAATGAATCTTTTTTTCTCCCAAATTTGCACCCCAAAAGAATCTAGATCTTAAAGACTCTAGCATTATTATAACCATTTCTGGAACCTTAAAAATAGACATATAGTAAATAGTCGTGCTACCCAAAACTGCCTTTAGCAAATTTAAAAGTCCTCTTATAGAAAGGAACTTGGCTTTCCATGAAGACAATTTTTGCACAAACTTGTCAATCATAGTTTTCCAAGACATAATTCTATTCATGTTACCCCCAACCGGAACGCCCAAATACACAAAAGGTAATCGAAGAGGTTTGCACCCCACCAAGGCTGCCGTTTCTTGAACCATTTGAAAATCAACACCAACTCCAATTAATTTATTTTTGAATAAATTAATGCTAAAACTTGAAGCAAGCTTAAAAACTTTTAAGATATGTGTGATCCGCCTAGGATTCTCCATGTCCCACTCACATAATAAGATTGCATCATCTGCATAAAGGAGATGTGAAATCTCAATTTTATTCCTACGAAGAACAATCGATTTAAACGCCCCCGCCTTACTTGCCTCCAATATGGCAACATGAAACCCCTCCATAGCAAGCACAAAAAGAAAATGTGATAACGGATCCCCTTGCCTTAACCCCCTTTTTACATCAAATTCATCTATAGGAGCCCTATTCACCAACATTGATGCTCTATTAGTAGTATTCAAAGCATCCCTTATCCAAGCACACCAATTATTACTAAAACCCATTTTTCTTCATGACTTCAAAAAGAAAATCCCATGACAAAGAATTATATGCTTTCTCAAAGTCCACCTTAAAGACCATAACTTTCTTTTTAGTAGTTTTAGCATTAGCTATGATTTCACTCAACATGAGAGGGCTATCCAAACTTTGCCATCCTTTAGTAAACGCAAATTGCTCAACGCTGACTAGATCTTATAAAAATATTATCAAATTATATTTTTTTTCTATATCTACTACTAAAAAATCTAATATAACAACACAAGTCCATATTTTACAATATCAACTAACAACCATAAACGCAAACCTAAAATGTTGTCAATACATATTTAACAAACAATAAAAATAATCTAAAAAGTTTTATATCCTACAAACATAAAAACTACTAAGACAAGTCATAGAGGTTACCCACTCCTAGAAAAAGAGAATTTAATGACATACAAATTACGACACAAGTTGATTTTATGACAGACAAAAACGTGTTTCCTAAAAATAATGTCTTCTTTCATGGAATATTAAGGATTTAAGACAGACATACTTTCCTGTTATTTTTTCTAATATTTCATTACATCAAAAATGAATCTCTTATTTTAATGTTATAAATCAAAACTAAAACAAACATGTGCTACCCTTTACCAATTTTTTCTATCGTCTTCAAATAAAAATGGCATCTTAGGGGTTTTTAGGATTGTTATTTAACTCAATAAAGACATTTTGTTAAAAGTGTTAATTAGCTTATGTGGTGACAAAAAAGATTTTTAAAAAAAGTGTTTGTATTAGCTTATGTGATGACAAAAAGACTATAAGTTGATAAACTCTCATAAAAAGCGTTATTAGTTTATATTTGTAAAATGACCAAAAAAGGGAGGAAAAGAGAGAAATGAAGGAAAAAAAAGAGTTCATTGAGGGTATCTGTCACAACCCGATCCTTGGCGGAATCGATCAAGGCGTGATATATTGTTCAAAGTCTCATAACAACTATGTTATAATATGATTAGATTCAATTAAGTACTAAGTAGGCAAATAAGATCCACACATACAAATACAAATTCAAATACAAACAACATTTATTACATCAAATTTAAATAGTCTTGTGGGTTTCTAAGGTATACCCTACTTTTCATCAACTTCATTCTTCAAATCTGCATCATGGGTAAAAACAAGTCAACTACGAGAGTTGGTGAGTAATCTAGTTTTATTAAAGAAACTTGTGAGTTTGAATAATTTGAAATTTGTTTTCTTTTGAAGTTGGCAAGCCAGTGTTATTGAGATAACAGTTTATAAATCAAAAATTGATTAACAAATGATAACAACAACAATAAGTCCTCACCCTATATATACATATATATGTATATATATAGGATGGAGCATCTAATCATCATACACACTCAACCACGTGCAATCAATCACCTTAGCGTCCCAAGGCGGGGTGGTCAACCCAATAGCGCTATTATTGTCCATAACGTACCTCAAGAATACGGGCATAGTCATGGAGATTAGACTAAAAATGATAATGCACTACAAGTACATGTAGCGTAAACAAACAATAATTATACAAATAATGATTCAAGTATAAATGTCCCAACAATGTCTCAATTGTGATAAAATAATAAAATGAAGTTGAAAACATATTAGAACCACATGATACACCCCAAAAGTATTGAAAATTATAAAATATGGGGTAGATTACTCACTTTAGTCCAAACGGAATACGCGTGTCGTACGAAAGACGGCTCGGGTCAAAATGACGTAGAACCTAATATAATTAATAGTTTTGGCTTAGGAATCGATAAACGGGAATATAGTATTAATAAAAATAATTAGACATATATTCTTATATTAGATGAATTAACAATAATCCAAATTTTGTTTTGAATATTAATGTATTCATATGTTAAATGAATTTTAAATTGAATTAATTACTTTAATTAATTAATTTTATTTTCACTTTAGGCAAGATTTTAATAATTTCTTATTAAAATAATAACTAGTCAAATTATAAGTATTTACAGATTTTATATATTATAAACAATTATTTATATGAAATAATCATTAAAAATGCATTTTTACATGCTTAGATATTTAGGAAAATGGTTTTAAATACTAAACAGTAATGAAACATTCTGAAATTATCCGAAAATCATTATTTCATAAAATAGTAATTACTGTAAAATTTTCATATTTTTCTTAACTGCTTTAGTATTTATTTAGCATTTTAATAATTAAACCACAACAAATTTCGGGAAAAATAATAAATGATTCCCAAAAATTCTGGAAAATTAAACATAGTTTTCTAACATTATATTGAGCCTACTGTAAATATTTTGGATATTTTGGACAATGGTAAGTATTTATTATGTTTTTCATTATTAACTAATCAATAAAATCATAAATAATAGTAAACTATTAAGGAAAATTCATTAAACTTTTTATCTATGATTAATATGTCATATATGATATTGTGACAAGGGTTTATAATTTTCGGACTTGTATAGCTATTTATTAACAATTTAACCCATTAAACAATCATTAAATTTGGAAAAATAAGAAAACATTCTTACAAAAATCTGTAAATTTTTGCATGGGGTCTTTATAATGTTATTAAGGTTCGAAAAATATAAAATCGTGTTTTTGACATACATAATTATATTTTTCTATTTATTTAGCTTCGACAAAATAAAATACAAAATAACCATAAAACTGTAATATAAATGCATGAAACTTCATAAATTATGTTTTCTCAGTTTATGGGTCATCCCATAATTTTCTCAGAATTTATTGAACACAAAAAGTACTTTATATGAATTATTGCCCTATTTTAGTGCAATAATTATAATAATTCGATAAAAATGAGTTAATTTCTGAAAATTTCCAGAACTTCTTATTTTATTAATGGGATTCTGAGAAAAATCATGTTTATACATAAAATGAGTTTTAGATATTTTGGTGGATTTAATTTGTTTCATGTATGAATTTGAAACTTTTAACAACATACCTTGAGGAATGCTTCAAGATGGATGAAGATTTGAGTATGAGGGATTGTTCTTGGCTGGAAAATGAAGCTTTCTTGGAGAAATTTCGAGATTGAGAGTGAGAGAAAGAATAGAGAGGGTTTGAGTGGTGATGAGAATAATGTGGTGAGAGGAAAAGGAAAGGAAAGATGATGGGAGGTGTGAGTGGGAGACCATGGGAATATCTTTTGACTTTTGGTGGTCTTCATAATTTTCCACTAGCACAAGCATCTTAAGAGTTTTATAAAATTTAATGTAGTGTTTATAAAAATAGAGTTTTATAAAAAAATAGGTTATTATTTGATTATAACAATCTACTTTGATTTGAAGTTTAATTATAGCATTCAAGTTTGATTCTTTTAATTTAGTTAGAGAATTATACTTTTATTTGATTATAATATGGTATCATAATTTAATTTGATTATAGTTATAATATTATACTATGCTATATTGCTATTAACATCAATTTATAACGTAGTGTATGAGTTTTGATCCTATTAGCGTCAAGTAATCTCGATTAGGGTTTATTAGATTTCCAATTGGGTTAGGTTGACCCAAATCCATTTTAGGCGGATGTCACAGTCTCCCCTACTTTAGGAAATTTCGTCCCGAAATTTAATAAGAAAGTACCTTAAGAGAAAAGATGCGGGTATTTGGTACGCATATGATCCTCACGCTCCCATATATACTCGGGTCCACGTGCCGACTGCCACCTGACCTTGACCAGGGGAATGCGACTTCTTTTGAGTTGTTTTTCCTTCCGGTCGGCAATTTCCAAGGGTTTCTCGATAAATTGCATTGTCTCGTCAATTTGGATATCCTCGAGAGGAACATGAAGGTTCTCGTCTGCTAAACACTTTTTGAGGTTAGCTATATGAAATAGTGGGTGAACTTTCTGAAGCTCTGTTGGTAGATCCAACTCATAGGCTACTGATCCGATCCTTTTCAGGATCTTAAACCGGCCTACGTAGCGTGGTGCCAATTTACCCTTGCGTCCAAATCGAACCACACCTTTCCATGGGGACACTTTTAACATGACCATGTCACCCACGATAAATTCAAGCGGTTTGCGTCGCTTGTCGGCATTACTCTTTTGTCGGCTACGAGCTGTGAGAAGGTTATTGCGAATCTGAGTGATTTTGTCGGTTGTTTCCTGGATAAGCTCAGGACCAACGATTGGAGAATCCACTGTTGCGCGAATTACGTGAGACTCCCCAATTTCATGCCAGCAAATAGGAGATCGGCATTTACGGCCATACAATGCCTCAAATGGTGGCATCCCGATGCTAGAATGATAACTGTTATTATAGGAGAATTCCACCAACGGTAAATGAGAGTCCCAGTTTCCTCCGAAATCTAAGACACACGCCCTCAACATATCTTCGAGTGTTTGAATTGTCCTCTCAGATTGACCATCGGTCTGAGGATGATAGGCGGTACTGTATGTATGTATATATGTATGTATATGTATGTATGTATGTGTATGTATGTATGTATGTATGTCTGTGTACGTATGTATGTATATGTATGTATGTTTGTAATGTCATTTTATAGCTGATACGCATAAGAGGAATAAAATATGCAAGATACAGGTGGACCACGAGCTGTATATACGCCAGGTGAGTAGGTTCTAATCCATTATTATGATATTATTTAATTAAATGTTCTTTGAATTATTTCCACTTTCCGGAGTTATAAATTTTTTTTTATAAAGAGTCTTTTCGTTTTCCCTGTCCTTATCGGAGTTAAGCAGTGAATGTTGAAAAAATAGCACTTTGGGTAGTCGAAAGGTTTTTAAAAGTCTTTTCGTTTTCCTGTCTTTATCAAGTTAAGCAGTTAATGTTGAAAAAATAGCACCTAGGGTAATCGAAAGGTTTTTAAAAGCCTTTTCGTTTTCCTGTCCTTATCAAGTTAAGCAGTTAATGTTGAAAAAATAGCACTTTGGGTAGTCGAAAGGTTTTTAAAAGTCTTTTCGTTTTCCTGTCTTTATCAAGTTAAGCAGTTAATGTTGAAAAAATAGCACCTAGGGTAATCGAAAGGTTTTTAAAAGTCTTTTCGTTTTCCTGTCCTTATCAAGTTAAGCAGTTAATGTTGAAAAAAAATAGCACCTAGGGTAATCGAAAGGTTTTTAAAAGTCTTTTCGTTTTCCTGCGATGAATATAATCTCAGAAGATCTAGGGCCTTCATCTTTGGGCTTTGCTTATGAGCAATCTCAAAACTTACTTCCAGGTTGAATTCTAGTACTTTTATGTCAGTTTGGTTTTTATCATCTAACCTTTGTTTTTTTTTTGTTTTTTTTTAAAGCTCCACTAATGGATAGTTTAACGGATTACAATCCATTCATGGACGAGCACTTAACGAACAGTGAGATTATCCCCATGAATCAAGGATTCATGGCTAGCATACAGAATGACAATAAACTACAGGTGATTCATAACGACAGTGTTGGAAAGAATCCTGAGTTTGAGGGAGGTTTTCAATACCAGAATCACCTTCAGATGATTCAAAGAAATCTAGAGGGATTTCAAAACCCTGGGTTCATAGCTGAAAATCAACAGTTACTGCCGACGTCAGATACTAATGTTATTGCACCAAAGTTTATCTTTGGTCAGGATCATGCTCAATTGATCCAGAATGACAATAGCACAACCGGATTTGATTCTTTGAGTCCAAGAACCACAGTAGTTGGCAGTGGAAGTGGTTCTAGACAACCATTAAGTAAGGAAGCAATAACTCAGCACTTTAACAAGCCTCTTTTGGAAGCTGCAAAGGAACTCAACGTTGGATCAACCCAGTTGAAGAATCGTTGTAGGGAGTTAGGCATACCAAAATGGCCTCGAAGACAGCTTAAGAGTCTAGAAACTCTTATTAACAATACTCAGGTTAAAAATTGCATTTTTGTTTTAAATTTTAGTACCATGAGATTGTATTGACTGAAGGTATTTATGTAACAGGAATTGAATAATATTGCTAATGAAGCAGACGTAATACTTGGTATAGAAAATGAGAAAAAAGCAATATTCGAGGGTTCCAGTTCGAAGATGACTGATACCATAAAGAAATTTAGGCAAGCTGTCTTTAGAGATGTTTACAGGAAACGAAAGGCCGAGGAGATGGATGAAACTTCATCAGGGACCCATGCACAGCAGCAATCTTTGCCATCCGGTTCTGCTATAGATGTTGATTTACTTGGGCATGTAAATGATGAAGGCTCACATCCTATAATAGAAAGTATGGTTATTCCTATTCTTCAGGAAGGTCCAAGTCAAGTACTTTTTGATGAAGATTGGAGTTTCTTAGATCAGGAAGATATGATTCTTGATTTACTTGAGAATGTAAATAATGAAATTTCACATCCTATGATAGAAGGTATGGCCATTCCTATTCTTCAGGAAGGTCCAAGTCAAGTACCTTCTAATTCTGATATGAGTGGTTTTAACCCTGACTTTCTCAAGATCATAAGTGAAGAGAAAACAGAAGACTTAACAGGTGAGATAGCCTGCTTTCGGCGTTCAGATTGAATTCCAACATTAGTCTAATGAAACCGTTGGTACCGTTCCTGTTTCCGTTTATGCCATTAATGCTAATGTTTGTCATGGCGGCTGCCACAACGATATGAAATATAACGGTGTCCACCAGTGGAGTCATCGGTCGATCTGTTGATGGTGTGATGGTATGTTGGTTACTTTGACAAGGTGGCATTCTTGTGCTATTGAGATTAAAGATGGAATGATTGTAGGTTTTCGATAATAGTTATTGGTCAGATATTATCGACCGTGTAAGGGTAGGGGTATAACATGTACATAAAATGTCTAGATGTATGGTTCTATAGTATTATAAAATACTCCTATAGTATTTTAGATTTGTATTCTGTTTTAGAGTTTATTTGTATATGGTTATTGATAAGTTTTTTTTTAGACTTGTTGTTCACTACAATTATTCCTAAACACATGTTAGTCATACCTTGGACCAATAGAGTTGATCAGGCTCTATTTATCCTAGATATGATTACATAACTATCTAGGCCTACTCGTAGTGTTCAACTCATCTTATTACTCTTGTATTGTTTTGGTTATGACACTGTTCTAGTATGTATGTACTTGTACTTATACTTTATAAAAATATCATTGTATTGGGCACCTTCTGAGCTTTCCATGGGTATTAAATGTGAATCATGTAGCATTTGCGTGGGCCCCCATAATACTAAGTTTTCACATGTTTTCCCACTTCTAGGACCATTAGGGAACTTAATAGTCCAATGAGTTGGCCATTTTAGAGTGTATCCTTTCGGATATGTTTGATAAGGTCGGGTATTTTGATGGCTCAAAAGTAATGTGAATGACGCGCTTTGGCCTATAGGTTTGGGAACTCTCGCCCTTGGTCCCCAGGTAAGCAAACTGGTCCCTCGGTTGATTGGGATGTATACGAATGCTTACCTAGTCAGGACTTTCGGGCTACCGGCACCTCCCCCTTCCAGTTACTACGCGTCCATTACTATGATCCTACCTAACTAGAGTGGATGACTTGGAATTTCCTATGAGTTCTAAGGATTATATACGTATAATTTTTTTTTTTGAAACCACTTGAGTATGTGTGTGATTTTCAGAGAAAGAAGAGAAAATTTACAAGTGTAGGCACACATATAAGTGTCATGAGTAATACGTAAGCACATAAGGGAGCAATTAGCACACAAAGGTATTCCTAGAATTTTCTAAGTGTGAATTGCATGCAGTTGTGTGTGCATTTTATAAACTAGCATACGAGAGGACCCTAGAGGCTATAGACTAGGTCAAGGCAATTAACCTAATTCCCTATAGTCAAGGGCTCTGATACCAATCTGTCACAACCCGATCCTTGGCGGAATCGATCAAGGCGTGATATATTGTTCAAAGTCTCATAACAACTATGTTATAATATGATTAGATTCAATTAAGTACTAAGTAGGCAAATAAGATCCACACATACAAATACAAATTCAAATACAAACAACATTTATTACATCAAATTTAAATAGTCTTGTGGGTTTCTAAGGTATACCCTACTTTTCATCAACTTCATTCTTCAAATCTGCATCATGGGTAAAAACAAGTCAACTACGAGAGTTGGTGAGTAATCTAGTTTTATTAAAGAAACTTGTGAGTTTGAATAATTTGAAATTTGTTTTCTTTTGAAGTTGGCAAGCCAGTGTTATTGAGATAACAGTTTATAAATCAAAAATTGATTAACAAATGATAACAACAACAATAAGTCCTCACCCTATATATACATATATATGTATATATATAGGATGGAGCATCTAATCATCATACACACTCAACCACGTGCAATCAATCACCTTAGCGTCCCAAGGCGGGGTGGTCAACCCAATAGCGCTATTATTGTCCATAACGTACCTCAAGAATACGGGCATAGTCATGGAGATTAGACTAAAAATGATAATGCACTACAAGTACATGTAGCGTAAACAAACAATAATTATACAAATAATGATTCAAGTATAAATGTCCCAACAATGTCTCAATTGTGATAAAATAATAAAATGAAGTTGAAAACATATTAGAACCACATGATACACCCCAAAAGTATTGAAAATTATAAAATATGGGGTAGATTACTCACTTTAGTCCAAACGGAATACGCGTGTCGTACGAAAGACGGCTCGGGTCAAAATGACGTAGAACCTAATATAATTAATAGTTTTGGCTTAGGAATCGATAAACGGGAATATAGTATTAATAAAAATAATTAGACATATATTCTTATATTAGATGAATTAACAATAATCCAAATTTTGTTTTGAATATTAATGTATTCATATGTTAAATGAATTTTAAATTGAATTAATTACTTTGATTAATTAATTTTATTTTCACTTTAGGCAAGATTTTAATAATTTCTTATTAAAATAATAACTAGTCAAATTATAAGTATTTACAGATTTTATATATTATAAACAATTATTTATATGAAATAATCATTAAAAATGCATTTTTACATGCTTAGATATTTAGGAAAATGGTTTTAAATACTAAACAGTAATGAAACATTCTGAAATTATCCGAAAATCATTATTTCATAAAATAGTAATTACTGTAAAATTTTCATATTTTTCTTAACTGCTTTAGTATTTATTTAGTATTTTAATAATTAAACCACAACAAATTTCGGGAAAAATAATAAATGATTCCCAAAAATTCTGGAAAATTAAACATAGTTTTCTAACATTATATTGAGCCTACTGTAAATATTTTGGATATTTTGGACAATGGTAAGTATTTATTATGTTTTTCATTATTAACTAATCAATAAAATCATAAATAATAGTAAACTATTAAGGAAAATTCATTAAACTTTTTATCTATGATTAATATGTCATATATGATATTGTGACAAGGGTTTATAATTTTCGGACTTGTATAACTATTTATTAACAATTTAACCCATTAAACAATCATTAAATTTGGAAAAATAAGAAAACATTCTTACAAAAATCTGTAAATTTTTGCATGGGGTCTGTATAATGTTATTAAGGTTTGAAAAATATAAAATCGTGTTTTTGACATACATAACTATATTTTTCTATTTATTTAGCTTCGACAAAATAAAATACAAAATAACCATAAAACTGTAATATAAATGCATGAAACTTCATAAATTATGTTTTCTCAGTTTATGGGTCATCCCATAATTTTCTCAGAATTTATTGAACAAAAAAGTACTTTATATGAATTATTGCCCTATTTTAGTGCAATAATTATAATAATTCGATAAAAATGAGTTAATTTCTGAAACTTTCCAGAACTTCTTATTTTATTAATGGGATTCTGAGAAAAATCATGTTTATACATAAAATGAGTTTTAGATATTTTGGTGGATTTAATTTGTTTCATGTATGAATTTGAAACTTTTAACAACATACCTTGAGGAATGCTTCAAGATGGATGAAGATTTGAGTATGAGGGATTGTTCTTGGCTAGAAAATGAAGCTTTCTTGGAGAAATTTCGAGATTGAGAGTGAGAGAAAGAATAGAGAGGGTTTGAGTGGTGATGAGAATAATGTGGTGAGAGGAAAAGGAAAGGAAAGATGATGGGAGGTGTGAGTGGGAGACCATGGGAATATCTTTTGACTTTTGGTGGTCTTCATAATTTTCCACTAGCACAAGCATCTTAAGAGTTTTATAAAATTTAATGTAGTGTTTATAAAAATAGAGTTTTATAAAAAAAATAGGTTATTATTTGATTATAACAATCTACTTTGATTTGAAGTTTAATTATAGCATTCAAGTTTGATTCTTTTAATTTAGTTAGAGAATTATACTTTTATTTGATTATAATATGGTATCATAATTTAATTTGATTATAGTTATAACATTATACTATGCTATATTGCTATTAACATCAATTTATAACGTAGTGTATGAGTTTTGATCCTATTAGCGTCAAGTAATCTCGATTAGGGTTTATTAGATTTCCAATTGGGTTAGGTTGACCCAAATCCATTTTAGGCGGATGTCACAGTATTGTAGTCATTTTATCTAAAAAGTTGTAAGTTATTTCAAAAAGTAAGAAGTATTTAACTTATTATAAATGACTTATTAAAAGGCAGTGAAAAGAACTTATATGTTAGATAAACACTTTTTAAAGCTTCTTGGCTTTTTGAAAATACAATAAGTTAATAATCACTCTCCAAAAGCAATTTCAAACACCCGCTTATTTCTGCTTGCACGCGATCGCGTTTTATTTTTCGCTTGGTTCAAAACCTTGATCTATCTCTTACTCTCACAATGATTAGGGTGTTTTGTACTCTACTAGCTCACCGTTTTGTCCTCACATTCATATGGATTCCTCTATTGGATCTCTAAAGTCGTAACATCTGCTATTTGGGCGTAAATTGATAAAAAAAATTATCATGGGAAATAGTTAAATAAAAACAAATAAATGAGGATAAATTTTATAAATTTATAATATGATTATAAATGCAATTCAAGGAGCCAAAATAAAGTTTTGATGAATGATTAAAGATTTAAAACTCATTTTGAACCAAAAAGGAGAAATTAAGACATAGGGACTAAAATTGTCAAGTTTGCCAAACATGGTATATCAATAATTGACTTGTCAAAAACTTAGATGATTGAGAAGTTATTATGAATGATTGAAGTAGAAAATTAGGCTATGCTAGACATTTTCGTTAATCAATAAAAAGGGGCTAATTGTAGAATTGTTAGTAAGAATGACCATTTTTGCCAAATGACTAAACCACTTGTTAAGGTTGACCTAGTCAATGATCTAAACGAAATAAGTTATGTTCTTTGGGGAAAATTTCTAAATATTAAGGCTATCTGAAAGAATGCTCAAATGGTGCGTTAGATAAAAAACTAGAACTTGAGGTACTATTTTGTAATTTCTTGAAAGTTGTGGTATATAAACATGGGTTGTCCCCATTTCATGTGTCTAGAACATTCTGAGTGAGGGAGGAGGTCATATGAGGCGATTTTCAGTGGATTAAGGATGATTTGTGCTAGAGTTTGAAGCTCTATGAAAGCCTTGAAGTCTCCTACCAATTTAAGGTATGTCCTTCTCATTTCTACCGTGAAAACATAGTTTAAAGTTTCAGGTGTTGCTTAGATTCAATATTCTATGGTTAGATGAGGGCCTTCCTATGATTCTATTAGTATTATTTGTAGTTGTAAGCAATATTTGATTTACATCTAATTCATGGATGATCTAGATTCATATATTTGAATGGAAATGTACATCAAAACCCTAGATTCTTAAACTAGTAGAGTATTGGATGAATACTATGATATTTTGACTTCTAAGGATGCTTTGGGTGAAAGAAATCATCTCTTGATTGCTTCCTTGTGATTACATTCAAATTATGTTGGAAAATACTAGTGAGGCATTGAATCTATTGATACATTTGGGTGATATAAACCCTAGAATCTAGAACTAGTGGTACCTTGGCATTGATGAGTCGTACCTTATGACTTGACACCCATATGATGATTAGATTGGTCATGCAAATGGAATTTGGGTGAAATAGGTCTATGAACTGGTGTTTGATTGATTTTTTGTCAAAGTTTTAGATGAATGGATTAATCTCTAAATGTTTCCCTAAGGATTCGATTCATTGAGATTGTTAAAACACTTGAGAGATCATGTTAGGTAGGATAGATAACGCCTAGTAATGTTAAACATTATAGTCTTTATTGAGCTTGGTTTTAGTTAGTTTATCCTTCTTAATGGACTAATATCACTTACTGTTGTGCCAAAGTGCTTGGAATTGTTTTTAGTGTAAATGTAGGGGTTTAAATGCAAATTAGAAGATGTTACGAAGAAAAATAGACAAAGGAAGCGGAACAGGAGAAGTTAGCGACACTAACCCTCTTGGTTAGCGCCGCTAATATGGTCAATGATGATATTCTTCAGTTTCAAAATTCAAAGCACGCAAATCGAGGAACGGATGACAGATTGCCCGCTAACCCTTAAAATTAGCGACGCTAATGTCTCCGGATGATAAAATCTTTGTTTTTCAAATTCAAAGTTCGAGATATCGGGATCTGGATGGGGCCGCGCCATGGGAAGAGCTTGTATGCACCTCAGGAACCCTAAATTGCACCACTATAAATACTGGACCCCCGTACGACTTTTGAGGCATCTCGGGGCACCATAAGGGGATCTGAACGTATGTTTTCGTCAGTTTTCCAGTACCAATCAATAGTTTGGTTATATCTTTGGTATTTTATCGTTTTATCAACTTTGTATCGAGGTATTCCGAAATTGGAATTTCCTTCGATTAGTTGATATTCTAGTTTAGATTCTTTAGTAAATCTGGATAGTTGGAGTTTGGATGTTTGTTTGATTCTGAGTTTCAATGATGTTTTTCGATGTTGCAAGTTGTACTTAAATAATAACCAATATGATTTTATGGACAACTTTGCTCTCAAACAAATTTTATGACGTACAAGTATTTTAAAATGTTTTCAAGGGTTTGACTCGAGTATGGTGATTGACATCACCTGCTCTTAGTGATTTGGTCCCGGGTGAACTCATTATGCATTTCTATTGCCTAACTTATTTTGACATTTGCTTAGGTTGATAATTAAGGATGCCTTAAGTAGAGCTTAGGGTTTTAGAAGACCACGGGTTATGTGGTTTCATTTAAAATATGTAATGGTATATGGGTTGTAACCACCTCGCTCTTTTAAAGCAAAACTAAATCTTTCTTTTAAATTCGGACCGGTCGATTTTCTACAACCTAAAATTCGGAAATGATTTTAATCAAAACCCAAGGGATTTTAAAAATGCTGTTCAAAGGAAAATTTAACCACACTGAGATGTTTTTACAATTACGATTAGCAAGGGGTGTTACCCGAAGTCCAACAGAGAGTTCAACGTTATAAGCTAGAAGAACGCTCTCAAGAACACAGTTGAGTCTCGTTTCCTAAATTACGGTATGAAGGTCTCATACTTTCTTCTTATTTTTATTCTCTGTATCAATTATCTCCTTTTTATGTGAAGCAATTAAGCAATTCCATTTCTGATGACATTTGGATTCGAAGCAATTAAGCAAATACTTCTTTATAACCTAAACTTCGGCAACATTGGAGAAGCATGTGGTGCCCTCATCTTCACCCTTACAAATTAATACGCAAAAACCCATGAAACACACAATCATTTGAAGCACAAAGATAAGAAAGACACCAACAAATATATACTCTTCAATTAAGTTATTTCTTACCCTATGTCTAATTCTCTTATGTATAACCCTTTAGTTTCCCCTTAACCCACCTTTGATTTTCATGCACAAACCAACTTTCCACTTTTGTAGGTATATCTTGCATCTAAGGTTCTTCTTCAATTCTTGTAACATAATTTTTTTCATTCTTGTTTAAGGTTTATGTTCACTACTACAATAGGAGGCCAATGAATGTGGCTTTTCCAATTAGGGGAAGCAACAAGAAATTGGTTGAGAAAGTTGTCCACTTTATTGAAACCTACAACTATTTGTATTCTTTTTTGCTTACTAATAGTGAGCATGTTTGTACTATGAGTAGTCCAAAAACTCCAAGTTAAGGTACACTTTGCCCGTTAATCCTTGTAGATTAGTGATATGGTTTCATTTTGGTGTTTTCAGGCCATAATCATTTACTGGGATTCATCTCTTTTCATTGCAAGATAAATTTATGAACTCTCACTACATCAAGTGTTGGGCCAAGTTTTCGATATAACTAATCATTTATATGTTTGCAAGATATAGCTACAAGAAGAGCTTGATCTAGCACTCCTAAATGATTCTTAAAAGTTACTATTTATTTTCCTACAATAGAGGTTGACTTTATTATTAATGGTAATTTCATTAAGCCACATAGTTTAAATGTTCTAAATTTTCTTCACAACTTGCTATAAATGTATTTCTTTTTCATCAATTAATTGTAGTGTTACAAATAACGATAGTTTCATTAATATTAAGCTCGACGGTTCTTATCTCATGATAACAATATCCCCATTCCCTTGGAGGCTTTTACTCTGTAGGTGATGTATAACTCAATCAGTTTTTTAAAAGAATTTAGGAACAAATGCCAAAACTTTATGATGTTACTATTCAAATATAAACATGTGCTCATTCTTTTTTAGGAATTTGATGTTTTTACTGTTAAGTATATCTCCATAGAGGAGCATAAGCAGGAACTTACTAAAGAAGATCTTATGTATGTTTCGTACTGTCTAGAGGGGCAACATGATCAACTTTTTGACATAGTTATCAAAAGGTATGGATGCTTTCACAATATCTGAGTTTGGTTCTTGAAAAAAAGGTTAATTGTTATGTTCCTATATCACTCACTACAAAGGACTTAAAAGGTCTAGTTTTACTCACACATGCTACAAGATTGATGGGAGATATTTTCCACCAACAGGTTTCGTTCAACAATCTATCTCTAAGAGAATGGTTATATGGGGAAGGGGAATGGATGCTCATAAGTCTCATTTTGACAAGTTAAAATGATCTTATTATTCAATAAACAAAAGTCCAAGGTAAATTAAGGTTATTTCGCTTTCCTCTTAATTTACCATCTCTAAGAGAAAATGATGTTCTATTAGTGAAACATTTCTATTTTTTCTTTATCATACATATGCCATTGTTTTGTAATTAAGACTATTTATTTTGGTAGGTCTTGTTTAAACGGGAATGAAGCATTTTGACAAATGTAAAACTCTATCATCCGATTGCTTCTGGAATCAACAAAAAAAAGTTAGACTATATGTTTTGGATTTTTAGTGTTATTCTCAAGAATATTCTGTACTTCTTGCAAAACACGCTGAATTTTTGCATAAACTAGGTGATTTGGCATGTTCGCTTAGGTAATGATAATGTTTTTTTTAAAATAGACTCCATGTTCATGAAAATATCAATTGTAAGGTTAATTTTTGTTTTATAGTTTGAAGAGATTTCAATATAGCAAGGTCGGTGTTGTCCTGGATGGAATTGGTTATTACTCACTTATTCTAATATATCTTCTTCTATATATATTATTTTTTTCTATTTTAAATATTATAACTGTGTACATCTTTTTTGTTTGAAATGACGCTAAGTATATAACACAGATAAGATGGGGCACGAGTTCAGCAATAAATAGTACTTACCTTTCACTACTAGTTGTAACAACGCACTTACATTCTTATAGGTTAAAGAATTATGTGGCCTATAATAACAATGTATTTCACATTTATTTACCATTGGGAGTAATATTTGTAATTAACATACTATATTTCCTACAATGATTTGTTTGTTTTTTGTATACATGATATTTTATTTCGTATCATGAGACATTAAATGTTTGATCTAATTCAAATATTAGTAGATATAGAAAAAATATACATTTTTATAAAAAAAATGTAAAATCAGGACATACAAATTTCCTATCGTAATTGTATGTCATGAAATGTATGTCAAATGTTTAAAAAAAAAAAGTGAAACTGTATTACGAAACACATATTCTTATACCATCGAAAGTTTGAGCTTGTGGGTAGTTGCTTCCCCACAAAAGTTTATAGCATTTATCTAGCAGTCTAGACAATATTCCTTTCATAAGGCTGTCTGCTTCCAAAATGTTGGTTTCCTTATAAAAAAAGTCACAAATCAAATGTTTATAGTACCGAAGGTTGTCTTCGTCTATATGAATCTACCAAATTGCTTTGACAATCGTCATGTAGCGTGTTCAACCATTATCCTCTCAATTCCTGACACAAAACTAAAATGGATGGTTTATTTCAAATGAAAACTTAAAAAATGATCGTTGAATGCCAAAGAAAGAAAGAGTTGTTGCTTGACTCCCCTAAGATTATAGTTCAACCAAGTTTAAACTGTTCTAGAAAATAGGTAATGCAAATCTAGGGCTTGAGGTTTGAGAATTGAAAGATGAAAGAGAAGACACACATCATGACTACGTACGCCAAAAAGAAATGGGCACTTCATAATTGATGATAGAGTTTTACGATGAATACCTATATCAATAGTTAATTAAAAAAGATGACTCATTTTCACAACAAATATTCTTATACGTCGTAACTCGTGTATCACTAAAAGACTTTTTCTAGTAGGTATATATATATATATATATATATATATATATATATATATATATATATATATATATATATATATATATATATATATATATATATATATATACACATATATATATATATATATATATATATATATATATATATATATATATATATATATATATATATATATATACACGTACGTACGTACGTACGTATGTACGCACGCACGCACGCATGTATGCATGCATGCATGCATACATGTATGTATGTGTGTGTGCGTGTGTCGGTGTGTGTGTGTGTGTTTAAAGAATAAGCCACAACGAGCAAATCAATTACTAACTATAACACATGTATTAACATTGTATTGAAGTACACAACATTTCTAAAGCGCATAATGATATTGTAATGAACTATAATACACGTCTACTCTCAAATTGTTTCATATCTTTATTAAATGGACACTATGCATAAATCCGTAATTTAATCAAGCCTGACTACCATAGAGGTATCTATATAATTTCACAATGTTGGGGATATATTTATATGTGGAAAATGGAAATATATATATGGTGTATTATCTTTGAAATACCTCAACATATGGTAATTGGCAAATAGATATATTTCAATGTTAGCAAGCTCTTGTAGTCAGGGTCGGTCCAAGCTGTTTTGAGGCCTTAGACAAAAGTAAAAAATGAGGCCCTTATAAAACTGAAGTGTGAAATAGAAAAAAATATCACTGCTTAGACTTGAACCTAGATCATCTAGAAAAAAGCTAAGCAATATCTATAACCAAGTGACTATATACAATTCGATGTATTTGTTGAGTAGCTTAATATATAACATATGTTAGAGAGCAGAAGTTGAGACGTTAAAATTCAAGGCGATTGTTTGTAGTTGTTAGAAATTTGTTAGCATAGAGGGGATGACACTTATTTAATTGTGATATATAAATAAAAAGATAATTATCTTTTTACACCACTTTCTCGCATTGAATATCTGTTAGAGCCATATTAGAATATTGAAGCATATTACACAAACAATTATGTTAATCAACGTCGGAGATGTGTAAACCGATTAATGTAATGAGAAGGACATTTATCATTGTGGCGAACCTCACAAACATAGACTATGAGATCCAAATCATAATAGAAGAAAGTGTCAAAATTCTTAACCAAGCTTTAAGGTGATGCCAACCACATAATTGTTTAAATTGATGTTATAATTTATGTTTATTGATTTTTTTATTTCTATATTTAAGCTTGGTATCGCTTTTAAGGTACTGATGGAATTTTATTAATGGTATAATTCTAAATTAAATTTGTCTATATATATTTTTTCATGGGTAAATAAATGTTAAAAAACGTTATTATGTAGCTAAAATGAATAGACAGATAAGCTATGTAATTACGCTCTGAGTGGGCTATGGCCCCTCTTAATAACCTATTCCTACTATCGAAAAAAAAAACGATATTTGTACATGGGTTTTTTTTTTTTTAATTACTCTATTTCTATAAAAACCTATTGTGACATCTAAAGTACATGAAAAGAAAGCATGCATAAGGATTGTTGTAAATAATTTTTTTTTTAAAGCATAAAACTAAAAGTTTGATGATAAAATAAATTCGATAAAATCAATCCAAGGTTCATTGACAAATATCATAGAATGGATCCGCCTACTGATTCTATCCTTTTTAAAATCAATAATGTATATTCCAATGATTGAATGGAATTCCCTTATCATTGAGGTTGACTAAAGGGTTCTTAAATTAAATGGCTGTTGGTGGACCATACCCCAGTGACAATCGTCGACGTACAGAAGAATGTTTTCACCGCCTCAAATTGTATTTAAAGCCATCATCACCACATCAAGAAACACACAAAAACCTAACAGTTTCCATAATAAGAGCAAAAAACAGAAAAAGAATACACACTAATGGCTCCTTCGAGTACCCTCGTATATCATCACCTCCTCTTCTTCTTTCTGGTCTTCCTCCTCCATGCCCAGCCATGTCCGGCGGCTGGTGGATCCTGGTCTACCCTCCTCCCAAGCATTGGCATCTCCGCCATGCACATGCAGCTACTTCCCAACGATCGTGTCGTCATGTATGACCGCACCGATTTTGGAATCTCCAATATCTCGCTCCCAAATGGCAAATGCCGTCCCAACACAACTGACTGCTCCGCCCATTCAGTCGAGTATGATGTTGCATCAAACACCGTACGTCCACTTATGGTGCTTTCTAATGTCTGGTGTTCATCGGGAACTTTAATGCCCGATGGAAGATTAGTCCGACTGGCGGCTTTGATGATGGTTATCGTGTAGTGCGCATTTATAAATCATGCGATTCATGCGACTGGCAAGAGATACGTGATGGTTTGAATCAACAGCGATGGTATGCGACCAATCATATATTGCCGGATGGCAAACAAATTATTATTGGTGGTCGCCGAGCATTTAGCTATGAGTTCTTCCCGAAGATGTCGACCAATGAGAACACACCTAGTTTTCCTTTTCTAGCACAAACGAACGACCCTAACGCTGAGAATAATTTATACCCGTTTGTATTTCTCTATCCTGACGGGAATCTCTTCATTTTCGCCAACAATCGTGCTATTTTATTCGACTACTCCAAGAACCAAGTTATCAAAACTTACCCAACAATACCTGGTGGTCAACCAAGGAATTATCCAAGTACCGGCTCTGCGGTTTTACTCCCTTTGCGGATGACACAAGGGACTGTAGCTGCTGTTGAAGTATTGGTTTGCGGGGGTGCACCAAAAGGAGCATTTGTTAACGCAAATAAAGGGATATTTGATGGAGCTTTGGATACATGCGGGCGGATCAAAATATCTGACCCTAACCCGCAATGGGCCATGGAGACCATGCCCTCTGCTCGTGTCATGGGTGACATGTTGTTGCTACCCAACGGCCACGTTTTAATCATCAATGGTGTATCGGCTGGAGTTGCAGGCTGGGAACTTGGGAGGAACCCTGTTCTTAGCCCAGTAGTTTACCAACCAGATAAACAAGTTGGGTCTCGATTCGAGGTGCAGAATCCTAGCACCATACCTAGAGTTTACCATTCCACAGCTGTTTTACTTCGAGATGGGCGGGTTCTTGTTGGTGGAAGTAACGCTCACGACAAATATCAATTCACAAACGTCCTTTATCCCACTGAACTCAGTTTGGAGGCGTTCTCTCCTTCTTATTTGGATTCAAATTCGTCTGGGTTTCGCCCTACAATAATCTTGCCTGTAAAAAACACTAGAATCGGGTATGGGAAACAAGTTGTTGTTGTCTTTACAGTCTCAGGTATTGTGGATCCTAGCTCAGTCTCGGTCACAATGGTGGCTCCTTCGTTTAACACACACTCATTTTCTATGAATCAAAGACTTATAGTCCTTGATGGTAGCCAGGCTTCCAAGATTATAGGGAGGTCAAGATACCAATTTGTCGTAACCACACCACCCTCTGGTAACGTTGCTCCGGCAGGGAATTATCTTTTATATGTAGTTCACAAAGAGATCCCAAGTTCTGGTATTTGGGTTCAAATGCAGTAATGGTCATTATTTTGTTTTGTTGCGTTCATCTTCAATTGTGCACTCATTTGTTAACCGAATTATATAATTAATGATTAAGAGCATGTTACTTTAACTTAGTTTGTTCATTTTTCTTTTTCGCGATCTCGCTATCATTTCAAACTTTTATTTAACACATTTGACTGTATTATATTTTCTACCGTTAGAGAAAAAGAAATGTCAAACACAACAAAAAAAATTTCTTTTGGTATTGAAAAAATATTTAGTCGGAGAATAGAAGAAAGAAGGAATAAAAGAAAATAAAAATAACGAAAAAAGGAAACAGAGAAAATAAAGACAAATGCAATCTACGTTCTGTTTTTTTCTTGTTCTTTTTTGGAAGAGCATACTTTTATTAGAAAAGGGTTAGCGAGAAGCTTGAATTGCAAATGTTTAAGACATCACCGAAGGGAATGGTTACACCATCGTTGACCTTCACATCATTAGCCAGCTCTAGATAGTTTCTCACACAATTGTTGAAAATCCTGTCGTTTCTATATTTCCAGATTACCCAATTAAGCAAGCATTCGCGGAACCCTATTGAGGCAAGAAGGCCATGGCCCCCCTGTTTTTTAGTCTAATAAGTAATTGGTATTTAATATCATTAGGGTAATGGGCTAACTCTTCAATCTAATATATGGTCTCATAAAATTATAAAAAAAAGAAGAAGATATTTTAGTACTACTTTGTAAATGATGCACCGGGTTTTTACCCATGTGGGCTGCAGGTTGTGAGTTCGACTCCCATTGGGAGCGTTGCAAAAGCGTAATTGTCTCACACCTCATATGGGCACATGTGGGGATTTTCCCTGGAAATCCCCTTGGGGGCTGGGTTTGCCCGCTTTGCGGAGCTCGAACTCGGGGTCACCTGTGAAATATTCGGGTGAGGCTTCCGCTTATATATCGTTTGCCGTTTCCAAAAAAAAACTAATAATAAATTGTCGCATTATTATACTACTTTAGCTAGTTTATAATCTTTTTTATCAAAATAATTATTTGTTTGTTCAAATTTATTGGCTTGTTGTTACGTATTATTTGTTAGGTTATTTTATTATATAGTTAATTTGGTAAAAATATTACGTTTTAGTTTAGTTTTATTTTCGAATTTGGTTTTGTCCCCTCTAATCTTAATACTTGTGTTCGGCCCAGGGCCATTGAAATGATCATTAATAGACTTAGCCTTCGAGGATCTCAAATTGCCATCAACAACATTAAATATTGCCTCAATTGTGCTGGTGCGAATGTCACTCCACCATGTGTTGATACTGAATCAAACATCTTTAATAGTAGAACACTCAGCAAAAAGGTGAAATTCGGTTTACTCTTTGCTGTTACACAAAGGACACAGAACCGAGTGAACATAAACTCCTTAGCCTATCTCTTCATTCTAATTTGTTGGCTAGGGGGTTGGAAGGGGGAGGGGGAGGGGACAATGTTCCAATCATTATATCAAAGGGAGCTAGATTCATACAACTTACAATACCAGTAATTGTCGTTATATGAAATCAAAGTATAATTACCATTACACCAAGGTACAATGACCATTTCAAAACATCTTTATTACCATTAATATAATACAGTGCAAAATAAGGATTTTGACAACTTAGTAACTACTATTACGGCATCAGTAAAATAGCCACTAACAACCCTAAAATAATCTGCATGCACTACTAAAAAACAAGTTTTTTATGACACACGAATTATGACATACATTAATTTTATGACATACAAAAATGTATGTCATAAAAAATGTCATCTTTTTTCAGTTATGAAGGATTTAAGACACACATAATCATGTGTCATAAATATGTGTCATTTTTGTAATATTTATGATATACAAAAATGTATGTCATATTTTACTGTCATAATAGATAAAAGTTAAAGTAACACGGGGTACACTTGTAAAATATGTGTGTCCTGTTGAAAAAAGTATGTTGATTTTTATTTTCCTTCCCATTCTTATTTTCTGCTTCAACCACATAGATAATCTACCAATCTCCACCTAGGGTTTCAAAGAATCGCACCTCATTAGGTACCTATCCATTCATAGTCGGCGATTTAGGGCACCCACCACCGTTACTTTTGGTCGCCATCGCCACCATACTACTCCTCCTAATGTCACTATCATAAACCCCAAATCAATAATCAAATCGTCCTCGCATACACCCTTTAAAACAGTCATTGAATCAACCCTATTCTTCTTCTCTCTACTCAAACAACGACTCTTGTAACGCCCTGCTCAAACAACGATTGTCTTCTTGATTTAGTAGACAACGGGTAAGATGTAGGATTCAACTGGATTTGAAGTTTAATTATTGTTGAAAATTTGTCTAGAACTTATTTTTTTCATCTTTCAACTTAGGTGATCGCTGTGTAATAGACTTGGTCAAGATATATATTTGAAGCTAAGCAACGAAAATCAACCTAAATTGCTTTGAGCAACTAATGTATGAGTCTGGTTTGTTTATTGTAATATTGAATAACCTAGCAAGCTACAAGGAAGAATGGTAAAATAATGGGGGGGGGTGCTCATAAGTCTTATGTTGACAAGTTGAAATGGTATTATTATTCAATAAACAGAAGTCCAGGGTAAATTAAGGTTATTTCTCTTTCATCTTTATTTACCATCTCTAATAGAAAATGATGTTCTATAAGTGAAGCACTTATATTTTTTATTTATCATACATATATCATTGTTTTGTAATTAAGACTATTTGGTTTGGTAGGTCTTGTTATAATAGGAACTAGGTTCGAACCGTGCTCCGCACGGGTATCATTTGGATCTGATTTTGTTTTTCTTTTATTGGATCTTGGGGTACTTTTATTAATAAAAAAAAAGTCTGAAAATACATTGCTATAACTAAGTAGATTTTTCAAAGTACAATTTATTGATTAAAAAAAAGTAAAAACATAATATTGTAATAAAAATAAGGTTAAATGCAATAAATAACAATGTAGTTCAGTTTCGACCCGTGCTATGCACGGGTCAAGTTACATTGTTGGGCAGTCCAGCTTGTTAATCGATAAATCACCAGTAACATTTACATGTCCCCCATGCAGCAATGATGTTTTTCAACTCCTGTTATATGGAAACATTATCTGTAATTAACAGAAAGACGAAGGCAGAACTTATTGTAGAAAAAAATCAAAAATCTTACATCAATAAGAATACTTTTCGAAAAGGTACAATTTAGTATGAGCGTGTAATAGAGAATCATCATTCTAACCTATTAGGAAGGAAGGAAGTTGGAAGTTGAAAGTTGAAGGTCGCTATTTATAACGGCTGCAACATACGCATGAAAAGTAAACCAAGGCTTAGGGTAATATCTGCAAAATTCTTTATAGTGTACACCAAATAGTGACAACCCCAAAAAGATGACTGTCTATGAAACAAAACAGCCATAGTGAGTTGGCATCGAAGCCCATCATTTGTATAACATACTTTTCCTTTTCTGGTACACCATAAACATTATCATTTGTATAACATCATTTTTCTGCAACATTTATTTCATTTTTCACTCAACAAAAAAAATTCACGACAAATGATTTAATCTACACTATCACATGAAATCTTTTTAAGATGTTTAACGATCAAGGTCGGTTGTTGTCTTATTGTGATTAAGGATGTATGTATATAAGTACAAAATATTAGATGGAGACTCATTAAAATCTGCCCTATCTCTTAACTACTTGTTCAATTTGATTAAATTGTTGATATGATTTCCATGTCTACCTAACTCATTTAATGGGTTAAATTTGGTAAGTAACAAACAATAAAAAGCAATATAATTGTCTAATAAACCATACTATAATTTCAAAACTAAAAATCTAGAAACATAAAATCACCCTCTTCTCATTCTCTAGTTCAATTAACCAAAAAAAAAACACAACAATTCTCAGTAGCAAAGGTATTCTCTAAATCACAAACTGTCCCGATCATCTATATGACTCGGGCAGGCGAAAACCGGGCAGCACTAATTTTTCAGCAAACATTTTACCCGTTTTGGGCATCACATGCCAGTGCAAAGTCAAATTAAAATCTCTTCCCCGAAAGTTGCTTCCCTGGATTAATAAAAAAAATTGGAAATTTTTGAAGATACTAAAGTTTGTGAAAGAGATTTATTTACCTGATCAATGAACAGGTGCTTATTCTTAGTTTTTATAGAAAATGGTGCACCTTCTTTTTCTGGTATGATACCATCCCACAGTGAAACCTGTGGGGGCATAATAGTAAATAGAAAAATGAATGCTTGCATTTAGTGAATGGAAGATGGATGCTAGTGTTTAAAGGGGTGATATTTTATTTTTTACCTGATTACGGATGTTCTTTGGAGTACTGTATTCAGCAGCTAGAAATACAAAAAATTGCTTGGTATTCCATGTAAACAATGATTGTCGGTTTGCAGATATATCTAGTGTGATTCCAACCTGCATAAATGGAAGATAGCAACAGAAATTAGTAGATTAAAATTTTTAAACTCGTAATAGAATGCTTTGATTATCCCCAATTTGTCATTTACTCGAGCATTATCAAGCACAAAAGAAAGCAACAATTAAAAGAACATGGACATCATAATAGAACTTCTGGTGATTGATCTTGCATTAGTTTATCATTAAAAGTTAACAATAAAGATAAATTCTCATCAATCTACACATCAACAGACACCAGATCTACTTTGCACGCATCTACAACTTCATATGGATTTTCCATCAAGGTATATAGCCAATGCAATTATCACGAATCTGTCATATTATTGACGTTAAGTTACTGGCTTTCAGTAGCTTAACTTAAAGCGTTTTTCCTAACATCAAGTTGAACAAATACTCCAGATGCACGAAAATTCATGTTCTACAAGTTCGGTTGTGAAAATGTTTGTAATTCACAAGAGATAAGAGCACAGTTTTCTAGAACAAAAGTCATCCAAATGTCAACAGATCAAATTCAACCATTCAAGGCACTTAATATCGTCAATTAATAACGCTAGAATCCGATGGATGACTTTGCTATTCCAAATCAACTACCTTTCGTTAAATAAAAAAGTTGAATAAATGAATTACCTCGTCATCTCCGCTTGATTTCTTCTGAAATCTACTGATATTCAACACCTGTGGAGCACAAATCAAAGAAATGTAATTAGTCAAAGTTGCAACTCCTTTTTCGAGATCTTTATCTTCTGAACAGATGTCGATCTGGGCTTCTTTTTTCAAGTCTACATAACTTAGGAACGATTTCGTCATCAGATCATTCATTTTGTTGGCCGATTTTAGGAACCCACCTCAAAAACACAGGGTTACTTATCATTTTAACCCGAAAAATCAAAATTACACAAAAGAAACTACTCTAAATTGTACCTTTAAACGTGTAATAAAAGAAATCAGAGATTGATTTTGAGGAATTGTTGACACTACTAGAATATTAGGGTAATACTGACGACGATTTTGGTAGCTATTTGGTAGCTATCTGAGTTTACCGACGGGTTTCTGACGGAATTGGAAAGGAGGAAAAACCCTGGTGGGAAATTTTTACCTACCGATTTCCGACGACTCAATGACAGAATAGCGACGGGATAACAGCGTCGGTAAGCTTCGACGAAATGCCGACGGGTTTGTTTTGTCGACTTTAGCTACGGAATACCAACGAGAAGTATTACCTACCGAATATCTACCGATTCATGTTTTTCAAGTTAGTGACTGAATTACGACGGGAAGCTTTACCTACCGAATAGCTACCAAATCTGCCTTTTCAATTTTGTGACGGATACCGACGGATTGATTTAACTACCGAATACCTACCAAATCTGATACTTTTTTGTGCCAGAAGTTCAGTCACTAATCCGCCACTTCTATTTTTTTAATTTAAAACAATCAAAAAATTAAAAAAAAATCTCCAGCTTTCAATAGTGTAATTGTAGCAAAAAAGAGAATACATGAAACATACAATAACATATATATATTCGATACAAAACCTAATAACCCATCCAAACAATATCATTCGGATACAAAAGCTATTTAAGCATCATGTATCAAGACGCTAGTTGTTTCATACACAAAAATTACAATTGCTTCACAAAAGCTAATTAAGCATCACGTTTCACGACGCTAGTTCTTTCATACACAAAAATTACAATTGCTTCACAATATCAAGCTAAGGATTTGGATCACTTGACGGGTTACCGAGTGGTCAAAAAGAATTTGGACAACTTTGCATAAAAGTCGCCATCATATCTTGCATTTCTTTTTGTTTTCTTTCCATTTCCGCTTGTCTTTGTTCAAATTCTTCCCACAATTTTGCTTATCTTGCCTCCACATGCTCTTCCATGGTTTGTAGTTTTTCACGCAACATTTGTCCCTAAAATTGGTAAGACGAACATATAGAGTTAGGGAATATACTTTAATGTAAATATCTAAAATTGGTAAACACAAATTACATATGAATCTTCAGCCTTCTTTGAGAGAAACTGCAAATTTGTATGGTCTCCTGCGAAATATCTAGCTTTTGATTTGGCGGTCAAGCGAGTCTGCAGATACACCTCTTCCTATGTGGGTTCTCTACCCAACATCAATCTCTACATAAACAGCACAATATAGTTGATTTAGTTAGTGTTAAAAGGAAAAAAGTTACTAAAATTCTTAAATATGATTAGTTACCAATCTGTCAAGGTGCAAGTTCATTCCGATGCTGCCGCCTATGTATCTGCCTGTCTTCCCAGAACCATCAGATGAATTGTGGTTTTTTGTCCCGCTAGTTGACAAGAAGCCTTCTTCCATTCTGGTGTGTCCCAATACCGTAAAAAAACACACATGTATAATACTATGACGGGTAATAAAATTCAACAAAATAAACAATGACATATAGAATCGTTTACTTTGCATAATGACCGCCACACGCCATTCGGTATGTATTTGGGATTGAAATCCTTCAGGATGTGTATAGAGTCCACAATGTTAACGATAATGTGTTCTTTAGCTCTTGCTAATTTTGCAGAATGCTTCCTGGCAGTCCTCATCCGATCTTTGTATCGGTCTTTGATCGTATTTTCAAAACCATCATAAATGCTCTGCTCCTCTTCGTATAAATTATTTAAATATAATAATCATACTGACTTTATTGTGGTGAGAACCACATGTATAAGTGCAGGTAGCTCTGTGCCACTGCATTGAATTGATTAAAGAAGTGGAGAGCACTACACTTCCATAATTGAAACTATAAACAATAATATTTTGGAAACTATAAACAATGAAGATGTAAGGCTGAGACACAGAGCATGAACAGTAACCCCAAATTTTATAAGTATGTTGTCATTCTTACTTTGTTCAGGGGTGTCATATTTTTTGTTAATGGGTATGTCGAATTTATAACTTTTTGAAATCTTCAAGAACAGTAACCACAAAGGGTAAAACAGTCGTATGAATAAATTCTTGATTAACCATTAATCCATGAACCCACCATTTTTAGATGAGAACAAATTCTTTGAGTAGACATATTATATAAATAATAATAGTTTATACAAAAGTCTAGAACAAAAAAGAGTTACCTATCACTTTTTCGGCAATTCACAACTTATAGTTGATGTTAGTATGGTTTATCCTCGACAAATAAAAAATAACAGAGATAAGTTGTTAGACAAACAGACTGAAAAGATTAGCTTCATTTTCTCCATAATCAATATCTTTCACGATATTCACAATTTTAAATATAGACTTCAATTAACACAAATAATAATCCGTTGTTACATATTCACAATAATGGCAAATTAATCGACAAACATTTAGATCCAAATAACAAACACAACAACTTCAACTTGATATTAGATTGATCATAACTTAATAGTAAATCGAGTTCCTACATTAAGTACTATGGTTTTCTATTTATACAAACTTGATAATATATTCATAATAATTACCGGTAGTGAATACTCTTTTCAATCACAATAAAGTAAATAAAAAATATCAAGTACCTAGGACGGATCATTGAGCAGTGTGTTTTGTTTTTGTTTTTTTTTTTTACTTTTTCCAATACAACCTAGTTAAGCAGGGATAACCGAGAAAAACAATATGTTTCTCCACTTTAGAGTTTAGTGTTCAAAGAATTACCAGGTGAGGAGACAAAGAGGGGTGAAGCGGAAGCAACGTCGGATCGGCAAATCACACCAGAGAAAGATAACAGCAAGCGAGGTTGGGAAGGGTCGTCGGAGGTTCGCCGGCAGTGAGAAGGGCGATAATGGCCGGCGAAATCGAGGAGTGCAGGTCGGGGTTCGACGAGTGCAGATTGGGAATCAAGGGTTGTTGCTCGCCTAGCAGTAACAGTAGAGTAAGAGACACCGGTGAGGGACCATTTAGCCGGCGATTGGAGAGCTGTACATCGGAATCGTTGGGATGAAGAAGAGAGGAATGCTTGACAGAAAAACGAAGAAGAAGAGAGGAATGTTTGGGGGGTTTTTACGTCTGATGAGGTTTAGCCGTTTAGGCAGAAACCCTTCTTTTTCTAAACCCTTATTTTTATTGGTATAGTAGGTATTCGGTAGGAAATAAAACCGTGGTAGGTATTCGGTAGTAATCTTAAAAAAAATTAAATTATGTTTTGTTTTCAGGAAATAAGAACCCATGCAACCAGTAGGTCAAATTGACCACATTCAATTTTTTTTTTAAAATCTATTTAAGATCAACTCATTTTTTAAATAATTATATACTTATTATATTTATTAATATTATATAAAGATTAATGTATAATAAAAATGTACATATATAAGATCTACTCATTTGTACGTATTATATCCATTTAAGATCTACTCATTTGTACACATATAAATATTATGTATAATTTGGAGAAAATGAAGTAATTGATGTATAATAAAAATGTTAAAAAAATGAAGCATAAAAAACAACGTTTAGGCCTTGAAAAATAAATAAAAAAAAAAAATCGGTCACTATTCCGTAGGCAACTCCGACAGAATACCTACCAACTAACACTATCCGTCACTATATGGTTGCTGATCGGTTGTTCTCGTTTGACGGATTACCTACCAAACTTTTTTATTTTTTAGTTTTCGAGAACTAATTGGCGTTGTTTTAGCTTCATTTTTTCAACATCTATATTATATATTAGATACTTCATTTTTCCCTAATCATACATAATATCTATAAACAAACAAACATTTGCACAACTCGATGGGGGAGAAAGGATAGTAGAATAAGAACAAGAAACTAATGAACGAGTTGGTTTTGGGTTTTCTTCTAAGGAATAAACATCTCGATGATATATGTGTGTATGTACATGTGTATATGTGCCTACGTATGTCGCTCTATTAAAAACAATATGTAGCTATAATATTAAAGAAATAAACGAGTAATTACCTTTGAACGTGTACATGTTTTTACATATATAAATATTATGTACAATTTGGAGAAAATGAAGTAATTGATGTATAATAAAAATGTTTAAAAAATGAAGCATAAAAAACAACCTTTAGGTCTCGAAAAATTAAAAAAAATAAAAAAGTCAGTCACTATTCCGTAGGCAACTCCGACAGAATACCTACCAACTAACGCTATCGGTCACTATACGGTTGGTAATCGGTTGTTTTCGTTTGACGGATTACCTACCAAACTTTTTTATTTTTTAGTTTTCAAAAACTAATTGGCCTTGTTTTAGCTTCATTTTTTCAACATCTATATTATATATTAGATACTACATTTTTCCCTAATTATACATAATATCTATAAACAAACAAACATTTGCACAACTCGATGGGAAGAAACGATAGTAGAATAAGAACAAGAAACTAATGAACGAGTTAGTTTTAGGTTTTCTTCTAAGGAATAAACATCCCGATGATATATGTGTGTATGTACATGTGTATATGTGCCTACGTGTGTCGCTCTATTAAAAAATATGAAGTTATACAAATTATAATATTAAATAAATAAACGAGTAATTACCTTTGAACATGTACATGTTTTTACATATATAAATATTACGTACAATTTGGAGAGAATAAAGTAATTGATGTATAATAAAAATGTTTAAAAGAATGAAGCATAAAAAACAACGTTTAGGCCTCGAAAAATTAAAAAAAAAAAAAAAGTCGGTCACTATTACGTAGGCAACTCCGACAGAATACCTACCAAATAACGTTATGGTCACTATTCGGTTGGTTATCGGTTGTTTACTGTGACGGATTACCTACCACGTTTATTTTCGTCACTAAACCGTCGGTATCTCGTAGGTGATATTAGGGTTGGAAATTTCGTCACTTTTCCGTCAGAAAGCCGTAGCTAATTACTGACGGAATTTGGTTGGTCACTATTTTTGGTAGCTATTGCCCCTGTTTTCTTGTAGTGTGATATTTGTTCGTGAAAACGAATCAACGAAGAGACTTGAAGCAGTGGAGGATGAGAGAATATGAAGAAACGGATGTAGAAGCAATCAATGAGAAATTAAACGGTAAGGAACGTTGAAGAATTCGAATTGGGTATGTGTTTGAGTTTCTGTTAACCTGAGGAGGGCAGGCGGGAAGACGTGAAATGGAAAGCACCCCGTTAAATCTCCCCACCCCGAGAACTCTTCCAGAACAGTGGTTAGAGAGAAATAGAGAAACGCAGTAGAAAAAGGAAAAGGAAAGCGAGATTACCTGGTGAATCGGAGAGGAATCGACCGAGAAAGGAAAGCCGCCGGAGATCAGGAGAGCATATCGAGAGACCGGCGAGAGGAAACCAGAGGGGCGAGAGGCGGAGAGTCAGAAAATAAGAGGTGCAAGAGGTATCCTCTCCACCATCTTCACTGTAAAGGGCACGACTTGAGAGAGGAGGGGAGGGGAGGTGTCGTGAAGAGAGCCGGCGGTGCAAGGAAACATGGTGCAATGTCATAAACGTTGAAATTAGAATCGAACTTAGACATAACTTAGCAGTAACATACCAGGTAATTGATCGATGATGCAGTAGCAAAACCCTAGTGAGCTCACGAGTGCCATTGAAGTCGTTCCAATGAATTTCAGTAAAGATCCTTTCAACCTTCAAACCCCCACCGTCAAATCGTCCCTAAGCATCAAGCAAACCGGCGGAAAGACTCAGTGCGCCACCAGTGCATCTCAGCCGCTGACAGATAAAAGTTCCACCGGCGGAAAAGCTTGAAGCGGCTAGCGAATTCTTCTTCAAAGTAAGAATACATCGGGGAGGTAATCAAGAATCGAGAAGAGAAAAGGCCACAGATGAGTGTGAGGAGAGATGAGTGTGAGGTGGGAGAGAATAAAGCCAACACGTAGAGGACAGGTGGAGTCGGAAGAATGGTCAGAACAAACCCACCCCGCTTAAATCCTTCAAACCCCCCACCCCACCCCAAACCTTTTAGAAACCTGCTTCTAATTGTTGTTTATATAGGAATGAGGCACTTTTGACGAAAGAAAACTCTACCATCCGATTACTTCTGGAATCGTCAAAAAAAAAGTTAGAGTCAATGTTTTGGATATTTCAGTGTTATTCTCAAGAATATTTTGGAATTCTTGCAAAAGCTGCTAAAATTTTGCATAAAGCAAGCGATTTGACATGTTCACTTAAGTAATGATGGTGTTTTAAAAAATAGACTCCATGCTTAATAAAATATCAATTTTATTTTAATGTTAATTTTTGTTTTATAGTTTGAGGAGATGTCAATATAGTGACGCTAGTGCTTTGCTCGATGGAATTGGTTTATATATATATATATATATATATATATATATATATATATATATATATATATATATATTCTATTTTAAATGTTTTAATGGTGTATAGCGTTTTTGTTTGGAATGACTCTAACGCTGTGTTCCCGAGTCTTATTTAACGAGAGAAATGGAGAGAAATAGGTGGAACTGGAGGAAAAGAAAAGTTTTTATGTTCCCGAGTTTTTTTTACGGAAGGAAGTGGAAAGAAGAAAAAGGAATTGGAGGGTTAATATTCTCTCCTAACTTTCCTTCCGATTTGGAAGGATTTGGAAGGAAATGAAATTACTGGTAAAAATAACACTTAATTATAACTTTTCTTTCCCTTCATTTCCACTCGGGAACACATAAAACGTTTCTTTCCTTTAATTTTCTTTCGACTCGGGTACACGAAAATATAACTTTCATTTCCTTTCCCTTCCATTCTTTTCTCTCATTCTTTTCTTTTCTTTTCTTTTCTCTCCATGCTAAAACTCGGGAACACAGCGTAAGTAGATATTACTATATAGCACATATATGGCGGGGCACGTCTCGCTGGGAACGGTTGTTGACGGACGAAAACGGTAATATATCCGTTGGAAATGAGTTGTTGGCTAAAAAAATTTTAAATTACCAAAAATATTAATATTTTATCCTATAAATATCATTTAATCTCACATTATTTTTACACACAATTCTCTCAAACCTCTTTCTATACACTACATCCACACTATATTACACAAAATGGAAAATGATCCAAACACCCCACCCCCAAACCAAAATCTTGGCGATAACTATTTTCGTCTAAACAAGACACCATTACAATTCGGTGAATATAATCTAAATTATTCACCAAATTGTACATTCACGAGCCGACTTACGAGTTCACCACCACCAAATCAATATACATACCCACAACCACCAAACCAATATCCATACTCACCACCACCTTACAAATACCCATCATTTCCATAACTATCACAACCCATTCCATCACCACCACCAATTCTATTACCACCACACAAGCTTCTCCTGTAACACTGTATACCTTATGGTAAGAGTTTATGTTTAATCCTTATGTGATTAAGTTGGTTGTATGATTAAATGACTTAAAAGGACCTAGAAACCAGTTAGTTTTAACGTCATGGACCTATTTAACACGTAAAATTCAACTTTAATGACCTATTGCGAAAAAAAAAACTGCAGTGACCAATTCGGGACAAACATCAAAGTTTGTTGTGCTACAGTATCAATAACCCTTATTTTAAAATTAAATGTGACATTTAAAAAAATCAAAAAGAAAAAAAAATGTTTCAAAGGCATCCATTCCATTCCATAGGCATAGAAAATCCATTTCGTAGGCATCCTACGTGGATCCTACATGGCAGGCGATGGCGATGGTCTCATAGGCAACCATTCCCTTTAGCCTGACATAGAGAACATGACATACAATTTTGTATGTCATTAATATTATAGAAAGATGACATAAATTTTTGACATACAATTATGTATGTCGTAAGTTCTTCAGATTTTTAAAAAATATGATATTTTTTTATGATATACACTTTTGTAAGTCATTAAAATAGTGAGTGTCATAATTCGTATGTCATTAAAAGTCTATTTTCTAGTAGTGATAATTTGTATATACGTTGCCGTATTTTATTATTTAAAAATATACATAATTTTTTATATGAATTCAATACGTAAATATATAGTCTTATAATTAGTATTGATTAATATCATTTAATATATAACATTATATTATAAATATTTATTATTAAATTCAAACTAAAACCAAAAATATAGAAAATAAAAAATGAGAGACTAAAAATGACAATTGAAACTCCTACTCTATTTTTGGTGCAAATAAATAGTATTATTTTATATTTGAAGTAATATTATTCATATAATAAAAAATAAAATGAGTTATAAAATATAAAATAATTTATTTTTATTTGATCATGATTTCAAATATCGACAATTGTTTTCAAATTAATTAACGTATTTAATTTCTAAATTTATGTGTTTTATAATTTTAGTATTATTATTAATTGATTTAAGATACACTTCTTTAAACAATTTCTAAGTATTTGGCATTTTTTCAAGTACTTGGCCTTTAAGATACACTTCTTTAATTCACCGATAATTTTTTTCATTAAGCATTTTTAGTTTTTTTTAGAACGGCAATCTAACCTACTCCTACTCATAAACTACTCCTTAATACCACCTATGTCTCAGACGAGACTTGAACCCTCGACCTCGAGTAGGGAGGGCAACACCTGATGCCGCTGGGCTAGAAGCCCTTTGGCAAGCATTTTTAGTTAACTTCTACATTTAACAATATATTATTCAAAAAAGTTTTAACAATTTTCAAAGATATGTTTGATATTTTTGAGGTTTATTTCGTTCTGATTTACGTTTATATATAATTGGCAGTTTTTTTTAGGCTATGAGGCGTGTAAGACTTTCAGGACTTCCCAAGACAGTCGCCACGTCAGCGCCATGTCACCAAGACAACCCCAGGACACGACCCTAGGAAATGCAAGACAGCATGACTCCCGTTTTATTTTTCACGTCATATTTTTAATTTATGTTTTTTGTAATTAAATCAAACATTAAAAATTAATTAAAAACCATAATATTCAAATTAAAATTAAACGACGTTACATTAAATTTAAAGCAAAACGACATTACATTAAATTAAAAAAAACATTAAAAAAAATTAAACATTTCCTAAATTAAAAAAAAACTACTTCTTCAAATATTTTTTTGCAAATTTTTTCGCTCATCGCCTTGATTGCTTCGAGGTCTTCTTCGGACCCTGATTTGCTCATCACCGCAAAATCCAACCGCGTTTCTTGAATTTTGTTGTGGCGGTAGAATTATTTAACGAGAGCATCGACCTTCTCGACGACTTCTTCTTTCGGAGACGAGCCGGAGGCCGCTCGTTTCGCTCGGTCGCGACCAATCGGGTATCGGGTGGGTAGGCGGAGGAATCTCGTTTTGCGGTTCTGTGTCGTCATCGAGGTCGATCGCGTCTCGAGCGTCAGAAAGGTCGTCGTTGGAATCCGGGACCCTCCCACGTTTTGGATCCCGAGCTCGAGCAGGGGGAATCGGGAGTTAGTAGCCATTTTTGACCGTTTCGCATCATCTCCCAAGTTTTCAAATGCGTAAACGGTTTTCCAACTACTCGAGCGTATTGTTCGATCGTCGTGTTGAAAAGTTGGAACTCGTTTTCACCGCTTCAACGAATGTTGACCAAGTTGTTGAATATTCCGTTGAACTTGGTACAATTACGACGAAGTTACCGCCACTTCCCGGTAATATCGTCGTTATTACGGTATGCCCCACGACCCATCGCCTCGTGATAATGGTGTAAAATACGTTCCCACAATCCTTTGGAACTTTGGCTATTTCCTTTTGCCGAATCCAAGGAAATAGCGAGCCACGATTTTACCAATTGCACATCTTCGTCTTGCGTTCACGGAACCTTCGAGTCTTGTGCGTTCCGTGTCTTGTTACGCGAACTATTATTATTTTTCTTTTTTGAGGAAGACGCGGGCGGTTGTGTTTCCATCACGACCTCTTCGGTTGATGCTTGTGGCGATGGTGATGGAATCGGTGGTGATTGCACGGGCGGTTGTGATAGAAACAGTTGTTGAAAAGGTGGGTATGGGTAAGGTTGTGCGAGTATTGATATTGGTTTGGTTGTGGTGGATATGGAAACTGTTGGATTAGGTGTCTAAGTCATGACTAATAATTAGTATTTATCTAATTAATAGTAGCATAGTCCATTTGAGTTGCCCTCATAGTTGGAGGATTGGTAGAAAGTCCGGTAGAGAGAAACGTTGATTTATTATGTGATTAATAAATCAATAGAAATTAAATAAATAGTTTATTAATATATTTAAGTGATAATATATTAATTAGAAACTATAATAATTAATTAGAATTTTTTCTGGAATTAATTGGAATTAATTTGGCAGTTAAATTAATTAATTAAAGGTGCAGGGACTAAAACTGTAATTATTCAATAGTTGAGTAAGTGACAGGGTGAGTGAGTGTGGTTGGCCGAATATATATATATATATATATATATATATATATATATATATATATATATATATATATATATATATATATATATATATATATATATATATATATATATATATATATATATATATATATATATATATATATATATATATATATATATATATTCGAAATATATATATTACAGATAAATATGGTTTGAATGATTAAAATAATGGTTTTATCTTAATTCGAATTCAAAAAGGTTTATCTGTAACGTTTATCTGATAACCACATGGAGCCTATAAATAGTGAGGCTCACAAACCCTAATACCTGCGATTTTTTGACTCTCTCTTCCCAAGGATTTTCGGCCAAGACTACCAGCTAGGGTGTGACTGCATTTGAGGCAAGAGATTTCTGTTGCTTTGCTTCCAAGATTCAATAAAGGTTGGTTTTTCTTAATCTTTCCTTTTAGTTTATATTTTCTAGGCCTTTTAGGATTTGTTATATGTTTAACTAGAAGAAAACTTAGATCTATATAGGTTGCATGTGAACTTAGGAATTTTAGTTCATAGTTGCAGAAAACCTTTCACTAGTATCAGAGCTATTTGGTGTGTTTTCTTGTTAAATTGCTATAACTGTATCCTGTAAATTAGGGTTTATTGTTTCTAAACCCTAATGTGGCCTTTTCGAAAATTAGGGTTAGGGTTTCGAAAACCCTAGCCCCTCACCTCCTGCTTGGCGTGATTTTAGGTAGGGTTTAGAAGGCTTTCTATTTTTGGTAACTTTAATTGTTTAAATAGATAAAACCTTAAACCTTTATCCTAAAAATCGAAAATTAGGGGATAAGGATAGATTTAAATTAATTTGATTATTTTGTGACACCTACCTGCAAAATTAATTAATTTAATTAATTGTTTAATTAAAGGGTAATTAAAAGGACTTAATTAATTTCGATTAAATTGTTTTTAATTCCGAAAATTAATAGATAAAATCTAGTAATATTTTAAAAGGTTTAAAATATCACATTTAATTAATTTAATTAATTGGTTAATTAAAATATAATTAAATCGGGTTTTAATGGTTTAATTTAATTTTAAATTAATAGCTTAAATCGACAATAAATTTAAAGATAAACCAGAAACAATTTTTTAAAGGTTTAAAAAAATTACATCTTATATATATTATAACTAGGAAGTTATTTTTTATATGTATGAGATTAAATGGTTAGTCAAATCATTAGTAGGCCTCATTCACGAAGCTGGTCTATAAAGTGGGTATAAGGAGAGTGCATATAAAATGGCGGTCTAATGGGTGAACACTCTCGCCCACCGCTCGCCTGATCAGTGGAGGGTCGTTAGCCGAACAGGTTTGATAGGTCCGCCTAATAATCACTAAAAGTATAATGATTCAAAGTACTAGAACACTTAATAAAACCCCAAATCTAGTTACTTTAGGAAAAATGTGAATTGGTGTTAACCCATGAAATTGCACATTGCACTTTATGAAACATTGGTGGAGCGTGTGTGGTTTACCGGCACGCCAATTGGGGTTCATAAAGAGTTGCAATGGGTTTCTCGGGTGTTGTCATTGTTGATGGAGCGTGTGTGGTTTACCGGCACATCAATTAGAGATGACAACTGACCCCGAGAGTACCAAGCTAATTTGCATGGTTATTCACACCCGGTTTGTGATCCTCGGTATCCCAGTCACAAACAGTGGGGCACATCCGAGATTAAAACATGCTATTGAACAGTTCAATAAATCTCAAAGAATCTAGGAATTCCATTTGAATATGATTATCTTTCCGCGGTGGAATTGGCTGAATCGTCATTTGCCTCCCTTATAAAATTTACAATATTGATTACGACATTCCTCTTCGAGATTGTAAATTGTTATTGTAGGATCCTAGCCTTATAATTATTATTGGGTTATTATAAGGATTATTATTAATATCTAATTAAAACTATCTTCTTTTATAGATGTCTTCTGTTGATCAAACTGCCCCCCAATCAAACTCCAATGTTACCTCTATCTTGTCATTATGCTCCAAAGTTACGTTGGACGGTACCAACTATAATGACTGGATCCGTAACATCAAGATGGCTCTAAGGTTTGAACATAAAGAGTATGTTCTGGAAACCGAGCTAGTCGAAATTGACCCTGATAATGCTACTCCCGAAGAAATCGCTCAATACTCAAAACATTCTGATGATGCAACCAAAGTGGCTTGCATCATGATAGCCACAATGAACCCGGAATTGCAAAGAATATATGAAGACTACTGGCCCTATGAAATGCACAAAGAGCTGGCAGAAAAGTTCTGCAAGCAGGAGCGCATAGAAAGGTGCGAAGTAGTCAAAGCTTTCACCAATGCAAAGCCAAAGGATGGAGAGTCTATCTGTAACCACGTGCAGAGGATGCAAGGATACGTGGAAAGGCTTCGGAAGCTTGAGATGCCAGTTCACGAGCATTTAGCAGTAGACATAGTGCTAAATTCTCTGCCTAGTTCATATGACCAGTTCACACTGGCGTATCATCTGAACAACTCTCAAGCCACTCTGGCCGAACTGCATCGCATGCTCCGCACCACTGAGGACGGAATGAAGGGTAAGAGTGTACCCGCAGCTAATGAAGTCGTCCTGGCTATTACTGGTGGAAAGGGGAAGAAGAGAATTGGCCCTCCTAAGCAGAATTGGAGGGAAAAGGTCCATGTTGGGTCATCCAGCAGTGGGACAAAACCCAAGACTTCTGGCATTCCTCATAATGCCAACCCTAAGGAAGCTGAATGCTTCTATTGCAAAGCGCGGGGCCATTGGAAGAGAAGCTGCCCTACATACCTGCAATATTTGAAGTATGGCAAAGTCAAGCCGGCTTCAGCAAGTATTTACACTATCTTTAAAAACTCACCATCTTCCAGTTCTTGGGTCCTTGATACAAGATGTTGTTTTCACATTTGTTCTGATTTGCACGGCCTAAGGGAAAGCAGGGAGGTGGAGCACAGTAGACTCAACCTGATCATGGGGAATAGGAGATCGTCGCCTGTAACCAAGATCGGGACTTATAGTTTAGTGCTCAGTAGTGGTGTTTGTTTAAAACTTTTTAATTGTTGCTATTCGCCAGAAATGGCAAGGAATATTATTTCATTTCATGCATTGTTTAAACAAGGTTTACAGTTTTCGTTTGATAATAGTAATGGTTCAATTTCTGTTTTTCAAAATGGCATTTCTGTATTTACTGCTTTACCTTGTGATGGTGTGTATAAAACTGTGCAATGTGTAGACAATTTAGGTCATAGTGTAAACTTTATTGATTCTTCTAGTGGTGTAGAAAAGGCGTGCTTGTGGCACTGTCGTCTTGGGCACATTAACAAGAAACGCATCTCCCGACTCCAAAAGGATGGAGTGTTGGAATCATTCGACCTCAAATCGGATGATGTATGCGAATCTTGTCTTTTGGGCAAGATGACAAAATCACCTTTCAAGGGTTCCTTTGAAAGAGGTGAAGGTCTTTTGGACATCATAAACACAGATGTGTGTGGTCCCTTCAGATCTACCACAAAAGACGGCACACGGTTCTACGTGACCTTCACTGACGATTTTAGTAGATACGGGTATATCTACTTAATCAAACACAAGTCAGACACCTTTGAAAAGTTCAAAGAGTTCAAAAATGAAGTTGAGAATCAATTGGGCAGGAAGATAAAGATGCTCAGGTCTGACAGAGGCGGAGAGTATCTTAATATCGAGTTCCTAGACTATCTGAAGGAATGTTGAATAGTTTCACAGTTATCGCCTCCTCGGACACCACAGTTGAACGGTGTTGCCGAGAGACGTAACCGAACCTTGTTAGACATGGTGCGTTCCATGATGAGTCGAGCTTCACTTCCCATTCACTTCTGTGGGTATGCCTTAGAGACTGCCGCCCACATCCTTAATCTTGTCCCTACTAAGAAGGTTGCTAAAACACCTCATGAGATGTGGACGGGGAAAGTTCCTTCTTTAGCACATATCAAAGTCTAGGGTTGTGAGGCTTTCGTTAGACGAGAGACTCACGATCAACTCGCAGAGAGAAGCGAGAAACGTTTTTTCATTGGATATCCCAAACAGTCATTTGGATACCTGTTCTACAGACCGAGCGAGGACATGGTCTTTGTAGCGAGACGGGGAGTCTTTCAAGAGAGAGAACTCATATTCAAAGAGGACAGTGGGAGTACCATTGACCTTGAAGAAATTCAAGAGTCACCCGATAATGCAACCTTAGGAGAAACTAGCAACCAACAAGAGGAAGAAGTTCCTGTTGGTCCAACTGACATATCCTTACCTCTTAGACGCTCTAGTAGAGTTAGCATGCCACCCGAGTTTTATGGATTCCATATTACTACGGATGGAGATACGTTTGTCAGTGATAGGACAATGATAAATTTGGATGAACCTGCTAACTACCGGGAAGCGGTGGCGGGCCCTGAGTCTACCAAGTGGAAAGAGGCAACGGACAACGAGATCAAGTCCATGTATGACAATCAAGTTTGGAACTTGGTTGACAATGTGACAGGTCGAAAGACAGTCGGGTGCAAATGGATCTTCAAGAAGAATACCGACATGGACGGAAAGGTACACACTTTCAAAGCAAGACTTGTTGCGAAGGGCTTTACTCAAACCCCAGGGATTGACTATGACAAGACCTTCTCACCAGTGGCTAAGATAAAATCAATTAGGATTATGCTGGCCATAGCTGCATTTCATGACTATGAAATTTGGCAGATGGACGTCAAGACCGCTTTCCTTAATGGGAAGTTGACTGAGGATGTTTACATGAATCAGCCAGAGGGTTTTGTTGATGCAAAGTATCATGACAAAGTGTGTAAGCTTAAGAAATCCATCTATGGATTAAAACAAGCTTCTCGTAGCTGGAATCTTTGTTTCCACGAGAAAGTCAAAGAATTTGGTTTCTCTAGGAGCGAGGATGAGTCTTGCGTATATGTCAAAGCTAGTGGGAGTATAGTCACTTTCCTGGTGTTGTATGTAGATGACATACTGCTCATGGGAAACGACATTCCGACCCTGCAAGATGTCAAGTCTTGGCTCGGGAAGTGTTTCGCCATGAAAGACCTTGGAGAGGCAGCCTATATTCTCGGGATAAGAATATTGAGAGATAGGAAGAAAAGACTAATTGGACTTAGTCAGAGCACATACTTGGAAAAGGTACTAAAAAGATTTAGTATGGAAAATTCCAAGAAGGGAGAGCTACCAATGCAAAGTAATGCTAAGCTGAGTAAGACTCAAAGTCCAAGTACAGACGAGGAAATTGCGGACATGAGTCGGGTACCTTACGCTTCGGCTGTGGGGTCGATCATGTACGCCATGACGTGTACTCGTCCCGACGTGGCCTTTGCCTTAAGCATGGTCAGTCGATACCAGGGGAACCCTGGTAGGGCACATTGGACAGCGGTCAAAAACATACTCAAGTATATGCGCAAGACGAAGAACTTTGTCTTAGTCCTTGGTGGCAGTGATACCTTGAGAGTTGACGGGTATACTGATGCCAGCTTTCAGACAGATAGAGACAACGGTCGGTCTCAGTCAGGCTGGGTATTCCTGTTAAATGGGGGAGCAGTGACTTGGAAAAGTTCCAAGTAAGAGACGGTGGCTGATTCAACGTGCGAATCAGAGTACATCGCAGCGAGTGAAGCGGTAAAGGAAGCGGCTTGGCTGAAGAACTTCATCAGTGACCTTGGAGTAGTCCCGAGTATTCAGGAGCCTGTGGAAATATTCTGCGATAACGAAGGAGCGGTTGCTTTGACGAAGGAATCGAGAGATCATGGAAAGTCCATACACATCGACAGAAAGTACCACTACATAAGACATAGGGTAGAAGAAATTCACCTCATAGTGAAGAGGGTATCATCAGAAGATAATCCTGCAGATCCCTTGACAAAGGCTCTGAGTAGCAATATAAATGTAATTAACTTTGGTGAATTAATAATATAGTTTTGTTGATGAGTTTTTGATACTACCATTTGTTGATTGTTTATTATTGTGTTTCAATTTTGCATGTTTACTTCCTGAGTAATTTAATTATTATTCGAATATCCACAGTCACTCATACTTTTTAGGGAGTAAGTATGAATGAAGACTGTCATGAATTGTTTTGTAGATTGTCTAATGAGTTAGACATAGCAATAAGATTGCTACAATATTCATGAGTACTTAGAAAATAGGGATTTGAGTATTGGATAAACCCACGCTCAACAGATTGCTTCATGGATTTCATCATAAGCAATGTTGAGACGATAATATCTTTTGATCTTTAAGTAGAGACATATGAGTTATGTTTTACCAAGCGGTTGTTCATTGACAATGCGAAAACGCATCGGTAACACGGTGTTATAAAACGTGTTGTTGTGAATGATTTGATTAGTAAAGGACATAAGTATATGAGTCGAAACTTATTCGTCCCTTGACCCTGTAGGGAAAAACAGATATCTGTAGGCCTCTCGATGATTTTGAAGTAGATTGAAAGGGTTGGCCAACCAGGACTAAATAGATATGCTCAATTGGTAGTCTTAAAGTCATATGCAAATAAGAAATCGGGAAACAGAGAATCAGACCAGGATTGATTCTAATCCATGTCTCGAGTCTGAAAATATCTTGTTGGACGGAGGATCATCTGATCACTTATCTTTGGACAGAACTGAATAGGTCAGAGTTCAGCAGCGGTTTCTAGGAAGCTACAGTTGCTAAAATAATTAGAGGGTAAATTGGTAATTTTAGTCATAGACTTATCCAAGTGGGAGACTCTTGGATTAGGTGTCTAAGCCATGACTAATAATTAGTATTTATCTAATTAATAGTAGCATAGTCTATTTGGGTTGCCCTCATAGTTGGAGGATTGGTAGAAAGCCCGGTAGAGAGAAAGGTTGATTTATTATGTGATTAATAAATCAATAGAAATTAAATAAATAGTTTATTAATATATTTAAGTGATAATATATTAATTAGAAACTATAATAATTAATTAGAAATTTTTCTGGAATTAATTGGAATTAATTTGGCAGTTAAATTAATTAATTAAAGGTGTAGGGACTAAAACTGTAATTATTCAATAGTTGAGTAATTACAGTGTGAGTGAGTGTGGTTGGCCGAATATATATATATATATATATATATATATATATATATATATATATATATATATATATATATATATATATATATATATATATATATATATATATATATATATATATATATATATATATATATATATATATATATATATATTCGATATATATATATATATATATTTACAGATAAATATGGTTTGAATGATTAAAATAATGTTTTATCTTAATTCGAATTCAAAAAGGTTTATCTGTAACGTTTATCTGATAACCACATGGAGCCTATAAATAGGGAGGCTCACAAACCCTAATACCTGCGATTTTTTGACTCTATCTTCCCAAGGATTTTCAGCCAAGACTACCAGGTAGGGTGTGACTGCATTTGAGGCAAGAGATTTCTGTTGCTTTGCTTCCAAGTTTCAATAAAGGTTGGTTTTTTTAATCGTTCCTTTTAGTTTATATTTTTTGGGCCTTTTAGGATTTGTTATATGTTTAACTAGAAGAAAACTTAGATCTATATAGGTTGCATGTGAACTTAGGAATTTTAGTTCATAGTTGCAGAAAACCTTTAAGAAACAGGTATTGCGGTTGAGACGAACCCGTAAGCAATCTCGTGAAAGTGCAATTCGGCGAATAATTTAAATTATATTCGCCACGAGACGGGTTTGGGTTTGACCCGGGGGGGGGGGGGGGTGTGTTGGGATCGTTCTCCATTTTCGGATGTAAAATATGTTTTTTTGTGTGCGTAAAAATAAGATGTAATATGTGTAATGTGTGTGTGTGTGTGTGTAAAAATGAGATGTATATATATATAGTGTTTAAAAAAATTGTTTTTTTTATTCCCAACGGCTAGCTTTTTGAAATTGACACAGTCTTCACGCGTGAAGGGAAGGCGTCCCGAGGACGCTGCTCATGTACAACGCGGGGGGGGGGGGGGGGGGTTGTCGCGTCCTTCTCGCTTATGTGGCATAACGCGGGCCTTCCGCGTACGACACACCCTCCAGCCTTAAGAACGTGAAACGTTACACATCCGTCATCAACAATAAATATATGAGCATAATTTAAATAGTTCACAAACCCACTTCGACAAAAGATGTTTGAACTTAATTTTGATGTAATGTATGGAAAGTGGTAACCCACCCGATTCATCCTAATAATTTTATGTTTATTGGATAGGGTTAATTACAAAAAAAAAATATTTTTTACCAAAAGTTCGGTATAACCACCAATTTTTAAAAGAATTTGAAAAAACAATCAATTTTTTATAAAAAGTTTCATTGAAGTCATTATTACCGGTTCTTCCGGTGATAATTGTTAGGTTAAAACGTTTTCTAAAAATTGGTGATTTATTAGAACAAATGAAAAATTGATGGTTTAAGCAGAAAAATTAATGAAATATAGTGTTTTTTCCGTAATTATATAAATTAAAGTGTAAACATCATCTATGTCTAATTATGAAAAAAATCACTATATTTTGCAAAAAATTTGGTTTAACCGCCAATTTTTAAGATTCGGAAAAACCACCATTTTTGGTTAAAGAAAAAGTTTCTTCGAAACAACTGTTACCGACTTTTTTAGGTCATAGTGGTCAGGTTGAAATTTTATCCAAAAATTGATGATTTTATTAAAACAAATGAAAAATTGATGACTAAACTAGAAAACTGCAAAAATATAGTGTTTTTTTTCGTAATTTGCCTATTGGATAGGAAACCTGTTAAATTTATCTTTATTGTTTGTGAAATAGTTATTGGGAATATTAATTTAGATATACCTTTTTTTAGTTCGTTGGCGTTGTAAAATATGGATTTGTGTTTGTAATATCAATATCGATTATAGTAAAGAATCAATTTTCTATAATTAATTTTTTTTTAAAAAACAGTTAATATACTGATGGAGGACGGAATTTCATCACTAAAAATTCATATAATCCGCCGGTAATCCATCATTAAAGACATCTCTCGGTAAACCTTCGGAAAAAGGTTGTGTCGACAATTAGCCGGTAAAAGTTTTCATTCTGTCAGTAATTAATCAGTATACGTTGGTAATAATTTGCTAATTAGGAACCACATTATGTGTCGGTGGATTACGTTAAATCCATTGGTAATACTAGTGACACCTTTTTTTTACGACAAATTTTTGTCTATGAAAAAATCCCTCGATAAAACTGATTACGGTGACTATTGTTTTGTAATAGTGTATATGTCCCTCATTTCAGATAATCGAACTTCACCAAGAAAAGTAGAAGAATGTCAACTTGTTTGTTGTTCAGGTACAAGGTATAATACATAATAATAGAAAATATTATAATTTAACAACGGTATTTTTAATTGTGAGTTGGAATGCTTCCATAAGAATCACATCTGATTTGCTTCATGCATGTACTACATCAACTAATCATTGGCCCGATGAACCAAACACACACTTTAACAAATTTTAATTAGGGGTATAGTTCATATGTTTGTTTATTTTTTGGTACGTACCTAGGGCACATATTTTTGTTCTACTATATAATACATCACGACCAATTAAGTAGGTAATCGGTTTATTGAAGGAATGTCAAACACTAACATCATCATTGTAATTAATATATGGTTTTAATGCATAATATGTCTATAGCGTTAGAAAAATGCATTTTAAAATAATTAATACAGTTAATTCAAGTGCTACCTTTCCCTGTTTCTTTTTATAAAACCTACGATCAATTTGAAGATGCTACGCTCATTCTTTTTTAACAAGAAATTTATTAAAACTGGTAAAATGCTTCCAAAAATTTGGAAAAATGCCCGACATTAGATTCACACATCAATTACCATAGCAAATGAAATACCTCCCTTTCCCACTATATTTCACCCAACTAAATGTGAAAAACTTCACTTCGTCGACCAAAATCTGAATTTATTTTAACCTGGCTTTCCAAAATTTCCAAAGCACCCAAAAGATGGCTAAGATGACGAGCTTGTTAGTACTATAAAATGGTGGGATCTCTTTTCACTGCCATATAAATTGTTGAACTATCACTAAATCAAATGTTGGGAAAAGTTGTCGACATATATAACTAATCATTTATATGTTTACAAGATATATATATCTTCAAGAAGAGCTTGGTCTAGCACTCCTAAATGATGCTTAAAAGCTTACTATTTGTTTTCCTGCAACAGAGGTTGACTTTCTTATTAATGGTAATTTCATCAAGCCACATAGATTAAATGTTTTGATTTTCATTCACGACTTGCTATAAATGTATTTCTATTTCATCAAGTAATTGTAGTGTTACAAATAATGGTAGTTTTATTAATATTGCGTTCGACGGTTCTTACCTCATGACAACATTATCCCCATTCCCTTAGAGGCTTTTACTCTGTAGGTGATGTATAACTCAATATTTTTATCTTTAACGAGGGATTACATGAAATGCATCCTTTTTTTAAAAGAATTTAGGAACAAATGCCAAAACTTTATGATGTTACTATTCAAGTCTAAACATGTATTCATTTTTTAAGGAATTTGATGTTTTTAGTGTTAAGTATATCTTCATAGTGTAGTATAACTAGACACTTACTAACGAAGATCCTAATAATGTATTTCTTATTGTCTAGAGGGGCAACATCGTCTACCTTTTGACATAACTATCAAAAGGTACCGGTGCTTTCACAAGTTCTAAGTTTGGATCTTCAAAAAAAAAAAACTTAATTGTTATGTCCCTATATCACTCACTACATAGGAATTAAAAGGTCTACTTTTACTCATACATGCTAAAAGATTGATGGAAAATATTTTCCTGCAACATGTTTCGTTCAACAACCCATCTCTACGAGAATGGTTAAAGGGGGGGGGGGGGGGGTGCTCATACGTCTCATCTTGTCAAGTTAAAATGGTCTTATTATTCAATAAACAAAAGTCCAGGCTAGATTAAGGTTATTTCTCTTTCATCTTAATTTACTATCTCTAAGAGAAAATGATGTTCTATTAGTGAATCATTTCCATTTTTTTCTTTATCATACATATGTCATTTTTTTTAATTAAGACTTTTTGGTTTACTAGGTCTTGTTTTAATGGGAATGAAGAACTTTTGACCAATGCAAACTCTACCATTAGATTACTTCTAGAATAAACAAAAAAGAGTTAGGACTTAATATTTTGGATTTTCTAGTGTTATTCTTAAGAATATTCTGTAATTCTTGCAAACTCTACTAGATTTTTGCATAAAACAGGTGATTTGACATGTTAACTTAGGTAATGATAGTGTTTTGAAAAAATACTCTATGTTCAAGAAATATCAATTTTAATGTTAATTTTTGTTCTAAAGTTTGAAGAGATTTTAATATAGCAAGGCCATTGCTTTCCTGGATGGAATTGGTTATTACTCACTTATTACATTATATATTTTTCTATATATTATCTTTTCTATTTTAAATGTTTTGATGGTGTACATCTTTTTTGTTTGGAATGACTCTAAGTAGATATTACTATATAACACAGATATCATGGGGCACGACTTCAGCAAAAAAATCGTACTTTAGAGTGATATATATATATATATATATATATATATATATATATATATATATATATATATATATATATATATATATATATATATATATATATATATATATATATATATATATATATATATATATATATATATATATATATATAGTTACCTTTCATTACAGTTCTAACAATGTACTTACATTCTTTATAGGTTAAAGGATTATGTAACCTATAATAACAATGTATTCACATTTATTTATCATTGGAACGATTCTTTGTAATTGACATACTATTTTCTACAATGAATTGTTTGTTTTTGTATACATGATGCTTTTTATTTTATGAGAAATTAAATGTTTGATTTAATTTGAATATTAGTATATATAAAAAATATATACTTTTATACAATATTTAAAATCATGACATATATATATATATATATATATATATATATATATATATATATATATATATATATATATATATATATATATATATATATATATATATACATATATATATATATATATATATATATATATATATATATATATATATATATATATATATATATATATATATATATATATAAGAGAAAGTTCAGATGAGAACAATTATTGAATCGAAAATGTGAAAACAAATATTGTCAATAATGTAAGACCCTAATCGTGAAGGTTCAATTTCAACGCCCAAACTCGTCCTTTGCTCTCTCTAGCTCTCATAGAGGACTTTTGGCTCATTTGGTGACCTTGGAAGGTTTTATTGAAGAGATTATGATGCTTGGTGAGGCTTGGTGTTGCTAGAAGGCTTTCTTTTTGTGTCAGCTAAAGCTTCTTGTTTCTGGACCATTGTGAGTAAAGTTTCCACCTTTATGTGTTTTTATGATTCTTCTTGTGATATAAGTGGATTTTTATGGATTAAATTAGTGTAATGTTCCCTTTTGGTGATTGTCCATGTTTGAGAAGGATAAAGTCAGGAACTTTATGCGTTAAATCCAAGATTTAGAACCTTTAAGATGTGTTAGAGAGTAATACAAGCTCTCTTTGGTGATTTTGATTAGTTTGGTCCATTTTAGACTTAAATCTTGTTCTTGAATTTGTGTGATGGTGTTAGAGTGTTAAAGTTAGGATTTTTATGGACTTAGGGACTATTTGGAAGGTCCCTGGATGGATTAAGACCTTGGCTGAATGAATTAAGAACTTAATGGACATTTCTGGATTGTTCATAGTTAGCGACACTAACTTGAGGAGTTAGCTTCGCTAATTGTTCCAGTTGACTTTGACATTTGACCGTTGAATTTTGAGAAGTTTGACTTTTTGTCAAATTGGAGGGTTTTAGACACCGGTTTTAGAGGATTATCTTATTTGGGATTTAGGAAGTTCTAAGTGGAGTTTATCCTTATTAGTTAGTTCGCGTTGTCAGGATCAGAAGACGCGCGTATGGAATGTTGTTAGGCTTTGCGGATTAGGTGAGTCTTCTCACTATACTATGGGTGAAGTTACATGCGTAGGTAACTTAATTACTATGTGTAGTAATGTATGGTAGTGACACGCCTAGGTCGTCATGCGGTCAAAAATAGTAAAAACCTCACTCTCACTAGTATAGTGGAAGTCAGGGTCGATCTACAGGAGTTTCGTGGTCAAGATAGGTGATAGATTACCAGTTGCAGTGTCACGCTACAACCAGAAGGACTAGTCTCTATACTTTCCCAAAAACAGTCCAAAAACCAAAATCTAAACAAAATCCAAATCCAAGCATGAACTAAATGAAACTCAAACTAAAAACCTAATCTAGCTTGCTTACTGAAATCAGAAGTATAATTCAGAAACAGAAACAAACAAGATCAATCTCACAAGCATAAGCATTCAAACACCAAAATACCAAAAAACATCAATAAACATATAACCGAATGATTAATTGCATAAAACTCAGATCCCAAACATCCAAAACAGTAACCAATGAAAAACAGAAGTTCTAACCTAATGCTAATGGTTGTCACACCCAAAAACACCAAGCTAAACTACTAAAACAACTAAATTAATATGAAAGCTAAGTGAAGAAACATAAATACCACGAATGGTGACTGAAAATCCGAAACTTGGAGTCAAATAAGCCTTAAGTCCACCATATGGGTCGTTCCTTGACTGCTGATTTCGACCTAATGGCCACTATTTATAGTTGTGGAAAATAAGTGACCGCGTCGCGCAAAGCTCATATCCGCGGCGCGCGTGTAGGGTTATCCCCGTTTTTCATCATTTGAATTCTTCCCACCGCCTTATCGTTGACTCAGCACGGCGTGCCTTCATGCTTCCCCACGGTGCGCGTGTTCAGGCGACTGTTTTTGCCTTTATCTCCAAACTTCTTCCATTTTGTACGCATTTAACCCCTGTTTGTAACTTTTCTTTCCAAAGAAGCACTGACACAAAAAGTGAGAATACCAAAGCATATATGATATAAAATCATCAAGAATAGGGCTCAACAACGACTAAAATACTTGATATTACTAGGTGTTGTCAGATAGCTAGACGTGCCTTACGTTATTTGACTGTTGAGCTGATGATAGAAACCCGATGGGTTAGGATGTATGCTTAGGTTTCTATGCTTTTATGTGTTAGTCGTCGGATTCGTTCTGGCGACTGAAGAATGAGTTGATTATAGACAAGATCATGGCAAGCCCGTGAGTCAAAGAATGAGTTGATTATAGACAAGATCGGGGCAAGCCCGTTAGTCAAAGAATAAGTTGATAATAGACAAGATCGGGGCAAGCCAGTGAGTCTAGATAAGATCGGGGCAAGCCCGTGAGTCAAAGAATGAGTTGATAAACCGATAGTTACTGCATGATCAAGGACGATGCATGGTCGGTCGTACCTGGGCACCCGAGGGTAATGATTGGGTTTTTGTGATGAATCGTGTGGTAATTTGGGAAATTCACTAAGGTTTTTGCTTACTCTTTCACCCTAACTGTTTTCAGGTATTTTGTTGGCTTGAGCTTGGAGTACGGCACGACTGTACCGCATCTAAGGTTTTGATAATTAAGTCTTCCGCTGGATAATGTTTGTAAATGTTTTTGATAAATACGATTTCTAATGTTTGAATAATAAGTTTTAATTGGGATGGTTTTATTTGGTAACCCGTTTTATGTATTTGAACCATCTTTAAACGAAAAATTTTATTACTAGATTTGGTACGTTACAAGTTGGTATCAGAGCCTTGGTTTGAGGGATTTGGATGAACATGACTGGGATTCCAAACTCAAAATGGGGATTTGAGGATTTTCTAAAACGATTTTTGAAGGAAAAACTGTTCTTAAATAAAATTTCGAAGTAGTTGGGATGAGTAACATGTAGAAGATTCCCTTGCATGTTATTGTTTGATTGTTGCTTAGGAGTTTGAAACATGGTACACCTGACTTATGATTTTTAACAGATAAATAGGTTTTGAAAAGAATGAGATGTGATGCGTACAGTCGGCCAGAGCTCAAGTAAGTGTTTTATTTCCCAAAATACCCATGATATTATGTGGTGATGTGATGATATATGCTAGAAATAGGCTAAGGATCCACTCATGAATTGCATGATAGATTGGCTTGGATCATAGGGATTCCATTTGCCTAGTTTGCTATTTACTGTGTATTACTTGCTATGTGCTGAATATGTGTGCCTTTTGGACCTATGCTTATACTGTTAGGAAGATGAAGGAATGCATTAGGAATGTATGTAATAGGATCAGATAGCCTTAGAATTCTTGAACCGGCCTTACTGGATGTTCCTTGTTTGGTTGTGACTTTAAGGTAAGGATATCTATTCGACAGTCGATCTGTTCTTATTGCATATGATTACGCGTTCACGAGACAACCTGACGGTATGAGCGGAAGTTCTTGCGGTGCGGGTGCGATGCGGAAATCCTAGGTAGACTATGAAGAGTGTTAGGCACTTCGGTGCAGGGTGGTTTGAATGATATTTGAATACCCTTTAGAAGGGAACGAGGCGATTAGGGAACCGGGACGATCTTCGGAACAAGTACGAATAGGTGTGGAAGGTAGTACAAGGGACGTACTATTGGAAGCACAAGATTCGTACCTGGAACGAAGAAAGACCCATGGGACCTAAGGAGTCTGTAGATGAGGAAATCGTGTAAGCAATGTGTTATGCGTGTGTTGTAACCCGTTTCTTGTCAGAATTCAGAATGAGGAAGGGCGATCAAAAAGGAAATGAGTCGGGACTCGGGTCGAGTTAGCGACGCCAGGTTGGGCCTGAGATGAGTGAGGAGGATGTTTAAGATTTGGTCGTCGCTGAGGTGACCGGGGCTGTGTTTGAGATGCTCCCTCCGGTGATTGATTCGGTTAAGTCGAAGATGCTAGCGCTGTTTGAGGAGTGGTTCGCCGCAAAGGAGGAGGCGATGATGGCTCGATGCCATGTTATGATGAGGAAGGAAATCAGCGGGTTCGTGGCCGCTACTCGATGATAGAATTTTGTTGAGATGGAGTTTGGTGTGACATCGAGAGAGATCGAGTTCGATGCTCAGATAGGGTAGATAGGCAGAATCAGGATTTAGGGCAGCCGTTACAGAACAAGTTTCGGGCTGTAGTTTCAGGTAGGGTAGAGGACCCTTACCGCCGGGACGGTAAGCGGTGTGTGAGGATTTGTGTTTTATTCAATCAGATTGGCCATGTCAGGGCGAGTTGTATAGGATTGTCAAGGGATGCTGGTCGGGATTCAAGTTTCGTTGCCCCAAGTGTGAGGGTACGTCAGGTGAAGATGGAGGACCCGGAATTGGAAGGTAGGGCTTAGTAGCTAAATGTAGAAATGGAACCTCGTCGGTTGTTGTCTAATGTTTTCGCAGTTTCTTTTTTGTCGCCTTTCGGAATTGTTGTCCTTCTTTTGTTGCGTCGAATGGGATTAGTTAGTTCGAGATCTATTGTCGAGTGGGCATGTGTAGACAGGAGGTGGTCGATGGTTTTGCCAGTGATTGAAGGGTGGATTGCTTGTGGAACGACAGTGGTTGCGGGGTCAGCTGTTATCGGGTCCAAACCCTAGGTGGGGGAGAATCGTTGGGTTGATAGATGAATAATTGTGTCGGTGCGTTTCGACGGGCTGCGAGCGTTTTGTTGGGATCTCTTGTTCTGTAGATCAGCATGGGTAGACTTTGTTGTTGGTGTTGGCTCAAGAGGGGTCAGCGGAGACATTTGTGGTGTTAAGAGAAAGATGTACTTTACGTGGTCGCAAGTTCCAGATAGTCAGTGTAGAGCAAGTGGGAGTTAGCTTAGGTTGAGCGTGGTACAGAATTTCGACCGGGTGCCACGTTTCCGTACGCCGCAGAAGTGAGTGTGTGGGTGCTTCATCGGCATTGTTTGAAGGTTATTGGGGGTTCAACGTCTAGTGGTTTGAGGGTTGAGTCGACTTCCGCATGGTCGCTTGTAGATGATCGTTGGGTACGTAGGTTGCAGATAAGACTGAGAGTCTGTGGCGAAGTTTAGAAGTTGCAGTATGGAGTAGTAAGATTGCATCAGCGGTTGTGTTAGTCGAAAGTGGTTGTGTTCTCGTTATCGAGTATGTTATGTTTGGGTGACGGCGCTCGTGGTCGGTTCGGTGATGTTCCAATTGTTGGGGTGGAGGTCATTGGCTTTTGTTTAGTTGTCAGGTTGCCAGTTGAGTGTGGTTACGCATGTAGGCCACTTGGGTATGCGGTAGGATTCTTGTCAATGCTGTAATGTTGCCAGGAGGTTGGCAACTTAGTGCTATTCTCGGGAAGTTGGAGTTTTCCTTAAGAAGTAGGGTTTCTGGTGGAGTTGGGATAGTTGTTAGATTTTCGTTTAACTTCATCGGGTAAAGAGCGATGTTGTCAATGCTGTGATGTCGCCGGGAGGTTGGCAACTTAGTGCTATTCTCAGGAAGTTGGAGTTTTCCTTAAGAAGTAGGGTTTCTGTTGGAGTTGGGATAGTCGTTAGATTTTCGTTTAAACTTCATCGGGTAAAGAGCATGGGGAATCGTCGGTAAGTCCTTCTAAGCTTGTTGTGCTCAAAGTTGTGTTACGTTCGAGTTCGAATCGAGTAGTGGCGGTGGCGAGTAGAGTAGAGTAACTGGGGAGGTGTGAGCAAAGAGATGGTTATTAGTGTGCTTGTTCATTTTGTAGCAAGAGCACCTCGGTTCTGCAGCATTGGGAACACTAGGCTTGGGTATTCGGTTTCCTTTTGGAAGATGGATTAGTCGTGTATGAAGTGCTAGGTATTACTGGAGATTCTAGATGGTGCGCTTGGGAAATGATGGTAGCATGGAAGTAGAGCTGGTGTTTGATAAGTAGCTGATATGTTGACTGGTCGGTGGGAGTTAAGTAGGGTGGTTCCGGTTCTTTATATTTTTCTCTCATATTGGTGAAGTGTTAGTGTCGGAAGCATTGAATGGTAGGGTTTCTTCGCAGTGCATTAAGGATCGGTTCGAGGACCGATCTAGAAAGCGGTTGGGGATTTTAATGTGTAAGTTTTAGATTGGGTTTTGATTGTCGAAGTATGGCTGAGTATCGGTGAGAATTTGTTAGTGTATCCCATATTGGTGCGACACGGTCTTATGAGTTTGTATATATGTTGGAGTCTCCCCTCTCTCCACAAGGGCTCTTTTGGAGAGACACTCTTGGACTCCACATATATTTACATGGTATCAGAGCAGTGTCCCGCACCCTGTAACCTCATCGAGCCTACGTCTCTGAGGGGGAGTGTTAGTGTATCCCACATTGGTGCGACACGGTCTTATGAGTTTGTATATATGTTGGAGTCTCCGTTCTCTCCACAAGGGCTCTTTTGGAGAGACACTCTTGGACTCCACATATATTTACAGAAGATTTGTCTGCTTGGAAGTTGGGTTGGCTTTTGGTGAGGTAGTGTAATTGTGGTTTCAGTTTGGATGTATCTCGAGTTCGTTCTGGAATTTTTGGAAGATCATATGTTTTCTGGATGCAGTTGGGTCTGTAATGTGTTCGAGGTAAGGTGGGTGTTATCGGTTAGACCTGCTTAGTCTGTTGTGTGGGAAGGATCGGAAGTAGCGGTCCTGTGTTAGAAAATCCAATGCATTTCGTCACATGAAGTAGCTGCAGTGGGTGGAGTAATTGATACTAGGTCGAGAACCAAGAGTCGAAATTCGGAGGGTTGTGGGAAGCCCTGCGGGCGGATTAATGAGTGTTAGGTGCTGTTCTCGGTCGCCTAATCTATTCTTGCGACTGAGAGAAAACGGAATGAGTCGGGGAAAGACTGTGAGTCCAGTCGCGGGCTGTGCGGAGCAGAGAACCTGAATAGATAAAACAGGGAAAAGCCTACGAGTTCAGTTGCAAACTGAATGGAATGGGGAACCTGCAAATTCCATGAATATTGATTGGTGCGGGGTTAGCCCGATGGGCTAGGCATGAGTGAGTATCGCATGCTTGGATTTTGTTGATTGAATACCTTGGACAGAGTGCTTATAGGTTGTTAAGGCGGTGTGTGGTATAAGTAGTTTGGCTGGTGATATGTGTTTGAGTGTCTTTTGTGATGGGGGAATATTAGATTTGTTAGCCATGGGGTTTGATAAGATACTCTGAAGGTCCACGGTAGATAGTCTCATTTTGTCAAGTTAAAATGGTCTTATTATTCAATAAACAGGATAGATTAAGGTTATTTCTCTTCCATCTTAATTTACCATCTCTAAGAGAAAATGATGTTCTATTAGTGAATCATTTCCATTTTTTCTTTATCATACATATGTCATTTTTTGTAATTAAGACTTTTTGGTTTAGTAGGTCTTGTTTTAATGGGAATGAAGAACTTTTGACCAATGCCATTTTTTGTCGGTACTGTTTTGCTTTGATCGAAGACACCACTGCTTTGATAGCCATTCTTATGCATCCACATTACGAGACAGGTGCCACATCCTTCTTCCTTTCGGTATCATACTGATCACCTATTATCTCCTGGTAAATGTTCCCATTCTCTCTTATTTTTTTCTCGATTTTCCTCCTTGAATGTCTTCTTCTTCCAGGGACACCCTCAATTATCACCAAGCTCCATCGCCTCATCCTTATCGAAGATGTGTCCATGAATCATCTCCTTCCAATGACACCCTTAATCACTAACATATCTTTCCCATGCCATGTTTCAGACATGTGTATTCACCATCGCTACCAGATTCTCTCCTTTTCCCATTACACTGTCGCACCTCTCCTTACTCTCTCCCACCACCGATACTTCCAGACGCCTTATCTCTCTCTTTCTGTCCCTGACATTCGATGAAAAACACCACCGATCGCTTTTTCTATTAAATCAAGAAACCCTATCTTCTTCTCCATTTATCAATTGATTTATGTTTCTGTTGTTTCCTTCTCTTCCATCTATTTTACAATCTCAATTTATTATTGTTTTATTTTGCAAATTGGATGAAGTAGATTTCCAGCGGTGCTATGTTCTCTGCTCATCGCCATGTTTCTGTCTTCCTTCTACCATTTATACCAAACCTTCTATTCTTTTTTCTCTCTCTAAGGTAACTTAATTTGAAGCCCTATACCTCTATCTTCTGCATTCTTTCTGACAACTTTTTTATTTTGCAAAGCCTCTTTCGTCGAACGTGTGTGGAAAGAGGTTTTCTGGTGAAGTAAGCCAAATAGTTTCCTGAATCGGGTCCTCATCCTGTTACCGATGATTGAAAGCTTGTTCTATAGGTATGATCTATTTTAGAAAGTTAAATCAGACACAATTCTACATGTTTGTCAGCGAGTTACATTTAGAAGAAAGGTTTGATTTATTTACTTTGACAGTGACTGTTTCTTTGTAAAGTTGCGACATTTTTACGCTTGAAGTTGTTGCGTGTTATTGAAATTTTAGTGGTTTTTGAGTTGGGTCTTTCCTTCGACCATCGTCTTCTCGCTTTCCACAAACATCACCACCTCTATCCCTGCACGGTTTCATTGTTCTCCTTAAAATATTTCAAACAACATTAATTCCATTTTTCGTGAACTTGGCTACTTTGGTCAATCACTGAAGGTGACTTAAGCATGCATCTTGTTTCCTTGAATGAAGTTACCTTCTTTTTTGTTTCAGTCTCTCCTACAATCCCTCTGGGTTTCTTTCTTGTTCTCATCCTTCGAACTAATCACCTTGTTTGATTTTTTTAATTAGGGCACCTCGATTAATACCCCCACTAGTAATCCAAAAAAGGTTGGTGGTCGGTCTCACTAAGCTAGCTTCATTGAAGATCACATTTGTCTTATGTCCTTAGTTTATAATGTATTCAACTCGAATTTGCAATTGTGTTTACAAAGTCGTAAGTTTTTATTAGCTTTATAGAACTCATATATGCCATTGAATAAGTTTCTTTCTGGTTATATGTTCTTGGGGTTTACATTGACAGTCTTTTGTGAATTTAGGTTTGGTTTTATGGTTAATTGAACATTGAGTAATAGGTATGTTATATTGGATGTTTAAGATGTGAATACGTTTTTGTAACGTTGATTAATCAAATCAAAATTCTATTTTGGTTTCTAATAAGGTGATTCGAGGTGCTATAATGTTTAGAATGTCCATTAGTTGTCCCTACCATCTAATTAGTTGTCTCTACATTAATTCATTCGTGGACTATAAATGGACATGATGGAGATAATAATATTGCCTCTATAATTATGAAAAGAAGTTTGGGTATATATTTTCAGGAACGTTTTCTTGATTTAACCATATGAAGTCTGATTCTTATGTAGGGATCTCTGTTTTAGGAGCCATTGATGGAGAATATTTTTGTTTTATAAAGCATTCTATGGAAGTTATACAGTTCGACACCATAAGAAATCCTTTCGTAGTTGCTAGAGATGAACTCCAAATGAAGTTCTGGGACATGTATATTATTAATATGCTGACGGCTACCGATGCAAATGATGAATTGCCGGTAAGCATACAATAGCACTTCCTATTTCATCAATAAATGGCCATGGATATAATGAAACGTCTCCATCTTTGCACATTATTCTATAACTATGTTACATCTATTTGGTATAAATATCTGGCCCTTGGAGCTCTTTTTTTCATATATTGTTTTGGAGAACATAATTCCATGTATGCTAGAACACATACTACAAGCTCTAACAAATGTTGTGATGAAGTATTTGATGCAAAATACCTTTCTTAGCACATGCTCATTTCACACTTTAGTAACATAAATCTATATGGTTGGCTAAGAATTGTTTCCTTTTCAGGTTACAGTCATTATATGAGTGAATTAAAAGAACTTGTGATATTTTTTTGATGAAATTGATGCTAAATAATGGAGTCTTAACTCCATGACCGCAACACAATTCTTAGAAACGGAGTCTGGTGAGAGTCACTGCATCAGAGGTTTGTGTTACGCTTCAAAAATTGTGTTGCGGTCATGGAGTCTGGTGAGAGTCACTGCCATGTCAACTAAAATCATCTTTTGGAAGGACATATGTACTTTTGATGTCTTTTGAAACCGAATTTGGTGATACTTTATGAATGAAATGATAATAAAGCAAAAAGGCTCGCATTTCGAAGAGCTTGTTTGATGTGGAAATTGATGACCAACGATAATGAACAAAAAGTTTCACATTTTCGAAGAGCTTTCTGATATGGAGTTAGAAGAATGACCATAATGAAGCAACCAGTCCCATTAGGATTTCTTAATCATACTGTATTTGTTTAAAAGAGCAGTCCCATTAAAGTTTCTTGATCATAAATTTAGATTTATTCTTAGGCCGTGTTTGGCACGGCCCTTAAAATCGTCTTGTATATATATATATATATATATATATATATATATATATATATATATATATATATATATATATATATATATATATATATATATATATGGGTTAATGTCATCAAAAACCTATCAACTCTTGCTTTTTTGTTTAAATAGTCCTTATACTAAAATCTGTGCTTTTTAAACCATTGTAGTGTGAAATGACCTTTTCAAAAAGGGAACATAACCGGGTTAACAGGTAAGTTTTCATCATTAATCCACATAGACAATTTTAGTTGACATGGCATTGAGTCTTCTCCCACCTCTTCTTTCTATTCTGAGGAATAACCATACTAACCCCATGGCAAGATTTATGCCTCAAACATTCGAATTTGAATGTGGCGGATGTCTCGAGCGATAGATTTTTTTATCATCACCGAAATTCGATACTCCTAATAGAGAATTAGCAAACAAAATGCCACGTAATAGATTCCTAATCTCATAACAAATGTAAGATAATCCTTTCATTCTAGCATAAGGTTTTTTTTCTTTTTGGATTTGATCTTTACGAACATGTTGCAACTCAGGAGTCACAATTTTCAAAAACAGAAAAACCCTAATGCCAATGTAAGCTCGGCTCCACAAGGTGAGTTTTTCCATGGCGGTGTTCCACTCCAAACAACAAGTGTGCTCATATGATACAAAAAATGGGGGGGTTACAGCGATAGGGTTGTAAACAATTGCTTTGTAATCACCTTGAATTTGAATAAAAATGTCCATGATGATTTTTTTGTCTAGTGACATCTTGAGTTCTTGACCAACGAAGGAAACGTCATGTTCCCACAGGATGCAAAAATTGGGGGGATTAGAGGGATATGGTTATAATCAATTGCTTTGTTATCACCTTGAATTTGAATGAATATGTCTAGGCAAAATTACACTGTAGCCCCGTGAAGTCTTGGTTTGTGGTCGATTTGGTCCCTCAAGTTATTTTTTTGCTTTATAAAGGTATGAAGTCTAGAAAATAGGGTTTAAAACACCCTTGACCCCCAAGTGAAGGGGTAAACCGATAACAAACTGACTCAGCTGCCTAATCATCG